>JACCIC010000030.1:3435000-4132417 GCA_018907035.1 Sycobia sp. Sy_11
AAGAATTTAATAATATAATAAATAGTTTTATTAAAAATTTTTAGATCTTTCAGTAAAATTATAAAAAATCCAAATCTGAAAAAATTTTATAAATAGAATGAGTGCTGTTAAAGTTTATTGTTGAAATATGTTGATAGAACGTACAAGTAAACATTTTTATATCAAATATATATGCTTCAAATGAATTTGTTCAAACTGCACAAAGTAGCCATGGTCTCATCCACGCCAATAAAATATCAGCACGTCGAACTTTGTAGAAAAAGAATAAAAAAGAGAATGCATTTGCAAAGAACTCGTAAGATAATATATATTAGAATAAAATACATCAGCGGTATATTGTCAAAGACAGTAGTGAATAATAGTTTATTTAACTGTTTGAAAGTACACATATATAAATCAGTTGTGTATTTAATAAAATTTAGAGTATCTCGATGAGAATACTAATCCATATTTCTCATGAAATAGAAGTAATAAAAGTGTTTTTTTTTTTTAATTTACTTACAAATTTTTTTATAATCAAATTTTGATATGTATTTTTGTTTAGCAGTAACCGGAAAAGTAGCATAAAACTTCTGTTCAGTTAAAGAGATTTAATCTTTGTTTAATAAACAAATTGAAATAAAAGCTCGTTCCTTTATGTGACTTTGTTATTACACATCCCGACTATATGAGTATTTTACATATCTAAAATTGACTTCATTATCAAAAATGCAATTGCATCAGTTTTCTTTACCGAAAATCTATCAATAATATATAATAATACAAAGAGTTTGTATACGAGCTCATTTTACTAAATGTAACTGTATAATTTCAGAATATAGGAAACAAAGCCAAAAAAATATGTGTATATTTATATGTGTATGAATAATCATCAAGCTGGTCTTGGTGACTATATATATATAAAAAAAAAAAACTTGCTCGTCTCAACAAAATTTGTTTTTAATGTTTATTGTAAAATCGTTCATGTGATCTTATTAAATTATGTACAAATTAGTTTGTATATTTTGATGTAATAATTGGCTGTAAATAAAGACTGAACAATATCACATACATATAGATAAATTTAGTTCAATGTTTTTTAAAATGCACTTTTATAAGAAATCCTTTGGAAAATGATCTTCTCCTTTCCTCGATTTCCCTAAAAATATTATATATTACCCTCTAGGATCCAAATTAATATAACAACAACAACAATATATATATATATATATATATATATATATATATATATATATATATATTGGATATTATAAATGATTAATATTGTTTCTTATGCGCCCAACTTCCCACCCCTTACGGCTCCTTCGTTTTCGGCAATTATACAAGTATATAATTCGCTCGGCCGTGGAGAATTGCCCGGGCAGCTGCGGCGGCATACATGCAAACATTATACATAAAATAGGCAGATTCGAGACACCCTCTCGTGCATACCTACGTTATAATATATCACGGAGGAGAGCCGCGCTCGTGTAACTGAGTGCGCGGGTGCGCGCAATACCAAAGGGGCACACCATTTACAAAGGCATCAAAGCTGGCGGACAAAAGGAAAGTAGGTGTCACCGGCCGTAAAATCTACTCGTCCCTGTCAACGAAAGACCTGAAGAGCTCCCTGAAATTCAAGGACTCGATCGAGAATTACAAGCGCATCAATGCCCTAACCGTATTCCTCACCTATGACCATTCGTTGCCGCCGCCGCCGCCCGAGCCGGCCCCCGACGCCGAGCAAAAACCCAAGAAGGCGAAATTAAAAAAGTACGCTATTTGCATTATTATACGCAATATAACAACAATAATATTAGTGATAATAATAATATTAGCGTCCGTGGCCGTGATATGTTACATTCGCTGTTTTTTTTTTAAATTTGTGTAATATAATTCATTGGGATTTATATGTATATATATATATATATATATATATATATATATATATATATATATATGTGCGCGCGCGTGTGTGTGTAGACTTTTAAATCGCTGAACGCGCGCGCGCGTGTCGCGGTCTTCCAACAATTACCACAGATATAATAGAGGCGGGAAAGTGGCGTATTATGTATTGCGACGAAAATACATATAATTCGAAATTTTATAGAGACTGTATAAATTTTATTGAATGTGCGGTTGTATCATTGAGCAACGAAAATTTAATTATTTTTTTATAAGTACAACATAAAATGTTATAATAGAGTTTATTTTATACATCGTTCAGATAGATCCTAGAGGAAAAAGTAAATTTTTTCAACTGCAACAAAAATCAGAGCACGAGCAGGAAAATGGCTAAAATATCAACATTAGCTTTTATATTAAAAAAAACGTTTTTTTTCTTCCATAAATATATACGCGCAAATATATATTTTCAATAATCTAAAACATTCTGACCATCATTTCTTGCGTATAATACAATTTTCGCATTCCGTAAAATACGGTCTATATCAATTTAATAAGGAGGGGTCTATTGAAAATAATGTTATATGTCATGTTAAATATGAAATTACTGCAAGTTTTAGTTATAGTCGTAACGCTTATTTGCGTCCATATTCTACATTATTGTAATGTTTCAAGCGGAGATTCGTTCGACCGCCTAGAAATGAAAATATGTTGAAAATTTTTACTTCCAATTTTGGGTTATAAGATTTTCAAAAATATTCTCATTTCTACAAAGTTTGATAAATTAACTCGAAACTTTGAAACGATATACAGAATAGTTGAAAATAAAGTGCATGATTAACTAAAATTTTCAATAATTCAATATCTATACTTACTGTACTATTTAAAATAGGCTTCTCTTTTGTTAAGCGGTAAAAATTTACTTCGTAAATCACCAAAGCGCCAATGATTTAACGATATCTTGTTAAAATATTTTTATCCTCATTCAGAAGAAGAGACAAACAACTATCTGCTGGTAATGTACGAGAAATACAGAAGAAGGACCCAAAAGATGAAACCGACACTAAATCGGTTGGCTCTAAATTGAATGATGAGAAATCAACCAAAGAAAAAGTCGCAGTAAAGAAACGAGCGACCTCGGGCATTGAATGCTCAAAAGACCATAGGGTTCGTAAATATTTTCTTCACACTTTACTATGATTTATAAAATATAAATACTTTATTTATCAAATATTCTTTGTGTCAACATTTATAAAATTTTGATGGAATACATCAAATAATTTCTATTTTCAAAATGTCCATGGTATATTTTTTTTTAGTTTATGTAAAAATTACGAAATTTCGGGTTATATGCTTATTTTAAATAAAAAATACAAATTTTCAAATGCAGCAAGAATCTTTTACTTATTCCATTTGTAACTTGCGATTGATTTCGCGTATCCTTTTGAATTGCTTAAATTTCCAGTTGATTTTAATTCCTTGATAAAAAAATTGGAATTTTTTATTTATATATCTTAATTTTTATATTATTGCGAAATTTTCATTGGAAAATTATTTAAAGTTCTAAAAATGATAATTATTACTTTATGATACGTTAAATCATATCAATAACGAAAACAATATATATATATATATATTACTTGTGATAATATTAAGGCTTATTTTAAATGGTCTATTTTAATAGTCGCGAGAAAGGATAACGATGGAAAAACTGAAAAAACCTGTTCAGAGGATTTTGGCAACTCAGCGATGCCTTTATACTTTTGGTGGAATAGAGAACGAGGAATCGGAGATCAAGAACAAATTAAATTATAATTATGACGGTACAATATGTTCCAAGTAATACTTGAGCATCGCTTTATTTGTTTTTCACGCAGTATAAAAATAAAACTTTATGAATTTTTTGTTAAGATTCTAGTAATAAAAAATCTCCATGGACCGAGACTAAAAATAAAGACGAAATACCAAATTACTTAAAACCTCAAAAATCTAGCACCTCGTCTAGGGTTTCGCAACTGTCGGAAATGGATAAGCAACTGAAAGAAATTCAAATTCAAAAAAATAAAATCCATCAAATGATTCACAAGGAGTTAAGGGATGTTAAATTTACTTGTCAAGACATGAGAAACGGGATGAAGCCAATGGAGCGTAGCGATTTGGCCCACATAGACAAACTATGCAAATCACTGGAAATGTCCACTCAGCAAGCCGAAACACTTCATCGTTCGTTCGCCGATTTCCCCAGTAAAACAAAAAATAATCAATCTGCTAGTTATAATAGTGCCAATTCGAAAACCAACGCGAATGAATTTATGCACGGAAGAGGGGACGATAAAGAAGCGACACCTGGGCAAAATTTTAACCGAATAGCTGAATATTATTCACCAGATACTAAAACAAAAATCAATATATATGATAAAAATTGTAGCGATGTTTTACAGCAGAACAATGAATGTTTCAATGAAAAAGTACTCAATAACGTGAATGATTTCTCAGATAATAACACTGAAAACAATGACTGCGTGAGTAGTCCGTTCTCTTGTTTTAATAAAACGTCCCTGATGTTGTCAAATTTAAAGATCACTACAAGTCCAAAAAATGACGTCACTAAAAATCAGAATGATGAGATATTTAGTCAACTCCAGCCAAAGTCACCCTTAATGAATGAAGATAAAGAATTGGCAATATTTCATAATTCAGATGAAGCTCAAGAACAAAAATCAATTTGTAACATGTCAAGTCAAGCTGGACCAGCCATGTCTACCGGATTCAGGAATAAGTATCAAGGTTCACAGACTGGACTTTCAAATATATTGAAATCAGAATTTTTAAAAAAATCATTCGTTTTTGACAATTAATCTATAGCTAACTCATATATTTTAAAAATATTGTATCCCCTAAGTTTGAAGCAAAAATATAATAAATGAAACATTACAAAAAATTTTAATTAAAATTTTTGTATATTATAATATTTAATTTTCAACTACATGTGAAAATGTATAGATTATTGTAGGAACTAAACTGTAACGATAAAAATTTGTAGCACCTCAAAATAGTTAAAAAATTTAGAATATTTTAAATCCGATTTATGATCTTCCAGTTTATATTATTTACATATTATACTCATCACAGAATATACAAAAATCTTATGGAAAATAAAAATATAATGTTTATTTTTTTGTATCACGAAAACAGTTGGTACTTTGTTTAATCCTGCTAACACAGCACTTTTAACACTTTATTTTCACTTGATATGCCCAACATATTTCTTTTTATTATTTTGTACCAAACATTTGTGTCAAAATTCGATTTTTCATAAGACACTTAACATTCTTTTTTCATCAATAAACATTGTTCAGTAAATAGTGTATTCTTTTAAAAGCATTCACTTGAACCCATTGTTCCTTCTAATCATGTTTGTAAATATCACAGTACTGGTTGTGCTGAACTGTGACTTTGGTATATTATGGCGCCTGTAAAGTTGATTGCTGCTGCCAGAACAAATACTGGCAACCAGCGACCATGCGATGCTGTTACTAACTCAGCTGTAAGTGGTCCACATAAAATTCCAGGTATTGTTGCCTAAGAGAATATATTATTTTATATTAATAAATATAGAAGTATGGAAAATGTTGTTAACTAAATTATTTAATAAACAGTTATTTACTATAGTGTTTGATACAGCAAATGTTATGCCAGCATGATTTGGAGCAACATCTGCATGATTACTTAAATGGCCAGAAGAGTTACATGCACACAATCCCATTGATATTGAAACAAATCTATAATAATTGTTACAAAATTAATTATAAGATTATAATCTGTGAATTAATAAAATAATATAGTTTAAACCTTACATTACTGCTGACAATAGATTATCGACTGCACAGAAAGCTAATAAAAATGCCCCAGGACCAATCAAACCAATATTAGTCATTAACCTTCGAACAGATAAAACTGTCCACCTTTTCTGTATAAGATTGTCGGCGCTATGCCCCGCAACAATGCCAATAAGCGAATTGACAATGTAAGGTAACGCTGTTAAACTTATGCTCTCTTTATTAGCTGATAAATTTCTTGCAAGATAGGTAGGTAACCACTGCATAATAATATAATTGCTCCAATTCATTGCAAAATGTGCTATATACAGAGACCATAGTGGCCAATGAGCAATAAATTCAGTCCAGCGTAGAGCTCGGTTTTGAGATACCTAATCATTATGAATTAAAAATTGTAAAATCATATATATAATACATACAAATGTTTTAGTCTAACCTTAGGTAAAAATATTGGTATTTCTTCTTGTGAATTTGTTTCCTTATAAAGTATTGACCACAATACAGTCCATAAGATTCCAATTGATCCAAATAAATAAAATCCAGTTTGCCAAGGTAAATGTGGACATATCTATAACAAAATAAATTCTTATTCTCTGAATTTCAATTTCATTTAAATATAAATGAAACGATATTTTACAATTGATGCCACTACTTGACCAACAGATCCAGCAGCAACTAGATATCCAAAAGCTCGAGATCTTTCATCTACTGGTACACTATGAGCAAATAGGTGAAAGATTACTGGTAAACCTGTAATAAAATGTAAATATGTAATAAAATCTATTATATAAATTTAACGAGATATTGTACATGACTTTATATAAATATATACATAAATATCGTAAACATTGAAATTGTAGATCAATATTGACATAAGATTGTACCTAAGCCTTCGCCAAGACCAAGAATAACCCTCGTTATTATAAGCAGTGGTATAGAATGTGCTAAAAGCGGTGTAATAACAGTACTAATTGACCAAAGCAACACAGCCACCATAAGGACAGTTTTGCACCCAAAACGATTAGCAGTGCTTGCACCAATAATCTAGAATTCACATATGTTATGGGATACACAAATATAATAAAATATTCAATCTCTATCTCTATTTTGGCAAAATACTCACTTGACTTGTAAAGTACCCAAAGGCAAATGCAGAAAGAATCCACCCCTGCCAATGTAAATTCCATTTAAATTGATCCGTCATTGGTACAATAGCAATAGGCATTATGATTCTGTCCGCAGCATTGATGAAGTTCGCTGCAGAACACAATGCTACAATTCGCGAGGTTCGCGGTAGCATTCTTAGTCGAGGCATTCTTATAAGTAAATATTAAATCTCTTTCTATGATAGTCGACAGTAAATCTAATAAATTGGATAAAACGTACACTTTAGTAAATTTAACCTTATATCAAAGACTGGCCTTAAAATTTATGAAAAGCTTACCTCGACATGAAAATTCCATGATGCAAGTAAGCAATTCATGTTTTCTTTATATGCTAGATTTTCGTTAACACTGTTTTTTTGTTACACCAACAAATTACAAACATATTGCAAACTTTGATACTGAACAGTCAATTGCATATCCTACTACTACTACTGCTCTCCCAGTTTGTATAATTTTAATATATTCAATGCTCGACGTGTCAGCTGTTGACGAGGCGTGTAATGTAATAGGCCGTGAGGGCTGGAATATATGTGTATTGGTGTATACTATAGTGTATAATGAAGATGTTTTTCATTGTCGCTGCTTATTACGATAAGCAATACATATCAGTAAACTACTAAACTTTGGAAAAATTAAATGTTTCATCTCGAAGCTATATTTTACCTAATTTTAACGAATAATCTACCGGATTTTAGTGGACAGTATCATGTTCATTATACAGTAGATAATAATGTGTAATAAAATGAAATTTAAAGATCACCTTAAAAATAATAATTGATTAAATAAATAAAAATAACTTTATGTAACATAGACAAAAATCGATTACTGTTAATGAAAAACAAAAAAATAAAAATTCAAAATTTCTTCATACAAAAAATTGAATTTATGAACATAAAATAAAAATAGAAGTATTCAATATTTTTTGTTTCTTGGAATAAAATTCTACAGACGTTAGGTGATTTTGTTCTGTCGTACCAATCACATCATACCAAATCTACCCTGTTTCTTCTTTCAAATATTTGGTATTACGGTGCGCGTAGGATTTATGTAAAAGCACATTTAATTTTAGATATTCCAAATTTTAGTATATATTAATTGCACAGTATTATATATATTAAATATTCTTTTTTCATGCGCGTATGAGCAAAAATTATGTATCTTTTATAACAATTATTTTTCTAGTTATTTGCACGTAACCAATACAATCAAAATAAGTTAAATATTACACAAAAAATACTTGAATATGAATATGAAATGTATGTCCATCAAGTATTTTTATAATTACTAAAACCAAATTTAGTAAAAAATATAATTCTCATAAAACTGTCACTCACTTATATAGTTTCTTATATTATATATTGAATAAAAATTTTTTCAGAAAAGGGAATATACATATGGATTAGGTAAGTTAAATTTCGCTATAGATTTAAATGAATGCATTGTAAAAAATTTATTTATTTTTTACTTCTCAATACATTTCTTATTGAAAAGATGCAATTTTTCAATATTTTAGCAGAGTTATAATATGAAATATTAAGCATATATTTTTTATGAAATATACTATAACTTTTTTCAAATAATTTCACTATGAAACTATTTTAATAGCGTCGTTTATTATTATTTTAGAAAGTTATATTAGATTTTTATAATATATTTTATTTACGAGTTTCGATATGAAGAGTCATAAAACAAATCATTTTATAAATATATATATGAATAATGAATTTTATTTTATATTTTATTTGTTGGGTCGAGCCGAACAGTTTTCGATTCTGCAATAAAAAAAGTAAGTATTAGTATGTACAATTTGATTGATCTTTATTTCATACATGAATATAGTATCTCTCCGATGTTCTTCAAAACTTTTCTAGTAATTATAACTGTTCGACAATAATGAAAATTGAATCTTGAATAACCATTTTTTTAGCTTATAAAAGTGACAGTGTATAGTATACTTATATACATCAAAATTATAACATATAGTTGTATAGTGATACAATATATGAGTCTGATTATATTTCAAATAATACCTTTATAAAAAACTTATTGCAATGTAAAAAGATATGGGTAGATAATAATTCTGTCAGAATATTTATTATTTTATTTGTCGAATAAATATACATTTTGGAATTTTGGTAGCTATAATGAAAATTAATAAAACTACCAGGAATTATGATATAATTGCATTTAAATTCTATTAAAAAGTTTAGTTAAATAATATTTACAGTTTATTATTATACTTAAGACATTTTTTTTATATAGTTCTAGTTATAATATATTTAAAATATATAAATATTTTATACGGAATTATTGTTTTGTGTAAAACTGATTATGTACATTATTAACAAGCACAAATCGTGTTAAAAGACTTTTCTGCATTTAATGCACAATAGTAAATAACGTATTTGGTCTTTTGTTTAACATTTTCAGATACTTTACTCTAATTGGTTTTTACACCACAAATTCACAATATTAGATCATTTAACCTCAAAATCACAACTTTGGGGTATTTTGTTGTAGCGAAGTAGTGTGCAAATTAACAATTTCCGTCATGAGACTTTTTCTCGCTTTGCTCGCGTGTAAAATATCTCACGTGGTAAATAATCAACTTCCAGACCAGTGATAAAATATATTATTATTGACTAATCAATTTTAATATATATAAAATTATATTTCATATGATTATTAAAGTAATATATAGATTATAAGCTTCATTAGAAGTTGGTTTTCAGTTTCTATTTTTACCATTTATCATATGAGTTTTTGTTTGATTTTAAATTTCTTGAGGTAACAGAGATAATTTTCTGAAAATAGTCGGTTGATAATCATTCTCAAATCTCGTACTTTATTAATAATGTAAAGTAATTAGTTATATATACCCATGACTCATTTTAAATTATATAATTCATGATAATATAGCTTAATAACTATAATTTAGGTTAAATTATCATAATGTTATTATTAACAAGCAGTAATTTAGAAAATAGGTGGTTATATTAGTATATAAATAATTAATAATATTATTATATAATAATTTGGATCAGAATAGCATCAAAGTTTTCATAATTGCATATATTTTAAATGTATCAAAATGTTAAATTATACATTTTTTATTAATTTATAGTATGTTTTCGTATAATTTAAACAACTAATTTATAATAGGACATAGACAGTGTATCCTTGAATTGTTGTTTAAATTTCTACATATTTCTATAATAAAATATTGAACGAAATTCTATATCTTTATCATCTTAGCTGGCATCTTAATCATTGAGATGATACTTTTAAATATACAATATATTGTCTATTTATTTGATATGTATTTTTTCGAAAAATAATAATACTATATTCCTATCTTGGAAATGTTCAAAGTTGACATTAATGTTAACAAAGTTTTATGTTCTGTCATTACAACTTAATTTTTCTATATATTCATTACATTTTCTTCTTTCTCTCATCTATATTTTATATATAATTTTGTAGATAATTATATTTTCTGAAGCAATAATATATGATAATGCGAAATGTAACTAACATGAGTATAACTAAACATAAATCCGTTTAAGAAGAAAAATATTATATATGAAAATAAAAGGAATAATTAATTCGTAATTTTTTTGATACTCATTTCATTAGCTTACAACAAAATTAACATCTATAAACTGTATTATTATAAAAAAGAAAAAAATTATTCCTATCAGGCAAAGATTTATATATAGGTATAGATTATAAAAAAAAATTAAATGAATGCAGGCATTATATATTATATGTAAAAATAGTTTATTGTATAAAATTTATAACTTAACAATTTTTAATCATATAATAAGAGTAATAAATAAAAAATCTAGACGACAGCCTTGGGCAGATGAGCGCCCTGGGGCTGGAAGCCGTTCTCGTCGGCGATGTAGGTCACCGTGTAAACCTGGCCGTCCTCCGGGTTCACCCAGCTGTAGGAGCCGCTGACTCGCAGCACCGCCTCCTCGGGTCCGCGTACCTCGACCTGGGCGTTCTCGATGCGCGACTGGCCGTCCGACAGCTCGTAGCCGAAATTGTAGCCGCCTAGGCCGATGTTGTCGGAGGGCGTCTCCCTGAGGAGGACCACCTGGTTGTTGGGATCGGCGACCTGGCGGGAGTCGCGACGGGTCTGCGGCGCGGCCACGGCCAAGGCGACGAGGGCGGCGAAAGCTACGATCTGCAATGATTTATATACCTATTTATATATAATGTATATGTTTGCGGCTGCTTCAGTAAAAAGTATCCTGAAAACATAAATATTTATTGTATTTGTTTTACCAACTAACAAATAAAAAAGGAGGGTACGTCGACATTGAGTTTTATGAAAGTCCTTATCCAAGATAATAAATTTACAATCCCTATATATATATATATATATATATATATATATATATATATATATATATATATATACATGTATAATTTCAAATTTTTTGTTACCTTCTGGAAAAATCCCTTCGTTGCAAATGTAAAAAAAATTTTTTCTGTTATTTTTGACCGGCCATATATTGGATGAATGATTTTGAAAATTTAACATCATATCCATTATTAACGCTCTTAAAATCTCTCTTAAATTTTATACGTGCAAAATTTTATCGAAATATTTCAAACGGAGAAATTTATACCCAAAGAGGTTCAGTATTTACACTAATGTTTCAAATTAGATATACTTATTCGCTAGCCGTACACAGTTTGTATACATAATTATTCAAAAGTGAGATTAAGTTTAGCATCTTGTCAAAATTTTTGTTAAAAAATACAAAGATCCACACACAATATTGTTTTGTTACTTCGTGTAAACAAAAATCTTTATTACGAATGTCTTATTATGAATTTACTAAAAAATATTAAAGTTATGAATTATTTAATTTACGTTTCATTGCTAAATTAGCGATCAAAACAATTTAGTAAAATCAAATAAAATTTACTTCCTCCTTGTTTTTATGAAAAATAATAAATAGATTTCTTTAATTCAAATAAATATTTCATATGTCGTTTATAGAGGAATTGTTCTATATTTAAAATAAATTTCTTTTTTAATTTTTTGAAATCAGAGTACGTTCAAATAATAAAAGTATGAATAATAATATAAAATTATATTTTTAAAAAAAGATAACTGTAGAAAAATTTTTTAATAAATAAAAAATTGAGAATTAAGCTGATGTAAATTTCTTTTGATGTATACTAAATATTCTTTAACATAACATTCTGTTTTCTAATAAATAATAACTTTTATTTTTTAATTTTAAGTAATCAGTTTGAATTATAATTATTGATTTAAGTAGAATCGGCTAAACATTTCAAATAATAGTAACGTAACTTTTTACATAAAAAAAAATCACATATACATTTTATGCACACTTTTAACGAACTTTAGTTATTTTTTTCTTGTTTTTTTTGGAAATAATTAAATCTAATTTAAATTCAAGTTTATGCTCATTGATGAAATTATTTATTCTAAAATTTGTCGAAAAAGTTAAATTTAATAAAAGCTTTGCGCAGTGTATTGAAATTGGAATATAAGCGGAAGCCACCGTTATTCATGAAAAAATTACTGAATTCCAATATGAGAACATATGGCCCTAACAAAAAGTACACGAATATTGCTAGAGAATCTGCCCGCACATCTGAAGTTTATACTCGCGACGTTGTTTAAAATAGCAGCAAAGAAAGAAATAATAATTCTGTCTTTTATTATTCACGCCCAATCACTGATTGCATAGTCACTCTGATAGAAGCGCCCGCAATTTTTTTTTGTTTTTTTTTTTTTGTTTTTGTTGATAAACACCATAAATATAATAAGAATTTCAGCATCACACCCGTGCGCACTATTACATGATTTTTTTTGAGAGACACTTAAAAAAAACAGAAAAAAAAACAAAAAAAGACTCTGAACTACATACCGACTTCATTCTTGAGCGATGTGTACTGTGAAAAAAAACGGAGGACCTTTTGGTGTAAGGAGTATCACGGAACTGAGCTTGATTATCTGGACGGCGCGTTTATATAGACCGGGCCTAACACATTACTCCGTGCGAGCGCGCGCGTATAATAATTCGAATTTCTTTGGGCCCGTATTACGCGGCCGCTCTCGCCGGCCTGTACCGTAACTTTTATGTTAATCCGCCACTATACGACTCATTTTTACACATCCACATACACACACAACATATATACATACATACGCGCATCGCTTTTGGTTCATCTTCTTTGCCGCACTGAAAAACTATATAAACGTTGAAACTTGATCCCCGGCCCATTGGGCAATCCGCCGTAAAAGGTCAATATATTGGCTATTGTGCAACTTTGAAAATTGATCATATAATCGTCTAATTATTATTGGATTTTTATGAGTGTATGTATATTTATATGTACATGTATATATATATATATATATATATATATATATATATATATATATATATATATTGCGTATAGGATCCCCTGAATAATTGAATAAAATGGAATATCTATTGGCTCTACGATGTTATAATTTATTCGATTTTATTTAACGCATTATTTCGAACGTATGAAGAAAAATAATTCGTAAATTTTCATTTTGAATGAAAATATTTTGCAAGATGTTTATTTTTCAAGCATATAAACCAAACTTCTTATTTATGAATTTTAAATTTAATATATTTATCCTTCGAATTACGGGAGCAATAAATTTTAGCAGAAAACTTTATGAAAATTCAATTTTTCTACATCGTTTTATTTAACTAGAATATTTGAAAATAGAAAATAGGTAGTACAATAATGAAGTATTTTATAAATTTAGTAGATTTAGAAGAAATACAGCAAAACATATATCGTGAAACAAATTTTGAAGCAATATAATATGCTCATTAAGAATGATTACAGAATATTTAAAAGCGAGACATTTTAAAATTTAAATTAATTTATCTGTTCATAAAAATTCAAATCATATTTAAAGTTGAAAAGTAATAATTGTACAAGTAAAAATGCACTAATTACAAACAAATATACGCCATGCGCATGTCCATTTCTATATATATATATATATATATATATATATATATATATATATATATATATATATATTTAAGAATTTCGAAGTATTAACATTTCTTATGCTACAATGCGAAAAGGGCGAACGTTTATTTACATAAGTTGGTTGGAAAGTATAAATAGATTCTTATAGGTGCTAGCAAAAATATTTCCAAAAAATTGTGTTTGGAAATGAAATTAGACCTCGTCCGATGGAAATTCGTTAGCTGTACATCGGCGTTATTTTTGAAAACTTTTTTCACGGCTACGCAACGCCGGGAACGCTGGGAAAGATCGCTGCGTCGACGTTGTAATTTTGTGTTCGTTACGGGATTAACAAATTTATTACACGTATATTAATTTAACTGATATGTATTTATTTGTAGTAGAATATAGTTAACATATACATTTATTAGTATATGAATTAATTATAGCGATGAGTGTTTTAATGGGTATATGTACCTATATATATAAATGAATCGTGAATTTCAAGACGAGTCCGCATCGTGCAGGCTAATATTCTATTCATTTTACGTAAGTCTGTGAAGGTTTCAAAAACATATATGTAATAATTGTTAAAGGTCGGATGCTTAAAATACTCAAATTTTCTTCAATCACCTCGTCGCCATCAAATTCAGATTCCATACTCTTTTTTTTTTTTTTTTTTTAATGGACCGATCGATGCGTGTGATTATTATAATAGTGGATTTTTATGGAAATCTATAAAGAAACGACGAAAGCTAAGGAGAAGTTTTCAAGAAACCATCCGAATAATACGCGATACCATTGTGCGCGTATATACACGCGCTTTAGTCAAAATCATAATATAGTTATTAAAAATGATCGCTTTCTCTTGTCAAAAAGTCATTCTTCAGCGCGGTTATAAATCGAAATCGCCCGGTTTTAGCATGATTTTACGGCTATCGTGACGAAAAATATAGTTTAATATAGTATAGTATGTAAATTGATTTTTACCCCGTGCGATTTACCTTTACCCCGCTTCGGCACGGGGGTAAACTGCGAAGTTCCAAAGTCGTGTTAAAATGTCCTGTTTCACATCAGTGGATTATACATTCATTATATAATATACATTAATCGCATTAAGTGACTTAAAAGGCGAGGTTCTTGGTAGTAAAAATTTTTTAATAAATTTTTTTGTATGTTAAAATTTTTACTTCATTTTATTTAAAGCATTTATGCGTCAAGGTATATTAAATAGATGATATTTACATTTAACTTGAATGTTAAACATTCTTTACATTTGATTGATAAATCGATTAAATATATATATTATTATATTTAATGAATTAAACTACGGCGAAAATTCCTTGTTTTAAACTATATATATGTCTATAACAATAAACATTTTCTTTACGAATATTTCAAATGCTAATATCATTCAAACGATAAAGTGGAAATTGTCATTTGTCAATTTAACCGAGCTTTCATATTTCTGGAACAATCAATCGTTTATATTTGATACTTCTTTTCAGTAAAATATCAGATCAATTATTTGCAGTATTTTTCTTGAATCATCGCCATCCTTTTTTGCTTTAAGAAACTTTTCATAAGCAGGAAAAAAGTGGAAAACAATGATAAATTCTATTTAAATAGGATAATTTTTTCTGAAATCAGGAATCTGGATGATCCAGGGTATCTATACCAGTAACGACTCCGTGAATTATTCACGTTTTCACACAATTATTCACACACTTATTCAAACATATAGGGTTTTTTAATAGAATATTTAGGTTTAGAATTAAGAGTTTATTAGCAGAATAAATTTATTTCCTAAGCTATTTATGGAAAAATATATATAACGTGTATTAAGAATCCCTTTCACAATTGCAATATTGATTTATTATTATTATTATTATTATTATTATTATTATTATTATTATTATATACAAAATTAAAATAATTAAGCAAAGCTTAATGATAAATTTCAACTCATTTTGCAATTCTTTCTCGAAATCTCAATATATTACATCCGTATTGTTTTATGTATAAATCTTTTATATGCAAATTTTACATAAATTCGAGTATATTTAATGTATTTATTTAAATATTCATTTATATTTTGCTCTTATATTATTCTACATATTAAGAAAATTTTAGAAAATTTGACCTGAAAATGTTCAAAATTCAATTACATGAATTTTTTTTTTCATCAGTATTAATTTTTTATAATAATTATTTCTCAATATAAATATATATATATATATATATATATATATATATATACATATATATATATATATGTATGATAAATATAAAAAATAATATAATTTCAAAACAATCAAATAAATTATCAGAATTCATTTTTTTAAATATATTTTTATTTATGTAAATACGTTACAAATAAATAAAAAAGTTGTAAAACATGATATATATATACGTTTTTGAAATTTCATCAGAATTGTACATCGAAGAACATGGACATTTTTTTCATATAATCTAGATGTATAACATGAAATTGCATGAAAAATATGATTCGTGCAAAGAATAAATCTGTATATAAACACTGGCCAGAAATATCAAAAAATTGAAGAAAACAAAAGCTATAACTTTTTCTCGCGTTAAAAAGTTTGATAAATTAATCGTACACATTTACATATCTGTATCTATTACGTATATCTATCTATCTATCTATCTATCTATCTATCTATCTATCTATCTATCTATCTATCTATCTATCTATCTCCCCGACTATCTATAGGAGCTCTACAAAGGCTTGGCCACCTTGGGCAAGTGCGCGCCCTCGGGCTGGAAGCCGTTCTCGTCAGCCACGTAGGTCACCGTGTAAACCTGTCCGTTGGCCGGATTCGCCCAGCTGTAGGAGCCGCGCACGCGCAGCACGGGCTCGGCGCCCCGGTTCTCGAAGCGGGCCGTCTCGGTACGGGACTGGCCGTCCGAGAGCTCGTAGCCGAAATCGTAGCCGTTGGGCCCGGCGCTGTTGTAGGGGCTCTCCTTGACGAGTAGCACCGGGCGACCGGCGCCGTAGGCGCCCTGCCCGTGGACGTCGTAGATCTGACCGACGGGGTGGAACTGCGGTGCCCCCAGGACCGTCGAGATCGCGACAGCGGTAATGGCGACGAGCTGTGAAATATGCGTGGAGGATTTTTTGTATCATTATATATGTGTATACATGCATATATATCTTATAATATCTTATATATAGCTATATTACGCCGTGTCGGCCATAAACTTCACTTAGAAAAAAAGCTTTTTATGAAGTTATTACTTTTCTGGGTCGAAAATAAGTCAAAAAATGAAATAGCCCGAAAATTGTTCGTTTCTAAACAATAAAGTTATTCGAATCTTACTTTTATTTTATAGGCTTCGTTTATGATTACGAGATTTTTTAAATTAATATGATTCTCTTTATAAAAATAATATAATATTATATAAGCAGTTAATCAAAGTCAAGTATGAAAATACTACTTTTCATAAATGTTTAATAATATATAGTTTTTTTATTTATTAAAATTACTTTAATGCCCAGGTGGTGTATGTTTTACTGAGAAAAGCACGAGTAAGATAGGTGTCACTGTTTCGTCAGTTCCTAAACTGTATATGTATATCTTTATTCGAACAGTTTAATATAACACAATGCTTTATATCAATATCGCTATAGAATTTTTTTTAGATTTTTCGCACGATAGCGTTGATTAAGGCGTATTTAAGCAGCTCAACAAACAAAAATTGAATGACGATAATGCGCAGAAGTCTTGCCAAGCTCCAATTTCTTCTTTTTTTTTTTATAAACTCAGAACTATATAGAAATATGAATATTTTTATTCTCTACTTATACGGAATTATTATAGCAATTAAAGTTGGTGGAACTACGAGATTAAAAATCTTAACTTTCCTTATATGTAAAAATTAACATATTCAAGATCATCAGGGTTTACTAGTTCTATCTTAAACTTGAAAGTTTATTCGGTATGAGCTTAAGAGATAAACCGATCTGCGTATGAAATAGAATACCAATTGTTTTTTCTTTTTTTTATAAAATAAACATGATAAAAATGTGCAAGCTTTTATTTTTTCTCTTGGCCTTTTCCGCGTACTTTTCGAAGCAACGTTATATTAGCTGTGCTTAAATAAAAATTCATAATCACCGGATACTCCCTCTCTCCATAGGTAACACTGTACATATGTTTATCTGAATTTTCGAATAATTGGCTAAAACGAATCTGTTCGAGACACCCGTTTGAAAAAAGTCTATTTTTTGTATATACTATATATATGAAACATATACAATGGGTAGAACTGATACGTGCATAGGAAAGAACAAAAGCGGACCGTACTGCCATTTACGGGCATTGCTTTATAATAATTTACACCTCAAAAATACACTGTAAAGCACGAGTGACCAGATCCGGGTGGACGGGTTTGGTTCGCGTTATAAGCGACTCAAAACCGATTACCTCTTAAATAAGCCCTGTTATAAGATGTATTGTGCAATCGAAAGATTCTTTTTTCAACGAAAATACCCAACTTTTGGTGCTGGATTCGAAGAAAAAATAATTCTTTAAATCTATGCATGTGTATATATATATATATATATATATATATATATATATATATATATATACAGATTTGAAAATTTTACTGTGAAAAGAAGTTTAGCCAATTGTAGAAATACACGTTAGTTAAGAAACCGCACTAATTAACACATGTAAATTCGGCCGAGCTTGTAATTGACAAAAATTATGAAACTTATATATTACATTATATTTACTCGATGCATTGTTTTCTTTTGTCGGACCCAGTGCTAAAAGCACACGTAGCTTTCAATTACAAAATAGCACTCTAACTAATTTAATTAGAGAAGAGGTTCTATAGCTGCATATATGTAAAAAAAAAAAAAAACAATCACCATCCGTTAGGAATGCAACAACGTTATATATAGTTTTGGAGCTAATCCAGCGTAACCCACTCTCAATCTCTATTAAATCCGTCATCCCTGGGCCGTGTTCGCGCTCCCTCTGACAAACATTTGTCAACGTCCAATAAATATTTATATTCGAATAGCGTTATATAATTATATATTTTATTCAATATGATCTAATAATTATCCGTTTAAATTTAAAGAATATTTTCGCCCCGTCCAATGGATCTCTAACTGTTTAATTCTAATAAGATATTTAATTATAACAACTATATTTCAGTGAATATTTATTTGAAATTAAAGAAGTTTTTTTCCGATGTATATATACCATCGAAATACCCATGTGTATATATATATATATATATATATATATATATATATTTATATTTATATATTGAATTCTGAAATCCGTATGTCGTCCTATCTCTTACACGATTCGAGAATACAATATTCGGCACTTGTGCTTGTACGAGACGATAAACTATATACTCCATAATATTGCACTTTTCATTTCCAGTTCATTATGACGGTTTTTTTTTGCAATAGCCGCACGTATTTGCTGTCATATGCGTCTCAATAACTGATGAATTGACGAATTACTATTATTTACGAAATTAAACGACAAAGTGGTTTATAATTGAAAGTTTTTATTATATATACACATTCGATTGAATAAGTTAAAGCACTTTTGGACGCTTCCTTCGACGCAAAAATCAATTCAATTCGCGACATAGGCAATACAGAAAAAAAAACAAAAAAGCGTTTTTAATGAAAAGTCAAAGACGACAAAAAAATTAAAAACTATACGTACCAACTTCATTTTAAATATATATATAAATATAAGTATATGAGAAATACACGGCAACGATTCGAGAGAAGCAACAAGAACTGAGTGCAGTTTAGCGGATTTCATCCTATTTTATACCGATCCATTGTATCCTCCTACTACAATGAAATAAAAGAATAATGAAAAATAAAAAAGCATTCTTATACATGAATACGCCCATGGGCGGGTCTCCTCTGTTCTTGCCATTCACCTCGCCTTGTGACTTTCGGTTTCATCTTCAACGCCAAACTATTTAACAAAGTAGACCTGTCGTAAGCAATCAAAAAAAAAACAAAACAATTAATTCATTCGCGAAATTTTTATTTCAGTGCTCTTCCCCGAAATAGAGCCGATTCTAGTGCGGGTGAATTGCGCGAGCTTCCCATAGATATTTCCAATGTGTAGCTTTGACTTTCTTTCATCCTGTCGCGTAAATTCATTTCATTAAATGAGGAAAAGATTGACCGAAAAAAAGTGTTATATTAGATATTATATACTCGTTTTAAATAGTTGTTAAAAATTGCTCAGCTTAATTTTATTTATATTAATAAAAATATTAATAATCTTATTATTTATTCTTGATCTGATTTAGAATTGGGGTGATATTTATTTTCTAAACATTGTTAAGTGTCCGATATAATTGAAGAAATAAGGTTTAATTATAATATTCATAAATTTATTCTTGCAAAATGTATAAAATATAGACATGCCATTACACAGATGTACATCATAAGAAAATTGCACAATGGAATTTAATAGGATTCGTCATTTCTTTCAAAAGGATTACGAAATCAATACCTAATATGTAAATTAAATATATACATAGTTATTTAGAATTATAAATAAAGAAATGCGATGACGAATCGCTTGTGCTGCAATCTAAATCAATAAGAACAAGATATTTCATTGTTTCTTATATATTATACTGTTTCTTTCTCTCTCTCTCTCTCTCTCTTTCTCTCTTTCAAATAATGCTGTTTTATTGGCGCATACCTTACACATCCGGAATTCCAAGATCGCGTTGAAGAATCCCTCGTAATATAACTTACTGCATAATAGATATGTTGCATCCTTTTAAACGTGTAAAATTAATTTAATTTCACGCGACAGAAATTCCACCACGTCTTTTTACTTATTGAATGCTTCGCGAGCATTCTGCGATGGAAGTGGGCGGACGGGGTAAAAGTTTTATACGAACACAAGAAAAAATACACTGTAGGTTAATTTTCTGTATAAATATATGTTTATTTAAAATAAAAAAAAAAGTTTATTAACCTAAAATTCGCTCGACTAATCAACAACAGCAGCCGTTTATAGAATTGATTGTTTAGGCAGGTGAGCGCCCTGCGGCTGTAGGCCGTCCTCGTCGGCCACGTAGTTCACCGCGTAAACCTGTCCGTTCTCCGGGTTAATCCAGCTGAAGGAGGCGCGCACGCGCAGCATCGCGCCCTCGACACGCCGGACCCCGAGCTGGCCCGACTCGTCGCGCCACTTGCCGTCGCTCAGGTCGTAGGTGTACTTGTAGCGGTCGAGGCCCGTTTTGTCGGAGGGCGTCTTCTTCGTGAGGAAGACGTTGTGGAATTCCTGGGGGGGTGCGGCGAGGGCGAGGACGAGGAGGCCGGCGAACATTGCGATCTGGAATAAATTCAATTTTTATACATATGACGATCGATGATACTTGTTTATGGATTACTACATATATATTTAGGTATATAGCATTTTCCGTCTCTGCTTCGTTCCAGAGGATTAATATGTGAGCCAATACAGGAAATTTGAATTTTTAAATTATAGTCAAATTAAAGTTTGTCTGTTACACCTAAATTTGAATTGATATGTTGATTTGTAATAAATTTATATAAAAAAAAGTTGAATAATTTTTTCTGTTTTTTTTTTAAAGTTCAATTCAAAATAAGTTTCTTTCAAAAACCTAAAAAAAATTTTTCTGATATTTTACATTTTATATAAAATCAAATGCAGAAATTTGAAAAGCGTGTTCAATATTAAAATCCATGAATTGTTAAGAAATTATATCAAACAAAATTTTTCAAAAATGACAAAAAGTCCTAGTTTTTGAAATATCTAAACTGATTTTTGTATGAAACAAAATATGTTAACATTTTGTACGTTAGTTTTCATAATAAAAAATGGAGTTGAGTTTTTAAATCTGTCACTGTTAGATAAAAAACGGTCCACGTTTCCTCGTTCATAATATGAATTGTGTATACTCGTATTAAATTCCAAATTAAAAAAAAATAGAAAATTTTCCTTGGCATATTTAAATTAGGATAGAAAATTATTTGAAAATGTCAGTAGCAAATTTTTTATGATATATCAGAAAACATGATCGATGTGCTTTCAAGATCATACAATAACATGATAATAAGATATGTCCAAACCCAAAAATCAAAGATGCACAGGTCTATCAAGGAAAAAATTCTTTTTATTCAATTCATAAGAACCAATTTTGTTTTCATCAATATAATTTTTATTTATTTCAAATCTTGACACAATGCAATATTCCTCTTTTAAGTAATTTTTAATAATTTTTCAATAAAAAATTATACTGACAATTTGTATTGATTTATAGAAAAAACAAGTTTCTTTTTTTCAAAAGTAGAAATTAATCGATAGGAGCGCTAGCGTAGAATGCTTATTTATGCTAAGTACACGGAGAAAGAAATTCAAACATGAGTCTGCTGTAAAAAGTAAATTAATTTTTCCTCATTCCAAACTACGAATCGCACCTTCGCCGCTCGATTCCGGCACTTATGAGGAAAAAATGCAGTTCATACCTAAGTACGAAAAGGGCTTTTTCACGTACTTGCTTCGGACACTCTAGGCCTCGCGTGAGGCCGTAAATATCTCGTTCCGTAAATAAAGCCTTTCCGTACCCGATAAAAATATGAACTATTACTACGATCTAAAGGATAGAAGTTTCCCGGGTTTCTTCCAATATATATATATATATATATATATATATATATATATATATATATATATAATATTATTTTTTATGAAAAAGATGAAAATAGTGATATACGCTCACGTGAATATATACCAAAGGTCCAAAATATACTTCCCAATATAAAGCTTTTTTTTTGTAGCTTTATTTATTCATAATCGAATAGCAGCATCATTCGGTAATTTACGATATGTTCCCACAGTCCTCTATATAATTAATCGTTTCAAAAAAGTATCTCGTTGACAGTCGGTTGCAATATGTATTTCAATCCTATTATTGAACCATTATATTATATACGTATAGGTATAAAAGAAGCTTCGTTTTACAAGTAAATGATTAATCAATTACAACCGATGTGAACTTGTTTCACTATGTGCTTCTACTACTCTACTGTTAGATTTCATCGATTGACCTAATACGTATAGACAGAAAATTTTTGACCCAACAAATTTAAGTAAGCAAGGTTCGAAAGGTTCTCATCCGTCAAGCGTTCAAATTTTGCCGTTTTCATATCGAGAGAGTTCGACCATTTTTATTGTAAAACGTTAATTAAAATTTTTAGCAACAAAAGCAGAATGATACCTCTTCTCTTTATTTCATCCTTCGCTGCTCGTTATTTTTCATGATTTTAAATCGAAATCTTACCACCCGGCAATTTCAGCCGAACAAATAACCGAGGAGGAAAACGCCCTCGAGTCAAAGGAATACGTTTGTATGCGTGTGCGAAAAAGATTCAAATGTTTATTGTTAAAAACTTTAAATTTCAATTATTTTTTTTTCGTTTTATCCAAGTTCATTCAGAATAATTAGTTAAGGTTTAATTGAGATGGTATATGATCTTGAATATTGGGAAGATAATAATTGATTTCGATTTTGCAAGAATTGAAAATTACTGAGAAATAGGCAAAAATTGATTGATTCAATAAATCAACTGCTTCCTATTTATTTTTCAATTAAATTATCAACTTTTATTTGAGTATACAATACCTAGGCCTTAAATATATAATCTTTCACTCATTCCTTGACAAATTGTTTTCGACCACTTACAGCATGGTTTAATGGTTCTTTCAACAATGTTGTTATAACAAAACTTATATTAATCTCACTCGCAATACTTACGCAAGGGCCAGTTTAAATTGTCTACTTTTCTCTCTGTTTCTAGAACACAACTTTAAATAATATTTTCATTTGGAGAATCGTGCACGATTAATTTAGATATAAATTTTTTGTTATTAGCATTGCGAAGTGAACAAATTCTGTATTTGGTCAGAATATGTCATATGTTCATCAAACAGATCAGGTTCTGTATTTGGTCAAAATATGTCATATGTTGAAAACAAAATTACAAATGTTCATTCTATTGTCTTGTACCTAGCCTTATTCTAAATTTACGTTCGTTGTCAAAACCATCGATTTTAGAATTATTTTTAAAAAATCAAACGCATTCTAGAACAACATTGTTTATCTCATGGATATTGTAAAGTAATTTTTTGTGAAACTGTAACGTCTCGTATATAACAGACTTGAATTTGGCTCATCTCCCATCGTCGAAAAATTAATTCATTGTGCGATTATTTTAAGGTATAAGCTAAAATCAAGCAAGCAAATTTCTATTTCTTTACGTACTCCATTATTACGATACAAAAGAATTTTTTTAAAGTCTCTATTAAAGTCGTCCAATTATTAAGTCGATATTTTATTTACTTTAATTTTCGAAGCTATAAATATGGGGATCTGTTTTTAACGTTCAATTTTTTGCATAGTTATGGTATTAATCTTGCATATTAATTGCACTATATATATTTATGATATAATGCAAAAATAAAAAAAAAAATAACTACGCTGAAGAGTAGAACCGACGATTAATATACTATATATATATATATATATATATATATATATATATATATATATATATATATATGTATAGAATGAAATTTATGTTCCGCACTCATGCAGCGAACGCAGTATCGCGTATCATATCATATACTTTCACAAATTTCTTTTCTTTTCGCGAAATTTTTAAAATTGATGAATATTTAAGACTGGCAAATATAAAACGCTAGGAGCTTTTGTCTTCATGCTAATCGCTCCTCAATCCGTGCATTTATTATCGTTGTTTCACAATGGTTGATCTTTTCAACGGGCGCATAAACCAGACGGTGCATGGAATCAACCCAACGCTAATATCTCGAGCGTTTAATATATAATACGTCGATATTGAAATACTTTAAGCGTCGGCGTACTAACCGATTCTCCATTATTATGGAAATTGTCACGAACGAAACTTAATAAAAACTAATAAATTATATGCTTAAAGCGTACACAAACTCATACAGAGAGAGAGAGAGAGAGAGAGAGAGAGAGAGAGAGAGAGAAGAGAGAGAGAGAGAGAGAGAGAGAGAGAGAGAGAGAGAGAGAGAGAGAGAGAGAGGAATAAAGATAAAAAATAAATTACTTACCGTCTTCATCTTGGCTGAAAGTAAAATTTTGCACCGTTTGGGTTCTAACAAAAGTATATGTGGATTATCGTTTTAGAACCGAGCGACGCGATAAACTGAGTCGGGTCTGACCTGCGGAAAGCGCTTTTATACCTTTTGACCGCGCTGCGATTATTTCACCTCTGATATATATATATATATATACATATACACTTGATTACGCACCGGGATGGCCGATATATATATATATATATATATATATAATATGTATGTATATATATATATATATATATATATATTCATAGACAATAGGACATATTATACATATATGACATCCACTAGGCAGAGGGAGCAGATGAAACACAAAAAAACGGCAGTTCGCAACCTTTTCTCTCGGGTGCGTGCGGGATTTCACTATCGATGCTGAAAGGACATCGCGGCAAATATATATATATATATATATATATATATATATATATATATATATATATTTTAAATTTAAATTCTTCAGTCCTGGGAAGTTTTCGACAGGTCGAAATGAGGCTGGTCGCGGGCCTCGCGCTTGCTCCTAAGTTTTTCATGAGAAGTACAAACGAGCAAGAATAATATAATACATTGGTTATAAAGTAGATAAATAATTATTGAAAGCTTAAAGGCTGCTGCTGAAGGAGTGTTTTAGTGCTGTTTTTTTTATGCACGGATGAATTGTGTTAATTCGAGCCTCAAAAACGTCGCTTCGGCGCTCCAAGTATGATCTATAGTATTTTATCGTTCGTACACGAGTACTTTATCCGAAAAATTATCCGAGTTTCACGATTTGTAATAGTAAGCCCGGTTTTAGCGAACGGTCATTAACTGCTCATTTCTTGTAGATACGAAAGCACGATTCGTTCAATATTTCAATCTGCACTAGTTACGCCTTGATTTCAACAAATCACGTAGATTGTAGGAAATTAACGCATGCATAGAAACGATAAACATCACTTTTATTGACTTATCAATGACTCAGGACTTTATGATGTATGTATATTAGATTTGATTAGAGCTTTTATGGCACTCTTGAAAAGAATTTGATTAAACATTTTTTTTATTCAACACATAACGTGTTAAACATTATGTGTTGAATAAAACAAATATTTAATCTAATTATATGTATAATATATATATTATTATAACTAAGCTGGCTATAGTTTCAATAAAAATTTCATTATAGTTTTAAGACATTTTCTATATCCTTCGTGTTTTAACATTCTTTAAAACATGAATATTTATATAGATATAATAAACAATACAATGCTTATATTAAATAATTCATTACAAAAATTAATAAAAAAATTAATTATAGTAAATTTTAAGATATTACTGAAGAAATAATAAAAATTTATGGTGCTATGTATATGTCTGAGCTACTTTTGTGTATATTAGTCGAAACAGTTTGGAATATATTTAAAATTTTTTTGTTAGTAAACTTATTTATCTATTTACTAGTTTTTTATTTTAATTTATTTATTCATCATACGTTTTATTAATATATATTTATTGCATATTTAATTGTATAAAAATAATTTCTTTTTTGTCTAATTAACAACAATTTCACGGTTTATCTAACTTGCCTGATTTGTCTATTTTGAGAAATTGGAGATTTCTGGTTGTATAATGTTTCAAAAGTATCCTATATATGAAAATATTTCAGTACTATTTCCATAATATATAAATCATATCTACTATTATGTGCATATATGATTAAAGAATGGACGATGCGTTATCAGTTTCTGACACTCATCATTCATAGAATTTATTATATACTAATGCACTTATAACGATCCATCAATATATGCCTTTAGCAGAAAAGACGTGTGATCATAGGGTCGATTATTTACATATATACAGATTTATACGAACAAAAAGAGATAAAAAATTGACAATTCCCCAGACAAGCGAGATTATGTTTTTATATATACATATAGACAGACACTGCTGTTTATCGAAACAATGAGCATGTAAGACACTCGGGCCAATAATTAAGACACAGTCGGATAAGTGCCATTGGACCGAAAGCCGTTCTCGTCGGCCGCGTAATCGACGTTGTAGCCGCGCCCCGCCTCTTGATCGAACCAGCGGAAGGTCCCCCGGATCCGGACGACGCCCGGGCCATCGCCGTCCTCGTCGTCACCGTCGCCACCGTCGCCTCGATGGATCTCGAGCTCGGCGAACTCCCCGGGTTCCTCGCCGTCCTCGTGCTCGTACACGTACCTGTCGCCGCTCTCGTGGCGTGGAATCTCCCGGGACCGCGGCGCCACCTCGAAGGAATCGTCGGCGAGCTCGGAGGGCTCGCCGGACAAAGAGGCGGCCGATGCTAGGACCAATAGGGCGGCGCAGGCCACTACCTTTGCACGAATACAGAATTTGGATGAATTGCACGCAGAGCGACGAGAGGAGCAATTAATACGTCAGGCGCTATATCGTCATTTTTTTTCTTCAATTTACTTTTATAGTCGAGGCTATCGGTTTCAGCAATACCAACGTATATTATCATCGTTATATATATATAGGATAAACTTCCGAAAAGCGTCCACGCCCAAATTTGCTGAAATTTTTGTACATTTATGTTTTTCGACGCATTGATTACATATAAAAACGATCCTTTTTGGAACGTATCTCGGAAAATGAGAAAAAAATCGAAAAAAAATACTTCAAGCAAAAGTCATAGGTTTCCTCAAAATACAGCTCTCTCTCTCTCTCTCTCTCTCCTTTGTTTTGTATATTTTTTTAAAACAAGCGATATTTCTGAAGAAAAGGAAACAATTTAAACTCGGGGCCCTCTGAAGCATTGGCAGCGTTGTGACTGTCCACTATGCTCTGTTTCTCGAATATATAATAGAGAAACCTTTGAATGCATTTTTCTCGGTAATAACTGCTAGTAGAAAAAAAAATTATAGAGCAAAAAGACGTATTTTCACGAGTTATGTAATGTTTGTTTGAATCGTTTTAAAAAATGTCTTCTTACTTTTCGAGATGAGTTTAAAAAATATAATTTTCATGGTGCTCATCAATTTTCATGCTGTAAAAAATGAAAGTATACAAATTTTTAGCAAAATCGGATGTGGGCGCTTTTCGGAAATACAGCCACAAAACGTCGATTTTCAAGGGGAAGGAACGGAAATGAAATTATTGAATTTTTCTCGAGAAATATTGGTTGTATCGAAAAAAAAATTTTAGAACAAAAAATATCAATTTAGAGGAGATCTACAACTTTTATTGGAACTATTTTTTTTTAAACTTTTCGCATTTTCTCACCTCAATGCATAATATCAACAAAATGGTATTTTTTTATGAATTTCAATATCAAAATTCCAGTTCCACGAAAAACTGCTACGATATTCGTAATCATCACCGCCAAACAACATAAATGTAAGAAATAAATGTACCGAACTTCAGGAAAATCGGGCGTGAGCGCTTTTCGGCAGTCAAGTATATATACGGGAAATCCAGGAAACTTTTAACTTTTCGGAAACTATAGCTGCCTTATTTGAACTAGCTTATAACATGAAAGATTTTTTTAAGTTGTAAAAGTTTTTTTTTTAATAGTATTACATGAAAGACAGCGCCATATTTATTTTGTGATTAAATTGTATTTATCCCGCTTAAATGTAAAATAGTAGATCAAACTTTTTAAAACTTTACAAAAAAAAAATAGTGAATTTTTGCAACAAATAATTTCATTAAAAATATAGTGTAAACGTCTATAAAATCAAACTAGCGTTTTAAAGAAGTAGTCAATATAAAACTGCATTTATTATTAAAAAATTATATCAAAATTAAATCTCAATAAACCTGAAAGAATGTCGTTAAGTTTTTACATGTGCTACTGATCGTTAAAAAACAATGTAATTTTAAAACCTAATTTTTGTGCACCCTTCGTATTGATAAATTAAATTATTCCTATTTGTACATTTAGATTATGCTAGAAAAGTATTTATAACTACCAGTCGAAGATTTATATATCAAGGGAAAAATTATTTTTTATTCGATTAAACGACAATCTTACTTTCATAAATTATAATTCTCATTCTGAATAATGACATATTAACGTAATAATAATTATTACATATTAACGTAATTTTTAAATATTTTACGAATAAAATTTTTTATTGCTAATATTATTGATTTAATGGGAAAATCGATTTTTTTTAACAAATAAAAATTTACCTGGTAAGAAATGAGGAGAGCCCTATTGCAGTTTGATTATTTATAGTTAGTACTCTAAGAAGAAAATTTAGTCAAGAGTGTGCTGTAAAACAAAATTAATTTTACAATCCCCGAAAAGATAGATATTTCCTGGATTTGATCATACATGTTTTCAAATGTTACAATGATGAAAAGCATATACTTTCATTATATATAGTGTTGAATTTGAAAACAATTATGAAATTTTAGATTGATAAATCGACATGTCTTGTATATCATTAATCGATTTCTAATTAAAATGCAAGTTATTAACAAATCTAGACGGTTTTTTTCCACACATAATAAAAAAACTTTTCGAATGACATTCGTATAATAATAGTAAAAAAAACTTAACAAATTCCAATCAGTAACTTAGTTGTTTTTAGTTAACGTTTAATTGGCATAAGTATTATTATTTATTACAACTAAATTAGGAATATAATTAAATATTTTTTGAATTATACATTTTTTCAAAATAATTATATAAAAAAATAATTCATTATTAATAAAATTGACTTTTATGTATTTGAATTTTCTAAAGTACTACTATGCTATACATACCAGCTTCATATTTTCCGATTTTGTTTTGAATCCGAACTAGAGCCGAAAACGAAATGCTTACAAATAAAATTATCGCTTCCACTTTATATGGCTTCCATTCTATCCCACCATCGCAGTTAGAAAATGTTTTTCGGCCTATCGGCAACGCGCCTATTGGATGAGTACATTCATTGTCTGCTATAATTAGCGTCCATTTATGTCATCATGTCATGCAGTTAAATTCGGAGAGAGATTTTTGTACATTATATGAACGATTATTGAATTTTCTTAGTCCCTGTTAATTGAATCAGCACTGTTTATCAATCATAGAGTTCTTTTCACTAGTGTTAAAGTTTAGAATAAATTTTATTGAAATTGATGAAAGAAAATAATTTCATGAAATCTATATAAATTATATATATAAAGTATATAACACATAATGCACTATCCAATTGCTTTACTTTACTTCAGTATGTATCATAGCTAAATTCTGGGTTTTCTTATATATATATATATATATATATATATATATATATATATATATATATATATATATTATATATGTATGTATAAATCTATAATAAATCTATATATCTGATATAGTTTACTAATTTTAACAATAATTCTTTATATTTTTTTATTTTTAAGATTTACTGGTACCTAGTCTAATTTTAGTCCGTACTCGGTATTTCCCAATGATTCTGTCTGTGAAACGGTAAAATCTTATTGCCAAACGCTCTGAGACATACGCGGATCAGAAAATCGTGCTCGGGCATTGAATTTTTCCTTTTAGTCGCATGCCTCTCACTCGCGTTGCGTCGAGTGTGAATAGAACTGAGAACATCGAAAATGATCGACGAAGTCGCAGCATTCGAGCGTGCGAGGTGTGACTTCGTCATTCGGCCAGGGCGTCGGTTAAAAGATCTTTTTATATTAATAATTTTAAATCTATTTTAAATTATAGTAATAGTATAGTATAGCCAAGTGTAAATTATTTGCACACGAAACTTCCTATGTAAATCCAAAGAATTGAAAAAATGAAACCATTATATATGTAAGGGACTCTTCGTAAATTACATAACCATTGTTTTCCTCTATTTTTACCCTCGCTTCACCTGCAACTTACCGTAACTTTTTTATCTATTTTAATATTGATATAATAAGTGTATTTCATTTTAAAAATTGACGTTTTTGCTGCTCCTTTCACCAGAACTGGACGCATATGACAACTGCTGATAAACATATATGTGCATAACCTGCACTTATACACTTATTCCCTCAAAAAACATTCAAATTAATAGAGAATGATAAATATTATCTAATTTACTCAACTCAAACAATAAATTTATAATATTTCAATTTCTTAAAATAGGAATACTTTCAAAATTCTTCCCACGCCCCTGTCTCTTATATCTAAGACGAATCAAGAGCCCTTATATCTATCTGATCGTTTAATGTAACATTCATTACAATTATTGAGTTTATGTGCTACCTTTAAAATTTTAAAAATTTATCATTCTTATTTTTACAATTATCAAATAACTTACTTAAATTAATACTATTTTTTAAGAAAACGTGAATATCGTTTTTTCAAAATTGTTTGGTTAATCTTTTTCATAAAAGATAGTATGACAAAAACTGGACTTCTACCAATTCCAAATTTCATTGATTCAGTATTCATTTTCAGTATAATTTTAATTGGATAATTATCATTCATTGGTATTTCTCTAACCAACTTTAAATCATTTTCTCGAAAAATCTTCATGTGACAATTGAATGGCTTGGACACTCCCCTGTCCCTGTATCTATTTTATTTCCGAATTAGTAGCATGAATTCATAAGAAATAATTAGTAGAGAAAGTAGACTTTTTACACGAATTTAATTTGACTCTTTCATTATTAATAGTAATAACTGTAATATCCAGCAAACTCCATTGATTATTCGATTCTATACTTTTTTTATAAATTTAATTTTATCATAAATAGCATTAAGAAATATCCACGATTTTTTCCAGAAAACATTTAGGAACAATTCTAAAATCATCATCGACATATTAAATCTTGTTTAATTTACCTCGGTAGTAAAGTAGTATAGAAACATTTTCACTAAATTTGAATCGGTGAAAATTAATGAGAACCGGTATAATTTTATCACGGACGGATTACCAGTGTACTTGTATGCATATTGGTAAATTATTGTGTACACATTTCATCATTTCACACTGGATTACAATAGTTTTCATTGATTCGGCCCTTACGATCAGACCAACAATTTTCTTACTAGAAATTACGAAATCGTATACCAATTATTGTTAATGATATTTTTTTCCAGCTAAACAGGGTTTTAATGAAAGGAAGTCAAATTTTCGTCACTAATCAATTTTATTCGCACAAACGAGCAATTAAATCTAGGCTTTGGGTAAGTGGGCGCCCTGGGGCTGGAAGCCGTTCTCGTCGGCGATGTAGGTCACCGTGTAAACCTGGCCGTCGGCGGGGTTCACCCAGCTGAAGGATCCGCTGACCCGGAGAACGGCGTCTTCGGGGCCCCGGGTCTCGACCTGGGCCGACTCCTCGCGCGTCTGGCCGTCGCTCAGCTCGTAGGCGTACTTGTAGCCGTCCAGGCCGATGTTGTCGGACGGGGTCTCCTTCACCACAACGACTTCGACTGGGCTGGCGGCCCTCAGCCTGCGCTGGGGCGCGGCCAGGGCGACGGCTAGGAGGGCGGCGAAAGCTACGATCTGTACAAATTAAGAATCGGATTGGCTGAATTAATGAGTTTTTGTATGCGCGAGAGATTTTTGGCTTCGTATTATAAAATTGAAATACAACTTTTTGGAAATTACATTTCATCCATATCACTCATATTCCACGTGTATATATTTCTACACGATAGAATTTTTTAAACAAAAGACTCACAATAAGTTTAATATGTATATATTCTTTTCGTCATGTGGTTTTACGTGGATGGATGAAGTTTTTTTTAAAACAATTTAAAGGATAAATGCTTTTTTCTATATGTTTAGAATATGTTTGTCAAATTAAAATGAAATTTTTTTTGCTTTTTTAAAAAGGTGTATCTATAATATACAAGCATAACCGGATAATTTGAAAAAAATTCGTCCATACTCATAGAATGAAATGAAAGATTTTGTTCATAAATTTTTTTTCTAAATCATTATCTTTCCCAGATAAGTGCTTCAGGATTAAATTATTAAATAAAACCTTGATTTAATAATTTCATCTCCAAACTCTTATGATATTAACAAAAGTTCTTGATTGAAGCTTTTAAGCTTTTCAGTAGAAAGCAGAAGAACAGGAAAATGATTAATACAGATTTGACATATCTAAAAAGTGAAGAAATTGCAAACTAAATACTTTTTCTGTCAACGGCGAATAGCAATTCGTCGCGAATGTGGTTTTTTAAATTTAACGAACATAAAGTCAATAAATAAAATGTCACAAAGTAGCAACTCCAAATAAAATTAAACAATTACAGTTATAATTGAAATACTATCGATTAAGCGTTTTTTATCTGTTCTACGACTTTTATTATTAATTTTGAACTGGAAAAAATGAGTGGAAAAAAGAAAATATTCGTAAGTTTTCAATTGTGTTCCACTGGTATCATTAATTAGTTTATGTCAAATATTTACAAATTAATTTGTTTATATAGAGGCTCTTTTGGTTTATTAATTTTGTAATAAACTATGTTTATTAACAACTTTCATATTGATTGATAACTAATTATTCTAATGATTATAAGATGAACATAATTTAGAATGTGACATTGTTAAGATTTATTTTCTTGAAATCTCTTACGGAATTTTTCATTTTTCAATTTCGAATTTTTTCATGTTTTCATGGAAAAAGATAAATTCAACTTTTATCAACTGTATTATCGACAACTGATAAAATACTGCAAGTGAGAAAATTCCACGAAAATTTTATTGTGCCTTTCAAAAATAAAAAAGGCATATACTGCATACTATATTAACAAGTATATTTTTAATCCTTCCAAGCTAGACTCGACTTTAATTGACTTGTAAGGGAAAACGAAAGAATCCAAAATGTATCGCGCTGATTTTAATGCTATTATGTATACAATATACATATATATATATACATATATATATATATATATATATATATATATATATATATATAATATCAATATGATACAGGATTTCACTAAATAATAGCTGTATTATTTATTTGTTACAAACCATCCTCAATAACCCTTGAAAATTTACTTAATATTTCTTTTCTGTTATTGTTTTTTTCATTGATAAACTTAACGTTGTTTTATCACTGCAGACGGCAGTATAATTGTACTATGGCATTTATTTCATGTCAGTATCTTTTCTCATTTGCACAGGTCGTATGCAACAGCAAACCGCTTTCGAAATGCTATATTTGAAAGGCCGATTTATCATCCCCTAGGAGTTCCCAAATACTCTCTCGAACGACATATACGCATTATGCTTATTTTTTGATGTATTCGTATCGCGCAATACACCTATAAAAGCAGCGAGGGCAAGATACGTTCCTACTACTTTTCTGACGAGCCATAAAATTAGGGCTTAGTAAATATCCCAGACTTATCTTGGTATTGTTCGGTTTAGTATCGGGATTTTATACCAATATACATGGTCAAGATCGCGTAGAAGTGTGTCAACGTCAAGACCGAGATCTGATTCACAACAATATTGGTTTTGATAAGATTTTTGAACTAAATAATATAAGAATCTTGGTCCCTTTATTACATTGTATTATGTGAAATCTTTAATGCAGTACAAGCATAAATGTTAATTAAATATTGAAGATGATAATCAAATGATTATCATCGTCATAAACAGCACTTTCAATATCAATCTTTATAATGACAATCATATGCAATTTTTCATAGTATAGTGATAATAGAATTGAAATTTATAAAAAATTGAGAAAATTTGAAGGAAGTACCACAGAGACCAGGTTCCAGTTGCTTTTTTTATGTATTCGTTTAAAAATGAAGGTTTTTGTTGATTCCAATTGATTTCATGGATCAAGAAATATCTAACATGTAGGTTCGTTTTATTCTATGAATCCATTTATTTTTTTATCATTCGAACATATAACTATCATAGTCTTGGCGCGGAAAATTATTATTTATTAAACTATATTCTTGGTATTATTTGTAACTGTTTCTAAACTATTCTAAGTAAATAATAGACCAATACCAAGACCGTACCCAGATAAGGACAAGACCGACAATCCCAAGACACGTAAAAGACCAAGAGGATATTTTTACTCGATAATGCTTTTTCGACAGAAAACCAATATTTTCATAAATCTCGTCTTGTCTTGGATATTTGTGAAGCACTAGATAAAATATATACTAAGACAAATTGTCCGCAGCTTAAATGAGATTTTCTTTAAAAAATAACTTATTGCAAGCTAAATATACTGTTATATATACACATATATGTATAGTTAAAATTAAACACCAATTTATATTGCACTTGAATCACTTGTTAGCGTTGCCGAACAGATATGTATGTCGCACACCGTACCGAAATCTTATCCCTCTATTAAATACCTCCCACAGCAATTACAAACAAACTCTGCGCACATACAACATATATATATATATATATATATATATATATATATATATATATATATATATCGTATCGGTAAAACTGTTCCAACTATCCACGTACCGTCTTCATGTTGATGGTGGGCGCGGGTATCTATACAAACTACACTATAATACTGCGAGAGATACCAATGATAAACTGATCGTGGACAGTCGCGTGCGATCGTCTTTTATATACCAGTTTTCGCGATAGAGATTGACCCCCCCCCCGCGCGTCCGCCCGCGCGCCCGTTGCCCAAATGAAAAAGAAGATGGGGGAAAAAAAATGAAGAAGTCCTCTTTGCCTATCGGCGATAAACGTAATGCAAAATTACCCGGCGTATTAATCGTCCGGTCTGCCGTTCACCGATGCTTTCGTAATTTCGGGATTCATCCTCTCGCTATATATAGGTATATATATATATATATATATATATATATATATATATATATATATACCTGTGTGTATATATAAATGCATACATAAATATAATGCGCATATATTAGAATCCTGGTTCAGGTGCTTTCCATTTCATTAAACGGGGTGTCAAAGAAGAGTCCAGCTGACCTCTCGCGAATCGACATAATGCCGATGCAGCTTTTATAAGTACATTTACGGGATACAGCAACATATATGTCATAATTAAAAGAGTTTATAATCTTGTACATATGTGTGCGTGTGTGCGTGTGTAAACGTTTTATGATCCTTATCTGGCCAGCAGCATAATGTGCATGTATGCGATAATCTCAGCGCAAGCGAATTAAGATGCTATAAAAATATGGAAATTCATTGAATTTTTTTGTACATCTCATTGCAATTATTAAATATGGGCTATATATGCAGATTTCTTAGATAGTCAGAGAGCCTTGTCGACGCCATTTAACAATAATATTGTCGTTATGATAGCACTGCGGTATGTTGCAAGTCTGCGAAATAAATTTATGCGAAAAATATAGAATCTAACGCAAGTGTGGAATTGTTATTTATAAAATATGATAATTTTATTTTTATAGGGAATTTTGCAATTGCTCGTAGACTTATAATTGAATCTATATATAAAATATTATAATCTATTATATATAGGCAAATTGAGTTCACCTTTATTATATGCGTAGGGGATTTTATTTACTATAGTGATCCGATAGAACCCGTTTAATGGAAATATACATGGGTTTCTAGATGAATTTTAAATATTTTCACAAAATGGTTTCATATTTTTGACTTTATAATTTACTTTCAAATGTTGGTATATTAAAATTATCGCGCCGATAATAAATCGTTTAGAGCATAAGTATATAATTACCCAAGCAAACGATGATATACAGGGTGCTAACGACTTTCCTATCCTTGTATTCTGTCACGAGACATAACAATAAATTCCATTCCAACGAAAGTACGCGGATATGAGGGTCTCATTAAATGGATATAGAAAAGAATTAGAATATAGAATAGATATAGAATCGTCTTCGCAAGTTCGTCAATGACTCGATTTAGATTGACAGCATTATGCTTGGGAAAAATTTCGTCCTGATACTTCCTTTAGATTGTATGGCTCAAATCTTTTCGCTACTAAGTTAATTGTATATACCAATAAGATTAACATGTTATACTATACAAACACAATTTTCAGAAAATGTTATAAAGATTATAAGGGAAATAACATATTAAATACATATATATATATATATGGAAAAATTTTTTTTAATTTTTTTTATACATGATTAAATTTCTCTTCAAAGTATACTTTACAATATCCAAAAATAAGGTTGAATGGCCAATCAGTTTAAATAGACACAAAATTGTTTATAATTGATTAATAAATCTTACGTGACAAATTCTATATAATACTTAAATAATATTTTTTGGCTAATGACATATGCACGTATATTATAATAGTAATAATAATTATTTATTAAATACGGAAGTTTATTTTTTAAATGAATTTTAGTTTTAACGCGATTTTATTTTATTTTTTTTATCTTTTATATATCTTTACACCTTTATATTTTACAAACATAAAAACTTCGACATTTGTGGAAATAATTGTATTTTAAATTATTAAATTTATGTTATTTTTCGATTTCGTGCATTGGAATTACTATATTATGGTCTATTTATGGAATTCCGTATATGCACGTATGCGCGTTAGTGAATGTATACATATGTCTGTATTTAGAATTATATATTATAGGCTTAGTTTTTAGAATAATTGTATATCTTTAGTAAGAAGAGAGCGAGAGAGAGGGAGAAAGAGAGAGAGAGAGAGAGAGAGAGAGAGAGAGAGAGAGAGAGAGAGAGAGAGAGAGAGAGAGCGGGAGAGAGAGTAATTTGTTTACTCGTGCTTATGACTTGTATAATTTCATATCTTAAGTAACTTCTAAAGTATATTATTTTGATATAAACATTAAATAAGTTTATGTCTTTTTGATTATTGTTTATTTTTCATAATCCATTCTACAATACATTTAGATATTGCAAATCAAAAATGCCCAGGAACTGAGCAAAAGAATTCTGCATCGACAATATCGCCTATTTTCCAAACGAGTGAATGCAGAAAAAAAGGGATTATCTAGATCTATACCGTGTTGTCTTAGGTGTCGATGGCAATACAGCAATACAAAACTGTACATCTGCGCTCAAACTGATACGCTACAATTTATGAATGTACAGGCTATCCTTCTCTACAGCGCTTTATCGAGTGTATTCTACAATTTTCCAGCTGTCAAAATGACCTAGATGTATAAAAAATTAGTAAGGAAAGAAACGGAAAAAATTAGTAAGGAAAGACGGAAGTCTTGGGATCGTCGAGCAGGTGAAAGATAAAATTTTTTTTTCGAAAAAGCAGATTGGCCGATTAATAAGCTTAGAAAATTTAATAATAGATGTTTGTTTAGAAAAGTAAGGTGTATATCTCAACTAATGCTATAATCTTGATTAGATGTATATGCATTACATTTGGGTGTATTTATTATTATTGTGCTATTATTTTTGTATGCATATTGTTGTATGATTGAAATATGAAAGATAGGAATTGCTGAATAATAAAAAACAACTGTCTGCCAGAAAAGCTCGCGCGATTTAGCTCTGTATAGGAATCACCAGATTTTTAAAGTCTTGCTCTTGGAATGAGAATGTCGAGTTTAATTACTATTGCCAACGTTTTGTTGAGTTCTCTTTTCAATGGCCATGATTAAAACTCTCTGAAAATACTTTTTACTTTATATTTAGTTTTCAAATGTACAAAAATTGTAAAAATTTCGAAAAATAATTGTGTTTTGAAAATACTTCAATGTGAAAAATGCGTTTTACATCATTTTTGATCATGAATAATTTTCGTGGTAAAACTGTTTTTTAACAGAATTTTAAATACAAGCATTAAAAAAGAACGGCCTAGTAAATTGAGGAAGTATTGAATGCATACAGAATCGGGGGTTTCGGGGATGTCAGGACACCATTTACTGAATGCATCTAATATAATACACCCAACCACCCACCCGACCACACACACACACACACACACACACTATATATACGAGCCATTTTTTACTAAAATAACGGAAGGCAATTTCGATAGTTTTACTAAAAATATACATTCCAAAGTATAGCTGTATAATGCTTCAAAATATTTTAACACTTTTGAGGGAACTTTAAATGCTTAAATATACACGTCGAATATATTATTATCACGGAGGACTTTGAACTATATTAAGATAGATAATATAAGTATATCTGCTTTGATTATAAAATTAACCACGGGCAATGCCGTTCATGGCTTGCTTATACTAATAAATTTTTGTAGTTTAGTATCATTAAATAAGATATATTGTTGGAAAAATTTGATCTGCAATTGATAAATTGCCTCTGAAGTACTGAAAGCAATAGCATTAACAATAAGAAGTTTGCAAAAAGCACCGAAGCTATGAAATTGATAAAAATTTGTACAACCATATTGTCAGTTTTATTAAAAAATTTGATTTAGAAACTATTTGAACGCTTAGAAAAGGCTAATCCTAAAGCGTAAAGTTTTATATTATTTCATGAAAAAATTATAAAAGAACATTATATTTTACAGTGTTGAACGCATTGTATAGTTCAGTTATAAGATACCCTATGCGAAGAAGGTATGACTAATGTCTGAAATCTTGGATATATGCTTTTATCTGGAATGATAAGCAGCATAATTAGACATTATCCGAAATGGGACCCTGATAAATTGCAATTACATCTTCAATTATTAAAAGGCAAATTTGAATCTCTGAAGCAGGTGGTTATTAGAGTCACTATTATGACTTCAGAAGTAGTCTATCATACGATAAACTTTGCCTAATATGCAACGTAACGATTAATATATTTTTTGGCATTTCAGTTTACAAATAAAAGAAGATTCTTAATTTAGATAAAAAAAGGAAATGCTCAAAATAATAAAAGAATTATACTCAAATTACTTGACACAGATTAAAAACTTATTTCAGAAACATAATATTACGGAACGCCTAATTAATGTAGCAGTATGCCAAAGGCGCAACAATATTTTAGATCAAGTTAATCTAAATGAATTTACCACAGCAATTGATTAGTATATATAAAGAGTACGTTCGGGGAAATAATGAATGTTGATAGTTAATATGTACCATTTGTCTTCATCATTTATCTTTTTTGAGGCTCTTGGACACCCTATCCATATATAAATTATTATTTTGGAATTATAAGGGATTTGGTTCAAGTTGAGTGAGATATAACACCGCTATAAAAATCAAAAAGAGCCTAATAAAGTTTTCGGACCTAACGCTCCCTCATTTCCAAGACATTGTACTTGCACTTATATACAATTAGTATATTTATCCCTCTAATTGCATGTATATTTTACAATCAGCGGAATTTTTATTTAACAAAAAATGCGAAGTGTTCGATATCAAGGAATAATAATATACATCATATCATATAAATTTATAAGCACAAGGCGTGTTCTTGTTTGTACACGTTAAACAAAAAAACTACTGCTCCGATTGCTCTGAAATTCAAAATATATATTCTATATTACCTTCGGAAGGACATAGGCTATGTTTTTTTATTGAAAATCATTTTACTTTCATCAATAATTTCAGATTGCAGTTAACAGCTTTTATAGTAAATTTCACCAGCGGTCAGTAGGTGACGTCTTAAATTATGCCAAATCTAAGCTCAAAGTAGTCAGCTTCAACTATTAGTACTAGGCCGGCTCATTTGAATGGTCATATCCAACTTTGGGATTCGTATCCTAAGAATGTGGGACATTAGTCTGTATTATCCTTTTTGTTCTTCAGGTTAATCTGACACTACCTACACCTTGTGGATATTTTTTGATTTTTGTATATCTTATTTTTTCTAATGTGGGAAAATCTCTCTCTCTCTCTCTCTCTCTCTCTCTCTCTCTCTCTATCTCTTTCCCTCTTAGTTTTCTCTTATAAAATGGTTTTATGCGAACTAATACTGAACATAATATGTGATGACAAAATAAGTTTTTATTTCTATGCGTTAGATTATTTTCGGAACTGACATAGGTTATGTTTTTTTCAGTAAATAGAAAAACAAAAAAATTCGGTTGACACCGCTAACCAAATATTCACCGAATATAATTTAAAATATGAAAATAGACGATATATATATATATATATATATATATATACTATATATATATATATATGTCCAGGTGTTTCCGAACGACTTCTACGGAGAGTATTGTATTTAGTCTGTAGGAAACGATATGTAGCTCTTTATAGACCTACGTATACTTTCGTGATCGGAAGGTAGAATACGATGTGCAGATACATCAGGACATCTTGTACGGGGAGGTGTGTGTTCGGACGGTAAAAGACGTTGTCCAAGTATGACGACAATTCGACAATCGAGTGTCGGTTGAATTTACATGCGCGTTAGCGTATTTCTTACGTGACTGCGCGCGCCAGTCTTCTTCTGTAACTCTGGGAGCATTCAAGTCGTTCATTCATTCAAGTATCATATATATATATATATATATATATATATATATATATATATACTTATTTTAATAAATTTCTTTTATTTTAAGTCTGCATTTATTCCATTATTCTGTAAAAAGAGTTTACCTTTTCTGACACAATATTACCAAATTATAGTTCTTAAAATAATCTCTTTATATGCTTTAAGAGAGAATCAAACATTCGCAATTTATGTTTATGTTTTCACGTTGAATCGTTACTGTAATACGTAATTTATGATCGATCGAATATGCATACTGCACTTTTTGACAATTAATATGATAATTTCAAGTAATGATGAATTATATGCAACACTAATTCGTACAGTAGCTATTTGAATAACATATGAAAATGAAAAATTATTCTTATAATTTGATTTCCTTGATCATCTATGACAAAAGAATGATTATTATGATTATTGTTATACTATTTTTTATATTATTCTCATGGCATTCCTTTGTATGTTTAAAATACGATAAATCTTGCTTGTGTGTATAGATATAAATAAATTTGAATAGAGGAAAATTTCCGATTACCAATCTCAAACAAGTAATTTTACAATAGATAATAATGAAACAGTTTAAAACAATCATGATCAAAATAAATCTTCGAAGTATAGTATTTTTTATCATTTTTTAGGTAATAGGAGGATTGGAGGCTTACTAGGTAATTTGCGAAAAAAGATATATAACGGAAATGATTCACTTTTCCTTCTTTTTTTTATAAAAAATCAAATTTATTAAACGTAACAATTTAAACTAGAGCTTTGGGTAAGTGGGCGCCCTGGGGCTGGAAGCCGTTCTCGTCGGCGATGTAGGTCACCGTGTAAACCTGGCCGTCCTCCGGGTTCACCCAGCTGTAGGATCCGCGCACGCGCAGCACCGCGTCCTCGACGCCCCGGGTCTCGACCTGGGCCGACTCCTCGCGCGTCTGGCCGTCGCTCAGCTCGTAGGCGAACCTGTAGCCGTCCAAGCCGATGTTGTTCGAGGGCGTCTCCTTGAGGAGTACGACCTCGGGCTGATTCCTCTGCTGCTGGGGTGCGGCCAGGGCGAGTGCGAGGAGGGCGGCGAATACTGCGATCTTAAAAAGAAGAACATTTATTTTGTTCAGAGATCTCTGCTGGTTGTATATATATAGGAATATATATATATATATATATATATATATTCCTATATATTGCGCAACGATTGCACGTAAACACAGATGGCATCGGCGTGAAAGTGGAATAAAAAATGGACACGGTATATATATATATATATATATATATATATATATATATATATATATATATGTTTATATGATATTTACGAATACGAGCGATGCTTTCACTTGTAATTGACCGTTCGCCGTGCACGTGTGTCTATATCGATCTGTATCAGTTTGACGGTAAAGGAGGAAAAGCATATGAAGGGATTTGTAAATGTGACAAAATAACGTGGGCATCAAATAGTTATGACAAGGAATACGATCGACAGATGCTGATGCTCTAATAGTACATCAATAGTGAATTGATTCAAATTTTAAAATCTTATGCCTATTTAGACATTGGTATTTCTATAATAGATTATAGATAGTTGGTTTCATATACGATATGCTTTTCCAGATCTTACAAAAATTATATGCGCTTTAAAACTTTAAAATTAAACAAAAGCTTTTTTATATCTAATTTTTACATGATTAAGAATGCCATTGCAAAGTTAATTAAACGAAATCAAAATACAAAATCAGTTGTATGGGACAATTTATGGCCTAGAATTTATTCAAAATATTTATCTCGTTCCAATATTTATAAATCAAAAAAAAATACAATATATAATATTTACAGAATAAATACTGCGATTGTAATTTGCGATATTTCACTCTGCTTAACTAATATTATTTGACTGTATTTGACGGAATGATATTTCTATTGTGACTCTTCAAGTTTTTTAATACGAAAGATGCGAATATTCTATGCGATAAAGATAATGTTATCAGACTCAAATTTACGGCTATATCATGGATATACATCCATTTCAACCAAATTATGTTCGGGCTTTTGCAAAATTCATCTTCGATATTTTTTGTAAATTGATTTATGTCAAAAAAGTACTATGTTTGAAAATAAAGTATATGAAAAGCTACGTATTTTATAAATTTATCCCTAGAATATTATTTGTTTATGTCATAAATAACTTCAACTTTTTTTAGCCATTTTTTTCCTTTTTCTAGAACGACACGATTATATTGTAATTCATTAAGTATTTACCATTGTTGTATATCTAACCCTTATTTCCATATTTAGTAAAAACAAAAATTAGATTATCCCGGTATTTTACAGAGTATATTAACGTATATATCTATGGTACTTAGAAATATTATAAATTATTTATGACTTAAATATTTAACATCATTTTTCTCATTGTACAAATTTTTGACGACCCTGACTTTGCTTGATTTGTAATTTTAGTTCCAACAATTTTTTGCTTAAAAATACTTCGATAAACTTCCTAAATTTCTACAGATATTGTTAGGTAATAAGATAATAAATTTGATTGTTTTGTAATGTAAATTTTGTTTTTGACTTATTATTCTCATCAATGTTCAAACTAAAAATTCTATTTGCGTCGACTATAGTATGGAGCAATCTAATAAATATTTTTCTCGATCTTACAATTGGTTTTTCTATAATTATATTAATTATCTAATATAATTATACCGTCAGTCGATTTATAATAATGTCGGCAAGACACGCATAAAATAATTTGTATTAATACAACATGAATGTCATTGATTCAAATATAAAGAAATGATTACTGTGATAATCCTAAAATTTGTGATATAAAAACATTTGCAAAATAAAAGAAATTTAATTTCACTCGTTTCTTTTCTGAACAATTTATTGAAATTTAAATGATTTATCTATCCGTACTACCTGAACAGCAAACGAATATTCAGAATTTCATGAAACCATAAATCAATTTTACAAAATTCTAAATCGAATGAAATTCTATACTACAGCGATTTCTAAATTTAACGAGGATCCCGAAGCAAACGAACTTAATCGTACAGTCACTTTATTCGCGAAGCTTTCCACGGCGCGCACTCCAACTATGTGCAATATATCTATAGCAAACTTATGTGTGCCTCCCATGCGAAAAGCTCTAGACATTAACCAATCTGTCTATAAAACACAAACAAAAACTGGAAAACTGTCACAACCGGATATATACGTAATAAACTATATATATATATATATATATATATATATATATATATATATATATATATATATATATATATATATATATATATATATAATCATATAAGATGATTACAAAAGGTAAAGAGAGAAACACTGTGTAGAAAGAGATAAGCGACAGCTCTACGTACCGTCTTCATGCTGGTGGACCGAATTCGTATCGGTTATATATATCTATACAAACTGTAATATGGAGTTCGCTGAGAAAACGAGAACCGAGTGTTAGCCGGTCGAGCATCCGGGCCGATTTTATACAGCGGACCGAATCCGGTCCTCCTACCGCCGGCGAAAAAATCTCTCTTCGGCCCTCTTTCTCCTTCTTTCTCCCTCTCTCCCTCTCTCTCTCTCTCTCTCTCTCTCTCTCTCTCTCTCTCTCTCTCTCTCTCCTGTTCAGAACATCACAATGGGCGGTAGCGCGGGGGGGGGCGGCTCGCTCCTCTTTTGCCTCGCCTCTCACCTCGCATCCTTCTTTTGCGCGCGCGCTCGTGGGCTCATCCTTTGACCAGAGTCCGAATTTTTTTTTATATATACATATATACATATATACGCCGTATATAGGCGGCCTTCGGTCGGACTCACAGAGCGACGTCGTCTTCGGCCGCAACTGATTACGCGCGCGCTCGCACACACCCACAGTAGCACACACATGATCTATACATATCCAGAAATTCCCGGCTCTTCGGGAGGCCCGACGGCACACGTGCGCCAAGTTAATTGGGCCTTATAACAGTCACTTTGGGTTTGCAAGGTGAGAATTCACACGGTCGATGAAGCGATTTTTACGTATCTCTATGTATGTGTACGATTGGGAAGACTTTCGTTTTCAACCTCATCGTCATTACCGATTTGTCTGCTGAGGATCAATTTCCAGAATAATAAGAATATTAACAATAATATTAACAACAACAACAATAATAATAATTATAATAGTAATCATAACAAACAATAATGAAAATAACAAGAATAATAATAATAATAATAATAATAATAATTCGTATTGCAAATTTACGAAAACGATTGACTTGATCTAAAATTTTTCACATCGGTCCTATGTTAATATAGATTTTTATATATGTTATAAAATACTGTTTCTCTACAGACATGTCAGGGGCGGTAATAGAACTTAATGTATATCTATATATTTTAGTATAAGCACTGTCTGGTCCTTTAAATAAGTAATAAATGAATATAGAAAAACTTAAATAATAATTAAAAAGCTTCTTAATATATATATATATATATATATATATATATATATATATATATATATATACATATATATAGTAGGACAAATTCTTTTCATCAGTCTACATTTACAAATATTGTTTAGAGAAAAGTTCTTTGAAATCACTAAGAAATTATAAAAGTCTATGTACAATAATATAAATACGACGCATACAAGTATAACTTCAGTTTTGTAAATCCGCGCTGAAGCGCGCGTGCACACACAGACACACACAAGCATACGCACACACTATTTCATATTTTTCCTTTGAACATATTTTTACAATATTTGTAATATATAATCGGTCCGTATATTTATACGTACGATATATCATTTAATTGCAAATGTTTTCAGATTCAGAAAATTGCCCCTATCGCATAATGCGATGAGCTTCCTTTGCAAATCGAAAAGCTTCGATCGCCGGAGAACGGATGCTTTTATTTTCATTTCAGATCTGATATTCAATGCTGTTTATCGAGCACATATATGGAATAAAACGAGGCTTCATATTTATCGCGCGCGTATTACAGAAGACACTTAGATTTTTAAGTGTATATATATATATATATATATATATATATATATGTATGTATATGTATATATATATATATATATATATATATATATATATATATATATATAGTTGCCTGAATTTTATCGGATTACTCAGAATCCATTAAACGTTGAAATATGTATTTACGTCCCCGCAACAAATGTGGCGCGCGATATTGCAAAACTCGCGACGATGCGCGAAGGATCAATGCTTGGTATGAAAATGTTTAAATGCCAGTATTTATATATATATATATATATATATATATATATATATATATATATATATATTGACTTCCCTTTCCAGCCTTTTCGGCGATTTGTACACGATCGACATTAATAAACGCCGTATAATATGCGGGAACTCGGCATTGAGCAGTATAGGCGTATTTTGACTGTAGATCTACCTAGCTTGGTTGCGCCTTTGGAAAATTTTTTTAGCTCTGGGATGCGCGTGTGCGTGTGTGCGTGCTTGCGTACGTGTGTGTAAAATCATCTCTTTCACGTTGCGCGTTATTTATATATTCCAATGTCCATTATCGGCGTAATTAAATTCCAACTATACATTATATATATAAAGAATTGTATAATTACTATATATAGACAAAAATAACATTTAAGAACAATAAATAAATATGTGTATTTTTTACAATATTTCTTTTCCTGATGTTTTCATCCTGTACGAGAGTTTATAGATTTTAATAATTTTTTAACCATATGGTAAAAACTCTTCCAGTAATCGATTTATATGTAAATTGATATTCCAAGGCTGTTGCAATCATTGCTTATGCAGTCATATTCAATGTACGAATCCAATTGTCGAAGGTGAAATATTTCTCTGTTTCCAAATTATAATGAATTATGCATTACTCTATATATTTACTTAAACCTCCAAATTTTCAAAACCTAATATAATATGTGAAAGAAAACGAAAGCCGTCGCATAAATGTCTAGTGCATAAATAATAAACAAGTTAACGATTAAGAAAAAAAAATTTGCCAAAAGCATATATTACTTTTTGTCGCGATTACTTTTTACATGCGACGATGAATGAAAATAGCGCAATTTATATATTTTACATTATATATGTATACAGTTTCATATGGTGTAATGATATCGATTATATATATAATCAAATTGTTTCATTTGTTATTAAATAAAAATTTTAAGATCTAAATTATCATGTAAAATTCATGATATTAAAGATAATAATTAATTTTTATAAACAATTAATTTATGTAGATACATTGGAAAATATTGTTAAATAGGACAAAATATATATTTTTTTAAAAGTTTTAATATATGCGTTTATGATATTATAATAAGATTTCTGAAAAAAAAGTTTTCTATACTATAGACGTAAGCTTTTATTTCAGAATGAAAAAAATAGATTTGAGGAACAAAAAATATGATTTTACTTAATTTCGAAAAGATATAATGTAAAAGCTAGTTAATGGGCCGCATCAATATCTGATTTTAAAATTCGACTTTTTCGCATTCATTGAAAGTTTATACTTTCTAGAATTTCAGGCTTAAATTTTAAGATCGAATTTCATATATATATATATATATATATATACCGACATAGTTTTGTAAAGATCAGTTATATATATATATATATATATATATATATATATATATATATATATATACGTAAAAGTCAGAAATTTTTCTGTCGAGGGTAGAGATTACATATATATATATCTATATTCGGTAACGCTTTATTATATGTTTAGAGTTATATGCTATATTAGAGTGTATACATAGAAAAACTATAAATTGCTATACTTATTATAAGCGAAAATTTAAATTGTGAACTTGCCAACTTCCTTGCTGACGGAATGCTCGAAACGATGGTTTCCTTTCATTTTTTTCTTTTCTCTCCTTTTTAATTTATTTTCAATGATTTTATAATAACGAAAGTTATCTCGTGCTCTAGAGGCCCATTGCAAAGGAATGCGCTGAGAGGGGGGAAAATGAAAACAGAGTATATATATATATATATATATATATATATATATATATATATATATATACATATGTGGAATCGGATAATATGAGTTACGACATTAAATGGACAGCTCGTATAGGAGTGTTGCACATGCCAGCGCTCATTTTAAGGAAGACAGCATGCCCATATATATATATATATATATATATATATATATATATATATATATAATATATATATATATCCTATGTAGGCCGGAACATCGGATTATAACTTTTACTATATAAACCAAACTATCTCGAAAAAAAATCGGCACTTAAAATTCGAACACTCGAAACTCCAGGTATATTTCTTCGTGACTGTATATCGTTTAATCGTAATTCTAATTGAAAAAAAGACGTTGCAATGATTGAAAAATTTATTGTCCGAGTTTGCATTTCGTAAGTATGTTCCGTTATTTATTGTGCGAAATTGTAATTTAGCCAACAATTTCGCCATAAGAAACGCCGATATATTTTGTTCTTCAGATGCGTTAAAAACAAAGAAAAACATTGAATGTTCACGGAATATATATATATATATATATATATATATATATATATTTTTTTTTTCTCTTAACTTTTTATCGCATCGACGATTACGTTATTTTCAATTCTCGATATATATTCCTTACCCATTTAGGAAAAATTTATTACAAGCAATTTAATTAATATAGCTAAAGAAATCTTGGACGTCATTCAACTTTTAATGTGACATTTCTTTGAAAATATTCTTCAAAACTTTTCGATAATTTTAGGGTATTCTTACTTGATATAGAATGTTTCCCTTAACAGCTTATCCATCGCTTCTTTATTTATCGGCATATTCGTGACTCATGATTAATTTAAAAAACTAATTCTCTCGTTATACGAAGAAACAACGGGTTATACCCAGTTTTCAAGTCGTTTACTTTTGATTTAGACATCATCTATATACAACTACACACATAATATCTAATAACTATAACATCTAATCATACAATTATCTTTTTGAGACAATATAAAATTAGCATATATCTGTAGCTTTATATATTTATGCATATAAACGTCGGCATTGAAGTGTTAAAGACCTTTTTAATTACGGATCCGAGTTTCATTATGCGCTGCAAATAAAAAATTTCCTATACATCTTTCACTTTAATGTGGAGTATACGTATATAGGCCAATGTAAAAAACGAAATATTCATTATGTTCCGTTAATTTTTTCAATTTCTCAATTAAAGAGGGCTATTATGCTCGTTTTCTAAAATATAAGAGTATAATTTTGAACATATTCATTGAACAAAACGCTTGATTTTATTCGAATTTTTTTTTTTTTTAATTATTCCCTATCACTTCCATTACCTTTAAATGAACGTGCTTATTTATTTACTATAGGCGTTCTTATTTTAATTATCGTGCACTGTTAAAAAGACATAATTCTAATGCTGATTATGAAATTTCCTTTTGGCACGTGAAAAATAAAATTCATTATTTACATTTTTTGAATTTTGAAAATAGTACTGAATTACTAAGTAAATTAATAATTAGTTTTGTAGATTATTCCTCACTATGATGCATCTAAATATATGTTGAGATTCGGCTCGACATCGAATGGGTCAATGGGAAAATAAATAATCGAATGACTCGAAAAATTCAATACATATGTTTATTAATCAAAAATTTCGATCATAATTTATACATTTAAGAATATTGCACTTTAATAATGAATAAACAAGTAATGAAATTTAATTTAAATATGCTATATATGCACATTTCATTACCTGCACTCAATTTCTGCTTTTTTTTAACAATGCGAGCTTACTCTCTCTCTCTCTCTCTCTCTCTCTCTCTCTCTCTCTCTCTCTCTCTGTGTGTGACGAAAAATAGAGCTTTCCAAAAAGATGATACTTTTGTAATTAAAAGACTAATTCAAAGAGTTAAGCTCATATTTGAAGTATTAAATAAAATTTATTTATCACAATTCGCGTAAAAAAGTATAGAGCACCTTCTATGTTACACATTAATAAATCTGACCGGTATACATAGACGATATATATATATATATATATATTCATCAATCTATGATTTTCTTCAAATTTAAGTGATTATAAAAATACCAAACCGCAAGCTCAAAATGTATTACGCATACTAATTCCGTAATATGTAAATTCATTCCAATATTTTGTAATACTTATAGCGACCACTTTTTCAACGGATAATTTTCAGAGAAAAAGATAAAACGAGAAATCTTGCTGTCTACACGTTACATCCTCAACAGGGACATACGAGAATTTTAATTTTTCTCTCACGAAGATACTTTTATTTTTATTATTATTAGAATTATTGTTGAACACCTATATATATATATATATATATATATATATATATATATATATATATATATAATACATTCATAATATAATTATAAAACGATTCTGTATTTCTTACTAGACTAATTATGAAGAATTGATATTAACAAGTTTCGGCCACTTCAAGGAAATTGAACCTATTTACAATCCCCACCATGAATTTTTATTTTATCTTATTATTGCAATCTTCAATGAAACATTGAATCGTTTCGGTAAAGACCAGTTCTTGACTAAATTCAATTATTTTCATGAAATGAATATATAACTAAAATATAAATGAAAGTCGTAGGTGATATGGGTTTTGCATTTTTTCAGTGTGTTAACTATAGGAATGAAATCGGAATATATAGATACAAGTAATGAAAATAGACACAAGCATTTCTTTGGTAAAAAAATTTTTTTATTAAAACTATATTATATATCTATATATATATATATATATATATATATATATATATATATATATATAAATTAATCTTGACAAAATCTCAAGCTTAAACTTTGGGTAAGTGGGCGCCCTGGGGCTGGAAGCCGTTCTCGTCGGCGATGTAGGTCACCGTGTAAACCTGGCCGTCCTCCGGGTTCACCCAGCTGTAGGATCCGCGCACGCGCAGCACCGCGTCCTCGACGCCCCGGGTCTCGACCTGGGCCGACTCCTCGCGCGTCTGTCCGTCGCTCAGCTCGTAGGCGAACCTGTAGCCATCCAGGCCGATGTTGTCGGAGGGCGTCTCCTTGACGAGAACGACCTCGGGCTGATTCCTCTGCAGCTGGGGCGCGGCGAGGGCGAGGGCGAGGAGGCCGGCGAATACTGCGATCTGTCAAATTTGACGGGAATTTAAAGATTTATTTTTTTTATAATATGTGCTATAATAAATTTTTTTAGTTTTATCGAGTATTTAAGTGTAGCCTCTAAGTACTGCTTTGGTATCAAATGCATATACTGAACTACTACTGTATGTCTATAAAATAATAATAAAATAGAACTTCTACTGTATGTCTATAAAATAATAATAAAATAGAAATATACTGAAAAAATGTATACTAAAATTAGCAAAAAGTTTCGGTTAATTTTATTAATGTATTTTGTTAAATACAATGAATTAAAATTTTCCGAAAAATCAATATTTATATTTGTTAATACTACAATATTATTCCACATAATTAATACAATATTTAGCGCATTGTCGAAAACAAAGAAATATATTTATATAATTTTAAAGTGAAGAAATCCTTTATAAATTTAAATAAATATTTTCTAAAATCAAGTCAATATTTATAATTTTTTTTAACCCTTATTTTAATATATATTTATATATTATATGTAATAAATATTTCATAAATGTTTGTTTAGTGTAAATGTAAATGAAAAACCGATTTTTTTTCGTACGCCTTTCGATAAGTCTATTAGTTATCATTTTCATGTTCTGGTGTCGTGAAATATTTTGTTTTCGTCTTTGAAGAGGATAAAAAATGTTATTGTTCGAAGGTCGCACGGGCAAATCTGCTTTTTTTCAAATTTGTATAATAAACATCTGCCTTCTAACATTATCTTTAAGAAAAATGAATTTTTGTATTATAGAAAATTTTTTTCCCCCAATACTTTTATTTTTTATTGTTTTTTTATCCTAGTGCACGATAAGCTTAAAATAATATAGTCATAGAATTAACTATAAAGGAAGTGATGAATTATCTTCACTTCGATATGAAGAAGAGGAAAATGTATATAACAACGTTATTCTCGCTTTAGGAAGATTTGTCATTTGAAAGATATTTATAATTTGACCAATAAATGATACTGTATGGACGCAAAATAAAATAATTTTCTTAGGTTATGATGCGAAGACATTTAATTAATCTGTTTGCGTCATGTACAATCATCACCATTTTTCCCCATGCAATTATTTAACGTTAGTGACGCGATTGCTCATCCGACAAGAATGTCTTCAACTCTCGAAGCTTACATGATAAATTTTAATTAGCTGGAAAAAAATCCGAGAAATGATCGATTGATTTATATTTAATTCCAAACTTGAATAATTTTTCAATAGCAATAACAATAAGAAAAAAATTTTTTTTCACGCCTAAACGAAGCGAAACCTACTGAAAGAAAACTCCGACAATTCGAATCTAACAATTCCTTTATTTATAATGTCAAGCGCCAGAAAAACTTGTGAATGGTTCTAATTATGTGCATGATTATTCAACTTTTGTTCTTATCCAAATTTTATTATTACCCAATATCTAATACCAATGAAACCGACGATCGGTATTCAGCGTCATTATTACAAAAAAAAGGTGTAGTTTAAGAAAGATATGGATATGAATATCACTTGTCTTACATACCGTCTTCATGTTTATTATTGTGTGTGTGAAGGTATTATTATAGGTCAGGTAAAAGAGGGCGAACAATGTAACACGCGTGGACGACTGCGGGTCTTCGAGCGATGGACTATGACTGCGAACGATTGGCGGTCCAGATGATTTTATACCGCGGGATCCACCTCTCTTTTGCCGACGGGAAAAAAATAAATAAAAAGAAGAAACAAAAAAAAAAAAAACGAGAAAAAACGAAAACGAAAACGAAAACGAAAGCAAAAAGAAACCAAAAACCGGAGTATGCTCGTCCGTGATTTTGGCTCATCCTTGTCGCGCGCCCAGACAACACACGCACGCACACCTGCTGACCTTGGGGTTCATCGGCATCATCGCGGGTCCACCGTAGGAGCAAACGCGCGCGTGGCCATCGCGTGGTGCGTGTGTCATCCATGCGCCACGGGGGGAGGGGGGAGGATCGGTATATCGAGAGTCCCCCGTATATATACGTAATATTATATATAGCCGGTTCGCGGTTTCCCTTTGATATACTTAAACTTTCGCCGTCGTTCGCTGAGAATTGTGCTATATTTTATAATGCCTTTGATCGTGAAAGACGGGATGCTGCGGGTGATATTTATATGCTTATGTGTGTGTGTGTGTGTGTGTGTGTGTGTGTGTGTGTGTGTTTGTGTTTTCATTTTCGAGGGCCACACAGGAATTTGGGTGGACATTTCTAAGGGTCGACTATGGTAAATTAAATTAAGAAATATTTTTATCGGTCTTACAAACTCTGTACAATAATCTAATTATATTACTATCATGATAGTTAAACTGTCCTTGTTGACATTTACCACCGTAAAATCCAAAATAGAAATTATTATTAGCAAAAATAATAATTTCAAATAAATAAATGTATATATTATGTCTGACTGTTATTAATATTAATATAATTATAATATTGAATAAAGACTGTAAGATTGATAAAAAAATTTGTTAATTTATTTTTAATTGAGTTTGAGAAGAAATCCGTAAACCTATAATCTTTTCCACGGTCTTTCCAAATCGTCTTTTCATATATAGAATTGAAAAACGAATATGCGGTCATTTAGAAAATATTAATAAAATTAAATATTAACATTAAATATTAATAAAGCATTGTGTTCCTTAAATTAATCGAGTTTTATTTCTTCGCATGCTTCAAAAAAAAAAATATATATATATATATATCATAACATCATATCATATCATATATCATACTTCATATACTAATTTATAGAGACCAAACGTGTTTTTGTTTGTACACGATAAACTGAAACGATTGCTCTGAAATTCGAAATCTATGTTGTATATTATTTTTGGAAGGATATAGGCTATGTTTTTGATTGAAAATCATTTCAATTACATAAATAAATTATAAGCACATACATTATAAGAGGCTTATTATAATTTGGTAGGGATAATAAAGCGACTTCCGCGTCATGTCCACATGTCGTGCGCGTAGTAAAGTAGTACCGTGCAACTTAACATTTTTAGTACTTAGTTCCACCAGCGGTTTGTAGGTAGCGTCTTGACAACTCAAAATAGTCGGCTTAACTTTTAATACCAGGCCAGCTGATTTTCAATGATCCTATTATAGGGTGCATCACATGGGTGATTTATATATTTTAATATTTTATTCTCTCTCTGTCTGTCTCTCTCTCTCTCTCTCTCTCTCTCCTCTCTCTCCTCCCTCCCTCCCTCTCCTCTCTCACTCCTCTCTCTCTCTCTCTCTATCGGGAGTTTCGTGTTCAGATGCAAAATAACATGTGCAGGTGCCTCAGGACCATTTCTACGGGAAGTTTTCTCTTCGGACGGTAGAAAGGTGTGCTGGGATGAATTCTACGGCAAGTTTCGTATTCTATCATCCGAATACTAAACTCTCTATAGAAGTCTTTTCGGCACAACTAAACATCATATTTTACCTCCCGAACACGAAACACACAAACACGCACACAAGCACGCTCACAAGCACGCACACTCACGCACACTCACGCACACTCACGCACACTCACGCACACTCACGCACACACACTACACGCGCGCGCACACACACACACACACACACGCACGCACGCACGCATAAAGTTGATAATTAGCTAGATGATGCTCATAGAGGAAAGGGTGGAGGCAACGCTGGGTTAGACTTTCATCGATCACATCCGGATAAGGGATAAGAATCTCAACAATAAAATTTAAATGTAAGTAAATATGTGTCTCAGTAAAAGAACTATAATAAATGAATAAATAAATGAAAAAGTAGAAAATATAAATCTAACAAGATTAGAAAAACATACTATCTTATTAAGTTATTGAATTAATTTTGTTTATAAAGTTTTCAAAACGATCGCAAATAATTTAATTACTATGTTTTTTTTTCAGATTTTTTCTGATTCTATACCTTTAGTGTATAGCAAATATTATAATTTTTTGTCTATCTTCTTTTTTGCTTATGTTTCTAAACTTTTAAATACTGACAATAGTCTTTAGATCTCACGATTTGGAATTGAAATTGCGAAAATTAATGTATATTCTATGGAAATATTTCGAAAAAAATACATAATATTCGCTTTCATTCATATAAAGCTTTTAAAGGGTTTAGAATATTTTTATTAACAAACTTTGGTTTAGATTGCAGTTTGAAATAAGACAGAAATTGTACTAATTGAAAAATGAATTCTTCATGTAAGTTTCTATTGTACATTTATACTTATGTTTTTCTGCGTGCTTCGTATTTCTTGAAGATTGCTATCTGTAAAAGTTGAGATAAAAAAATGCTACTATATCATCATACTCAGTGGTTCATTTTTTAAATTCAATCACTAACTTATCAAAAATTACGTAAAAGATTTCAGTTCTAAATTTGTCAGATCCACTTATTATGTTATTACTTTCTATTTCTTTCAAAATGAGACTACGACGTATGAGTGACGGTATTTGGTTCAGATTAAAGAAGATAACCGATTATTTTTAGAGGGAGCCTGTGAATTTTAAAGATTTATCGCTGTCCCATTTCCAGGGTATAGTCCTTTGTCATATATAATTACAGCATGTCCCTCTAAATTAAGTTGGATATACTTCTTAATTAGCGGAATGTTTTTTTTTAAAAACCACCTTTTGAATACCAATTTAGAAGAAAACATAATATATTTTTTATTAATTGCCAATTGAAATTCGGCTGAAATTAATATCTTGACAATTTCAACTACATCATGCTTGCAATTGACGTAGCTATTGAATTAAAAATAATTGCGAAGAGAATAGTGCACTCAATCTAGACTGCATTCGTCACCGATATGTGGTTCCCTTTCCTCGTAAGATATGAAGTTTTCTAACTAATATGTAAAAAAATTATTTCAGAAGTTAGTTACAAAATCATATCATATTATATCATATCATATCATACCATATCATATTATACTTTATATTATATTATATTATATTATATTATATTACATTATATTATATTATATTATATTATACTAATTTATAAAGACAAAGCGTGTTCTTGTTTGTACACGATAAACAAAAAAACTGCTGAACCGATTGCTCTGAACTTTGACATATAGATTTTATATTGTCTTGGGAAGAACATAAGTTACGTTTCTGTTCTTCAGGTTTTCTGACAATACTCTTACACCTAATGGATATCTTTTGATTTTTGTGAATTTTATTTTCTCTTATGTGGGACAATCTCTCTCTCTCTCTCTCTCTCTCTCTCTCTCTCTCTCTCTCTCTCTCTCTCTCGCTCTCTCTCTTCTTCTTCTTCTCTGTATTCTTTTATAAAATGGTTTTGTATGCCAAATCATACTGAACATAATTTCTGACGATAAATTATGCTTTTGTTTTCATACGTTATATTAACATTAGAAGTGAAATAGCTCTGTTTTTTTAGTTTAAATAAAAGTAATGAGGGCAAAATAGGGTTATGTTTAGTATATAGTCTTAAGTAATAATTCTTTACCAAAAACCTCAAACTATGTATATATATATATTCTACGGAGAAATATTGTATTGGCGTGTACGGGCTGTTGAATACGATATCCCGGTGCCTCAAGATGATTTCTACAGAGAGTTTCGTGTTCGGACGGTAGAAGACGAAGTCCAGGTATGACGGGACGACTTCTACGGGGAGTATCGTGTTTAGTCGGTGGGAAACAATGTCCAGGTGCCTCGGGATAATTTCTACGTGAAGTTGCGTGTTCGAATGGGTAGAAGACGATGTCCAGGTATGACGGGACGACTTCTATGAAGCGAGATTCGTATTCTAACATTCGAACACCCAAACTCCCAGTAGAAGGCGTCTCTGGATACCTGGACATCATATTCTACCTCCCCAACACAAGACTCTCTACAGCAGTTGTCCCGAAACATATTCTATCGTCCGAAGATGATGCTCCCCGTACTCTCGAAATACTTCGACATCTTTTTCTACCGCTCGACCGCTCGAACACAAAATTACAATATTCCCCATAGAAATCGTATGTAATATGCATATATATATATATATATATATATATATATATATATATATATATATATATTGTACAAAATAGTCAGTGAAAGATCATATTTTTCAAGCGGACGTTTCTTTGAAGCAGCTTTTAATATGGAAGCAATAATAGGTAAATTATGGCAAATTATTTATCGTAATATAGATTTTTTACATATAATAAACATTTTACTTAGATATTATTGAACTGTTTATGAAATTGTTTAAATTATTATTTCGGGCGAAGCTGAGACAGGGCATGCTAGTTATTCAATAGAATCAATCTAAATTATATCGATATTAATTTTTTAAACGTTATATATAAATTTGGTGGAATGAATTAAGATAGAATTACCAATAAACTGCTATAAAAGCATGTTTAAATTTTATTATATTATGTATATATATATATATATATATATATATATATATATATATATATATATATGTTCAAAAAAGCATATACATAATGGTTTCACACAACCAAAAAATTTTCACAAGTGACCCAATAAAAAGCTAAAGCATTTTTTATTCTGTATACGTGTTTGCAAGTTGGAATTGTATCCAGACGTATTTTATGCACATTGTTGTAATTTTTACTTCTATACTTTCATATTTATATTTTACCTTCTTGGAGTACTTTTAGTATTTTATTATTTAGTAACTTTTCTTTATCCTTGACAAAAATTTTTTGGAAGCTATCAGACAGGGCAAAATTTATATCATTCGTATTCGTTGATAAAATTTGGTAAATTTTATCAACAAACAAAATTTGCTGAAAGTTTCTAATAAATTCAAAGTGTAAAAAGTCTTATAATACCTCTATAATTAAAAGCAACTCGATGTGCATAAAAACAAATTTACTTACGTTTCAGTTCTATTCTTGAGAATAAATATAATAAGGTAAACATCAATTTAAGAAAGGTCAGCTTACTGACTATATCAAATAATGAATATGTAGATAAATTGCAACATGTGCCATTTATTGCAAATATAGTTCACGTAATAAATATTGACATAGAGTTATAGCTTTTTCGACCCCTAAGTCGCAACTGTTTTATTTTAAATGTAAAAGTTTGAAAAATTCTGATTTTTAAAATCTGTTTTTAGGAAAACGGTTCATAAAAAGAAATAATGTAATCATACATTATATCATTCCAATAATTTTACTAGTCAATTATAATAAAAGATAAATTATTAATCTTACAGTACAGAATTTTGTTATATAGTATCATTCATTGTATGAAATGTATTATTTTTAATTTATTTTACTTGTAAATATAAGATATAAATGTGTATTAGGATTAAAATTCATTGTATTCTCCTGCACAATGATATTTATCATGTGTTTTCTGGAAAATTTTTTCGATAATATGATTACAATAAATTAAAAAGTATCTTTACAAGTTCAACTTAGATTGATATATTTGTTGATGTTGGTATAAAAATATGTTTAAAGAAAGTTTATTCGATTCTTAATATTGTCATTAATAAACACATATCCTCTTCAAATATTCAATAATCAATTTCCAACAAGGGTAGGATCTGAACTGCGATCTCTCAATAGTTCGTATCAGTTGAAGGAATTCGGGAAATTTGAATGATCATATTAAGTTTAAAAATCTTAGGGCTCAGTTTTGAGCTTATCTCGTTTTAATTACAATGGTTTCGTATATAAAATGGAAAATAACATTTCTAAAGAGAACTAATTTTTCTGGATATACGTTAATCAGTCTAAAAATGTAAATTTCATTACATTTAGCATGAGTTACTTGGATACGATAGTTCGAAATTATAATAATATAGTTAATGTATTCTTAGAATATTCCAACTCTGCCTACAGCATTTAAAATTGAATCTTTTAATTTAGGATTAGCAGTACGTACTATAATTAAAAACCTGGTTGATAATTCGAATTTTGGTGCTGATAGTATTCCCCCTTTATTTATCAAACAATAATTGACTTTCCTTGATATGCTTATTTTGTTACTTTTACCAAAATAAATTTTTCTAGGTTAATTTCCAAATATGTGGAAGGACAGTTATACATTGTCTGTTGAGTCCACTATGACTAACCTATTGTTCTTTAATCACAATGTTACAACATAATTAGAATAAAAATACAAAGTAAATATTTTCTATATTGAGTTACATAAGGCATTTGACTTAGTTAATTATCGTCTATTACTTCAAAACCTTGAATTTTGGGATCAAAGACTACATCTTTGGATAGATTAAATCTTATGTTTTAAATAGATTAGACTGTTCGCATTTCTGAATATCTTTCTCGATATACAGATATATATTTCTGAATATTTATGCTTTCCTGCAAAAGTTGTATACCGTCTGGAGTTCCTCAAGAGTCTCATTCATAACCATTTACTATTGAATTGATATATAATTGATAATAGAAAAGATAATTCAATTTTCGGAATTCATATCGTATACTAATGATCTCAAACTCTTTAAGGTCATTTCTCTACCAATAAATATTACAAATTTATAATACTATCTGAATCATATTTATTCTTGGTCCGCTGATAATGGTCTCAAATTAATACTGATAAATCATTTCCAATTACTTATAGACGATACTTGCATACTTCTGAATTTAATTATTGTATGAATCGCTTGAATTCCGAAGTCAAAGCAAATTAAAGATTTGGGAGTAGTTCATGACCAATATTTTACATCTGACGATCATGAGAATGATATGGCCTCTAGATCTCTTAGACTATAGATATTTTGAATAAAAAGAATTACTCGAAGTTTACAAATCCAGTCTCATTAGTCCACTTATATAAAACTTTCATATTACCTATTTTGACTTATGCTTCTATTTTATGCCCTCCTTTCAAATTCTTTATAATTATTTTCAATTGGAGGCAGTTTATCATATATTTGTTAAACTTGGAGCTCTAAATATCTAAGTCCAATAATTATGTTGATCATAATGTCTAATCTCCCCTGATAGATGAATGTAACTTATAATCTATGCTTAGTTACGGTCGTTGATTACATTTTTATATATCAAATGTTGTATAATTTTATTGATTATGAATAAACGGGTATTATCTCGTAGAGGTATTACATACTTTTTTACATCTCATTTATCACTCATCTTCTACAATCATTCAACGGTTTTCTTTTTAATCAATTATTTATAATGTATTATTATCGAATAGTTTTATTTAATGTTTTGCTATTTTATTTATATTAACAATTAAATTCACATTAATTTTATATATACATAGAACTTAGAAACAATATCTAACGAATTTTCTAAATCATATATTCATTTATAATTAAACTAACAATATTATTTTACCAAAGTTGCTAATTGAACATACCTTAAATTATATCGAGCATTTATTTATTTATTTAACCAATGCTATCATATTAAAGATTTTCAAAGAAAGTATTCGAATAATTGATTAATAATTATATATATATATATATATATATATATATTATAATTTTGATCTCGAAGACCGAAGTAAAAACTTATCCTAACATTTTTATTGTAAGCCATTAATTGCCTTGTAAAGTTCTATTACAGAATTTTTCATATCACAGAGTGAAACGACTTTTGAAATTTTTAACGATTATTTTTTAATTTTTAACGATTCCATCTCTAAGAACTGAATCACTCTACCTTTCATTCTGAAAGCCGAATATGGTTTTTATAGTTAAAAATGCTAGTGAATTTAAACCAAAATCTTGTGATAGATCGATTAGACGAGTATTTATTTTGTTCATTTTTGCCACCATTGCAAATTAGAAATACAGAATCTTAAGTAGCTCTTTCGAACAATCTGACCCGTTCATTCCGTCACCAAAGAGTTTTCCGTCATGTGCTCTTCTAGCTTACATTACGCGGTAATACGTTTTCGACTCAGTTCGCCGACCATTGGCTCATTGCATTCTCGTTTTTAAATCTATATCCGCAATTGTGTCTCCGGTCACGGTGCCGGCGCGCAGTGAAACGTTAAAAAGTCAAAAAGAGCCATGGCTATTTATTGTGAATCCTATTATGAAAAACAAATAAGTTAAATAATCGTTTGCAAATTTTGTAATCCCAATAGGTGCATATGTATCAAATTTTTTGAATATATTTTATACGTTTTAGATCTTCTAGATGTAAACAAAAAATAAAAAATCCTTGTTCAAAACACGATTTGGTAAAAAGATAAAAAAAATTTGCCAAATAGATAAATAATTTAAAATAAAAAAGTTGAAGTACATAGTCGAAAAATAAAATTTTAAGAGGATGAACATAAATTCAAAATGATCAAAAATATTCATTTAATTTTTGACTTAAAAGAAAAAGGAGAGCCTCATAAAAAGTCCCTGATGAAGTGTTGGTAATCTGAATATCCAGAATTAACTGATCGATTTAATTTCAGTCAATATTAAATATTTTATATTTGCAAACCAGAGACTTTTTTGTTTTGGTTAATGTTCAATATTATTCTCGACCAACAGAATTAGGTAATAAAATACTAATTAATTATAGCTTATAATACACTAAAGACGATATTTATTTGCTTTATTATAATATAATAGTGAAGTATATCGAGGCTCGACTTATGAGGTAAGAGTGATCTCGCGCGCTACACGACGGAACGGCGGCATACACACATATACACATATATCTGTCATTGCACAGGTGTATCTGAGCCATTGGTCGTATTCCTTGCAGAGCTCTCCTTCATCACTCGAGACCTGTTGATACCATGCGTTGCCACACTTCATAGTCCCAAAATGGATGTATATTATTGATGTATTTGAATTTAAGTTAATTTTTTAATTATTATTTACAAAATTGCCTTCAGGAGACTGACGTAAAAATATACATGAAAAGTAACCATATATGAGTATATCTGGATTTGTGTGATTAAAAAAATGTACTTAACAAATGAATCAAACTACTACCCTCTTATATGAGATCCCGTATTTGGCGACCTGAATGTTGAGTGACAATATTATGAATATCGCATTCTCATTCGAAATAAAAGTCTATACCAATTTTCAGCACTCGACAACACTTAGAAGTGCGCCAAATTTTATTTGACGATTGCAAAAAACATTACATACGTACGTATGTAAATAAGAATTCTAATTTTTTAAAAAATAAAAAAAACTGCACTGTAAAACCAGATTACTTGTCTCTTTCGTATTTTTGGCGAAATCCATGTTTCAAGAAAAAATTTATCGATTCTATGGCGGTCCGGAAAGTAAGCACCTCAGGCGATCAACAAATAGTCCAGTCGGGAGGCGTAAAAACTATCCTTAAAAATTACATGTCATGAATTACTGATTTCATCATCAGAAATGGATTCAAAAGAAGATTTTAGAACGAAATGTGAGTTTGCGGACTGATTATTTGTTGTTTCTTTTATAAATGAAGTTTGAAGTGAGATATTAAGGTGGTCGTAACTTTGGACGGAGATTTGGCGTTATCATCGTCTGTGACTTCTCAATGGTATTATTCGCTCATTACCAGACGAGCCTGAGCCAATTAACATCACCAATTCTACCGAAATAGTATTCACCGGTACTCATAATGAGTAATATGTCTTTGTTTGACCATAATTATATGTCAAGATTGTAGCTAACAAAAACCGGCTGAAAATCAATCTCATAAAAAAATATTTCTTTTTGCAAAAAAACTCATTTTCACAATTTTTCATAAATAATAAATCTTGATATTGTCGCATTCAAATATCCCGAGCAAAATAGTCAAATTGATTACTCGCGCCAAATTGATTACTCCAGTTTTATACATTTTAACTGATGACGGAATAATATATCATCGCGGCACGAACTAAACACTTATTTTGCCCCCTTTTAGTCTAAGCTTTCGCGTACTAACTGGGATGGGGCCTAAAGGATAAATCCCGGTAGTGATAGATCGGTAATGATAGATTGGTCAAACCATTGCTTATTAACCTTAATTTTATTTCATTAAGGTTAAAAAGGGTATCTATGGAGTTAGTCGAATATTATGAATGGAAGACAAAGGTGAAATCTTCGTAGGGATAAGGGTAGGTAGAACAAAAGAAAATAGTACTTATTTTTACAATAATCTGGATATATTAGATACAGAAAGATTTGGAAGAACCAGAGAATGCTCAAGGTTGAAGGTTATAGAGAAATAGGAGTCCCGATACTAAAAGCGTTGGGCTCTTTTAGCTAAATCCGGAGAGATGATAGAGATATGCTTAGCGTGAGTATGTAAGGCATGCCTTGCCAATCTCTAGGACGGATTGGAATTAGCCACTGATCGGGAACGTACCACTCGTGCAGCTCCTGGGGGGGGGGGAATGGGCGCTTTATGATTTTTTCAGCTCCTTTTATACAAAAATCGGAGCATTGCGCTTACGGAAAACAATTATGCTATGGAGGGAAATTCGACTAAATTTGATCGCAGCGCTTCTGTTCGTTAGATTCCCTCGGCAAAAAAATATTAGTGCCAAACCCTGTATAATTTGAATGCAGCGGCCCAGCTGGGACCGAGTTTCACTTCCTCTTTTACGAGATAAAATGCGTGAAAGAGTAGAAAAGCGCTTCTCTGCTTGCAGACAAATGATTTTCGTACGATTTTTACAGTACTTGTTATTGCAGATGTTTCTGCAGTTTTTATACATAATTAGTAAGTTGAATGTAGATTTTTGAATCGTAATGGTAGCGAAAAATGACCAAAGTTATAAATAAATATGTTCGTATATATTTATAATTCAATTTATGATTATTATAGTTTCATTTCATAAATTTATGGTTAAAATATTTATGTGAATATCTCTAGCTATTACACTTTATACGTACATTAAAAGAAGTGTAACCTTAATAGTTATATATAATAATACTATTAATATATTATATTATAATGACAATACAATAAATAATTTTGACTTAATCAACTATTTATAAGTTTAGATATCAAAGGATTATTGTTATTGGTATTATCTTGATTATTATTAATGTTTGTTATTATTAATAATTAAACGAAACAAAAGAAATATATATTCAACATAGTAAAAAGATAATACAAAGATAATGTATTGAATGCATACGATAAAACGATAGTGTACTATATGTGTATATCTGTATATAGAATCATACGCCTATAGTCGAAATTTTTTCATTTCATAGCATATATAAATATATAATCATAGTAAAAATTTTAGCAGGACGTTATACATGTAAAACTACAAAATAAGAAACATATAAAAAAGAACTTTAAAAATGTTTAAAAATATATTATGATATATTAATCAGAACCTCTTCTCTAGAGCGCTATCGCCACCGCGAATACTCTATAGCGTTTCATTCAATAATATTATTTAAATTTTTTCAATATAAAAATGAATAAATTATGAATGAATATAGATATATATATATATATATATATATATATATATATATACATATATATATATATATATATATATAAATTCTTCTGTAAGTTAGTGCCGTATAGTATTTTTTCGAGAATGCAATTTAGATTTAATATTGAATGAGGTAAACTTTGGTCTTTTTATTCTTTTGAGGCTAATATTTTCTTTTTATTATTATATTGAAAAAATTCTATTGATATTAATGAACGATTAAGGAAATTCTAGAATTAATCGCTGAAATTAGTCGCCTATAAAAGAATATTAGTTGTACGTCGAATTAGGTACCTATACTTCTTGGAGATCGGTAAAAAATGATTTACTGCTTGACAATATATACGCTCATTACCATAACTACATGAAAGATTTTTTATTAAATATTAAAATGTTAATTGTTCTGTTTTAGAACGAATTACATAATAATAACAAGATGTGTAGTGGGCGGAGTCGAAAAAAATTACAACTAATCGCGTGGTGGAGGAATTGTAAAAAAGATAGAAAACCATAACTCACGCAAGTTCTGATCGGCCCACTTTTCAAGTTCAATTTCCGCAGAACCTTTGAGATAACGAACATTTTCTATTTATAGTTCGATGTGTGCACGCGCGCTATATGTATTACTTCTATTACGCAGCTTTGAATCGAAAACTTTATTCACTAAATGATTGACAAATTTTTATTTCTATAAAATTTCAATGAACATATGGGGAACAGATTGCTTGAAATAGAGTTTAGAATCAATTGTAAAATGTAGAGCGCTAATGAAGAATCTACTAAATTAGTCAAAATGTTCAATTCGCTTCTGCTCTTCATAATTGGAATTCAGTTATTCGTGAAGAACTTATATTGACTTAATATAATATTTGCGCGAGGCGAAGTTTATAAAATTTTTTCACAGTTCATTAAAATCCATCGGTATATTGTTCCTGTATTGTAATGGATCGACAAAACTGGATTGAAATCATACAATATGTTGTTGCAGATATTTGAATTTTTTTTCTTTCCGTTATTCTGGTAACCTGCGCGCATAAGATTTTTTTTTATACTCATACGATAGTACGTATATATTTATAAATTTGCTTACGAAAAGAAATGGAAATTCAATGCTCAAAAATCACAGGCTCGAATTATCAACTCTTATGATTTCGTTATTACCTTGAAGATGTCATTAGTTCGCTCATAATATACAAATCTAATAACGCAGAAATTTACTAATATATATAAATATGGAAATGAAACTGTTAGTTTGCGGTCGATGGTATGACTAATGTATGATTAAGGATAGATTCTTCTTGCGCGCGTGTGTGTGTTTACTGTATACTTTGCTTCCATTACATCTCTATTTGGTGACGGAGGTCAAACGGCATGTATATATATATGTATATTAGTGGTCCTTGTGACAATTGACAGAGACCAGAATCCAGGTTCTTCTCATACCGCGAGCTAGAGAACGAACCCGAGTTCTTGACTTTCTACCAAATTGAGCCACGACAATAATTTACTTTATATTTTATGAGCTTTATAAGTTTTTCCTTCTCAAGTATATATATATATATATATATATATATATATATATATATATATATATATATGTATGTATGATTTGCAATAGTCAGTAGATGTATATAAATCGAGCATCAGCATAAGAAAAACTTGAACGTTAGAAATATATAGTGATAGCTTCTCGATTCGAAAAATTCTACGCCCTTTCATTATATATATATATATATATATATATATATATATATATATATATCATGAAACATGTAGGACAGGTGTGTTGAAAAATTCTCGAGCGAACGAAGGATTAACCACAAAAATGTTTCTATGGATATATACAAATGTCATCATACACGCATTGTATAAAATGTTCGTCCTTGCCGCAAGTCGCGCGTCGGTGCCGCCTCTGCTTCATGCATATAATACATATATTATGTCAAACATGAGGAAGTCCTGCTCGTTTTTAACTTATTATTATTTACAGTATTGTGTATATTTATATATAGTACATAGGTGCGTGGATTTTAATGTACAAAGACTGCGGCCGTATATATTCGCGCGTGTATATATAATAATATTTGAATTTCCTCGCATTTATAAGGCTAAAGCCTTATATACTTCTCCATATGTATGAAAGCGTTAATGGGGTTCGTTACACCTTGAAATTGTAATAAAAGTTGTTTTTTTTCTCCTGAAATAAAAACCGAAGGCTCGCGGCGTTCTTCGATCTGAGTTTCGATTAGGATTGATTCTGAATTTAAAATTTTTCAGGGCTATATAATAAATAAGCAATATTTAATGCGAAGATATACATGAGCATTAGAGTGTTCAAAATTAAATGTTTGAATATGTATGTACTATATAGTATGCTATTTCATGTTACTTTCACGCTTTTTATTTTTTACTTTTTCTTGTAGATAGTATTTTAGAATTAATAACCTTTGAAAATTCCAACAGTTTTTTTCTTTCATTGAATGGTATTATACGAAGGACCAAAGCACTACTATATATTGTTAAATCATATTTGGTCAAAGTCAGTATATATATATATAGATACGAAATTGATCTTTATCTGGAGACTCTCTATGCATGTATAAATATATACGGATTTTTCTCCCGATCGACCCCCTCCCCCCTCCGCATGATCTTAAAGCTTAACTCTCTGACGCAATCCCCTGGATTCCAATAAACTTCGATGTATTTTCTCCCATAGCATTATTATAATACTTGTTCGCTTCTTTCGCTTGCGGATATTCTTTTTTTTTTCTCGCCGGTCGACCCGTATATCATCTTTGCGGTCGTGGCGCTGCGGCGCACCGGGGAAGTTCGTCGAGTAAGAGAAAATATACATATACATACGTACATACATACAAATATATATATATGTATACTGCGTATATACGTGCCGGCCGACCACACCTATAAGAATCTGAAAGAAACTTTTTTTACCACTAATTTTGTTTTTCCTCAAATTTGGCCGAGCTTCGCGGTTTTTGTTTAAGGTCAAACTATATATATACACACACACACACAAACATACGGCAAGTTGCCGTCATTGAACTATTTCGAGGTTCTGCATAGAAAATTCGTACATGTATATATATATATATATATATATATATATATATATATATATATATTTATATATTGCTTTTGATCCGAAGTAGCAATTGAGAGCGTGCAATTGCTTTGAGCTATATATAATATAAATAAATGTTTTGTTAATAACAAAATCGACGGATTGAAAATAATCGAGTGTAATTTGAAGCCTGGTGATACGATAAATTGAGCATAAAAATTTCGTTCATCTATACTTCAGATTAAACTTTAGAATTTTACATAGTGCGCTAATTAAAATTGACTCCGCAAATTAATTTTATGATTCTTATAATAAGGAGCATTATTTTTATGAAAAAGTTCTTATTTCTCATTGTGAATACACGATGAATGTTTCAATTTTATCTAAAAGTGAAAATTGTACTTATATCGTCTGTTTTAGACTAAACGAACCTTATGAACTTTATTAATTTACTATAACAATAGTATATTGCCTAATTGTTATTTTTATGTTAGATTCTATGGGAGTGACTGTAAACAAGGACAGTCTGCCTATCATTATTTAATTGAAAACCTTTTACTTTATATGACAGTAAGATGGCTAAAAATATTTGTTAATTCAATTTAATCTAATTAAAAAATATTTTAGAGAAATAATAATGGGGTGTACATGTAGAATCAATAATACCCTTAAGTTCTAATAAATAAATTCACGGTTTTCAGTAGTTAGTAAAATCTTAACCAATAATTCTAAATATTCGCCATTTATCAAGGCTGGATTAGTTCTCTTTGGGCCCTAGATATATTTATTCCTCTTCGGACTTTTTCATCTTATTCAAGAGACAAACTGGAAATAAGTGTAAAGCAATAAATACAAGAAAAATTCATTCTGTAACAATTTCTTTTTGATAGGCCTATAAAAGAAATGCTTAAACAATGGTTTATGTTTAGATAAACAACGCATCTCGCTGATGTCAAAATCAAGACGAATAATGTAAAATTCTAATTTTCAAGATTTAGAATACTAAATAATGTCATTGGATGCAATGCTATATTTTTTCTTCCTACGTCCTTAGTCGTATGTCGTATCACCAACTTCGGTCACGTCCTCGTGCATCATATACTTTTACTAAATGCCAGATGTTCACTAGCGACCGAAAGTTTACCTATCTATCAAATTATACATCAATTTCTTCGTAAATGTAATTTAAAAGTATAAAAACAAAAGAAAGGAATCATGTGACCCGCATACTATTGTTGTAAGAAAAAAAACCAACTATAGAATACCCAATGCAATCATGTATGTTTATAATTGATAAGACCTTGTATCATATTTGTATTTAATGCTAAATAACTTCTACAGAAGTTAATGAAGCTTTAAAAAAATCGAAATATTCGTCAATTCTAATGAATGAATGGAATTTTTCAGTTTCTATATATATATCTATAATATTTAATTCTCAATGTAAGGAGTAACCGGCACATAAGAACAAAAAATTTATGCGCGTTATACAAAAAGATTTGTTTAAATTTGTCTGTTACTACTTTCATGAAAAAACGTTAGGTATTGTTGTTGTATATATTGGGGTAAAATAGCGATCGCTTCTCATTATTTACGTATTGTTCATATAATAAACTGTTTAAACATTTACGAACTTGTAAGTGGTGGACTTTAATCGTTCGTGTTGGGATTGTCTGCAATTAGAATAGTTAAAATCTTCTAATGAATTGTTATATAGGTGGAATATTGTAGAACGACTCGAAATTCCGGTGAATAAAAATAATAATTTATATTTTTATTTATTTAAAAAATTATTCCGTATCCGTGTGGAAAAGTATGATAGCATTAAATCTCATTAACATTGTATTATTTATAATAGGTTTATGAACAGAAAACTGTATATATATAATGCACCAGATATACTGCTTCATTAATAGCAAGGCAAAGAGAAAATTTTGTAAAATATCGTCTTGATATCGGAAAAGTATTATTAATCGCAGCATTGTTTTGGATTGCCGTCTTTTCCTGACTTTGGTATTCGATATAATTTTGAAAATTGTACAATTATTCATAAAAAGAACAGTATACAATTAGACGAAGAAGCAAAAAATATTTTAATTAATAATAATTTTTTATACCAAGAGAATTCCAAAGAAATAATACAATTATAAAGCCTTATATCAAACGTAATTAAAATAAAAAGTTCGAATTAAAACTTATATTCAAACGCCTATAGCTGCATTTGGGATCAAAGTTTTTATAAATAACATTATTTACAATATATACGAATTATGATGCTCATTCGCTTTAGTATCTGAAAATTTTTATTTGACACCAAAATTTCTTATACAAAAGTCATTTTCGCATTTATAATTCTTCATTGACAGCATAAAACTAAATTATGACAGACGGCAAATTCAATATGTATCTCTTTAATTTTTTATTTTATCGAGCGAGTATAGAAAGTTAAATTTTTCATAAGAATTAACATATATTAATAATACAGTTATATAAAACGAGATTGATTAATAAAGAATAGCTTCTCCATTTAGAAAAACTTCGCTGATTTCAAGATTTACAATTTCAAAATATTGCAATTTATCTATAGTAAAATATCTACGAGTTTTCTAAGAGATTTCAATATGATGTAGAAGGAGAATCCTAGGGAGAAATGTTCAAAGCACGACTGGTGTATATATGTATATATATATATATATATATATATATATATATATATATGCTATAATATTGCATAAACTCGATAATAAATAACTTATTCATATGTTGATTGGCAATTTTCATTTCCAGGAATCAAAGCCAAATGATGGCACTGTCACTTTTAAGGCGTTCTATCGGTAAAAATATGCTAATGACATTTGAAAGTCCATGTAAGTCGGGACTGAGAAGACTCTTGCAGAGCCGTTTAATACACGTACAGCGATTTAAAATTGATGCATCGCGTCCTCTTATACGCATTTCCATATAACGATGACCTCGTGTAAAAGATGCACCAAACAAGCTTTTATGAACTATCTATATATGTATACATATAAATGGATTGCATATACTATATATACGCAACGTATATAGATATACGAAAATTCCCTCTGAAAAGTGACCGCGTCGAATCCCCCCTTCCCCTCTCCCCCACTCGCCCTTCGCTTACGAGCCCTGGACTCGTTTGCGCCGGTCAGCGGACTTGTCGCTCGTTACGTCGGTGTGGCTGTCGAAGAAAAAAAAAAAGAAGACAAAAATTTCACACATCGGAGCGTACATGATAAACGCCCGTATCGTCTATGCACTGCCTAAAACGCGCGTCGGAGGAGGAGAGAAGGGGGGGGGGCGCGAATAATATAATCGAACGAGAGGCCGCGCGGCATTGCATTAATGGAAAGCGAGCCCGGAGGCGCGAACTCGCGCGCGGCTATACATTATTGCGTAATGATACCGGCGTGCCATACGTAACGGGGCATACCGACGGCCGAGGGAGTAGGACGGAGGTAGAGAGGGGCGGGGTGGAGGGAGAGCAATCCACGACCGATCGTCGAGCCCCCCGGGGAAATGAGCGCGGAAAATTTGCGCCGCGAGAGACGAGGCCATCGGTATCCTCTTTTCATTCATTAACGGCGGCGGCGTGTTCCGTGATTTGTTTACGTTCGTTGCTTAATTCCTACGTCGCGTTGCGATAGGCTACAGATGTTAATCGATGATTCCATTGTTGATACACCCTCCTGCTCGCGAGCCAAGCGATTCGTCTTCTTATTATTACCCATCTATATGACTATAGGTTAATCAAAACCGTCCCTCCTGACGTAATGACGCGTTTGCCAAAAGGCGTCGTTTGACCGTTACGTGCAATTTGATCGTAAGATCCTATAGATGCTCACATTTATGTAATGTCGGTTAGGTATACGGTTATTATTATATATGTTATTATATCAATTGAATTATCGTAGATCCATACCGACATTTATTTTAGGTCCATATACATCGGGTTTCTGAAGATAAACTGTTTTCGCCTTTTACTCATAACGATTTTTCTCAATTATATTGATCTTAGACATAAGACATATTCAAAGTAAGGTCTTGGATATTTCGGTAATTAATTTGGATCAAGTTTGTCCAGAGAGAGAAATTTTACAATTAAAAGCTATTGCTTCTGAACTAGATTTCCAAAGAAAGAATCACATTCCATTTGAAAATGCTCCGAAGAATCTATACATCCACCAATGTCTAGTTATGGTCATTGTCAATTCTCGAAAATTTTCCTAAATTTTTTTAACCAATTATTAAACAATTATCGTTGAAAATTTAGTCGTCGCAATATTTGAACTTATTGATGTCGATTCATTAGTATTTTTTCATACTTTATGCTCAAAATCACGATTTTAATGCATGGTTCGCGGCTTTTCCACAATAATTTTTGATGACCAGCTCTCATGGTCAAACTAAGCATCGAGTAGGTTGAAATAATGGTTTTTGGCTTCGAGCAGGCGTCATGATATATGTGGTCTTTGTAAGAATAAAGCGTAACTAATGGAAAGAAAAAAAATGACAGTCTCACTCATTGAATACTTTGTCCAAACGATTAATTTGACATTGACCAATAATTTCGTTTGCCATTACCTTATCTACTTTATTAAAAGTTTGCATTCTTTTTGGACGACCCAGCTAACTTTCTCATGAAAGGTCCCTTCTTCTGTATTCTTACAGATTATTTTTGAAACTCAGAAATTGCAGAGAAATTTTTCTCTTCTCATTTTCTATCGACCGATCCAATATAATATTTTTCATTTTTTAATGTTCTCAAGCATAAAGCAATTTTTGCTCCAGGCCTTTAACATCCTTGTTATAATATATTATAGTATTTCTTTAATCATTCCAATTATATATCGAAAAAGAACAAGAAAGAGTATATTTTGATATGTAAGGCAGAAAAATACAATATAGTATATGCTTCAATCCATAAGTATTAATTAAATAAAAGTTTCGTAGTATATGTTGTCTAGATCCTCAAAGTATTTTAGGTATTATAAATTCTACAATATATCATAGTAAATGAGGTTTATGAATATTACAGAATATTATTAAAAAAAATTAAGCACATAATTTTTTACAAATACATACAAAAAGCCTAAATTAATGTTTAGTGAAAATTAAAAGTCATTCTTATATCTACCAGGCAATAACTATAAATTACTTTCACTCATTATCTCAATAATATATGTAAGTCATCTATTAAATACACAGATATACAAAATAAAAAAGTAAATGTATGCGGAACAATGTAAAAAAATATAGAAAAATAAAGCATGTAAAAATATAAACTATACGTATATTTATATAAGTCATTGAATTCAGTTACATTCTATCGCTTATTCGCGTATTTATATCGGTCATCCCTTAAATTCAAACATACATAAGACTTAAAACATGCGGTATATGGGACTATGTAGAATAATTTAACATATAAATGTTGAGCATTTCAACAAACCCGAGTAGTTGGCCCTTCTCATTGCCGCCTTAAGTGTACCGAGAAGCGATACCAAAAATGCGCCCCATGGCTTTTGAACGACAGCCCGCACATTTCAGTTTCCTTACAGGCCGGATCCTTTGCCGTGTCCATCGGAAAGCATTCGAAAACATACTGAGAGAAAATACATTCGAAATTAACTCGAATGCATAAAATATAGCTTCGCTTGGTGCCGATATGCATTCAGCCCAGTTAAGGAGTAAACACATTTCGCAATCCCGATAAATTCGGCGTGGTTAGTCTCAGTCTCACAGTGATGCTGGATATTTGGATTATCGGAGAAAAATTTGATCCAGAGAAAGTTCATATCTTTAAGGTGTGTAAATATTTCAAGAACGTGGTGACAACGGTATTACATCGATCAGTAATTTTGACTTTTATGGGACTGTGGGAAGCGCATTCCCTCCAAGATCTCCTACAGTTAGGAATTATCAGCCGACGTGACGCTGCGTTTGGGTCTGCTCGAGTGCTAATTTCTCGATTCCGAGTACATTCTAAATACTATATATGGCTCTAGTTTTAGATGTGCATTGCGTTTTCGAGGCAGCCGCACATGTCCGCTTCGCCAAAACCATCGCGTAAATCTTCAATTGTGACCTGCGTACAAATCTGCAGGTCACAAACATATAATAGATAGTATTATAATATTATAATAGATAGAATATATATAATATAATAGATGCGTTTTCGATTTATCAACATAAATTGGGTAAGTCGTCTATGTAGATATAAGAGAGATCCCAGCGTAGACCTCCGCGGAACAACAAAATTAGGCTCAATCGAGGAGAAACTCTGCTCTGAAAAATACGACAGATTGTTTCCAACCTGATAAATAAAAACATACCGACAAAAGATAGGAAGATAGGAAGATAGGGAGAGAGGGATAGTTTGAAAAAAGATATGAAAGCTGCACAGAGAAGGCTAAGAAACGATAACTGATAGTAGAACGACACAAAAAATGATCATTGAATAAATTTATAAATAAAATTGTTTCGTAAACATTACGCAAATGATGAAGAAATAGTTTATGAAAGGAATGCATGATTTCTTCAGGATCATAAATAAATAACTGATAATGAAGAGTGCGAATAGTGAGATGGCGCATCCTATAAATATTAAATTCTATAAGAAAAAGTAAAAGAAAAGAGAATGAATAAAAAAAATTAACAACGTGCCTTGCTAAAAAAGGCAAAGTATTAAAGCAAAAAATAGTTTGGATGAAAAGAACAACAAAGGTGAGTCTTATATATATATAAGATGTCTTCAGTAAATTTTTTAAAATTTTTTTTACCTCTTGATATAATAAGCAGGCTAACAAGGTTTATGTATGATATATCGTGTAGCTAAATGTAAGTAATTTTATGGACATCGAACTCCGAATGCTTATACAGGAGTCCCAAGCTGTTTTCTCATTTTGTGATTAGTAACACTGTTTAATTTTATGACAGTGTGCCTAAGTTTTTTCTCGATGGAATTAACGACTAGCTATATAATAATAATGATCTAAGGAAAGTTCGCTATTTTTTTAAGATAACATTAAAAGTAAAAAAAAACTTCATTAAATAATCGATCGCACTATTGGTTGCACTTGATATATTATAAATATACTTTTTCATTCGTTCAATACACGCATATAATTTTGCTTCTTCAATTCTGCTGGAGAAACTCCTTAAATTTTCACAAATGCCGCAAATGTCGTATTAAAAGTATATAACTGCACTCTTTATATGTGCGTGCGTGCGTGCGCGCGCGCGTGTGTGTGTGTGTATACTGCTTCAAGCATATACAATTACGTAATTTTTCATGAAAAAGAAGGTCTTTATTTATACATTCGTCCAACAGGTTATATATATATATATATATATATATATATATATATATATATATATATATATGTATATATATGCTCTCACTCAATAATTAATTTGACGCGATGATTGCGCAGCTGGTCCATTATCGAGCAGCTCGCGATATTATTATATACATAAGAAGGACCACGAGATGTACTGCACGTGACGAGCATACTCAAAATATTCACTCATCAGGAGACGAGAGGATGCTGCCTCGCACGGTCTATAACATTATATACCGTACGGGTGTATAATGTATATATATATATATATATATATATATATAATGGAATAACCCTGCCAGTAATCGATCCCGCATCGAACGAATTTCATGCGCAAAGACGAAGTAAGCATTGAGCTCGCAGGCGAAAACCGTGGATTCTCAAAAATTTAAGCTTACGATATAGATCCGCTCGGCCAAAAGACGGCAGTTCTCGAATCACCGAAATCCCAAACGAGAACTTTTTTATATTACGACAATGATCTCGATGAATTCTTACACTTCTCTGTATTATATCTTCGAGATCAGTGACGATAAATTCTTTTCCCGCTGGCATTATATATTCCAGTGCTTGTATGTGTAGATGAATATAATTACATACACACACACACACACACACACACACACACACACACACACACACACACACACACACACACACACACACACACACACACACACACACACACACACACACATATATAGCCTGTTCGGCGCGACAAAAGTTTTGTGCGCTTCTCCGTGATTTAAAATGCAAATGATTAGTAAAGATAAATCCAGTTTTGTCCTTTTTTATCGTCGCACCGGAAAGGCCGTCGGTTATTTTGCGTCGCCTTTATTTGCTCGTTTTTCGGGGCAAAAATCATGCGTGCGAATAAAGAATTGTACGCGGCACAGGAGTGATGCAGTATTCTTCCAAAGCCTCAAGTATATTTCGCCTGCCTAAACATATTTTTTTTTTTCCAAAACTGCGTCGGCTATGTCTCTAATATATAGTATAATAGCAGATATACCAGCACTGATAGTGTTTTTAGTTTTTTATCGTATTATTTACAAAATATAAGTCGACTAATTCATAAAGGCTGTTTCGTTCAAAGTATTTCGTAACTACGATCGCGCGAGAATCGATTCTTATAAATGTGTGGGAACAAAGTTTTTACGACCGAAATTTTTTTGTTCTAACCATTTTTATCTAGAAAGAAATAAATCTACAATTAAATTTCGTCGATACTTCAATACTGATTATATATTTAGTATATTAACTTTTAAGAATGTGTTTAAAAGATAAAGATGATATTATTTTTTGATTTTAATTAATTCAAGAGATCACATATAAGAAAGTTTATAATTAACAAGAGGATCGGCATCGACGTTTCGAGAATGATGGTATACAAAAAATAATATTGCTCTTGTCAAAACTTTCAAGAATAACTGTTGTAATTAAAATGCACTGAAGATTTCCAAAAGTTCAAATATCACTGGAATCCATTTGATACTATACATAAATCTCTATACACGATATTTATTTACATTGACAGATGGCACATTCTTATAGGCAAATAGGAATACCAGATTTATTTCAATTTCTATTTCTCTTGCGACCGATTCCTATTATTATATAGTTCGTTAAAAAAGCTTTTACTTTATAATCGACTTGTCCCGATTTATAGTCTTCATATAGATATGTATAGTAATTTTAAAATTTTGCCGGAACTAATGTAAAAAGAAAACATCTCTAAAAATACTTGCTGTTAAAAAAGACAAACTTGCCAGATCCCTTAACGTCCCCGATTCTACGCTCTCGCCAGCGATAAATTAACGATTCACAAGGCCAAATCCTTATAATACACACGAGCATATAGGTTCCCTAATAGGGTCCCGCAATTCTTTGTTTCGCAATCCAGCACCGAACCGTAAAGGCCCGCCCGCCGCACCGGGCAGAAAAGCATCGCGAGAGGGGACACATCATCCCAAGGGACGAACCAGCGAGGGAATGAATAAAAAAAAGGACCGATGCAGTGACGAAACCTGTCTCACTTTCCCTTCGCTCCTTCGGGCAAGAGTAAAAAAAAGTATAAAACATATATACATAATACCAGCAGCGGGATGTCTCTAATTCCACAGTATATAGTTGAACGAAATCTTTATATATATATATATATATATATATATATATATATATATATATATATATATATATACACACGTTTTACTGATACGCATCATCGGGTGGTGCCGCAGGTCGAAAATATAGCGCAACGACCACGCGGCCTCACCCTCGGGGGCCCTTTCTATGTATATATATATATATATATATATATATATATATATATATATATATATATAAAGATATGCATACACTATACACCGATAAAAGTAGAAGTCTTCTTGGATCGGATGACCTTGCCCGCCCGTGATCGGCTCATCTTGCTGAAACGAAACGGGCTCTCTCGAGGACACGCGTGTAAAAAAAATTAATTATCCCACGGTAAAAGGGGCACTATTACACACACACACACACACACACACACACACACACACACACACGTGTATCTGTGCATATGTATAATACTTTCACCTGATCATTAGATGAAATATATATTAAAAAAAGTAGGCAATGGTATAGACAAATGTTGCAACTGTATATTGCAAGGGCCGCTAATTCCTTATGCATAAATATATAAGCATAACGAAAATATGTGGTGCGTTGGACCCGAGGTTAAGTCTGTTTTATGGAAGCAACAAAACCTTTTTATGATAAATAACTAAAGAAATTTGTTAAATGTAATTGTTCAGAAATTGTTTTTTAACTCATTATTGTTCCTTCTTTCATTTTCTTTGATTTATTTTATTTTCAGAAAGATCGTAATTTACCATATCTAAAAAGAAAAAATAATAGAAATTTGTCCTACTCAGCAATATACGGGACATGGCAGAAGGCACTCACTCGGTTACTGGCGTAGTAATGCGATGGATATGTCATATTTATATTTATATCAAAAAAAACAAAATTTATTTAATTTTTTTTTTCTGTGGCATCTTTACTTTGTAATTTATCTGTAATTAGACCATCCTGACACTAGAATACCACTCCAGGATAAAAATGTATGTGCAAATCGTAATGTTGAACTTTACCATAGTCAATTCAGCAGAAACACAGTGAGACCGTAGTTGAGAAGCTGAAATAGAGAGGCTGAGAGAAGGACAGAAAATAGATAAACATAATTTATTGAGAAAATTTTTTATAAAAATCCAATAATCTTCATATACTCGTTTGTTTATATAATACTTTTTAACCTATCACGCGGACTGATATAATAGGCTACTGACAGTTATATCTTTTCTCTGTCTTTCTCTCATTCAGCGTCTCATCTGTACTCTCCCTCTACTTCCGCTGGATTAATTATGGTAAAAGTGAGTGCATCGATTTGTTCGTACATTTTTCTCATTGAAGGATATTTCTATTATCACAATGATCTAATTATGTACAATGAAGGGCACCTGTGAACATTCTGTAGATTTGCATTATGATTTAATTTTCAGTCGATTTTAAAATGTAATAATTATACTTAAATAATTGATCAAAAATTCTATTTTTTCTTCTGCTAATTCATAAGATTTTGATACTATCTATTAAGAAATGTGACGTAAGCAGTACTTACATATATATGCCGATTGAGTAGAAATTCTCCTATTTTCAAAAAGGTTAAATTATTACAAATCGTACTTGACCGTGCCCATTAATTAAAAATTCCCAAAATTAAAAATCCATGTATAAAATTTTTTTTATGATTTCATTTAATAAAAAAAAAGAAAAATAACCCTCAGTTTTTTTTTATTGTAACATCCTTATTATATATGGACCTCTCTATAAAGTTTGTGCATAAATTTAAAATGTATAATATTAACGAGATATTAATCGAACGCTGCTGATATACGTGCATGCTATTAAGAATCTCGATGCTTAATTTATGTCTATATAGAGAAGTGTTATATATTAAACGAGCCGTTCTGTCATATGAATCGCACACGATCATGCGGACGCGCACGCACACAAGCACACGCATAGACACACGTACACACGCACACTTCATAATTCAATTAAACGTGCACGACTCGTCGAGGTATCGTAATAATTATACATCGCGTTAATTGCGTATATAAAAAACAAAATTAAAAAACTAAATCCATGGATTTACAAATTAAAGGACGTTAATATATATATATTTTGCTCTTGACACTTTACCAAATTAATAGCCTTACCCTTTCGTGGAAAGCCATGGCGTACACGTTACCAAATCAATTATTTCGCCTCGATTACCTCCGAAGCCCTCTCCCCCTTTCTTCGGTCATAATGAATTTAAATTATCGCGGTAATTGGTTAACCGATATTACGCTTGTGTATCCACGGGGGATGGGGAAACTAGCATTATTCAAACAAACGTTAATTAAAAATAACTTCTGATCACGCGCGATCGCTCGATAAATGTATTTAACTTTATTACATTTTCGGAGCCTTTGCCATTATAAACCTTGTTTTACTTGTTAAAAGTTCACGCACGTTGGCAAATATATTGCTGGATTTAAGTATATGCAATTAAACCGTCCGTTTTACTTGGTTTTTACAGATTTCCTTGAATTTAGTGCACATATGCAATTATATATTTGGCGTTGCAAGGCTATACGTATATGTACACGTATACATATTGGGAATGTTGAAAATTACGAGAACAAGGGAGCTCGTGACTTGTAAAATTCCAGTATTTTATCCGTAAGTATATAAAAAACGCATTGGTATATATATATATATATATATATATATGTATATATATATGTATATATATATGTATATATAAGTATATAAATTTAGTGACTCAATTACGTTTTTCTGAAATCTCAACGGCAGGTTCCAAGAAATAATATTCAAGAATTTCTCGAGATTATAATCCAATAATCGAATATTATTACGAGCAAAGGGACGAGAAAAAAATAGGGGGGGGGGCAGAAGGTCAAGGTAATCCAAAAATCCAATTATCTGTGTGTGTATATATATATATATATATATATATATATATATATATATAAGCTAACATGCGTTCGCGCTCATCCTTCGATGAGCATATATAATCATGTCAATGTCAGTCAAAGGATATATATATATATATATATATATATATATATATATATAGATGACGCTGCGGAATTTTGGTCACTGCTTGCGCGTACACGAAACGCGATCCAGCGACGAAGGATTTGTCCCGTCGTCATGTTCTCATCCCCCACGCGACACGACGTCGGATAAAATTATACTCATATCGCAAAATATTTTCCGATAATTTGCACTTCTCGTTTTTACGTATTCACTTGTTGCAACTACGTGTTGCGTATATAAACTTGCGATAAAAGGAAAACTGCGACAGGGACTCTTCGAAGGATCCGAAAATCAACGCATATATATGTATATACTAAAGCAATTTTGGAGAACTCAAGCATTCAAGCATGCAGGAAGCATGAGGTATTTTCTTAAGCAATTCAAACATTATTTCTTCTTTGGGAAAACTGTATATGCACGAATTAGCAACGTAATGATGATGCCTAACTATGCACTCATATTTATTATAATTATAGCTGCTCTAATGAAGATTTAGAGCTATATATACACCTGGCGTATATATATATATATATATATATATATATATATATATATATATAACATATGCTATATGTTGGAAAAAGTAAAGCGTGCACATGCGCGTAATGTTTATAGAACAGAGAACGGGACGTAAAATACGAAAACGAATTGCTTTATGCGCGTAGCAGCGTTTTCTTATGGTAAAGATTTTTTTTATAACGTGCATTACGAACCGAAAAAAATCATCGCTTACGACTATATTACAGCGTAAGATGGGTGGAATTTGAAAATTTTCGTATTATGTATGCACATCAACAAATTAATCATGCATACGCTAATTGCACAATAATTTTTTTTTGTTATTTTCTCATTAATATGTAGATGTAATTAATATATATTAATAATAAAATTAACATTTTTTTAAACTAGGCCGCGATAATCGTACACAAATCTAACTGTCAGCGTGTCAGCGGTTGTCGATTAAAGTAAACAGGATCAATTGAAGAAAGATCGATTCATATACGATACCGCGGTCAAAGGCCCGCAACTTTCTACTGCATATAGCATGCATGCTCTTTAATATATTAAACGTTCATGGGATTTCCAAATGACGCGATAAAAACCCGGCTTCCTCTGCGTTGGTTCGTGATAGATCAACGTTGTGATTGAGAGTGAGAAGGAGGGGGAGGGGAGGTGGTAGCGACAAAGACTAGAACTCAAGAATTGCGAATCGGCGGATCACCGATAAGGATGCACAGGATATATATATATATATATATATATATATATATATATGTATGTATATGTATAGGTATATGTATATAGGTAGGTATGAATATTGGAGCACGAGATTCGATTCTATACTTCTGCACCCATGTATCTGGTCATTCGCCCAAGTTTAACAGATATATAATTATATAGAGCCGCGCGGGCATCGGCGACCTCCCCGGTTTTTTGTATTTATGTACATCAGGCCGCTCCCACTGCAGCTTCTCGACGGCCCAGAGCTATATCTTATAAGAAATCCCCTGCGCGAGCGGACGCGCGAGGTCGCGAGTTGGTGGCGCGTTCTACTGGAGTTGCGAAACAGACGGGGTTACAAGTGTTTGCCTGTGCGTTCTGTATTATAAGATCAATCGAGGTTCAAAGCGTTGAACTCTGTATAAATCGTGCATCGTCACTCGATAACGCTTAACCACTTATCGAATTTTTATGTTCATTTATTTATTTATTTTAACTTAATGGAAAAAGCATTCTTATATAAACTATTACGACACGAATTAACAGTATGCTGTTCTTGTGGGTATATATATACTGTCGCCAGATAAAAAAGCTTTTTAAAAATTATCGATAATTATGTGAATAAAATGAGGGGACCTACCATCAAAATATTATATAATATATCAATTCTGTATAATAGACGAGAATATGAAAAATATTCTTGCCAAACTGATATTGAATACGTGCATAAACACATACATACTAAAGAGTAGCGAATCTTTATATAAATAAGAACGGTATGCATTATAAAAATTGTAGAATTTATCCTTATGAATTGACTGATGATCCTAGTTTTGATCCCAAGGTTATGTTTAAAGTCATTTAAGGTAAACTCCTGTATTTTATTCAGGGATTGTAACGGGTGCAAGAATTAACTTTGAGATGGTTATTTTATGTTCGATCAAAGTAACCTCTGGAGATTATTAAAAGATCATATTGTTATACATTAGTGAATCACTTCTGAAGAACCTTTTGCTATCGTGTCATCAGAAAAAATACTTTGGGCAGAAGTTGCGTGGTATAATAGTATAACGATATAACGATGATAATAGTATAACGATGTGAGGAAATAATTCAGAATAAACCACGAAGATGCGGAAAAAACATATCATATGACCGATTCTATTGGTGTACTTCATTTCTGTAAGCCTCATAACCTTCCGCATTGACATGTCATATCCATGCATTCGTCCTTTCATCGAAAAACACGTTAAGTACCATTTTTGAAATATTTCTTGTTTTAGAAAGATATTCAATAGAAATTCATTCCTATAACTTTTAATATGATCTTTAAATCATCTCCATGACTTGCTCTGGTCCAAGACATATCTGAACGTAAATATTTTCGCTTTCTTAATCCCTGAATAATAAATCAGAGCTTTTATTTTTGTGAAATATATACAGATCTTAAATAAGATTGACTAATCGCTTTAAAATCAATAGCAAAGCTACCGATTAATTTTTTTAAGCGAATTTAGAATTTGGTTTTTCTAGATTTCCTCAAATAATACAGTTCTAGAAAGTTAGTCAAGACTATGGTAAATTTGTTCTATCCTATATTGCATGGATACACGTTCGTGGACTTTTCAGGCTTTTCGTGGTGAAAAATAAAGTCCAATACTGTGTATGTAAGATGATTTTCTACCTCGAATAACTTACATCCCTCTTTTCGCTCGAAATAGACTGTTTAACGAGGTAAATAACAAACGTCCACAGTTGTGTTGAAACATATTACTTTCTTAAGCAAAATAGTTGCAGAACATTGTATAATGTACCCTTCTTGTTAAAAAATATTGTAAATCATCATAACTATATCCTGACATGTTAGCAAAATAAGTTACACTATATATATATATATATATATATATATATATATATTATTTATTTATTTATTTATTTAACGGACAAAATTGTTCTTTACAAACAAAATTTGTTAGAATATAATAGGCTATACCAGGAGCGCATTGCAATTCTAAAATTACTGTTACAATTACGATATTTGTATAACGTTATCTTGAATTAAATTTTTATAAAGTACCATTGATTTGAAATTTCGCATCCTCAGTGTTATTTAATGTATTAATAATTTCTCCATATTAAAGCAATCGATATAATATTTATTGACATTATATGACATATTACAGTAATACACCCATCATAACTGAAAAAACTCATTGAATTCATCTACTAACATTGATTATGAAAAGAAAAATTTGTAAACATATCCATGGTCAAAATGTTCCCGGTATGTGAAAGTAGTAAATTCCGTTAAAGCTGGAGCTAATAAATACATTATTGCGTCATTCGGAAAATGAGAAAGAATCTCTAATGAAAAGGAATGGATTTTATGATATATATATCATCAGCACTTTAAAATATATTAATCGTTCAAAGTAGTTTTTTTATGCTCATCTAAATTTAATGTTTTGATAAATTCGATAAGAGTATATAACAATTAACGTACTTTAGTAAATAATTGATACACTTTAAATAACACCTATATCTAATATGTACGATTGCACCCTCGGTTCATCTCTAATTAATAAGTATATAACGTATGAGCTTTCTTTAAAATAGATATTTATCAAAAAAATGTGTTGAGTCCCCATGAAAGTTGTTTTATAATTATAAGAAAACTCTCGTAACACATCGGCAAGTTATCTCGCTCTAGCATTTTTAAGGAATGTTAATTTATGCATATCTCGTGTCATAAATTATATGTCTTAATAGGATATGCAACGAAACTCATCATTCGAGTATCGATCTAAAATACCTTTGGATTGGCTCATCAAAGGAGAGCGAACAATGTACCTTTCACGACTTAAATTAAAATGCAATCCTTTCGATAGCGCAATATACGGATGAAACTCTTTTATGTATAAAACAGAACTATTTATATTTTTACCATGAACAACGTAGTCTTTTAAATGTACAATTGAAAAATATGATTCGCAAAATCCCCCCTGCATACCGTTCATCCTTTTTTCCATAAATTAATATATGTTTGATTATACTTGCGATAAACGAACGATTATTTATGGTAAAAAAGAATCTTAGGAATTTTCTGAATTTTTACCTAATCACCCACACGTCAAGCATGGTTGTATAGAAAAATAAATTTACATTACGTTTATTAAAATTTCTGAATATTGAAAAAAATTATGTTTTACTAAATTATATAAGACTTTCACACAAACACGCACACATGCGTTCTATTATTAAATAATGTATGAAAAATCATCTTGTAACAAGTACTAAAAATGGCAATTTCAAAAGTTCACAAAATTTATTCAATAGCTCCGCGTCTAGTAATTAATTTACTAATGGATTACATTCCAAGTCAAAATATACGTTGTTTTATTCTTCATCAATCAGAAGTAAAACTATTCTAGGAAAAGAAAATTTCTTTGAAACGCAAATAATTCGACCCAATAAAAAACACTTACGCTGCAGTAGCTAGGTATAAATTGTCTTTCAAAATATTCCTAATAAATTTTTTCTTTCTATCATGTACGCCTCTCGCGCTTGTATAACATAAGTATCTTTCATCTTATATTTCAAATTTTATTCATTATCCCATCACCTTCGTGACAGGACCCGATGCTTAATACGCGTGGCCTTCGTTGCGCCTTCTGATTAATTCGTGGAGAAAGTGCGCATCATCGTAGGAATTTCCGGCTTATCTGGTGGAAGAAAATCGCGAAAGAAAGGGAGAGTAGGTCAATAATGTGGAACGCTCGATCAGCAAGACATCGATGACGCGGATGACGCGTACGGGATATGACACGACCGATCTCGGAGCATTATAAATATGTGCCGAACGGTAATTTTTGCTCCTTGTTTCCGCACGGATCTTTGACGACGGGCAAGGTTGGAATTAATTTGATTTGGCACCTCACGCTGCTACTTTTGCTCGAGATAGTTCTTGATGTTGCAAGTATTCCCGATCGTTATCACTTAGCTGCGATCTATATACATTGACTTTCAGACCAGTTCCTAGATTCTCTCTTTACGATACATAGATTTGCATATAATTTTGATTATATATAATTTATTTCAGTTCGTTATAATATAGAATTGAGTAGATTTCAATACTTATATTGATAGTGAATTTGGTAGATCGTCAGGCAATATACTATCAACTATAGCGAGGGAGAAAAATCTGATGAGTTAAATATCACCTTCAACATTAAGAATTTTCTTACTCTATACTTAATTAAATAATCCAAAATAATTTTAAACCTTGATGTTAAGGCCAAAACAATGTAAATAGATATCTACGTTTTTTGATTCAACTATTTTTTCTTAATATACGTATTCAAGATAAGAACGATAGCTCATTTAAATAGACGTATCTAATTGAAAATGGCCATGTTTGTTATTAATGTACCAATGACAATATCATTCGGAACTATGAAAATATACATTTGCTCTAGAAATATTGGAGAGTTTCAACTGCAGATTTTTGATGCCTATTAGATATGTTAAAAAATATCTAAGAGTACTTTCGTTCTGGCAAAAACTCTTGAAATGAATTGAAAATGAAATTAAGTTTAAGTATTTTTTTTAGAATTTATTCATAATATTGAATTTAAATGGAATTCAAAATTTCTTCTAAAAATAAACAATAAATATAGTATAAATTCAAAATGAAAATGGAAATGTGTTTATATACTGTTAAAGAAGCATTCACCAATTATACTCATTAACTTTCAGTAGAATGTAATTCACTTACTGGATGTACAAGTGAGATTCCAGCGTTTGTCAAACGATGGCGTCACCAATGGATCTCGGGCAGAACTATCAAAGCTCATGTGTTACATTTGTGGGTTCTGTACTTATGAACAACTTTGTACCATTAGATGTGAGCATTTATTTCGGTACCTTTTATTTTATCGAACAAAATCATGACAAGTTACCAGTCAAATAAAAGTCATTTACGAAAAATGCTTCTTCAATTTTTAATATGAGGAAAAGTACGGCTTAGGCCTAACGTTTGCTTTCGAAAACTTATGGGGCGGACTCTAATGTGCAATAAGCTCTTTGCCTATAAGTATTGGCATTCAGCAATCAGCAAAAAATGAGTCATTTTTGCATCGTATTGTCACTTGTGGTGAAACATGGATTTATTATTATAACCCTACATGCAGAAAATTGTATAGAAAGCCCGGCGAGTCCGCCCAATCGAAATATATACGTCGAAACGAAATATTCACGTAAATAACATCACGCTCTGCATATGGTGGGATCAAAAGGGTCTCGTATTCTAAGAACTGCTTCCGAGTAGTTGAACCATTAAAGAACCATTGTATCGAACCCAACTTATTTGTTCGAAGCGACCATTACAGGAAAAACTGATAGAATATGAGACTAGACATGAGCTCGTCATTATTTATCACGATAACGCTGGGCCGCATGTGGCAGCTTCGATCAAAAACTATTTGGAGAATAGTGTATGGGAAATTCTGTTTCATCCGCTTCATAGTCCAGCTTTGGCACCATCTGATTACCATTTGTTTCGATCAATGCTTAACGCTTTAACGCGAATATGCTTCAGTTTAGTAGATAGAACCAAAAATTAGCTCAATATGTTCTTGACCTCGAAAGACGAGAAATTTTTTTGTAACAGAACTTATAAATTGACAGAAAGATGGGGAAAAGTTATAGCTTCCGATAGACGATACTTTAAATAAAGGATATATAACCATGTTTTCATAATGAAACCTCACATTTTGAGAATACAGTCCACATCTACGCATTGAGTTATAAGGCGAACTTATGACTAGGGTGGACCTCGAAGAGGGACGATGATATATATATATATATATATATATATATATATATATATATATATATAGAAACAGAATTAATTAATCATTCACAAACCGATCTCTTGTTCTATATCAATGTGATCTGTCAATCAAACGCACTCCATTTAACCGACACTATGTATAAAATGTTGAATATTCAACGTAGTAACATAAGGGCTAAGCCTTACATGACACGCCAATGGCATATTGCAAAAAAGCCAATTAGCCGAGATCCAACATTTTCTCGTGTATATAGATGAATCAATGCAGCTTATATCATTGAAATGTGTCTCAAGTTCTTCTCTAGATACTTAATGCCTAATTCCAATGCATACACAAAGGATAGATAACAAGGCCTTTGAGATGGTCCTGACTCAAAGCTATCAGGACTTCCACCCCCAACTGCGAAATAATTAGTGTTTGCCCTGAGCAATAGTCATTTACGTATCATCACCTGTTTTACCTCGTCATCACTCCAGGGCAACTTACCTTTACTGAAGATTTTCACATCGATAACGTAGCCGATGACTTGGGGTCCAAACCTTCAGCTTAAGGATGCAACTATAGCAAAAAGCGGTCGGCAGCTCCTCAGGTTCTTCGTTCGTCACCATATCTTGATGGAATATCCGGCGAACGATGCCCAAACTTCTGATGATCCTACACAATAACCAGCTGTGCTAACCACTAAGCATAATCCGTACTACTCAGTACGAAAATTATATATCAAAGCTAAAAACGAAATCTACACATATCTGTATAAACTTCGCATACTGTCTTTGAAAGCGAAATTAAACAACTTCAAACAAGAACTGCATTCTCGGCTGCTTGAAATGCATTGCAAGATCGTCTAAAAAGTAGTTAAAGGACTATGCAATAGATGTCCTTGTTTCGGAACTATTAATGTGATTTCTTTTATATATTAATTTATTAAAAGAAAATCATGTAGTCGCTATGTGTTCAATTTTATACACACTTTATCGTTTGAGAAAGGATTGTTCAAACGAAAAACTATAATTTACAGATTTTTATTATTAATACATATGTGAAAATTGATTTCAATTATAAAATTACAATTAAAAACTGCTGATCCTTTTGATAATCGTGACGAAATTATGTATACTGTAAACTGTTTAATCCTTAAATAATATTACGTAATAGCTTATGAAAACTTATGAAATAAATATCGTGAAAAGTATAAAACAATAAAAAATGAATATAAAGTAAGAATAATATACGAAAGTCCAGCCATGATTGATTTATAAAATATTCAACTAAAGTATTTCACCATTAAAAATGCAGAAACGCAAATCTCAAAAAGGTTTCCATTTTTATCTTTCTATAGCTGTAATTTTCTTAAAGTTCTATTAATATAATACAGTATAAGTATGAGGACTACAATCAAAGCAGTTCAACCAAATAGTACAATAATTATTTGTATTATTAATTCAAAAGATCAAATCGATACAAATACAATAAAAGAAACAAAAACAAAATTAAATAATATGAGTATTTGTACTTGAAAATCGAAAAAGTAAAATAAAATGAAAGAAAATAGATGATGTAAAACAAGAACCTTATAAAAAATAGGTATTACTTAATGATTACTTAATATTTTAGTTATACAATGTAAAAATGTAAGTTTAGATTGATAAAACTTTGAATACTATAAAGATTCAAAATCATGATGATTTTAGAAATTTTAACGGATGTTTTTCAAACATAATCTTTTTGCCTTGTGTAATTCAGAATAACTTGTTTAAATAGTTGGAATCGTTCGTTTAACATGCTCGAATCCATAAAGAACTTAATATATGCACTTGTTGATGGCTTCGGAAATTGGTTTTTAAATATAAAAGAAACGTCAAATAGCTTATGGGTTTTAAAATTTTAAGAAAATCATGAGTTACATAATACACTGTCAATTCAGTGATTTCATTAACTTGGATATTTATGCCTTGAGTAAGTAGATTTATCGATTCGCTTAGAATTTGAAGAAAAAAAAACACAAAATTATTATTAAATATAAAGAAAGCGATCCAATTTTTAAATAGTTAACAATTTCAACAACTACTTAAATAACGAACGTTATAGGACCAAAAATTCAGTTTATCCATCGAGAAGAAAAACTAAATATAAACGAATATTCATTCGCATCCATCGATGTATGTTTAAATTCTTCTCATATTAGGGGCAATTCGTTAATATAATTAGCTATTTGTATATCAATTAGTGCTCTTATTCATGCCTGAGCATGACTTTCAAGATCCTAACTGTGACCGATAGTATAAGACGCCTAAAAAATGTATACACGTGTCATACATAGCAAATTAAACGATGTTTTCGCTTTCGAAAATAATAACTAATTAATGTTACAAAATATACCTCTCCGTATTTATAGCTTAAATGTATATATATATATATATATATATATATATATATATATATATATATATATATATTGTATGTAACAAGGATCTTGTGTATGGTGGCGAATCGGACCACGAGGAATGCAATTGGCCCGCTACAATGACGTGCAGTTTTCATTCTCCATACGCGCGGCTCCCTCCGATTTTGACGTATAATTTTTATATTGCCCGTAATTGGCCATCGTTTCGCCTGAGCTTTATTGTAACGTTCGCCACGTCCATTAGATTTCTAATTTGCAATTACGATTTTGTTAAAGGACGAGCAATAAGCTGATTTTAAGGTGCGCAAAAAAGCCTTTCTTCATTATAAAAGCATAAAAAATTATTCAACGAATATTGCTCAAGTCCGAAGTTTAATATTTCTTACGTAGAATGGAAACTTCTAACACTACTATTGCGACAAATACTCGGCCAGTTATAATATTCAGTGTTTGGTAGACAAATAGAGATTTAAATTATTGAATGCAGTTCATATGATAATCCCTATATTTAATAACATGCCATTTTGTTTCGATTATAATTTGTAAATAATGTTTAGTTCGAGATCATCATTAATATAAAAATATTGTTATATTCCAGCGATAAAGTTAATTGTCAAATTAAAGATTTCTTTTTCTTGAATTTTCAGATATGCTTTATGCTTATGAATATTATATAATTCTTTCAAATCGCATATAACAGTATAAATTCCTATACTTTCAATTTATATATATATATATATATATATATATATATATATATATATATATAGTTAATTACTATATATACTTTAGCAAAATTTATCTCGGAGATATATTGCCTAATAAACAGCAGTTCACTAACACGTGTCGGCGAGCAGCTATCTCTTTCTTCTTTCGATAATGCGTCGTACGAATATTGTATATATATATATATATATATATATATATATATATATATATATATATATATATGTATAGGTATACATCTGTAAGTTTTCATATGAATGTACGTACGAGGTGTGCCAGAGGTAACTGATGATCAATGCAACATATTGGTATTGGAAAGAAAAAGTTATGTGTGTAAAAATCAACATACATTTGGAACATTGCGCGAATAATTTTTGCGGCGTCCATGCCAATGACAGTGCAGATATTCCTCGGTCGTCGCCCGAGGGCATGAAAAGTGAGATTTTGGACCGAGCTATGTGTGCAGAAATAAGCAAAAATGAATGAGGTCTGAGGATTACGGCAAAAGCGAGCAATTGTTTATTTGTATTGCCTCTATATTACACAATCCACTGCCAAGGGTATAAAAAATAAGCTTTATTTTCACCGGTACCGGTCAAAATACCTCCAATGCTTTATTGTACACGCCCAAACGTGCTACTGGTACTCTCTCCCTCTCCCTCTCCCCTCCCCCCTCTCTTTTGTAGTGAGCGTCTTATGTCATGAGGATTTATGGCGCGAATACTCGCGTGCATACGCGTCGCGCTTGTGCTATAGAAGAATTAGTACATTGACAATTTTTTATCAGAGACTAAAGGATAAAAGAGAAGCTTTATTTTTTCTATCCGCAGGCACTGGTTCGTGTTTAAGCAGGACAGTCTACGGATAAATAAAGCCTCGCTTGTACCGAGATCGCGAAACACGCTCGTATGCCCGACGCACTTGCCTTGTCCAGCGTCTATGCGCGTACGCTCCGCCTATTGTTTCTCACGTACACAGGCCATCGTGCAATTGTAGAATTACAGCGAAAAAATAACTCGCAACTATTATGTCTCTGTAGCCAAAACGCACGTCCGTCTTTTATACGCGCGTAAAACATTTACCTTCCCCATTTCAATCCTCTGTGCCATTGGTCATCGATTCCACGGGACACCGTGCAGATACGCCAGGTAGGTTACGGAATAATTGAATTACACGCAATGATATCTCGAAATTTATTTATTAACAAACAATCGGGCGAACGAAATGAATCAGCCGCGACAAGTTCAAGCCTTGGGCAGGTGAGCGCCCTCGGGCTGGAAGCCGTTCTCGTCGGCCACGTAGGTCACCGCGTAAACCTGGCCGTCCTCCGGGTTCACCCAGCTGAAGGAGCCGCGCACGCGCAGCACCGCGTCCTCGGCGCCCCGGGCCTCGACCTGGGCCGACTCCTCGCGCTTCTGGCCGTCGCTCAGCTCGTAGGCGTACTTGTAGCCGTCGAGGCCGATGTTGTCGGAGGGCGTCTCCTTGACGAGGACCACTTCCTGGACGTCCTTGGGTGGAGCGGCGAGGGCGAGGGCGAGGAGGCCGGTGAACACTGCGATCTGCAATTATACAGGGATATCGAGGCCTGATTATAGACAGTTTTCCACGAGGTTTCAAGTTAAGGAGATGGCGAAGTTTTTTAAATTCAAATAGGCAAAATTAATATATACGTAAATAAAGCATAGCGATAAATTAAAATGTGCTATAGTTTAACGAGATTTAATAGAATTTTTTTGAAAACAAAGGAATTTTGGCTCGTTTGGTTAAAAATTGATCTTGCCGTCCTCTTTATTCGATGCTTATTTATATTCTTATAGTTTCGTTGCCGTTTGGTCAAAGCTTGATACCCTTCTACTTTATGGTACTTGTATATTACTTCTCAGAGTTGATAAAACTAATAAAAAAATTTTAGTGGCCTGTTTAACAAGATAATAATATAATATAATTATAATGACAGCCGGACAGTCCTTGAAAATCACCTCATTTTAATTTTTTATATTTTCGATTCTATCAAGAGGATGATAATAAAAGAGGTCAGTACCGGACTCTCATTATGATGATATTATATGATTAATTTGTTGAAAAGACAATGTAAGCGATAAAAATATTTATTAGTTGGATATATATCAATCGAGTACAGTAGAATTAATAATTTTAAAAATAAAGAGATTAAGGAGAAATTATAATTGATTCCTGCAAACTTATCAACCGAATTAAAGACTTATTGTGAGCAACATATTATGTTCTGCCCAGTTGGCAAGATTATTAGAAATGAAATAATTATATTTCGTATTCGAATGAAGATATTCGACTTATTATATCAATTTGAATCATTATAATAGATGAAAGTAAAAATGACGAAATGAAACTGATACATACACTTTTATCAGTTTCCCAGTCGTATTTAACAAACTAATAGAATATAATTATTATGACAGAAAAGTTGTCTTTGTTTATTATTACCCACATATAATCTAATAGGTGGAAAACCTAAAAATATTAAAATTATAATGAATTTTTTAGTAAAGGGCATCCTCCCCCCTCCCATCATTAATGTCCAACGCTTTGAACAGGTTCAACTTCTCTTGATTCTCTTGATGATTTTATGCTGACTTTTTGTTTCTATAACTCCATCCGTCTCCTTTTTAGATTATGTATATATATATAGCAAAATGCAATTCTGGTATCTACGGTTGATGAATTCGAGCAGGAGCTGGTAATCCAATTTGATACCAGAAGCCTCTATTTTCATTGACCAAATCACCACAATACGATCAACTATACATTATATATTAGGGCTTGGAATTTACATTGGTATATAGTAGTTTTTATAATTTGAAATTTCGAGAACAATATAGCGTTTTCAATAATGGGCTAGATATGTGCGCAAATACCTTCAATTGTCCCATTAAAATCATTCGCTCGAAAAAAGAGGTAAGAGTTGGGTATACGTGTATATATATATAAATATTTCCCTGAGTATTTTAGAGTTTTGTATGTTACATAAATCAAATCCGACGTTTAAGGATGAATAAAAGGAGTGCCGGTCGAATCGATTCTCCATACCATAACACATATCACGCGATACGTCCTCAAGAGCCCGCCGTCGTTCTTATAACCTGGCGACAGCGTACCGCGTTAAAATGCTTATATATATCAAAAAGGAGAGAGACAGAGAAAAAAGGAGAAACAATCTCTCTGTATATATCCGTGACAGACCGCAGATCTCGTTGAGCCTCACCGCGCTGGGCGCGCGCAGACACCGCGAGCGACTCCTCCGATAACGCCTTGAAATCATCGAGCCCTCTTATAAGTATGTGTGTGTGTGTGTGTGTGTGTGTGTGTGTGTACCCGGCAAGCGCATACATGTATGTATAAGTGTGGCGATGGGGGTGTTGGTTAAACCGCGATAGAATCAGTCGAGTGATAAACACTTTCATCGGTGGCATCCATTACCAGTTCGCGGGCTCACGTGCCTTGCGCAAAAGCCCCGCGTTATAAAGCTTATGCACATCGCCGATATTGCCGTGCGCCGAGGCTTTTTACGGCAGCCAACTGTATGTGCGCGCACGCGCGCACACACAGATACATGTAGATCCTTTCTTATAATACCTGCGCAGCCCGTGTATACCAGTTAAAGAGACGCCTCCTTCCAAAGCCGGCCGGAGCGCGCGACCTCTCTCCGACGCGACGCTCGAGCGCATCATCCGCGCTGCTGCGATCGAGCCCCGTTTCTTTCGCTCTCTTTCTCTCACATGCATACATACTTCTCCTCGCCCGTTCGCTCCGCGTTCCCCGAGTGTGCCGATGGCGATGCGCACGCAGCGAATTTCATGCCTGTTTGCGCCCCGCGAGGGGTTATAATGGAGGACGGAAAAATACATATAAAGAAAGGCGAAAGAGCAAGAGAGGAAGGGAGAGAGAGAGAGAGAGAGAGAGAGAGAGAGAGAGAGAGAGAGAGAAATGGTAAGAGAAGGGATGAGAGATCCACTCTCGCGATCCTTTCCCCAGCGCGGTGGAGGCAGCGTCTGCGAATCATCCGCTATTTATTTAACTACTCGTATAGTCGTGCTCGTTGTATGTCGATGCTGTAGCGTCTATATAGATGTATACGTCAATACATTTCTCCTACCTGCTCCAATTCGAATATTCGTTATGTACGTATAATTCATTGCAAATATTTTGTCTTGCTGAAATTGGAATTGTTGAAAATCGTCCGATCGTCAAAGAACCCAAAGAACAGTGAAAGAGCCATGCCGGTATTTTTGTTGAAATTCACTTTCGTTGGATTCGATTGAATCTAATATGGGATATTTTGTATATAGATATGGATATCGTCATCAAAAGTCTCAGTGGGCACGAATGCTGAGATGGGACAGTTTTTCAGAATTCTCAAGGTCTGATGTTGTCAATTTTGTATTACAGATACGCATAATACACAACACGATAATAACATAAAGTCATATATCAATACAAATAAGACGGTTTCTTTTTAAAAAAATTCAGAAAATCAGCTTGTTCACTTGGTTTATTTACGGAGCCAGATTAAGTTCAAAGTACAAAGAGTGGCCTTCATGTGCTGCACATTGGTTTGAGCCGATATCCATGACTACAAATACTACATTATCCAAGTGTTATTTATCTCTACGCAATATTCACCTGTACATACTAATAGTATTAGTCATGTTACAGTTCTCTTACAAATAAAAAATGGCCCAAAAAAGACTTAAACTAATTGACGATTATGCACGACATACGTATGGACAAGTGATAGCCGATATCGTTAAATTGTCAGTCTTCGACCTTGATTATCTCAGAAACTGTTCCCTTCGAAATTCGTGCCCATGGAAACTTTGGATCAGGATCGAAAGTCCATTTCCATCAAAATTTTTGCGCATTTACCCGTTGACTACTAAATCAGTGATCATTTCATTGTTCATTCAATAGAAAAAATAAATTCAGCTAGCTCACTGTGGAAATTGAGAAGTGGTCAGCGCCAATTTAGTAATGAAAAATTTCAGTCATTTTTTTAGTGCCGCTTCTAATTAAAAAAAGAAAGTATCTCAGCGGTCGCCGATTAGTAAAAACACTACCTAACGGACAATTTTTTTTTTGGTTTTTAATTTAGATAAGCGGGTTCTAACTAAGCGTGGAGAGATAAGCGAACGGATTTTTCTCTGAACGCATAATTAATGTGTATACAGGGAAATAGATTATAGTCTATTCCACAAAAAAGTCCAGGATGGATGGACGCGGCACAACGAGCTCGCTTTTTCTATAATTTTCACATATTCATTGCGGATTATAATCTCAAATTATATCAAGTCAGAAAATGCCCAAAGAGCGCAGTCAGGAACGGCCAGCTCGTTTTAGAGTCGCTCATTTCTCATTATGATTTTTCGTCCAATAGCCCTATATCACTGGAAATTATAATTTATCGGCAATTAAAAAATACGTGCCAAAGTCTTACATTTTTATCATGTCTACATTATAAAAATGCACAATACTACACTACGCGTTCATTTCTTTGCAGGAAAATCAGTGTACACTGGATTCGACCTATCGATGTAAATTCACTCAAGATTTCTGAATAATTTTGTTCAATTTATAAATAAAAAATGTATCCGATATGAATTCGAATTTAATGCTTTATAATTGTGATAATTGTCCTGAACGCATACTTCAGAAATTTCGATTTTAATTTTGAGCTTTTAATGAATTCATAATACTCATTGCTTGTTTTAAATTTTACGTTACTTCAATAAGAGCATTCAAAAAGAATGCATAAATTCACTGCTTTTTGATTCAAGTTTTTTGCCGTTCAGGAAGTGTTTGAGGCATTGGATTGAAAACGCAAAAACCATGTTTTTTTCTTCCTTTTCATTTATCGTTAGATAAATTTTTTAAATTATTATTCACATATATTTTATTAATATTCACATATAGTGTCAACGCATCAATGAGTATGAAATTTAAAGTCCTTAATCTACTGACCTCCAGAAACTTTAAAGTTGATTACACGTAAGAATGCGTAATCCTCGAGGCGACTACTATAGCATATGAAAAATACACGCCTATAATAATAAATATTTGTACGTTTGCGGATATGTGTACACGGTTTACATACACTATATACAATTGTAATGTACTAAATTATTTACTTGAACATTTGTAATCCAATGCGGCGAGTATTATGCAGTAAGTACGAACTAAATTATAGCACAAAAAACAATGCCTCTACTGTCTCTTCTAGGCAGGGAACCTTCTTATTCGGAAGCGATTTTAGACAAGTATGCCGAACATTTCGGCTTTTCGAATGCGCCAACGACAAAGTAGACGTGCAGTAAGCGCAGCTCTATATAGACCTACAAGAGATTCCTCGAGTGCGTCCTCGAGTCTTTCTCCCCCGCTTGAAGCTGTCTCGGCTGGCCGTTCTTTTTAGTTTTTGTTTTATTTTCTATCAACACGATTCGGGCCGGAGTTTTCTCCCGCCTACCCTATCTTTTTCGTCTGCGTCGTTGTGTCGCAATCACAGCGACAGCGATTGAGCATATCGCCCTGAAAGGTGTAATGCGCATATACCTGTGTAAATCGGAATGTATGGAGATTCTCTCTCTCTCTCTCTCTCTCTCTCTCTCTCTCTCTCACGTGCACACGCATGCACATCAGCTGGAAGAGTTTTACATACAGTTATTAGGAATCGCTCAGCTAGCGTGATCGCTAATTAATTTTAGTATACGATCGCGCATACGCGCACGGATTACGAATTAAAGTTATTCTCATTCACCAATTATTAAGCTACTGACTATATAACATACATACCGGCTAAAAAAAATGTGATATTCTATAAGTAGCAAGTGACCGAAGGTGACCGAAACGAGAAGTAGATTTTCTTGCCGATTTCTAGTTTAGAGATGGATACGTTTTCTTTTTTAAACCAATTTCTTCAGATTCCAAAAGGGAAAATAATTTTTTTTTATTAATGAAGCTCAATACAATATCTAATCTATATTTACCTTCAATCGAATTAAAATAAAATTAAAAATGAGCTTAAAATGATTTTATAGCAAATCTTATGTAATAGATATAATATAGATATCGATTTAATTAAAAAAACATGTCTATATTATAACCAGGGAGAAAGCGACTGGCCTCGGATTATGGATGTATATAAATAATCTTTGAGGCGACGCACGCTTTTCAGCTTTAACTCGTTTATGTATAATAAATATAATAGAGCGAGGAGGCGGAGGACTTCAAAAAAGGGTTGACTTTATATTATTATGAGACGACAGCTCGGAATAGAGCGAAAGGGGGGGGGGACTATCGATCCGCGCCACCGGGCTACATCCGTTCCGAAACCGATCTTTGTCGATTCCAAAGGCGGGCGCACCATATATGTATATATATATGTCTAAGAGAGAATCCTTTTGTTTCGGCGCGCCCGTGTGTGGATTTTTGCACGACAAAGAGCGATGCTGCGAAGAGAAAGGTGTTTATATAGAGGGAGATAGAAGAAGAGCGCGCGCGCGCGCGCGCGCGCGCGTGTGTGTGTGTGTGTGTGTGTGTGTGTGTGTGGAAAGAGAGAGAGAGAGAGAGAGAGAGAGAGAGAGAGAGATCCGTTGCACGCGAACCGATTGAAGGCGAGCGAAGAGAATTCACGTGCTGGAGCAGGACCGGTCGGTCGCTTTCGGATAGTATATAGGGCCCCGGCGTTTAGCCTGCGGGGCATATACGGCTTGTGACAGCCCTTAAGAAATGTATACAGCCGTGTTGCCCAACGTCTCCAATTGTTCTCTAAGGTACTTGTATATATATAATCTTTGGGACCTCACGCGCGAGTTTACGTTTTCCGCCCCTCTCACGGGCGGGCGCGGAGCGAGCGATCGAGCAAGAGATCCTCGCTCATCCTCTTACGTATTATATATATATATATATATATATATATATATATATATATATATATATATATATACGTTTGCCGAACAAAATCTGTTTCGCAAGAGATCGGTAATCGATGTGTGTGTGTGTGTGTGTGTGTTGCACCAAGCGTCGCGTCGCCTGCGCGCGCGCGCACACGCAAATTGGATTGGACGAGACATGTGTATATGTATAATTAAAATTTTCCAACCGACCCCTTGCCGATTGGAATTATTGAGTGTAACCAAGTTGTGATTGGAGTTTACGTATATGCATTCTGATCACGGATGATGTGCGCGAATGGTTAATGCGATGTTTTATCGGCGACAAATTTCAAAAATTGCTTTTAATTTCATTTCGTTATGTATACCTATCTAGATTTCTATAAAGACGAGATGAAAAAATTGAAATAATTATTATAAATATATTTCAAATTTTAATTGTAGGAGAAACGAGCCTAAAGTTTTCGTCATTGGAATGCAACGAATTATTTCGAACAAGAATATTTCCCGTACTAAGCTTATGATATTATTTAGTACTTAATGCGGAATAACAGTAAATTAAACGTTCATTTATTATTTACTGAATTGAATTTTGCGTCAACACATTGAATCTATATGTATATTTGGCATGGATTTTGTCATTATTTTAATGTACGTATGTTACAAAAAGCTAATTCGAAATAAAATAATTATATACTTTATATAGAGATATCGGAAGACTTGACTCTATGATTTTACACGATAAAACAATTTTTATAGTTTCAGAGTGAAAAATATGCTTATTCCAACGAGCAGTTAGAAAAATAATGAAAATTATACGGCTTTAAAGTTTGGAAATTAGGCTGCGTCAGTCGCGATCGATAATCGTTGAACATAATTATGCACGCATGGGAGAAAATGGCTTTTCTTCAACTTATGGGGTAAATTATGATTGTTTTTTTTGAAAGAAAGCTTCGTCAACGAGTATCATCGTTTGGTCATTTTCGACGTGTGCAAATGATTATATTATAAAAAAAAAATAAAAAAAATAAATCAGTGTAACTTCTTTTGTAGTGTTACGCGCGTATTAGCGAATCATATACGTAAATGAACGATCATTGGAATTTCAAATTAAAACTGATCAAACTAAAGACAATGATCTTTCACCACAATACCGTACCGCCTTGAATGCAGAGAATATATATATATATATATATATATATATATATATATATATATATATATATATATGCCAAACAGATATGCGCGAATGGGTTTCCAACCTAGCGCGGAATTCAAGAGTCCCCTTTCCAACTCCCGAAATCATCTACTTTTCGCATTTCTATTCGAATAATACAAAACTATATATACTTATTTACTCTAAAAATTATTTATATCACTTTAAACGTAATTGACACACGCACCGTCTTCATCTCGAACTTTATGGCTATACAGGATCCTGGACCAAGGATATATGTATGTATGTGTATATATATATGTAATATACAAAGTGGCACGAATTTGCGACTGATTTCGCGAATGGCCCGGTCGACTTTTTATATACGGCGACAGGAGAGATGCGCATCCACGCGATCCCCACCCCATATTTTTTGATTTTGCCCAAATTAAGGAAACGTAGAAAAAGATGGAGAAGGGGCGTGCAGATAAGTGTGAATTAATATATATCAGTCCGTGCATCTTCTCCGTTGTCCATCGAGAGTCATTATATATATATATATATATATATATATATATATATATATATATATATATATATATATAGTGACGAAACGGCAAGATTTCGGCAAGGTCGAAGCGATTCGCATCGTGTAAGTATATATATATATATATATATATATATATATATATATATATATATATATATATAAAACAGACTGCAGAGAAAGGAGAGACAGTGAGAGAGAGAGAGAGAGAGAGAGAGAGGGGGGGGACATATGGTCCGACAGACAGAGAAAAAAAGAAAAAGAGAAATGCTTTCTAAAACTATTTTGCGAAGTATACTTTTGGGATAGATGGATTCCGTGCCTGCTGTATAAGCGTTTTTGTCGTAATCGCTGGAATATCGATGTGTATATATATATTAAACTTGGAAAGTCCGAGTCTTATATATGAATGTGAATGTAGTTACTTAATACAATTTTGACAGATATATGTAAAAGTTAAATGGGGGAAGATCATTATATATTTATTTTTAAGTGCGTAAAAAATAAATTGTTACTATATATCTATAAACATCCATAAAAGTTACGCCTTGTGTGGCAATAAGAATTAACAAACCACATATCAATAAAAATCAATAGATTTGCCATTCAAGGAAATGCTTCTTTAGATTGGGAGCTAGATTATAATCAATATCACGCGTATAATAAATTTCGGGCACAATGATGTTCTTTCCTAATTTCAGTTGAATAATTTTGACGTAATACGTTATATGCTCGACTATGAAAAAAAAGCCGGTATACGGCCCGCCCCGCCGAGTTTAGCAACTCGACACATTGACGAATTCGTGCTTATAGATTACAGCATATTTTATATATAAAGAAACGTAGAATTCGGTAACTTTAAAAGAATGGGGCTTCCTATCTCCGAACACATATGTATATAATGCGGCAATGCAAATTTGCTTTAAAGCGGCACACCAGGCACGCGCTATACCGATGGCGCATAACCGCGCCATCCATTAGTATTTTGTAATCTCAAATATATATCAACTTCCAATGGGAAGATTGTAGAATGTAAAACCTTTAAAAAAAAAAGCGCGTGTATTAATCATAACGCGATACTGTAAATCATATACGGTCTCCTATATATATATATATATATATATATATATATATATATATATATATATATACCACGCGAATGTACAAAGGCCATCATTGCTTTCTCGAAGTGAAAGTTTTATAACGGTCGTGTATAATAATCGATAAGTCGGGATTTTGATGAATTTACATGTTTCGGAGATCCCCTTCCCTCCCTCCAAGACGAGCGTGTGTCGATTATTTTTTGCTTTTTTCATTAAGCTTCCAGATTTGTTTCAACCAATTATTATGCTATGCATATATATATATATATATATATATATATATATATATATACCTGTAAAAATTAGATGAATCATTTATATTGCTCAACTGGAATTCGAAAAAACTAAGCTTGTAGAAAATTATTTCATTGCAGAATTTGTTTTGTAATGATTTATATGTTGGTAATATGTATTTAATAACTAGAGCCGTCAAAACTATCGAAATACTCATGACTGCCTATCAATATATATATATATATATTAAGATGTTGAAATATTTAAAAAAATTCTTTAATAATGTAATACACAGAATTTAATGAAAACGACTTTCTTCCAGGCTGAATTCTTTATGTATAGAATAGACTGAAAAGAGATGTTGGTTGAAAAATAGTCTCTGAAATTTATTGACATATTACAATTGAACATCTTTGTGGATTATTATAGGGTGCCTGTATACTAAAGCTTTCGTTCGAATATATTTTACTTTTATTTACTGGCAACCTATGTTAATCATCAAAGATATTCAATATAATAAATTGAAAAATTGTGGGTCTTCAAAGCTCCATAAATATCTGCAAAGTAAATAGCAGGAATTATCACTATATATATGAAATAAAATTGTCAAATAAAACTAAATGTGACATTTTCTTATAGCAATATAATAATAATATTAGATCATCATATCGTATTTATCATAATATCATAATATATCAATAAATATATAATTTATATAAATGTTACTAAATATTACCAAATAGCAATCAGTCTATGGCTAATGAGCGTGCATTTATTTCGAAACTACATGAAATACAATTACAGTCATTAGAGAATTTTTCCGATGAAGAGAGATCAAAAACTTATAAAAACTATGACAAAGGTCGTAAAAGAGACATTCCCTTTCGCAAATACGTCAGAGAGGAAATCGGGCGCTCACGATATAGTAATTTTTTTCCGAACAACCCTCCCAACATTAGAGAGTATAATGCATACACATATATGTGTATATATATATATATATATATATATATATATATATATATATATATATGAGTCAATGCCATTGTTCCATCGACATGTGATATCTCATTGTCTCATCTCTATATACATTTTAATTTATATGTCGAAGCCACTGAACGTTTTCATTCCGAGAGCGTTTACTCGACTTTGCGTCACAAACCGATCAAAGCATAATACTTACATATAGACCAGCGCATTAACATATTTATTCCAATATAGACATATACCTTATGCATACACCGAGCCGCGTTTGGAATCTCGATCCATCCCAATCAATTGACAAATATAATATATATATATATATATATATATATATATATATATATATATATGTATATATATATAGATATAAATTGTGTGCACTCTAAAATTTTTGGCGTTGTTAACGACAGTTTTCTACACACGCAAACGCACACACGCACACATACGCACACGTATACATACGTATAAACACGTAAAAGATAAATCGTGAGCTCTGATGCCATTGCACTGCAGTATCAAAGAGAACAGACATGATAAATGTGTGCTTATTGCACATGCACGCATATCTATATACATCAATTGGATTTGGAAGTCGATCTTGATGGACGTTGTGGCGAGCCTCCCGGTCGAGGATGTTTAGTAGATTTCGGGGTCTCTCCGACGCTACTATGCATATATGCAGTTCCGAAGTCTTTCTCGATTCACAGAATGTCCTTCGACCGTGCGCGCGCATGTGTGTATGTGTAATAACATGCCTATTATTGGAAAATACGAATCTATAGATGATAAAATTTGTGCATGTGTGTGTGTGTGTGCGTGCGCATGTGTGTGTCTGCGTGCGTGCGTGCGCTCACGCACGCGCAATCTTTATATCAAGGAAACCTTAGCGGAATCGATAATTATTATACTGATCGATATAAATGCGTTTTACGATCTTCATTTTTGGATTTTTGGACACTTCACATATTTACACGAGATTAACAATTTTTTTCCAGCATTTAGAATCCATAATTTAGATATTATATATATAGACAGAAGCGGTATGAGGATTTTCTGTTTTCACCTTCATTTTTATTTTTTTAAAATTATTTTTTTGCATTTATAATCAGTCCCAAGATTGATGTTTTTCGTACATAAATCTTGTAATATGCTTGGACGAAATCGAAATTAAAATCTCTTGATCTGATGATTTAATGGTATTCAATTAAATCAATTCCGTTCCTCGAATGTATATGAATATAGATATATAGTTAGATCTATAATTTACGCCAACTACTGTATCCCAACGAATCCCTGACCTTTCTTCAAAGTAAATATGTAAATGGTATACGAAAGAATTATTGAACGCTCTCAAATATATATATATATAGCATTAAGGTATCCGCAAAATTGAGCGTGGAAGATCGAGGACGATCTTTCTCTTATATATATATAATATTTTATGCAAGAAGAGGCCATGAGATATGGGGTGACATATTTGATCCAGATTAAGCGAGGCACGTATAGCTCCGATTTCACCTAAAAAATGCGCCCTGTATAGTTTTAGTACCTATAACGCTTTCGTGATTATATTATATATATATATATATATATATATATATATATATATATATATATATATATATATATACTTTCAAATGTTTCAAACAGCGAAGATGTATATCACTGAAGATTAAGGCGGCTTATAGGTCAGGTTATATAATTAAGTATATTAGTTTACGTTTTGAGATAACTCCCGTGCATCTATTTATAATACGACTGTTTCAAAAGAACTATTTGACTCCGTAAAACAGAAAGTGTAAAATATAGGAAAAATGATAAGACATACGGTGTATTGAAGTATAATGTATAAATTTGTACCTTATAAAGACTGTAAAGGTAAAGTCATGATTTACGATGATTTTAATCGTCTTTACTGAGGAAGAACCTTTTCGTTGATATATATATACACGATTGACGCCCTATTTAGCGCATTCTATAATTAACAAAATTAAAAAAATACACGTTCACATATTGGAATGTATGCGGAGCACTAGATTCCTATGTAGATCGTTCTCAATTTTTGTGAAGCTCACTTTTCATTTGCCTGCATATAGACACTGTACGACTCGTTCGTGCCAAGGGCGTATCACTATAATGACCCAAACTTGTCAAGAATGATCAACTCTCGGCATATTGAATATATCTTCCTTTGTCACACGCATCGTATTGAATCTGTCTATTGGCCGACTGATCGCGCGGGCGTAGCCAACTGGGAAAATCTACGATTTATCCCGATAATTTTAATTTGCCGACTGATACAGGCCATTAGGATAATGATAAGACTGCCTTAAGCGGTGCAGCGAGATTTTCATCACGATTGTATGTCGAGCACCGCGAGCGTAATAGTCGCACGAAACGAAGGTTCATATGGCATTAACCCGTATAACTTTGATCTATGAGACGTATAATAGAACCGACATAATCGTTGCTATTCCGATACTTATCAAATACATTTACAATGTACATTTGGATTTAATCGATCGATTGTATTACATTTTGATTCAACAAATCAATACAAGTAATGAATTATAATCATATATTTACGTTAATAATTGAGACGTAATTATTTATCTACATATATATATATATATATATATATATATATATATATATATAAATTTTTATTAACATTAATAATATATACAGTTAATATACCTATAATAATATATGAGTATAATATAATATACCTACAATAATATATTATAGTAATTATATGAGTATTACCAGTCTCATATGTACATCCGTGATACGTGTGTGTAAAATGTTAGATTATGAAATTATTTACAACTTCTTAGCTATTTCACAAAGCTATGGGTAAAACTAAAAATGTAATGCATAAGTTGGCCCTAGTTATTTATTTATGCAAGTTTATTAAAAAGAAAAAAATTATTTTTATAAAAAATCGTGGCCTTTTGAGAGTGAAAAGTCTGTAGGAATCATATGATAATGACAGATATAGTACTTTCAGCTGAAATAAATGTGATTCTGAGATGGCAGAACATTCGTATTGATTGTGGACTTTGTTCTTCTGGAGCGTTGTGCAAGATTACATATCATTGATTGCAAAGGCACAGATATTTGAAGGAGTTACAATGTATAGTTTACTAAACCACTGATATATAGTTTTTATCAAATCATTTAATCATCGCTATTGCATTGACAACCGTAAATACGGCTTTAATCATCTGAGAGTCGAAAAAGAGCGCACGTTTTACAAGATGAGCCTGGAATCTTACGATGAATTTAATATGTTTCGACATAAGAAAAAACATAGAATATCTGCAATGATAGCCTTAGATACAAAATCATTTTTCTGTAGTAGGCGATGTCTGTTGTTTAATTTTTTCTTTAGTTTTTTGTCTTAATTTCTTTTGAATTTTTCAAAAGTGTTTTTGATTTTTATTGAAATCTCCCATTTCCAATTGCTTCCGAAGTGGAATATTTTTTTGTAATAATAATAAATAAAATCTTTCTCATTTTGAACTTTCAAAACATTAACATCTATTTTCAATTTTGTGCATGTTTGGTATCGACACTTTTGTTCCATTTGTCTCTGATTTATTATCTGATTGCATACTTTTGACGCCTCTGATTGCAGCGCTACCATTGTTATTATTGATGCAAACAGTAATACAATTGAAGGCATATTGTTGACTTTTATCAATCTAAGAAGATTTATGCGTAAAAAATCTTCAAACTCATTGGTATCGAAACAAATATTAAGATTATTATGTTCAATAAATATCCATATATTCATATCTATATATCCATACATGGCATCAATTTTTCTGGTTCAGGCTGACAACATTACCTTCGAATTTAATCAGACCTTTCTGAAAAACTTTGTAAATTGCGAGAACAAAATCATTGTTCTGACAACGCTATCGGGATAAAATATCCTGACAGAAGTTCTTCTCTAACGTTTCCGGAGAAGAAACATTACTGAAAATCATGCATAGCAAATGCAGAAAAATTGAAATTAATTCGCTTAATTTGGACCAAAGACTGGCGAAAGAAAATGCTTCGAATGTAGAGTTTGTTGACAATTTTCATTGACAGTTTGCAAACTTAAGAAAATCATTAAGTTCATTGATTCTTGGGCACGATAAAATAGTAAACGAAAAGCTTATTCCTATGTCAGTTATTATTATATATTACCGTGAAACACTTTCAATCAGTCTGATTTTCATGTTTTTCTACATTTTTAATTTTTTCTTTTTGTAAATATACTATGCTTGTCACGTCACTTTGTGCGTGAACTATATACCATGGGACCTTGCACGCGTTTTTGATAAACTCAATTTTTATAATTTTTTATTCTTAAGTCACTTGCATTGAAAGTGACTAAAAGACTCGGTTAACGTTGAAATATTTTTTCCATCTCTTTAATATTTGGAGTTAAGAATACTAAAGATATTGCCGAATAGAATGCAATATCGCTTTTGCTGAAGCGAATCTTAGGCTATAATTAGAAGAACATCGATTTTTTTATATCCCCTTCGGATTACGATTTATAATTAATTGGGACTTCTTGAGTGGATTATTATTTTATTATATAGATATTCTTTAATGTACAATATTTGCGAGAATATTTAAAAATTTTATACAGAAAAAATCTCATAATTAAATCGAAAATCGTATACAAACCAACGTGATATAAAAGCTGAAACAAATATCGTTCAAATCTTCTCTTCCAAAATGCACGACAATGTGAGCGACATCAGACTCCCCCGTCAGTCGAACAAAATCAGAGACTATAATTGCGAAAATGTGTCCTTTTCGAATATACAAGCGACACTGTTGCTCAATCTGCCAAGCTCTTGGAATTCGAAGCATCCTTTATCGCGTGATCCTTATCTCTCTCTCTCTCTCTCTCTCTCTCTCTCTCTCTCTCTCTCTCTCTCTCTGCACGCGAAACTTTAATTTTCAAACATATAGATAAACATAGCCGAGTATAATAAGGCTACTTTCATGTATTACACATGCATGCGAGCGCGCGCGCGCACACAGACACACACACAGGTCGCGCATTGAAAAAAGCATAATGCCCGAGATTAGGATCATGATTTATTTCTCGAGCAACCCACTCAAATATGTAAAATGTCAGAAATTCTCTTTTGACTGCCTCTTTAATTTTCTTTCTTTTCTTTATTTCTCGAACAAAGCTTTCGTATATGCCGATGCCGACTCGATCGAGCATTGAAAGTGTGTTTAGGCCCACCCATTTGGCGGCAATTGAAGTTTTTTGGTTAAGCAAGGCTTTTAACACACACACACACACATACACACGCAACATATATATATATATATATATATATATATATATATATATATGGTACTAGCGAGAGCGTATATTCGCGCGCTCACCTGACCCCACCGGGAGACCAAACCAGAGTGAAAGCATCGAGACATTTACTAGCTATACGGTTCAGGCCTTCGGCTTGAACCGTATATATATATATATATATATATATATATATATATATATATATATATATTATATTCAAAGAGCTGCGGCCTGCGCGCATCGGGATACTGGGCTTGCGCGAGTATATATGAGCGCATGAATATGGCTTCGCATCAGTAATGCCCATGTATATGCGGCCTTCTCCTCTCCGTGCACGTTATATTCGTAACTATATAGCAGAGACGTTATAACCTGCGCCAAGAATTATTTGGGTGCGAGAATTTCTATATAGAGTTGAGCTCATTGATGGACTGCACCGCTCGCATCTCGTATATTTCAAGGGACGCGCAGCTATACTCTTAGATTCTTCGCTTTTTTTTTCGCATCCAAAGGCGTTTCAAAAGAGATTTGCATTAACAATGTAGCAGTATTTATTACATAGATAAAATTGTTAAATTGTACCGGCAGAGTTTTGTACACCTATATAAGTTTCAATTATATATATATATATGCCAACGAGACGTGTTATCTGCAAACCACCTAATCACCCCATAGCTCCCTATATCAACATACAATTGTTCGCCAGTTTTTCTATTCTATTTAAAATTCGAAAGTTTAATCAATAAAGTGACCTAAGAGATGCCTCGAGCCGAGCCTTTGGTCGAGCGTATAACGAAATCTCTTCCCGCATATTTACAGTGCTTGGCATTGAGTGTTTTCTTAGCACTCGAACCAGGAAAATACTGCACGTCCGTAATTAACTTATGTCAATACACAACATGCGAATATAAACTAACGGTAAATTTAGCAATGATGCTGAATCCCAAGTTTCTCTCTCTCTCTCTCTCTCTCTCCCTCTCTCTGCGCGCGCGCATGTAGTGGGGGGGGGGGGATACACAATACGCGTAAATTTGTCAATTATATTTTCCAAACATAATTTAATTGAAGCGGCGAGTTCGAACCAAAAATCGGTGAAAGGCAATTGTTTACTTTTACTTATTTTCATTCAATTCTCTTGTTATTTGATTACGATCGAATTTTATGTACTCGTAAATGTAATTGTAAGTTAATTGGTCATTTAATCGATAGGTGGTTGCAACAACCCGAATGCCATGAAAACATACAGAAAACAATTATAAAAGAATTAGAAATTTTACATTTTACGTTATTGCCGTTGTCTCGGCTCTATGATTTTGTAAGGATGAAAAAAATCGCGAGGGTAAGAGAAAAACGTGAATTTATTAATTTTGTACGAAAAGGCTCATTAACAAAATTATTAGACGCATCTATAAGAACCTGCCCCCCCCCCCAACATGTTAGCTGAACCGCAATCGATCCTTATAAATTGCGCCTGAGATTATCTAATCCATTTAAAGAATGATTGCCGCGTATATATGTACACATTGAATTTGCATATCCCCGACTTACATCTATAATTGAATGATTAAAATCGTCCTATACGCGCAACCTTCAATTATATTTTACTAACACGATGTATATATGTATACATATATATATATATATATATATATATATATATATATATATATATACACGCATGCACATAATCCATGGCAATTTTGCGCAAGAGCCAGCACTGTCGCGTCTTAAAGCACTACACCACTCGCTTTAAATTATATAGCGATTCCCAATGAGTACACGAAAATTTATTACACAGTCAAAAACATTTATGAAATTTAAATAGATATACTTATCTAAATATTATTAATCTTGATTGGAATTAGATTTCAACCTGTTTATATTAAAGTAATGGTATTAATATTTTTCGCATAATTTCAATATATCGAATATACAATCCGTATTGGCAAATTTATTAATGATAAAATTACAGATTCTTGCGGTGAAATGTTTGTATATTTGTTGAAAATTATATTAAACGTGAATGGCAATATACGATTTCTTATTATTTATAAATTTGCATTAAAAGCGGAACCAGAATGACTGTTATCACTTTCTCCTTTTTATTTACAGTAGCATAATAGCGTTTGCCACCAGCGCGAGTAAAAGAGAGAGAAAAAAACAGCAAAAAAACTTGAATTTTTTTTTTACATTCTCAAAATATAAACGGAACTGAATCATAATTTCATCTTAATTACCAAACATCTTTCTGTACACAGACACGTGCCTATATATTCGTACGTATATAAGTATGTATATATAATAGCGATTAAGTCAAATTGATTTGCATACGTGTATAGTCGCGTTCAGTAAACATGATCGGGAGGCAAACGCAAAGAATTCCGCTCTAATGATTTGCAACGGTAATGTATGGGCAAACATGAGCCGTATTAATAGTTGCCACATATTCCGATGATGGACGTAATCGCGCGTACATCCTTCTATGTGTACAAAGTGCAATGCACAGGTATGTACCGTATACATCTATATACAGGTAGATTTTAAACGCTGCAAAAAAAGTTTATAAAAATATAGAAACAAAATGTAAAGAGACTTTAATTCGTTAATTTTATATGCAAGCTCGAATGGTCCCTACAATTATATAGCTGTACCGCTACGTTAATTGCAATTATACGCTCGCTCTTCTATTTCATATATAACTGGAATATTTTTGACGTTTATTGTAGTTCCATAAGTATAAATAATTAATTTAATATTAATAAGAATGATTTCAATATATGCTTAACAATAATCATGAAGCATAATGCATAACAAAATATTATTTTTCGTAATGACTGGCAGTTTCAGAATATTACCTGCTTTCGTGTAGAGCATATCTATATTGCGCATATTTCATGTAACATACATATTTTGGAAACATGTAGTTAAATTAAATTTTTTAAAAAACTCTTTCTCTAGTAGCTGTAGGATGGTGTCACTAACGCGAAAGCTTATTTAATGAAGTTAGCAAGGAACAAGTCGTTATGCTAGAGAGCCTCCTCCGATTCTCCCAGAATACTCTAAACCGATGTTCGCGGTAAAGACGGGAAGGCTAATTTGCCCCAGTAACGTCCTGAGCATCAGAATTGTAAGTATCGAGTGCAAACTGATTCATTGTAGATCGGTATATCGTCAAGTTTAATCTTTACTAATTAACAGTATGGTGGAAGAGACAAAGTCCGAAATTGAAGGTAAGATATTCCTTCTGAATTCACTTCAGCTGGAATGATAACAAACAAATTAAGAAAATCTGATGAGACCAAGTAATACATTTTCTTAACCACATTATCGTACTCCATAGAACTGTGCCGGGGTGAGAATCAGAAAAGCATGCGTCGGAAGCACGTGTTTCAACATCCTCAGTAGTAAGTCATTTTATTTCATAGGATGGAGATCTGGTCAATCAGGCAATGCTTCCCCAGCTACCCCAGCTAGCCATGGAAATACTGATTTAATTGCTCGTAAAAGTAGGATGAAAATGATGAGATAGATGCGAGACGTATAGAAGACCAGTTGTCTCCAAAATCCTTAAAGCTCAGGGATCACGATTTACGATAGAGGTGTTGGAAAATATTGAAGAAACACCTTTCCAATTCCTCTAGTCAAAGCATCCTTACCTCGGTGCCCTTCGAAAGGCATGGATCAGATGTGGGACCCAACCACATGCGAATGACCATGGGAATCAGAGCATTGTAAGAGATTCATATAAACTTCAAACAAATCGAACATTCGCCATATATGTATATATATATATATATATATATATATATATATATATATATAATAAATATAGCACTATTTTAAGGTAATCAGGTCGAGTATTCAATTCATCTCCGTCCTGGCTTGCAGGCGTACATGATTATTAGAAGTTTTCCGACTGAAGCATATATTACATATACTTAGCAAAATATAACCCAATTTTTCTAGGATTTTGTACGCGATGTGTACAATGGAAAAATATATATATATATATATATATATATATATATATATATATAGTTGGAATCGAGGTGATTCATGTCGAAATTAAAAGAAGATTCTCCTCGATTAATGAGCAGACGTGCACATGCGCACGCGTGTTCAAATTGAAATCGTTCATCTTTTATCATATCCTCTATATATATATATATATATATAAATAGCGCCATCAGAACGATGAAACTATATAATTCGTTTTTCTAGTACAACAATGAATCAGATGATCTGCCGTCTCTGATTTTATCTTTATAAAATTGACATCGGCCAACCACGTATCATATTGTACTGATGATGATGACGACGACGACGATGATGATGATATATATATATATATATATATATATATATATATATATATGGGTCGTGGCAATAATGAATATTGATGAAATTTATTACAGTGTTAAAGCCGTTCATTCTGTACCAACGATAATTTATGGAAGAGCGCGGGGACCGAGATATCGCGCGAGACGGATCAATTTTATTCGGTGCGCTCGTTTAATGAGCGACGCGTTTACGGGCGACTTCTTCGCCTTCTCCGCGTGTGTTAAATAATTTCATAAAACGACAGCTCCAGCGATAAATATATACGGCTTGGCCCGGGGGCGATGCGTAGCTCCCAGCGATCGCTCTTTTTGCCCGCCAACCGCTAATTATTTAACAACTAATTTTATATTGCGCTCGATCCCAACAGGGGGTTTAGCGGGCCCCTATACGACGTATATGATGCTGCAATTGCTATAGCGACAACAATAAATGCCTATAAAACTGCCAGTGAGAATTGCAATTCGACCTGTGATAATTATGAAATTAGAAGTAAATCTTAATTATATATCGATGTATCTAATTCTACGTTGTTCTCTTAAAATTGGCAATCGTGCAATTTTAACTGGCGATACAAAGATAATGAATGAACTTATATATACTTTGTTAATGAAAAAAAAAAAAATTTCTTTCCAAACACTTACGATCTAGTTCGATTAACGAAAATGCGATCCTCAAACAGTTCATCAAATATCAAATATAACGTTTCATTGTGCTTGGTATTAATTCGATCAACAATTTACAGTTATATACTTTCTTGACATAACTAGAAGAAAGTTGTATTCGATAAATAATCGTAGCTTTAGGACGCCACGCTGTCTCAGTAGCAATTTTTCCCGAGAAAATATGTGTATGCTTATCATGAAAGAAGAAGAAGAAAGAACTTTCAAAGAAAAATTTCACACTTATAGCTGAAATTGTACAAGATTCCGAAAATCAACACGGATCCGTGGCGTATATATACGCATGCGCGGATGTACGTCGTTCGCTCAATCGTACACAATTAATATTTTAAGCTTTCATAAGGCGCGTCGATAAATCAAACGTGAAACGAGCTAGGCAGTTTTTCATCTATTATTTATTAGAACCCCGTGCGGCTAAGCGAGTCGCGACTTTATCGCCTTAGGGCCTTTTACGAAATGTGCAGAACGTGTGCATATAGATCTATGTAATCCTACAATTTTCTAAAAGTTTCTTTTTACGCCGGACTCATACGTCGCGATAAAAGTGTGGAGGAACGCTCCTGCTGATGCGCGACCTTTCGATCGAGAGCCTGCAATATACCTATATAATATTCTCAAACACACACACACACACACGCGCGCGCGCGCGCGCGAGCGCAGGCTCCTAAAGTGATGGAAAAACGTATAACTTTTAATGGAAGATATATATATTTTATAAAAGAGTTCGGCGTGGTGGTGGCTCCCTCGTGGCCATTTCGTTGGTTTACGGCCTTGCGTCATATATATATATATATATATATATATATATATATATATATATATATATATGCATTATATGCGACGCATGCCTTCTGTATGCGGACCGATGAATTTTTGGCGAAGATCTTTTAAAAACGATCAGTGGAATCCCCGCACAATACGCGCTCCCGAATTCCTTTCGTTGTTCGAACAAACGTTCAACTACAACTTTTTGTTTTACAGCCTCTGCGCGCTGTTCGACCGTCAGAAGTCTGCAGATTATATCTATATATGTATATCTAAACGTTGTAATACCAATGCGCGCCGATCGTGACGACGCGAGACGCATCGCCCTCGCTGGTCTCATCTTCAAAATGATTCGGCAGCGCACATATATTATATGAATGCACAAACACCTACATACGTATATATAATACTCCGGTAGGTATGGATATGTAAAGGTATACATACATGTGTATATACATATATATATATATATATATATATATATATATATATATATATATATATTACGAAGCAGAAGAAAGTACCCGCGGTTGGCGCTTTGCGCAACGTCGTCGTTCTGCTTCTGCAATAGCGCTTTATAATCGCAATAAGCGAAGGAAAGAAGGAACAGCCCGAATGGAAATGAATTGGCTAAAAAGAAATGCGCATTGATCGCGCGGATGAGATTAGCAGTACCGCGCGGCCGATAAAAGGGCGCTCTTTGTGTTTGTGTGTGGATGTATATATATATATATATATATATATATATATATATATATATACACATATATAATGATAAACCAGATGAATTAGCTCGATAAGATCGGCGAGAGAAATTTTAATCGACGAGCACCTCGAGAGAGTGAAAGAGAGAAAGAGAGATAATCAACCGGGAAGAAAGTTCGTTATTGTCTCGGGGAATCCCGTACCCGTCGCGCGATTCAAGGGACGTTATATATATATAATTTTTTTTCGTTTGAGAAATTTCTCACGCGATAAAAGGCGATCGGTTGGAGGAGATCGATCCCTGGGAGATCGTTGAAAATGTCAAATGGAAACGCAATGGAAATCGTCATTTAAATTCTGTTACCATAATAGTTGGCGATATTATACATACACACATTATATATATATATATATATATATATATATATATATATATATATATAGTCCTGCGAGCCATGTATATACAGAGAATCTGCGGCTATAACAGAGCGATGGCAAGATCGAGATAATAAAATGAACGAGGCATCCAGTAAATAACTTGAAGATGCTTCAATAAAGCGGAGAGAGAAAGAACCGAGTTCGAGCAGGACTGAATAAGCGCACGGAGAGAGAGAAAGAGGGAGGTGCAGAGGAGGGTAGCCATTCAAATTTTAATTTACGACGTAATTTACAGAAGTCGGGAGGTAAAAAAACGCCCGATTGATAAATCGTGCTCTCGAGATGCAGAAGGGAAAAAGAAGGGGACAATGTCGAAATTAAAAGCTCTCTGAGCCACAGAAAGTGAAAGAGGGAGAAAGAGAGAGAAAGAGAGAGAGAGAGAGAGAGAGAAAGAGAGATCGCAATTATGTATTATATAATACCTGTCCCTACCCCATCCCTCTCTAGCTAATGAAGCATTTAATGTAAAACGGAGAATTTTTTGCCCCATTGTAAGCTGCCTTTTCTTCGTCGGTCTACGTTGAAGAGATGGTACATATATAAATGAAAAAAAAACAGCCTGCCTCTGTACATACAGGTGTGTTACGGGAATTTATTGAAAAATAATTTAGTCCCGTATTTTATCTTCGCGTGATGAGAGAATGAAACGCTCGCTCTCTGACAAGGGGTGGGGTTCTAATCTATAATCATATGATGGTATTATTGGGTTCCGCCTGTACGGAATCAATATAGATATATGCTTTATTGTTTTTCTAGTCCGAAAGCGATGTTCAATTATATAGGAAGATAGGCAGAAAATTTTTAAGCGTGTTTTCGAAAACCTGTATTATTATTAACTTTTTTTATAAGAGATGTGCAAATGCATGCATATAATTCTTAAGAACTTTAAGGATTGAACTTTATTAAAAGTACGAGTAAAAATTCGATATGTGTATTGGTGACGGAAACTGAAAAGCGTTTTGATTCCGACTCGATAAGACCATTCAGAAAAAAATTGATAAAATTTCATTTTTATTAATAGCAAAAAAAGCATTTCAATAATGCTTGTTTTAAATGAAAACAAAAAGGTTCGTTTATCTCTGTATATGGCTGTAATACTTTTAGCAGTAAAATTAAATAAATTTGCATCTCAATACAGTGAATATATATGCACATGTAAAATTAAGAAAAGCACCTCCGTTGAGCGAAATTTGTCTCCAATTCGGTTTTAGGCGAGCTCTCGCGCAACAGAAAAAAAAGCCACTTTCAAGAACTAAGTCGCAATATGAACGTCCCATATATATATATATAAACACAGAACAATAGCATTCCTGGCTGTCTGGCCATAGGTATACTGAGAGAGTAAAAGAAACGAGCTAAAATCCGTCCCTGCGGCCGATGAGAAAAAAGAAAAAAAAAATCGGCACCGATAGCCCGCGCGTGCACAATGCTCGAAAGAAAGTGTATCGTCGTTCATCCCGCGGGAGAAAGTGGCGCGAGAGAGAGACTCCCCCCCCCCCACTCCCCCGACCAGTCGTGTTTCTGTGTGTCTGTGCGCTAGTGTAATGTTACCTCATCGGTGTTAAATATGCACGCGCGTGGACCACGGGAGGCTACCGAAGAGCAAACAATACAATTTCCGTGTACAGTGTAGCACGTCGCGTTGTGATTCAGGACGGAAAGCATTCGGGGAGACGCATGTCGCGCACGCAAATGTATAAGACAAAAATATGGTTTTACAACTAAAACATTTATGTCAATTTTTTTTTTTATAATATTCTAATCTAGCGTAAGTTGCAAAGATTGATTGCAATTTTTTTGATTATTGCGATTCTATGATTTTCAATCTCATGGAACTCCTAAAATTGTCCAATATCGTTTCGGCTAAATTATTTATTGGCTGATTATATAATAATACAGAGAAATTGCACGTTAAATACGTTTTTGTGTCAATTAAATAATCTGTTCTTATTGGAAAGACAATATTTTGCGCGTTCAATCGCATTTTTCTTTAAAATTTATAATTTTTATACCATTATTTATGTAAATAAGAAAAAAATGACCTCGATACCAGAGGATTTAGTTCAGCAAAAATACGAAGCTACATGTTTTTATATAAATTTTTGCAAAACGTTTTAAATGCTAATGCATATGTGTTACTCGATCGGACATTGAATATTAGCCAGATACGTATAAATATTGCCACGGTTGAGTTTGCGTTGTAGGCTATCGCGGCAGAGAAACGTGATCGGACTTTGTCTTAAACAAAGAATAGCATACCACCTGTGGCGGATTTTTTTTATCTTTTAACTTAAATTTACATATCTATATAAACAAAATTACAAAAGAGGCTTAATTTGCTAAAAGCAACTATAATAAATAAAGATACGGAATATTATTTATAAATAAACTGTACGCGCTGATCTGACGCTGTATAATTTTACACTTATGTGCCGTTCGCCAAACGATCAGCTTTTTGCCAAGAATAATACTTGAACGTATTTTATACACTTTAAAACACTGTAAGGTATAAATTATTCTTAGTAGGCATATCAATAAGCTTAAAACTAACCACTGTACTATTCAATTATTCATATATTGATTAATTTAATGTTTTCTCTTATAATTACTGTACGAAAAATTACATAATATTAAAATAAAAATATGAAATACAGCAATTGAATTTCAGAGCCGTATATGGATTAATTTTTACAATTTTTTTTCTATTAATGATGTTTCATTTCATAATATATTATTAGGGTAATAATTTAATTTTGTTCACTTACGTTAAAAAACAATGCATTGACTTAAAATCTTATTTCTATATTTATATGGAAGTTTAAAAAATCATAAAAATCAAATTCAATCTTTATAAACAATTTTAAAATAATTGTTATATATATGCATATCATTTCAATTTGTAAAAAAATGTAAAAATATAGTTTGTGGGGGATTATGACTATTCCATACACATTATTCACAAAGCAGCAAATAATCTTCAAAATTGTAGAAATTGTATTATACACAATATTAATGAAAAAAATATCAATAAAATATGTTTCTATAAATTTCTCTGAAAATTTTAGAGAATGCTTAAATATGTAATAAATTTGTAAAATAAGCGAGGAAAATAAATAATGAAAAGATAAATAAGCCATTTAATACAGGGTTTAGTTATAAATTAAGAGAATGAAGGTCTATGCGAAGGAATAAACAGACGGGTGATTCAATTTTTTTCATTATATTTAATTTATACGTGTATTGCAGTGAAGGCGTTGTGATGACACCGAGTGTCATTGGGAGGTATTTAGGTCGGAAGACATTCTTTCTCTGGTCCGCAGTCCCGGCGACCCCAGCATAAAGTTATAAACATCACGTCTCGTTTCAATATTTCGGGAAACATAAAAATTTATATGTTTAATAAAAACTAATCCACCAATTTGCATTATTTTTCAATCTAATCTTTTAATATATCCTTAATACGCATTATCCTTTAATATATCCTTCGTAAATCCGCACAAAATCCTTAAATTTTATTTGGTTACATCGATATAGAGATTCCCTTTTTTGTGTAATTTTCATCATTATTCCCTTCCTCTTGTTTTTCTTCTTAAAGTGTTCGTGGAACTAGACACTGGCCTCTACTTTCTAGATCACAAGCATTACTACGAGGCTGGTTCATTTGTAGTTTCGCATATTTAGTTTTTGTCGCCCCGACTCAGTTCATGCACGCACAATAGTTTCTAGCTAGTGTTGGGGAAAACAAGGAGACACGTGTTTAGTATGTATATGGATGCAAGTAATGTGCGGAGCCTTACGTATTGTATTAATCGGTCTTGGAGTTTTACTGTTCAAACGATAGATCATGAAAAATGCCTAAAATGCATTCGTAAACTCCTGAAAAAGAAATAATCAGAGCAATTGAAAAAGCTCGTGATACTGACGCTTTTTCTTGATTGTCAGTTTTCTATTAAACAACAAACATCCAAATACGAGCGCATGTCAAAATTCCGTGGTAATAAATTTAGCGCTTTCTCAAATTGTTGAGACCATACGAAGAAACGCCTAAAGTCTCTTGATTAGATTTAGTAACGGACGAAACATTTCTGAATCATTTGTGCATTTATATTTGCGAAAATTAAAATATTACTTTTGGTTACACATCATTTTACAAATTCTATATATGAGATAACGTTTTTTCACCGCTATAGATTTATCTCTCTACTATAACTTACTCTAACTGATACATTAATTTTGTTTCTTATTAAGGTTTCTCTAAATAAACAGCCGTGCGTATCGTATTATTCGATGAGAAAAATAACAAAAAATTTACGTTCGTATCAAGAAGATCATCGTCGCACGCTCTTCAAATGCTGTTTTTTCTTTTTCATTAACCAGGTAATTGATTTTATGGTAGAGTTGGTAAATTTTTTTACCATTTTCAAGAGTATATGATTTCAGGAGTTGATGCATATATCACTTATGATGCAATTCTAAAGAATTTTGAGAAATGGTGAGGCTGCGATGTTTAATACTCTTGATACTTCTTTAGTATAGTAATAGAAGAAAAATTAACATTAAATATACATGTCAATCACGATATACATGATGATTTCATGTTCCCGTCGCTACATATGTCTATAGGCCTTATTAAGAAAAAAATAGGATAGTTTATAGTAATAGCTTGGTTTTTGTTATAGGAAACATTGGATGCAGTTTATAGACTGTGTTTCTTATCACGAAAACATTTATAATAACTTAATATTACTATTAAAAATTTTTAGAATGCTGCATATTTTTGACAGCTACGCACATCATCATTTTACAAAGAACTCTATATAGCATTTTACGTATTTTAAATGTTTTGATATTCAATTACAGCTATATTATTTTTAAAATATTGAATTTAAATGCAATAATATTGGACTCGTTCGCCTCGATACATAAGACATTTGTTGAAGACGAACTTCCCCAACGTAACCTCCACAACACTTGAATAATAAGATAATAGACTTATTTTGATAAAAATACAGAGATAAAAATAATAATGCGCGCAGTATTTGGCATGTTTGATCTAAACGTTCGCCTGGCCGATAAGATCAACTGGTCCCGTCCATATATTATGTCGATACGCGACAAGGGGTGAATCGGCAGCGAGGAGAGTTGCAGCCAAGTTCTATACTGATCTCTGATCGATACGCCCGCGAAGAAGGATCGATTATATTCATATATTATTAAAACGTATGTATGGAATCCGCGGCGGTTTTGTTCTACATGCCGCTATATTATAGCGAGTTTCATTCTCGCGTCCCTCCTTCTCCTCCTATGCCACCGCACTCCCGCATATAAAAGGGACAGGTAGCGTTTTGCCGACTTGTTAACGCCATCGGCCTTCGGATAATGTGAAAGCAATACCTTGTGGTAGGCGCGGAGAGGGCGAGGTAATTCAAAGGGTGCGCTCTTTTAATTTATACATTTGTATACCGGGAATCATGCGATCTGTCCGCGATGGAATCGATGCTGTTTCATCGGACACATGTACAGCGGCCACCGATACTTCATTGGTAATGCGCATCAGTGACTCGGGGAGTCGCTTTGTGATTGGACCGTGTGAATATTGTGCAGTCGAGGGATGATAATCGCTTTCTCGGCGGACTCGTATTTAGAAGGGTCGTGTCAACACTTTTCTCTATTTGGTATTATTCATCCCCCCCAATCAAGTTTTTCTGTTCAAACTCAGAAGCCCTGAAACGCATTAATACCTTCTATAGAAGAAGTTAGATAATGTAATCCAGCTGAGGTCTGTAGAGAAAAATTTGTAGAGAAAATTCCATTTGATTATTCATTTAATAAATTAATAACATATGAAAAATCTAATTTTTCTTTATAGATATCAATTAGTGTTAAATCATTTAACCGCGGTTGTTGTATTTATTATCGTCAATACGACCTTAATCGTCAATAAACGGAAAAAGGGCGACCAATCAAGATAAAATCTTCGGCAATCCACATAATCTGTTCGAAGTTTTTTTCGGTACATATCAGGCACTTTTTTCAAGTCTCCTTTTCATATCGTGTGAGTATACATATGTATAACAATGAATAAGTTAGTTTCAGAAAAATGATAGATACTCAAAAATTTAGTTTGGTAGTTTAGAGTCTAGTATTAGTTTGATATCGATAGGATTTGATATTAATTTTGTCAGAAAAACGACAAAATGCACTTCCGAGAATTACTTGTTTTTGTTTCACGGGTGTTGAGTGACATCAAACATTTCAATATATAACTTATAGAATGAAATTGAAGCGGTTAAATAAGAAGGAAGCATAAATGTTTGATATGTTTGAAGATAATGTGGATTACGTAGACTACACCCCTATCACCAACGCGGTACTTTATTCTTATTTTTAATATACTTCTGCACACTTGAGAGTTCTGACAATCGATGTTCAGCTTAAATGAATTATGATATGAAAATAAGATTGTCAGAAATGTATTGTATCATGATTTTGGAAGTAATTTGTCTCTTCGACTATTAGGGTGGCAGGTAGATTCCAGGTTCAATTGGAAAGCCTCTAAAATTTGGAATGTATGGTGCATAAAGTAAATACGGGTTATCTTTGGTAATTTTTAATTATTTTTGATATTAGACATCTATTATTGTGAGTATATTTTTATTTGCGGTTATCTTTTTTTTGTCTTTGAGGGTTAGCTGCTGGTTGTGTGTGAGATGTTCCTTTGTGGGTTATCTTAAGGAATTGTTTGGAATGTTTGGATGTCTGGTTGTTTTTGAATAACTAAATGATATAAATACTATTATATGACAAATCGGGGCCACTGGTGAATGCCATTCCGAACCACCTTCGCATCGGAAGACTTAATCGAGAAAAGGATATCTTATGCGAGTCTCTCTTGCGTGCATCCTGGAGACTTTATAGTTGCAGATTAGCCCAGATTGGCCAGTCGGCGAAAATACCGTCACAACATACACATGTTATACATTTTTTTTAATCTGTGCCTCGATAAAGACACTGGAAATAAAGCACAATTTTGTCGATTTTATAATTCAAAATATATACTTATATACAAAATTGTCAATCATCGATGCAGCCGTTCAAATCACCTCGATCGCATGTGTATGCTATGTGTATTATAAAAGCTTGTCACTCGCTGGTGCTAATTGTGCGCGCGCGTTTTGAAAGCGGGACATACCAGTCGTGGCGTGGGGCATTCCACGCGCGTCGTTCTCAATAATTATACGAGAGAGAGAGAGAGAGAGAGAGAGAGAGAGAGAGAGGAGAGAGGAGAGAGGAGAGAGAGAACTGACTTTCATCAGCAGTAGGGGAAAATAATAAAATAATGAAGAAGCACGTTAATTATTCTAGAGAAGGACAAAGAAGTACACCCTGTCCCTCGCGTACCATTGCATCGTATATCTAGGATATATCCTCGCCCTCTTATTCACGTACAAGAATGCAGTGCATTTTGAATGTTTTGCGTTACATTAAAACAAATGGAGAAAATCAAAGTGAAGTCACGCGCATTTTTAGAATATTATTCTGCTGCGCTAATCGAGGCAGGCCCGGATCAAGTGCAGTTGGGGGGGGGGTGCATTACGATAGCTTCTAATCGTGGGTCCCACATTGAGGCGAGTCCGGAGACGATACTTTCCGCTTGGATTAACAAGATTCGAATGCCTGAAAATAGACGAAAAATTTTCAATGCAGACGTCAAGTAAAGACTAAAATTTTAAGATATAAGATTTGAAAATTTTAACAAACAAATTAATGAAATTCTTTACACGTAATATACAATAACATTTATGTTGCATAGAATTAGAAAAACATAGAATATTGGATTACTGATTATCACTCGCAAAGTCATAATAATTTAAGTAAAAATAAAAATTTTATTGTATAATTACGAAACAATTGAAAAATAGATTAATCAATTTAGCATTCACAAAATAATTTTTAATACAAACTTCATCTATTAGAGGAAAAATCATAGGTTCTTTATAGGTCTCATAAGGAGACAAACGCGTTACATTGGAGACTCGAAACTATTTTGTGATAAAAATATTAAAATTTTATCGTAAGATAATTAAATAATTTTCGTCAATTAAATAATTCTTTTTTACAATTATTAAAAATGTAGCCTATATAATCTCCATTTATACCAAAGTTATTGCGAATTGTCAGGTAAAAACGCTATTTTCTGCTAATAAAAAAGTATACAAAATATGTACAGAGATACCGTCTTGCATAGTCGATGAATGGAAGATTATATATAAGTTCTGACATTGTCTATAATTCTGCTATGTCGAATCTGAATCATTTACAATCATTGAATTTTGAAAACTTTGTAGACGATTTCTTAAAATTTGAAGTCAAGTGGTAGGAGCATTATTCTGAATACTTATACATCTCAGTTTCTCACGTCATGCCGAAGTATATAATAATGCGCAACCATAGCTCGCGCTTAATTCGCGCGCGCCCATGCCGAGGCACGCCCATCAGGCAGACGAGAATATACGCTCGGAATAATCGATCCTTCGCGGAATAATCGAACCGCGTGGATTATTAAATATACGAGTGTTGACTTGAACTTGATCATGCGCGGTTTCGCAATTCTAATAGCACAACTCAGTCAATCCCAAGGTGGACGTTCGATATTTTTGCGCAGAATTCCGTAAGCGCGCGTTTCTGCATTTTGATTATCGAAGATTGGCGGAGTCCGTTGGGTTTTTGGAGTAACGCATTACGCTAGAATTGCGTAATACTTTATAACTATACTCGCGGACATTGAGTCGCGCCGCTCGCCGAACTTCGATTTTTCGCTACCGAGTGTCTATATGAATCTAAGGATTCCTCGGCCATCCTTCGATTCGTTCGATCTAATTCTCCATCGATCATGCAAGAGACAATGGCTGTCTTTCATTGTGCTCAGATGAAAGGTAAAATCAAAAAATAAAGAAAGAAAATATGCGGCTGAGTCAATCTAACTCGTTTGATGCGCTTTTGATTCATTTTGCACTTCTATCTCCTTATAAATACCTGTCTACAGATAACTACGCATTTATGTGCATCCTTTGAAATAAATATATAAATATATGTAATGAAATAAAATGAAATATATATATATATATATATATATATATATATATATATATAATATTTATAAATATATAAATAGATTTGTTTTTAATTAAGAAATTACGTGTATTAGATTAAAAAAAATTTATTTAATCGAAGTAAAGTTTATATTAATGAAACTATAAAGTATTAACGTTAGAATTATTTAAATAAATGTTGATTTGAAGCTACAAATCTTTTTCTCAATTTTATGGGACCGATATACCGCATGTAGATATACACCGATATACATATATATATATATATATATATATATATATATATATATATATATATATGCATAAATACATATATGGTTGTATGAATATATATACTTGACTCCTGCAGTCGTTTAATAAAAAGAAGGGGAGCGGGAATAAATCGATTTCAGGTATCCTGGTAATTTCCATAATAATCCTTATTTTCATAATACGTAGAAATATTATTTACGCTTCGATTGTATATATATATATATATATATATATATATATATATATATATACCGGTTAGCCAATCGACGACACTCCCCCGTAAAGAAAATGCGTTGCACTTGTTCTGCCTGTGCTAGCACCTTCGAGGGGATCCAAAAAGAATCGTTAATCATCGGCAATAATTCGTTATTTAATCGGGCGCTATCCCACTGTGTGCGTATTAAATAGATATATTATATATTCATTAGCGAGGAATACGAAGGACGCGTACGCGCGTGCCCGCCCGCCGCGCAAGTATACGGCTAAACGGCTAATCCCCGCTGCTTTTATAGCAGAAAAGCCTCGCCACCGCCTCCCGACGTGTTTTCTAGCGTGTATAAATATCTAACGTAAGTTAAAGTGGCCACGCGAGGATCGTCTCTCTCTCTCTCTCTCTCTCTCTCTCTCTCTCTCTCTCTCTCTCTCTCTCTCTATATATATATATATATATATATATATATATATATATATATATATATATGGTTGATTGCACAATCGACGCGTGTTTGTGTCTATAAAGTAAATCCCGTCGGATGGCTCGTCGCCGGCGGTATGTGTTTCGCAGTCACCTTCGTGCAGATCGGCGCGCGGCCTCGAACTCTCCGCGCGCTCGCGCCCACCGTCGCGTCACCCCTCCAGTCACGAACTCGGAAAATCGGTGAGGCGCGATGTTGATAGTTCCCTTTGTACAGGCTATGTGTTCTATACAATGTATATATATTTCAAGTCACTAGCCGTATAACCCCATACGATCGATCTGATTTGAATCAAGGCGCGACATATATATATATATATATATATATATATATATATATATATATATGCAAGTAAAATAGATTGTTCCTGTTAATGGGAGAAAATTACTTTTCTCAATTACATACATATAGCATGCATTAATTATCATTTCAAAATTATATTCTCTTTATAGCATGTATTGCATTACTGATAGTATCAGGGGTGCCATTACCAGTATAGTATGCATTGCGAAACAAGACCTCGGCTCCGCGTCCACGTATTGTAAACAAGACCCCGGAAAACTGATTGAACTTGCTTTCAAACGACGATCGCACTGTGCGTATACGTGAGCTTTTTCCTTAAGGGGAAAAGTTCGCTCTTGCACCACTGTATCGGTAATGCTGGAAGGTAATACAACCGGAATGCTAATAATAAATACCACTTGAGCATTATTGTCTGAACATGTATTTCAGTACACAAATATTGTGTCTCAAGAACGAATTTCCTGAAGTTCAGCGCACGCAACAATAAAGTTATATAACCGACGAATTTCCGTAAAACTTAAGAGAACTTTAACTATTATCCCTTTTTTAAGTACGAGTTTATCATCTCATAACGATAAGGTAATTCTTATGAATTTTAATTTCCTTGATCAATCGTTTTTTTGTATCGGACTTGTTATTGCTCTTTTGTTGGATCTGCAAAATATGATCTATAAAAAGTTTATTCTCAAAATATTGATATATCATCTATAAAAATGGATACATTTTTGCCGCCATATTCGATTTGTTTGCATCACTTATTTTAGATGGCATAAAGCATCTTTAAACCATGAATAATAAATTTGATTCGCAAAAAATATTACGGTTACCCAAAGGATCAATTTGAGCAGCATATTCTGTATATTTCAGAAACATTTAATTTCTTGTTCTTTATATATAGTAATAAATTAAATTTATTTCATTGAAAATTTTATTTGAATCCTATAAAACAATATGTATCGTACAATATAAATAATATTATATTGATCAGCCACAGAACCTTTCCCTCGCTTTGTCGGGTTGATAATACTTTGAAAAAAATATAACGATGCCCCTGCTGATTTTATATTGGATTGGTGAAATGTATTTTTGACAACAAGAATATTGGCTATTGACACAAATATCATTAATAAAAAATTTACAACGATATGAAAATCTCATAAAACTCTCATATGATCGCTTACAATAAAACTAGCGCACATTACAAGAAGTATTAACGAGAATTATACTACCATTCCAAATTTCGCATCAAAATAAACATTACTAATATATAAACATAGAAACATATAAACACTTTTGTCATTTTTGTAAAATAGAATACGTAGAGCAGGAATCACACCTGTACAAATTATTAAATGTTTATATAACAATTTTAAAGCTTGTATTATATTTACCTTAAATTCCAAAGTTTCATATTTATCTTATACTAGATGGTCGTACAGAAGGGATGATAGTAAAGATTACGTCAATATTTTTTGAAAAGATTTTTCTAACTATAAATAAAATATCTCAATATAACGAACAAAATTGAATATTCGACAAGAATCTGGAGATTTATTAAAAGGAATTACAAAACTGGAGAATACTTTCACAGCTGTATAATAGAATGCTACTATTCAATGCTTACAGAAACTTTATGTCGATCTCGTTGGACGCTAGTTGATTTTGTTTCACTGAGACCAAAACTCTCGATAGATTAGCTGGAAATATTCTGATTCCTTGTAAATATTTGAAAACAAAACTTATTAATAAGATAATTAATATTTATAAATGATAAAAATAAACTGTCGAGTAAATTTTCTTTTTTCATCATAAATCGACATTTTATAATAAAATTAAAGTTGTGCGAGCAGGCGTGGAACATGCACTTTTTCATACTGATTTAATGAGTTTTTTTATTCGACAGTCTAGGATTGTGCCTTGATAAAGAATACTAAACCGCGCTGTTATTTATGAGACTGCTTGTATAGTAGGTTATGCTTTTGTATTTTGCGTATTTACGTTTTATAGTTACATTACAGAATAATTTAATACAATTTTTCTTTATGTTTAGACTCGTATTAAGTGACGCTTGAAAATGATTTAATTCTCTAGCGGGTATTTAATATTCTAATCTATTAAGAAATCTATATATAGCAGAAAATGACTGTAGATTACCATATGCCAGACAATAATTATAGCCGCGCTTTTTAATGTATCGCCCATCCCTAAAAGTGAAAACAATAAAAATACCGTTAATATAATTTTCAAGAAAATATTAATTACTATAATTATTATTTTGCTATTTTTAATGGTGATCCCGTATATCTGGCACTTTACAGTGAAAAATCCGAAGGAAAAATCCAAAATGCTGAAATTATCCTTCATAATCCGCCTGCAATCACGGACAATAATCTTGTGTGATCGTCGGCATTAAATCCCATGTAACAGCTAGTTTTGCCAATTTATTTCATGTAAATGCAGCCTCTTCATATATCTTAAATGAACATTTACACGTATATAATATTTATTAATACAATATAAAACATACTATTGGATTAATTCTCTTTTTTTTATCAAATGAGGTAACTTGAATTTCTTCATTATTGGAGGCTAGATTTATATACTTTTGTAGAATTTCTACTCATTCTTTAAAAATCTTAAAATTTCGATGAAAAAATTATATTTGCATATGTATATAATATGATGGCATAAAATCTTTCACTTTTTAACGCACTACGCTTGTAGTTTTCACATAATGAAATGCCAGGACACAATTTACAATAAAAATTTTTTTCCAAAATTTGCATCTAACTTATTTTAAATATTCTCTTTCGAAATCTTCAAATCTTTACATTTAAGTTAAAGAATACGATTTTTCGAATGCTGTTTTTCTTCAAAAATCATTTTGTAACAAAATATACCATTACATATTGTATTTATGCATTTTTAATTAGATATTTATATACAATTACTAGATTTGGAATTTTTTACAATTTATTTTTAATAACTCCGAAATTAGAACATATTTAGGGGGTGAGGGATGGTATCAAAAAATCTTATTAAGCCTTACGTAGAATGAGAAATCTAAAAATCATTAAAAAATGCCTTATGTAATTAAAAGCTAGCCCATAAGTTTTTATTCGACTATAATTGACGTATTCGCCTAATGAAATACAAATTACAAAGTCCACGGTAAAAATTACATGTTATTTGCATTAATTTATTTTGGGGGTTCTTTTCCGATTATTACGAGTTAAAATTTGAAGAAAAGTTAAAAAATCTACTAATTTTTACAATTTTTTTTACCAGTTTATAATTTTTTTAACTTATTTTTTATTTTCATTTTGACATTGAAAAACTTTTCCTTTTCCATGTAAAACCTTTTAAAATCGTGTAAATGAAACTCGAATACAAAAGATATAGGTCTACAGATGAGAAATTAATTTCAATATATCACGAATGCTATTTTTAATTCACATACAATCTGTTTAAGAATAAAAAGTGTTTCGAATAACTTAACAAGCATATCTAAATTGTTTCAAGAAACATTGTTTATATATAAACTTTAATTATTTTTACAATAGAAAATGTCTAAAAATATTTCATAGTTGATCTACTATATTTTTATAGATCATTGTGAATTGTATAGATAAAATTCTATCCGAATTCACAAAAAATTTTTAATAAGTTAGAATTTTCATATTTTTCTATCATTTATTAATTAAATTGTGAAGTAAATTATCTGTAAATTATTTATAACATACATCCTTTATTTTCTTTTAATATGAAAACATTTAATTATAATTGAAATGACTTAATAGTAGCTAAAATTTCAATTTTTTTTAATACAATATTTTGTAACAAAAATATTCATTAATTTTTTAAAATTACCATATTGAGATAACTAGATACAATATATTGAAGTACATATTCTTATTATTTTGATTGTTTTAATAGTAGTAATTCATTCTTAAAAAAGTGTATTTGCTATATTGTTCTATTTAGAAAACAAAAATTAATATTATTAAAAATATAATTTAATTATATTATATTAATATAAATTATATTAATATAAATGTCTCTATTTTCAACTCCGATTATTTGCCCTTTGAAAAATGTCTTCCTGACTTATATTCTTAAAAAAAATTTCTTCACATATAAGTGCGCATCCTCGATCTTTGTGTATGTATACTTTTTTTTCTTCCAGAAGTGGTAAAAATACTTCTTGCGTATTCCAAGTACTGGTCTTACTGCCTGGGAATGTTGGACTAGATGCTGTCTCAACCTATATGAATCAAAACGTCACTTTTAACACGACACACGACGCGCCATAATCACCAACTAAAGTATTAATTCGCGTGTGGAGGATCATACCTTTACAGACGACAATGAATCTGCATAACTGCATCACTGCTGCTACAAGACCGCAAACGTATTCCCTTTGTCAAATGTCATTCTGATGGCATGCAGTCGTGCTCACTACTGTTTTGATGAAAGTTTTTAGCGGCTCCATTTTTCAGGTAACACCGGTAGGTATGTCCCTATGTCTACGAGCGACAGAATGCCTTTCCATTAAGTCTGAAGATTTTTCCGTTCCTCGTGAAAACATGGACAATGAAGCAATGAGGGCTCCACATTATCGTTCACTCCAGGGCATGCCTAATGCTCTATACGATCGTAGGTATTGATTGAATGTAAATAGCTGCAAAGGTAGCAATGTTCTGTAAAAGTAGCTGTATAAGGTAAAAATTCATGATATCGTGTTTACTCGAACAATCAGCTCAATGACTTTTAGGATAATTCGATGAGTCCATCTCGAACAACGTTCGTTGCAACTTTTCTATACTCTTTTTCGAACACTTCTTATTATTATATCTTACATCATCCATTCCATGCGTTCACTGTTTCACTTATACGATAGATCTTATCTCAATCGTTAGCATATATTATATAATAAATAAAGATATCGCAACGATTATTGTTAGTGAAATGTTTGACACGGTGTGTTATGCACAGCTTTCTCTAAACTTAGCTATACGGCGGGCAAGCTGACAAATAGCCCTATAATTACTATTCGCCAGCATGGCATTAGCCTATACTGGAACTCCGTAAAGCATTACCGATTTTACGACCGATAATGTCCGAGCATGTCTAATTTGTTTTAGCCCTCGTATACCGGATGTTATGCGAGCTAAATCTCTAGCAACATTCATACAAAGACCTACGTTCAGAATGTGATCTTTGAACGACCAAGGGGCGTTAAAGGTAAAACCAAGATACTTTATATGATTTTAAATATAGGCTAGCGGTTCTTTCTTATGCTTCGGATATGTAGCGCCTCAAATTTCTCAGCCGCTAATTTAAGTTCTCTCTTTCTTAGCTAGTTGGTTGTCCCTTCTATAAAGTTGTTCCCAATTTATTGGACCACGTTGAGATTTTTTGCTACAATAACTAAGGCTACATTATTAGTATATGATCATTAACTCCTCTTAGAAGCAAAAACTGTAACAAATCGTCATATAATACATTCCAAAGTAAAGGGTTCCAAAATGTTCCAGAAACTGCATTATCATCCCTACTATTTGGACGAGTTCAAAGTATTTTATATGTCAAGTACATTGATAGTACATATATATGTTTGGCGCACCTGCTGCGTTCTAGTGTATTCAGGATGATTCGCATGTTTATGTAGTAATTGTAAGTAGAATTATCAATCCACCTAAATAAACGAGTGCATAATGAGGTACCAGTACATCCGATTTCATAGTGAAAAAATGATTTGACGGGGCTTACGTAGCTTCTGTCGGATTCGAATATGAATATATTCAAATAATCTTAAGAGATAGAAGTAAAGAAATGGTGAATTCGCTATATATAAATATACTAAAAATAATGAAATAACTTTCATCACTATGTTTAGAATTATCAGAATTCGGATCGAGAGTTGAGTTTCTGTATATAAATAATCCTTTATTTATTGGGAGAATGGGAAAAAAAAGAAAACAAGTGAAAAAGTAAAGACAAAAGTTTACACAGTTCAATACACAATATACAGTCTTTATTTCAATTCATTTTTATATGGCATCGATAATAGATTATCAGCGACGTCGGTTTCCAATATTTTTTCGCTCATTTAATTACGACATTCGTTACTTTCGAGATTCATCAATGAATGGCACTTGCCGCTTTCGTTTAAATCGCGATTGAATCAGTAATGTACACATATAGTCGCTCGCATTGTATGATATGCAACTGGAAGAGGTTCTATATACGATGATTGAGCAAAATCTAACGAATATCGCAAGTTATCAAATGACTTTCAGTAAATCGATGATAAACGATCGTGACCCATATGTATACGACTCATGGTTTGCAGCGGATATATATGATGAGTTTATATATATATATATATATATATATATATATATATATATATATATATATATATATATATATAAAGTCCAGTGCTGGAAACGTACGATAGTATGTATACCCACATGCTTGCGCGATTCTCCTCGTATGTATGAAAGCCTTATGTTTGGTTATGGATTGTCGGTAACATTCCTTAAAGATTTTATGTATGTGTTATCAAATTACGGAAATTTTGTTGGAGTAATTTCATTCGTTACACAGATAGAAAAGAGTTCAATAAAAAACGCTTCATTTTCTATAGGAAAGAGGAGGTTGAATGAGTAGTGCAAAAAAAATTGTTAAACATTTATCACATTAGAGTATTCAAAATGTTATTAAAATACCGATATAAATTATCTAAATTTTATAGCGGACGAATGAATGATTTTTGTCTCATCTGGAACTCTTTTTTCGCGCGTTTAAAGAAGAAATTTAAACCGCAGAGGTATACGATGGTACGAGCACTAGAGTGAAGATTTGGTAATTCGGTGGTCCGAGTTCAAGTCCCGATCTCGGCCGATTGATGCAAGCAGCGATGTAAAAACTTATATGTGCTTTGTTTACAGACCCATCATAGACCATCGTCGTTGATTACCACTAAAATTTAGAATTGAAAGAATATACAGAGATCGACGTTAAATAACATTAAAAAAAAAAAAAATAAATACATAAAACTACCTCTCTCGGTCAAAATATATACAATATATAAATGAGCGAATCTTTAGAAAATTGTTATTTTATTTGTTTTTGCTAGTAAGATGGAAGATTTTTAGATTATAAATTTTTTTTATATACCAAATAAAAATAAATATCTTTAAAAATATCTAAAAAAAATGGTTTCCCGTATTATAAATCTCTATAAAATAAAATTCAGTAGTTTCAAAGGCGTATCCAATATGAAAACGTATGCATTATTAAGAAATTATAATTATCTCGAAAAATGACAAATATTGAAAATAAATTTTGCATTAAACCAAATTTGAACGTTTACTATTTCAGTTTTTTACAACGTCGTCGAGATTTTAGATGTGACAAAAAAAGTACTGGAGAATACAAGTGAAATTTTCGTTATTATACCAAATAACATTATCCAAATGCTTCGTAGATCAGTATCACACGTTCGTAGTACCAAAACTAAAAAAATCAAATATTTATATGAAGGAAAAAAATTGTTCTTATTGAATTAAAAACGATACTTTGGCTTTCATCAAATACAATTTTCATATCGAATCATGTGTTAACATATTATTACTTTTTAATAAAATAAATAAGCTTGTAAAAAAATGACGAGCCCTCTACTACTTCTTTCTTATTAATTTCTTTATCAATTGCCCAGAAGTGCAAAATTTCCTTTTTTGCTCGTATATGAAATCGAACGAATCGCGATTCCGTATCAATTCGCTATCTTGCCGAGAGCGCGAAAACGCGCCGTTTTACACCTCGTTAATAGAGGCGTGTATTCGTGGGTTAATTTTCACGATTACCCCTGCGTTATAATGGCGACCAGCGCTATAATTACACCACACCCCACGTTGCGCGCACGCGCGCGAGATAAGCAAAAGCTAGGCGGGAAGCTTTTAAGTTTATGGCGTGATGATGCATATAGCGTTGCGTCAATGATCGTACAGGTAAGCGCGGGTGCCCGCGGGCTACAACGCGACCTTTGCATCGTTATGGGGAAGGGGCGGGGGGGGGGTTGATCGAAGGAGGAGGAATTTCTCGGGTTATGCGCGCGATGCTCGCGACCCCTCTCTCGCTGTACAGCTCTCTGCGATAATTTTTTTTGCATAACCCCCCACCCCTCCGACCGTGCTCCTACTGCCGGGGAGGTCTCTTTTTATCGTCGCCTCGTATGTGCCCGGAATGCCACGGGCTCCGTGCAGATGTTCCTGCACAGCGTGCAATACTAAATGTACGACAATCGACAGTGAGGAACAAGTATATTACAAGTCGAAGAATGTAACGACGATGCGGCGGAGTGGGAGGCTGAGAAATATCCCCGCGCGCGCGCGCGCGCATACGATGGCCTCGATTTTTTGCGGAACTATTTCAGTATCGAAATGCCACTGAAAGTCAGAGAAAACCCGTTGTATAATAGTAGTAGAGCTCTGATTCGATTCTGGAGTCGAATTTTCACAGGATTTCAGTATGGTCGTTTTTTCTTTTTTTTCTGCAAAACTGTATCAAAGACTTTCGGTGTTTCTAGTTTCTACATTTACGCATTCATGGAATTTTGTGAACTGGATGATATGTACCGATGAACATTATTTACAAAAATCCATTACATTTTAAAAAGCTTCAGATTATTCCAATTTCCATTTGACTCAGGTTGTTACTTTATGTTATCTTATATAGATATTATATTATTATGCTAGGCATGCAAATTCATAAAATTTGACATAATTTTATAAAATGATTCTATAATTACTTTTATCTGATCGGTATAATTATTATATCTTATATCAAAATTGCAATTACTTGAAAGGAGATTAAAATTATCAGAGTCTTAAATTATTATAATCGATCAATTGCCCAAATTTTACGTATATGACCTTTTTTCATCCGTATAGGAGCAATAAAATCATTAAGGGATTCAAGGTCTTAAATTATGCTCTATTACACCTATATAGAAAATATTATACACATAAATACCCTTGAATGATTAGAAGGTTTTCAGACAATAAGTATACTTTTAATAACCAATAATATGCATGTAAGGCATCATTCATTAATTTTCTTGTCTGGCCAAGAATTTGCGCCACTGTAATAAAATATTACATTATGTTATTCTTTTTTAACCATAGCGACGACTGAATGTTTCGTCCAAAATTACAATGGCTTTATGATTCGATTTTCGAGCATTGTTAAAAGATTACGTTTAGGCTAGGAAAAAATTTACTGCCATTTATAGCACCGTCGAGGCTTGGATCAAGCAAAATAAATAGGATTGTGTGCGTTGCTATACTTAAAATGGATGAAGCGCATGGTTCTAATACCGCTATACACGCCGGCATCAAAAAGATCGTCGGCTGAGTGAAAAGAAGTTGGTAAAAGGCGTTGAGAGAAAAAAATAATCATCAAACAAGGTTATACATAATCTGAATATTTTAGAATGTGTGAGAAATTCTCTTCGCGATAATTACTTTAAAAAAAGGCAAACATATAGTTCTAAGTACAAAAGACTAAGGTGTTGTTTCATCAGATTAAGGTAGCAATAACCGAAGGTCCCTGAAAACGACGGTCGAATATTGGACGCATCCGTGCTTTCATTTTCCAAATTGCTTGTCCACCCATTCGTATCGCACCTCTATTGAATATCCCAGGGAAAGACATGTAAGAGGTGTGCCTCAAACGAAGAAAACGAATTCATTCAAACTTTGGACGCGAAGTCAAGTGCTTCTACGGTAAACGTGGTCATCGAAGTATTTTTTTTTTATATAGGAGAAAATTTTCCTCAATAGTGATCTTTTCATTAAGGCATTAAGTTTATTAAGCAATGCATTACACTAGAGCTCACTTCTAGGAAACAGTAATTTCAAAGTGTATATGTATTAAATAAATATATATATACATATATATATATATATATATATATATATACATATATATATATATATACATATATAATTAAGAGTGCGTAATATCGCATCTTCATTTAGATATTTTTTATAGTTATTTGTCGCACAAAAAGATAATAGTACTAACTTTTGTCTTTACGTATACGTTAAATTTATAATTCTTATGTAGAAATACCGTATAATTTTTATACCTTACGATTCGCCAAATTTTTTTCATCATTCAACTAACGCTGTCTAATTTTATATACATATGTATATATATATATATATATATATATATATATATATATATATCAACAATTAGTTCTGCGTCGATTAATTAATTGTATACTATTACTTTCACGCGAAAGATGTTTCTTCTATTATAAAACTCCCGGTTTGGAGGACTCGCGTCATATGTTATATAGATAAAAGGATTGCCGATGGCATAAACGCCCGAAGCCATTGCAACATCTTAAACAACCAGCGCGAAACTAAGCGAATCTAATATTATATATATATATATATATATATATATATATATATATATATATATTAATTTTTGCTTGTAGCGTCGTCGACGTGAGGTAAAAAAATCTACGCGAACGCTTAAAGCTTGTTTGTGACGTAACCTTGTATATCAGTGAGTATGAAGGAGCCACTCATTCGGAGAAATTTGCCTTCGATGGGGCATCGGTGGGAGATGGCACAATATAACGGAGATGCGCGCGCACCTGCGCGTCCCCGTATTCGATCGGCTGAATTAACACGCCGCTTACACAATAGCCATACAGCTCAAATCCAATCCAATTAAACTCGTATCTCGGATAAATGATTAGCATTCTTTCAGCAGCTCTGAATATTTCTTAAAATCTTTGTAAAGTAAATTTTGTATAGAATAGGCCGACTCTGAATTTATAGATTCATTCTTTTCATACATATAAACGTATTTATCTTCCTTATTCCTAAGCTGCTTCTCGTGGCTCCAGCTCAAATATGTATTGTGCAATGTACTTGTATCGTGTACCTCATATATCAAAGATTACGCGAATCGAAATAGTTATTACTATATATATATATATATATATATATATATATATATATATATATATATATATATATATATAAGTAATAAGACCAATTATTAAAAAGCTATTTTAAATCGATCGATTTTATTAATGGGGCAATTATTAATATTAGTATCCATATACAGTAATATAGCTAAATAATAGGCTATTTATCTTAAACGATAGTGTAATTTGACTTCATATAGCAATCCATTTCAAAGATGTCAATTGTATAATAATATTAAATCCACATTGTATATAATTATATTTAAATAGAATGATTAATCGAAAGCAAAAGATTGATATGATTTCTATTCGATATATAAACTGCGTCGTATATATCGGTTACAGTAGAGTAGAAGTTTAATAATTCAATTATGTTCCTTTTGCTGCATATGAATTTAATTTTGTAGATGTGTCCCACTTCAGCCTCTCGGTCAATAACAATAACAAACGTTCAATGAGTAAAATATGAAAGTACAATCACTATCTTAAATTTTATTTTTATTATAGTACTCCGTTAAAAAGGCGAGTGTCCCAACTGTGTCACAGATTGTAATCAGAAAAACTTACCTTTCATTCGTATGGTATAAATAGATGATATGGAAACTACCTAGACCCAATTCTCAAAATTTCCGGAGATATATTCAAATGTTATTTTGATCAAATGCGTAGTTTTAAGAGGATATATCTGCACCAACCCATATATTGATATTTTTATATGATTGCTCCTCGCAGTTCACCAATGGGAATACATGTAATAAATAAAATAATGCATAAATATGTAAAATATCAATATAATTTATCAAGTAAGATATAAATTTAGAATATAATTTGAGGTAAAATTAGAAAATTAACTTTTAATTAGCAATGGTCTTGCCCTTAGTCAAGTAATGTTCACATTATAAATAATCTTAACGTTCATTTTCCAATTTTATCTCAAATTATATTCTAAATACATTATACGCATGTATTTGCATCTGTTCAGTCTGAGAAAATTATTATAAAATGTAAATGCGTTATTGAAAAAACCAATGAAATATCACGTAGTGCGATTTTATACAAATATTTCGTGAATGATCTCAATTCGGAATGTATACACAGTTCGCGGTGCGCAGGCCAACTAAATCTAGAAACGTGCGTATTGTGTGTAAAACAAAAACAAGAACAACAAAAAAAAACGACCACTCAAAGCCCAAGTCAATTGGACAAAATTAAATGGGCGCACGTGACAAGCCCAAGAAGAGTCTTTAATTGTTCTAAAGATAATTTAAAGCTATTGTCCCAGCGTTTGCGACGAACGCTAGTTTGATTTATCGCTAAATTGTCATTCGAGTTAGTCGGAGAACAAACCCGTCGATAAAATAACTCTTTTAAATGATTTTTCCGTCATTAGGATTTGACGCGCAATTGCGAATTCAAAAGCGTGTCCAGCAATTAAACGAACTTTTTATCATCTATGTTCTTATTATTGCCATTCGGGTTAATTTTCCATTTGTCATTACCATATTTTATGGTTTAATACCAGCGTCCTATTATTTACAGGATTTAGATTATGAGTGTCGCGAATAAATATAATAAACGGCAGGAATTCCAGAAATTTGCAATGATAACCAAGGGGTCGTAAACGAAAATACAGAGACGCGTTTAAAATTGCAAATGTCGATAGAAATGGAAAAAATTTATTATGCAAAATCCACGTCGGTCCCGCCCCTTTTAAATACAAACCATATATACGAATCGTCTTCCCGCGCGTCGTCTCGGATGGTTCGAATTTTTGATGCCACAGTCGTTCCATACATACCTAGCCGTCTGCATGTGTTTTATAATCCCTGACTATAGATTTACATCGTACATAAAAACAGACGCCGTCCAACGCCACCGCTTGGGGAAAAGATTCTGCAAATTAATTTTTCCTTTATATAATGATTGTGAACGCTCTGCGCGCGCAACGATTTCCTCCACCACTTCACCCTCACTCCTGAGATAGCGTAATGTGTCAAAACAAAAAGCAAAAAAAAATTTCGATTGATTTCTCGCTTCGCACCAGGAGCGGCGGCGGGGCGGGGGGGGGGGAGCGCGTTCTCTCGGGGCACCATTAGTCGCACGACGCACAGACGATGTATGTGTGTGTGTGTGTGTGTGTGTGTATTGTCCGCGCGTTAGAAATTCTTGCGCAATATTACAAAAGCCGCGGACGCGTGCGCGCGGTCTTGTGCAAACGGAGAAAAAAAACATCATCGTCTCCCTGATTGCTTATTAACGCGTTATAAAAATAGCGAAGAATTGACAATGTGCCAGTCGTTGGCCAGGGAGGAAGGGGGAAGGGAAGAAGACCGATCTTAGTACATATACAACATCATCCCCTGTCTCGGCTTCGCCCGAGATAATTCTGTAACCGACTATTTTGCGCACAGAAATTTTTGTTTTGTTTTTGTTTTTTTTTTTTCATAAAAAATATAAGAAAGTTTCCTTTCAATGCAGTATCAAGAAATTTCAATAACTTTATAAAACATTATGGGTACCCTGCGCAATAGACTAAACTGCAATTATTTTACGTGACAAGTATAGTTAGATATATTTTGAAGATATATATGTATATATATATATATATATATATATATATATATATATATATATATATATATCCATAATCTGACGTAATTTATACTTCTACAATGAAAACGAAAATCGGCGTCGTTTGACAACTTGAGGGCTGGTATCACTGGGCAAGATGCCTATAAAGTAGTAGCGTTTGGTTGTAAGAACGTGAAAATTTTTAAAATTAATTAAGTAGTCTAAATTGTTAAACAATTTTCATTAAAAAAAAAAAAGATCAATTTTTCTCAAAAATGAATTATTCGACTGTAGTTTTATGCTCCTACTTATACATAAAGTAAGAACAGTTTAGATAAGTGTAAACTAAAATCTAAGTGTGGCCACTTGCTGACAGAGCTGCAGAACTCAGCTAATCTTACGCGATGCGAACGGCCAGTACTAAGAACGATGAATGTCTCATTCCGTATAATATTATGATACTGTACGAGTGCGCGAAGTAGAACATGAATAGCTCTTTCATTCTTAATTTAAAAATAAAGTCTATCCTACCTTACTCGTCCACACCAGAATTATTCACTGCCAAAATTTGATTACAATCGACTAATTAGTTTTCTACAATTTCGTGAGCATACAAACAATCGTTGTCTCTTTATAATGTTAGTATAACTAAAGATATATAGTACATATAAGTGCGAAGGATTACGTTTTGAGATTAGAAATATATTACACGTGTATGATATAACCCGCATACAGACGCTTGTCTGACCATCGTTACACTTGTTCTACTTTTAACGGGCATATATGCATTCAATAATGTTACTAATACCTCTATAGAGAGACAATAATTTCCGATCTATAATTATTCGTTGATTTCTCTTATAGTGTTATTGCGTAAATAAATATTCACATTCATGACTGTTAGTAATATAAAGTCAATGGAATTCAGTACAAAAGTATATAAATTGTGGTGTAAGAAACAGGTATATAGAAGATTTGCTTAATACGTGTTTCTGAAAAACATAGATTAGGGAAATTTAAGTTGCGAGACACATGAACACATGCATTCTATTTATGTAAAATTAATTTGAATTATTATCACGAGGATTCGACCATAATTTCAAAATTAGAAATTTTAAAAATGCTAGATTTACGACTTTGACCTATGAGATGGTGGTGATGATGGTGACGATGATAATAAGAAAAATGACAATAATAATAATAATAATAATAATAATAATAATAATAATAATAATAATAATAATAAATATAACGTTAAACACAATATCAATTATATAACAACAATAACAGTAATGATAATGACAACTGTTATTTATAAACTGCCATTATAATAGTACGTTTATATAATACGCCTGGCGATTACGTACATATATGTACAGAATGCGAAATTGGAAAACTTTACATATATTAAATTTCGGCTAATTATATGGATAAGCATTGTTGTAAGAATTAAAAATTTTAGAGAGAAAATAGTTGAGATTCGATCTCATAGATATTTTCAATATTGTAAGGATTATTTCGGATAAATGATTCAATACAGAAATTGTTATATATACTTTACCAAGTATATATACTTTACTAAGTGCACAGGCAAATGTCAATTTATCTTTATAGAATACAATATCGTATAAATTCCTAAAATAAATATAACAGTAGTAGAGTTACATTTTTTTTGTCCTTATAATCATTTGTTTAAATTAAAAAATTCCGCCCGTCATTTCCCATTAGATTTTCGTTCCAAATTATGAATTCAATTTGAAGATTTATTCCATTGAAATCCTGTCCTATCCAAAAAATTAAGTCTTATGATAAGTCTTAGAAAGTCACAATTATTGCAGTTTAAACAAAAGAAAAACAAAAAAAATCGATTCAACAATACCGATCGGCACTCGTTAAAATTGCGCCGCGTCAGTTAATTTCCTTCAAACGAGGGGCTCGTTCGTCGCGACAGGTCTCTCGCTCACCTGCCGAATTCCGAGTATTCTACATAATTTATATAGAAGCTAAATACTGTCGCCAATATGATACCCGAGGATACCAAATAAAAATAATTTAAATTGGTCCTATAATTGACTGCGGATAGCCTGGTATTGACCAGCGCTCTGCTGTGACGCAGCCGTTCACAACTTATATATTGGCTCTTCTTGTTCCTGCGTTTGCATCATATATATATATATATATAAGACGGACTTGCGAATCGAAAATTCATTAGAAAAGAACGAAGGCGCTAAACAATGCTAATACTATACTTATAGTTTTGCGGAATATTAGAGGCTTCAAAGTTCGCATTATTTTGGTTTTTAAATGCCTATAAAAGTTATGGACAAAGAAGACGCTGGAAATAATTGTTATTTAATAGCGTAAAACTGTAATGTATTTTTTATGCTGAGCAACGATAAGCTTGGAGAAGAATTGTGGAGAATCAAACGCTCATCGTTTCAAGAAACCTGAGAAAACTATTGTCTACTATTCAGAGTGCAATAAAATATTGTAGACTATTTGGTACAAAGAATGAATTGTTGGCTTCAAATTAGTACTCGTGATCATTTTTTAATGTCAGTGGAAGGTCAACTTCGGATTTATAAATAGAAGCCTCTATTGCTGGCACCGAATTCGAATAGAACGGAAAGCCAGATTTAAATGGTGTACATGAATGGTGTGACTGTTTGATGTCCTAAGGGTATATAACTTTTTTATTTATTTCTTTACAAGTTGATTCCCAAATGACCTTGTAAGTGATCTCTATAAGATCCACCAAAGGTCCTCAAAATATATCCGCCTGGAAGTCTAGAAATTTCTGTTGTTGGATCTTTTGTTTTCCAAAGACCAGTAAAAGTGAAATCGACATTTTCATGCTCTTAGATATCAAACAGACTCCACATTAGATAATATCAGAATGTAGAATTTTCCACTTTTTTCGAATCTGAGGTCAAAAAATATGAGTTTCTATTTAGTAAATGTTGATTGAGTTTCCAATGACCTTAGATTTTAATAAACTATTTTCTTGTTCGTTTTACCATTATATCACAAAATGTTATGTTATGTTATTAACATGATATGTTAAGATTTTTCTTTAAAAATTTCCAAAAAAGTATGCATAAAAGCCGCAAACATCGAATTCTTTTTAATTATTTACCAAAATTTCTTTACATAATTCTCGATATACACGCATTGATCATGCAACTAAATTATGTCTCTCTCGTGACAAAAAATCGAAATTCGACAGAAATCATTTGGATGCTGCTACATATATTATTTGTCAATAAACATTTGTTTTTCTCTTTTATTATTTTCCAAAATCCTAGACGATTAAGTACAAACGTGCACTACGTTATATTTAGTTTTATTTGACAAGGACAGCATTTTAAATATTTTAATTTTAAAAGTTTAATTTTATAAGGTCAATTCGAGAAATGAATACTTCAATACAAACAATAAAATAGTATTTCATCGATTAATTACAGAGAAGGCCTAATGACCTTTCTATTATTTTTGACTATACGATACAGTGAGAGAATGTCTTCTGCTGCGTTGCTGTTTTTTTCACATTACCCCACGCAGTTTGATACCTTAGCTTGCTCCCTCCATTCGTTATCTCCGAAGATATGAAAACATTAATTCAAGTCGTCTTTTTCCCTCATTTCTCAATCATAGCCCATGCGGTGCAGACGAAATATATTCTCTTGAAATTCAAACATTTCTCAAATCAAACAGTCGGGAGACGAATCAATCAAAAACTAAAGTCGCGAAATTATATAGTCGTTGCAAAGTCTTACACAATCCTTATCCTCTTGCGATCGTGTCCAAAAACGCCGCAGAATCTCCTATGTATGTATATATATATATATAGGCTCAATAATAAAATCGTGCGAAAAATCGAGAAACTCCATCGGCCCGCGGGAGTATATTGGAAGGCTCAGAGCAGCCCCTCCTCCCAAAAGAACGAAATAAAGCGGGAAGAAGAAAGAAAGATTTTTCCTCGTTCCTTCTTTCTCGTTTTAAAGAATCGCGCGCGCGGAATCGTAGTCCTCGCACACCACAAGCTGCACTTGACGCAGAAAGTAACTACAAGTGTGCGTGCGTGCGTGTGTGTGTGTGTGTGTGTGTGTGTGTCAGTACGCGCGCGCTCGCGCGTCTGATACCACCAGGTTAAAATATAAGGCCCGTGAGCCGATTTATCGCCTGGCGCGGTGACTTCGCACCGTCATCAGTTATGCAACTACAGTGAGCATCCTGAAATTTGACGTACATGTGTATGTGTGTGTGGGTGTGTGTGTGGGTCCGTATACTCCCTATGTGAGACTTAACACGCGCGGGGTAATACCTGGTAATGAAGCTGCGTGTATATTTAATACGACAAACGATTGAACGGACGTGGAAGGCCCTTCCTATACGATGCGTTAGCGCCCTCGATGAGAACTGTGTCAACACTTTCTCTTTTTTTATGGGCGACCCGCGTCAATGCCTTCCCGGAATCTCCATTTATAAGCGATTTCGCGTCCCTATATATATATATATATATATATATATATATATATATATATATATATATATTACATCTCCGAACAGCTGGTGGCTTTTACACATATATAGATTAATAATAATGTTTCCAAGAACAGATTCGAGTTCCTCTCGCTTTTACGACAAGCGCGCCATATCGATGGAAATTATATACCTTTCGATAAGGTGACGATCTTCCTACCACCATTTACGATCGCGTACATATATCTATCTACCTTGTCAAGTCAATGATTCGACCTCATTCTCTAAGACTGAAAGTTATATTTTCGTTTCGAGTTTTGGTTGCTTTCTCGTGTAAGTTCTTAAAAAATAATACCTTAAGGACTCTCACAATACGATTTCTGAAACAATATATTAAGGAAACAATTTCATAAAAGAGTTGCGAATGGAATTTGGCTCACCGATTTTTCTAAAAGTATTCGACGAAAGGGAACAAGAATCGTTTCTACAAAAAATTCCAAAAAAATTTTCTGAAATTATTTTTACCAGAATTCGGAAATAATAACACGAAGGGAAATAGTGAAAAGACCCTCGCGTATTCTTGTATATACAACTTTGAAAATAATTTCGACATAAGAATTTTGCCAGGATTCTAGTTTATTTGTACAATCCTTCCACTGATCTAAAAGATTATTCCAATCCTTTCTTGAAATTCATTGAGAAAACCTTCAGAATCCTTTCACGCTAAGTGGATAAACCACGAAAGTTTATAAACCAATTTAATGAAATCAAACTTTAAGCTTTTATAAATTTTATATTCGGTTTATTTTATATTTTGGCAGCATTATAAAAATATAGCACGTTGTGAAAAAAATTATAAATTAAACAGTCGTACGAAACAACTATTCTATAAAATAAACCGTGGAAACAAAAATAACTTTTTTTAAAATGAGTAAATAATATTGTTTTACAAGAATAGATGACGATTGAAACCAAATTCAAGTGAGCTATTATTTTTTATTAGTTCTTTAGAAACGTTAACATTATCTATGACCTGCTGAAATCATGCTATATACACCTATTGAATACTTTCGTTACTAAAGCTTTCAAATATATATATATATATATATATATATATATATATATATATATATATATATACATACATATTTATTTGATGAAACTTTTATATTTATATATCCATTGTACATATAAACGATGATGCGATTCGGTCAATAATGTATCCAGTGACCACCAGCGTCAATAATTGCCTGGCATCTCCGATGCATGCTTTCTACTAATTTAACGGCGTATTCTAATGGTAACGATCTCCAGATCCGACGAATTTGGTAAGACAATTGCTTCAAAGTATGTGTGTGCGTCTTCCACGAAGCTTCTGTTTAAGATATGCCCAAACATTTTCCATAGGGCTTGCATCGGACGACTGCGACGGCCAATCTAATGTAACGATGCCAGATTGAGTCTTCCACTCAGTACAGAGCTTGCTGCGGTGTTTAGGACCATTGTCCTCCTGCAAAATCCAATCTTCATTTTTTCTGATGAACAAGGCTCGCGCGAAGACTCAACATGCCCATATAGAAAATTCATTAGTAAAAATGACATTTTTAAAATCTCCTTTACGGTATTGTATTTAGTTGATAGAAGACGACGTCCAGGTCTGAGGAAATCAATTTCGTTGGGAAGATTCGTGTTGAGACGGTACAATACGATATCTAGGTCTTTCTGAATGACTTCTAGGGGGAGTATTGTGCTTAGTCGTGAGGAAGCGATGCTAGCTTTCTCGGGACGACTTTTACGGAGAGTATTGTGTTTAGTTGGTAGAAAATGATGTTCAGGTACGACGGGACGATTTCTATGGGGAGATTTATGTTGGGACGTTAGAATTCGATGTCCAAATGTTTTGGAACGACTTCTACGGGGAGTATCTAAGAGACTTCTATGAAGATTCGTATTTTATCATTCGAACACACACTCCCAGTAAAAGTCATCCCGGGATAACTGGACATTGTATTCTATCTCCTCAACAGAAAACTCTCTATAGCAGTCGTCGCAAAATATGCCCTACAGTCCGAACAGGGTACTCTCCGTAAACGTCGTCTCGAGTCATTTGGATATCTTTTTTTACCACTCGAATTCGAAAGCACAATTTTTCACATAAAAGCCGTATTTAATAAATTTAAATTATTCTCTTGGGCGGATCCGAGACGGGGAATGCTAATATATAATTAGATAGATGTTAGAAATGAAAGTAGATATTAAAAAAGTGAAAAAGTTAGACAAGTTTGATGTGTTTTACTATATCATGAACTTTATCTTTACATAAAAAATTACAATGGAAATTACATAATGAGATTACAGCTTAAATTCATGACTGCATTAACAAATGCGGTTAAGTACATTTCACATATACCACAATAAATATAATCATGTACTTTTCCCAAAATATATCTAAATTCCTAAATACATTAATACTTAATTTGTAATCGATTAAAAAAATGAGATAATTTAATAATAGCCGAGTTAATGTCAACATTGTATGTAAAGCATGAACAAGTGGCATATCAAGCGGATTTATCTAAAATAGCTCATAAGTTATAATAAGCATTAGACGAATAATAGATATTAAAATCAGTTATATACTTGATGTAAAATTATAATAAGCATACGAAAAGAGAATGAATACTTAAATATTACACGAGTACGTTAAAAAAATTGTGACTTAAAATTCGTGGTTTCATAAATAGAATCGTCGTGAATCGTCATTGTCTTCAGGAGAACGATCTTCTAATAATTATTGCTATAAAAAAAACAGCGAAAATTAAGAATTCAAATTAATTAACTCAGCATAATATAAACTTAAAGTATTAATGGTCTAATGGACTAAAATATTTATATAGTAGTACTTTATTTTTATGTAGAATTAATGTATTTTTCATCCATTAGTAAAAATTGGTTCCGGGTGGGTTTGTATCTCCCCCTTCTTGGCCATATTTATTAAGAAATACCGTGGTCAAATCTGACCGTTAAAACGCAGCGTAATATGACAGAAGTTTTGACGGTTTTTATTCACAATATAATAATTAAAACAAGTCAATGGTGACAGACGATCGTTTCTCGAGCTTAGACAATCACGAGAACTAATCACAAGTTAAAATAGTAATTCTCATTATTTCTACCACTATCAAGTAAATAATGATTATTTATGGTGACAGTAAGCTTATTAATAAATCGTTTTGCATCATTGAAGTGTATAAATTGTTATATTATGAAAAATAACCAACAAAACTTCCGTGATATTATGCAGTATTATGACGGTCACATTTTACTCTGACATTTAATGATCAGATTAAATTAAGCTGTAATTTCATTATGTAATTTTAATTGTAATTTTTTATGTGAAGTTCATGATATCCCTAATCACTTCAAACTTCTCTAATTTTTTTTTACTGTAAAAAGTTAAGTTTTTATTCAATAGCAAAATTATACAATAATTACCTGTGACATTCAAACTCAAGTTCTCAATATTATCTGAATAAATTCAATTCAACCCATTTAAAATTAATTCTAAAAATATACCATTCAGAAAGTTTACTAATTTTAAATTTTTTAAATATTAATTCTAACTTTGTTATTTTTGACTTTGGTGTTGACTTTGAAAAGAGTTTTATTAAATAAATTGTTAAATTGTTAAAAAGTATTTATTAATTATTAATTAAAACAATCAAAAAAAATTTTATAATTCCATATATCTTTTGTTATTCATTTCACGCTTTTTAATGTAATACTTAAACTAAATTACTTTACATTTATGTTATTAATAAAAGTTTCCACATTCATTGTTTGTTTTAAAAGAAAAATTAAAGAATTTTAAAAGATACAGATTCCGTGATAATATATGTATAAGATATAGTTCAGAAAATAGCATATTAAGTTTTGTTTGCGATCTAATGTTAGAGCCAGTTTAATAATAAATTATGAATTTTCACGAACGTCTGAAGATTTTACACCTACACCGTAATTGTTATCAAGAAAAATATTTTATCAACCTTGAGATGTTTTCGTAACTATTTTACATATAGCTGCTACATCATCACAACACACAAAACCATATCGTTTTATAATAGAAAATGTATATATAGTTATCAAGAGATCAATAATAGTTTAGTTTTTCCTCTAATTTATATAAATTTACATCGGTGACCATATTTCAAGATGCTAAAATACCTAATAGCTTTCTGTATTATATCATTCTGTGATTCGGCACCAGGGTAAAGTTTTTAATATTTTTTAATAAACTTAGATTAGGGAACGTGCATTTGTCAATTTTCTTGATAATTGACATGAAAATATTGACAAATCACTTTTTTATAATTTTCAATAATTTATTTAAGTAATCATTAACAATTCAATCTATCTAAAACTTTTACCTACTTTTTTAGCTATAGTAAATAATATTTTGTCAACTATTTATCTATTTAACAGCTGAATAAGCAAAATCACTATATCATTTTATAAAATGTATGTTATGATAAATTTTAAAGCACCCATTTCAACGCAATATTTTCTTTTCACAATCAATTTATATACATTCATATTACAAGTTTTTAACTATTCTATCACGCATTGTACGTTTAAGATTCGATCACCTGTCATCTTAGTGATGGACCGAGGTAATGGTCTACGGCGACACGTGAAAAATTATTCTTTGTTAATATAAAATTATTTCAAATTTGAATTTCACCTTTCAAAAAGATTTTTTCCCATACTTTTTATAAAGTAAACTCTTCAAATCTGGCTTAATCGCCTAGAAGACAGTTGTTAATATTAAAAACATTGCTTTGTGAAACTTATCAAGTGTTTTGTGGAAAAGGAACCATTTTTTAAGTTTATGAAGTATATCGATAGTTCAGAATATGCCATATATATATATATATATATATATATATATATATATATATATATATATATATATGATTGAAACAACGATAATTTTGGCGTTTTGTATAATTATGCATGAATGCAGAAGTTGGTAGCCCTAATAAAATACTTCTTTTGTACTACAGATTAGAGAATACAAACAAACATAGCTAACGATTCTATGTAGCCACGTGTCAGTTGATCGTAATCAAAAATATTTTAATTTTGGCGGATTGAAAATTTTAGGACGTCTTGCCTAAAATAGCGATGCTCTCACGTAATTTGCAGCTCTTCGGGAGATACTTTATAAATTTGGTCGCAAAGTTCAATGATGACCTAAGTAACAAAAGTATAATTGGTTAAAAAAAGTATCTGATAATTCCTTGAATAAGTTTGTATGATTTTAGCTATGATCAACAAATAAATTATGACAGAGTAATAATAATAAATTTTTAATTTGAACACGATTAATTTCTTTAAAATTAGAAATATACATAGTATTTTATATTCGTGTGTTTTATTCTATATCTCTAGGTACGATCTTTGATGTATAATTATCATAATATATAGGAATTGCGTTAAATTTATATAAGAATACAAATAATATAAGTGCATTGATATTTTTCAGTCAGACGCGGACTTACAGTGAATTGGTATTACATCAAAAATTTCCTGTATCATTATATTTTCACATAAACGATGGTACCCCTGAATCTGTACCGTACTTGGAAAAGCATTGGGCGATATTTGAAGCACAGGAATGGGTTATAGATGGACTTTGGGCTATGGACGCGAATGGGGAACTTCTTACAAACTGTGTAAATTCTGTAGGGAGACCATTGAAATCAACAGCCAGTCTGACTGATAAATTGAAGCAAAAGTTAAATCTCAAATGGCTCAGTTTAACGGTGGATTCGACGAAAGAGGAATATTGGGCATCGGAATACAACGCCTTTGGATCCTGTGTAACGGAAAGCGAAACGTCCTACTTTGAGGAAGCTTTGCGATTAATGAAAAATTACGACTTAGGACCTAAACTCTACGCAGCTGGGCTGCGGCAAGACACAGAGTATACATTCACTGACATGATGCGTATCATTAAGAAAGCAGCGGGACCAAAAGTTTACGTGAAATGTCTACAACCTCCGGTAAGACCCAACAGCGTGAACAATTATTTCTCAATTGTAAGAAGCATTTTAATTTACATTATATATTTTATTTTAGGGTTCGGAGAAACAGTATCTTTTGGCAATTGAGCAATGTTTTAATAGAAACCATGAGTTATACGGCTGCAAATATCTACAACCTAAAAGTTACAGTCAAGAATGCGATAGAAACATGCTAATTAGTTATCCTGCTTTACCCCAATCATAAGAATTTCTCATACACTTTATAATATAATTGAAGCTAATTCATTTATGTAAGTTTACGCTATTATGTAAAATTCCTTTTAAATATCTCATTACCAATATATTTTATAATTGAATGCATCTTAATAATTTTAACGATAAAAGCAGCAATAAACAATTCAATATTTAAACCATTGCTTTCTTTTTTCTATTTCACCTTTAAAAAAAACTACTGCTCTATAGAAATGGTTATTATATTTATATTCCATTGAAGTCTGGTATCACATTAGATAATTACGCATTTTCTCGATACCTGTTTTCACTGATAAAACTAGCTATCTAAAATATAATATTATTTTTGTTTTCTGTAGTTGGAACGTCATCATCAAACAATATTTAACTTAAGAAATATTCGTAATTATAATTTATGTTGTTAGTAATATCCTTGTTTACATTAATCTTTTGTCAATTCTATACAGATTAGGATGTCATTTATGATCATTCATAGAATGACAAGATCGCATAATATTATATCTAGAGTTTCATAGATAAAATCTTGTTATTATCAGAACGACGTAGTAATTTTTTATTCACGGTTTTTCTCAGATACGTTACCTTTTTCTTAATTTTTCTTTTACACATTCTTATCTTTATTAATCTAAAAGGCCTATCTAAAATATTTCTAGTGAATATAATTAACTTTTGATTTCCAAGGATTACACCCAAGGGCACAGCGACAGACTCTTTTCATAAAGAACAGTAATTAGAATTAAGAAATAAGGTATTGTTTTTTAAATGTAAAGATTACAAGGGTACGCGTGTATATGTAACACATTACGATTAAATAAATTCATTATATTGATTTTACATTCGAAAGAGTATCTTGCATATGAAATAGACAAAAAATTTTTACTCGATTTTACTCTGATCTAGAATAATACACTGTGAGAAGTTGTTTCCATCGAATTACAATCCTGTTGTTTATCGATCGCATCAAATTCTATTATAGCTAGAGCAAGCGTATCTTTAACAAAAAAAACACAACAAAACAATTCTAATAAAACGTATACTTTTTTCCAGTCCTCCCCCACTCAGTTTTCATGGTTGCACCTGCGAGTGTTACAACAAATTTCTTAATAATTACTATAATTATACTACTGCTTCTTTATCATTCCGTCGCGTATTGTATCCTCGCTAAATAATAATTAAAATTAAAAAAAAAAAGTTGCCTCTAGCGTAAATAAGACAATTTGCAATTGCGAAAAATTCATTTTTACGTGTGTGCGCGTTGCGTTCCCGAGAATTTTAAAAGAATATAATCGGTTATTATTAGGAACTAAAAAATTTATTATATATGCTTAGGCGTAAGAAAGTTCCCGCAACTCTTCCTCTCAATTCACAAAGTGGAGAGGATAATCTTTATATGTGTATATTTAGACGAACTTAATAAAAAGCGTAAAATACAATATACAAGAACGGATCGACCGCTAAGAGAATCGACGTCCAGTACCGATAATTATTTTCGTTCCCTTAAAATTCTTTCCAAGCAAGTCCACGAAGCATCGATACATATAAGCCAGAACATACATACATATAATGCGACCCTTGTGTTAAAATTTTTAACCAATGGCACATATATATATATATATATATATATATATATATATATATATATATATACATGAATGAGGATAAAAATTCGTTATCCTCATAAATCATCTCCATGGTGGTAATGATATAATTATATACACACGTGGGTCTGCGCATAGAGCATTTGCTGCGCATGTTGTAGTCGAAGGAAAAAGATAGACTCCGTATACTCTCTCTCTTTTCTCCCTCTCTCTCTCTCTCTCTCTCTCTCTCTCTCTCTCTCTCTCTCTCTCTCTCTCGAGCGCGCGCTCGACCGCGCGCGCGCTCGTGTTATGTGGCGTGCGGTAAGAGTTTAACAGGGGCCCGTGAGGCCATGGGGGGGGGGGGAGGCAGGAGAAAAGTGAAGGCACTCCTGACGATGATGATGGCGCATCAGCCTCTCTTTCGCCCGCGGGCGCGGCACGCGCGTGTACGTCTTCTCTTCGGGCCGCGCGCGCATCTTCAAATGGCAAGGTCGTCTCCGTTCGATTGCGTCACGCACCCGCGCCACGCGCGCTCTCTCCCTCTCTCTATTTCTCTTTCTATACTCTCTCGCGCGCGCACCTTCCTCTCTCTTTTTCGCTTTCCTCTCGCATATATATATATATATATATATATATATATATATACAATATAATTATACGCATATATCGACGAAAGAGAGGCCGGCACAAATGTCATAACGCAACCAAGGACGCGGGAGAGGAGCTGCTGATGGGCGGCTGATGATGCGCACGCTTGCATCTGCGGGCCAAGCCGGGAACCTCCGAGCTGCTATGATAATGTACGTACGCACATAAGGAGAAATTGGTCGCGGTTTTTCCCCGCCCGAATATATTAATATATTAGAGGATGCATCATATATATATATATATATATATATATATATATATATATATATATATATATACATGACGTACATTGCAGAGGCGCGCATGAGATCCCATCACGATTAGCGAGGAATGCGCGCGACGACCGAGATTCGGGCTATCGTTGATAATAAGGACGATGTCGCGCATCATCGTCGCATCACCGGGCACGGTTAAGGAGAGAGGGAGAAAGCGAGAATGCAATGCAAAACATTTTTTTTATACAAGAATTCCGTCAAGATCGGATAAACTCATTTGATATCTGTGGCGCCGGGTTAGAGGGGCGGGGGAGAGATATACATATATGAAGGCAATTATATGCGGATAAAATATATGTCGTCGCGTCGCGATGTAACGATGTTTATAACGTACGCACGTTATAAACACAATGTTGCTCCTTCTCTCTGGGTGTACATGGAAAGCCGCATTTTCGATCTGGCAAATTTTTCCTCTTAATCAACAATTCAAATTTTAGATTTGTTTCTTGAAACGTAGAATATATATTTTACGTATATACTAAATATGAATTGAATCAGAATAAAAATAAAATATGTGAATTGATGAATGTGATCTTGATTGCGCTTAGTTAACTCTCACAATTTTTAAAATCATATACAAGATAAGATAACGCAAGATAATTAAGTAATTTTTTTATTCTCTACGAGCTATCTATATATTATGTTATCTATACATAACCCGTCGCTATAATTTATTTACATACAAATGTAATATTTTTCTTTCACAGCAAGAATGTTTCTTTAAAAATAACAAAAAAAAAATTATCAAAAATGGGAATATACACATACACGAAGATTTCGAATGTATATATCCTTGACGAATCCAGTTTGTTATCCCTATTTATAATTGAGAGCTAGCAAGGAAACCTTAATAGATAGAATTGTGCGTATGCCCCACACTATTTAGGATATCTGAGTAGGAATATCTAACTAAAACCTCGCATGTAAGACCAATTAATATCTAGAGAATCCTACGTAAAATCTATTCCAAGCATTTTTATTTGAAATCGAAATTTTATTGCATTCTGTCTCACAAACAACCTAAAAATGAAGTAAAATTAGTATGGGGAAAATTAAAATATGAAGAATATATTTAATACAAAACAAAAATTAATTTAAAGTATGTACGCATACATTTCCTTGTTTCCAATAAACCATTATACTTTTTGAAATATGTGTTTAAAATGAAAATTTTAATGGTTTATACTATTTTCCAGTTTCTAAGATTTTATTTATTATATTATATTAATTTCCTAAAATTATTATTATCAGTATTATTATTATTATTATTGTTATTATTACTGTTATTGTTATTATTATATCATTGTTGTTGTTATTGTTGTTGTTGCTGTTGTTGTTGTTGTTATCATTATCATTACGGCCCAATAAGCTTGTGAAAAATGGCATTTCTTGGAAGAAACAACTATATTATATCATACCATACTATATTATATCATACAAATATATTTTGGATAAAAAAAGCAAAGAGCAGCAGCTGAATACAAAGCCGGTTTCGTCTGCTCTGACTTTTGGTACTGTTCTGCATAAGCTGTTATATATAATTTTTATTTACTATTTCAGTAAAAACACATACACGTATAAATTGATGTATAGATATTTTGGATTACTTACTAGTATTTCGAATTAATATCGATGGAAGGTATAAATACGTAATATGGTGTCCGTTAGTTACATTGCGCGATTGCACAAAAAATCTTTTCACTTATCTTTTTGAGGATGCACTGGGATTTAGAAGCACTATTGTAATTATATTACATTATTGTATTATACTCTAATGTATAATACACTATATATGAAATCCCTATGTTTCAGAATGTACGCAGGTTTCTGGACAAATATATGATTTTATCTAATTTTGCATTTATATGGATATTTAAACAATCTATTAAAACTTAATTTATATATTCTAAGATTAATTCTAAATAAAGAATTAAATTTCTCAACAATAGATATCTAAGATAAAACGTATCAATTAAAAAATAAAAACAGCAGTGTGTAAAAAAACACTAAAGATATATGCTTGCATATTTCGTAAAATTTAGGGAAAGAATGAGTTTATATGGTTTCCCGTATTATTTATAGAAAGATACTCACAGGAGAAAATTAAGAAAACTTTCTGAAGAGAATTATATTCTCTAACTCTTATATATATGCATACTATAGGTCTTGTTACACACGTGTATATAGTGAGGTAAGGGCTTCGCGTCATCCTCGGTATAGAGAAGATTAATAATCACGCGCGAGACTATTGCGCAGTAATGCATAAAGATGTTATAATATTACGAAAAGTTACGCGGGCACGCGAGTCGTAATTCCGTCGGTCAAACGACGGAAAAAAAGGATCGCGAAGGATCGCCGCGTGTCCCGTGCATTTTTCGCGATCGATCAAGCGATTAAGACAAGTGAATTTCGACCTCATTTATGGATAAATTACACGCGAAATGATTAGAAAATGATCAAGAAGGTAAAAAAATAGATGCTTGCTTATAAAGATTCTACATTAGTGTTTTGAATATATATATATATCGGTGGACCGAATGGATTATACATTTGGTAACCACTTAATTTTTCCCCAAGAATGCACGCGCGAGCGTGCGCACGTATGTTTATAGGCGTAAATACGAGCGTACATTTGCACAGTGAAATTGATCGTTCCTCGTATACACTTATTCGTATGTAATAAAATCTTCTCAAAAAAATAAAAAATAGAATGCTGGATATTCGGTATATGGGCCGAAACAAGGAGCAGAATATTCCACGAGCTCCACTTGTCTACAAGCCAGTGCTTATAAGATGCGGTTTAAAATGAGAAATTCATTTCTCAAATCGACTCGATCTCAGAAGTACCGTTTTGAGAAAAAAATATCGACAATGTATACGTAAATATTTTACAATTATCCAACCCTCAATATATCCTATAGAACTTTTAGAATTCATTACGAGAATTCGTTCGTTTCCAGATTTGGTATATATATGAAATGTGCACTCTTGCACGCACATATAAAATCACTCAGATATTCATTATATATCTGAGTCTTGTACGCCGAGAAATTTTTTTTCTTTTTTTTCACTTATGTATTTTAAGTTGCATCTCCTTTCGGTATTAGCGACTCTTATAGTAATTTACAAATTTACATTGGTTACATTACAACGCAGTTTTGTTAAGTCTATCATATATAAATATATACAGTATATATTCTAGTAGTGGTATAAATATAATAAGTATTCATTCGACTTTCTGAAAAATATACAGAGAATTATTATAGATTTTGCAGATGGTGATTTGTTTATTATTGATCAGAATTATCATAGCTACTGCTTCGAATATTATAGTGAGCTTAAGTTCATAACTGTAAATATTGTTTCTTACTAAGGTACTGACACCACCGCTTAGTAGGAGGCAGTCGGTTTTATTTTTATTATAACTAGAAAAACTATTTATTTTAATACTCTCGTCAGTCTTAAGGTTTGTTTCTTATAAACATATAATATCAGACTTTTTTAACATATATATCAGACTTTTCATTATTTATATTTTTTTGCAGGAATTCGAATTTTAATAAAAAACCATTTAAATTCGATTGCTGAATATTTGCCATTTTGATTGATTTGTTTTTGTTTTTGTTTTTGTTTATGTTTTGTTTTGTTTTGTTTTTTTGGTTTTTTTTTATTATTTCTCATCGTACTGGACTGGTGTGCTAATGGGTGTCGGTGTAGCATGAGGGTTATTAATATACTTTAGCAGTCTTGTGCATCTTCGTTTTATACTAATATTTTTAACATTAGAGTACATTTCGTTATTAATAAATTCTGAAAGAGGATTTAAGTCATGTATGCATGTGTATATAATATCCAATAGGCACATAGCTCCTTTCGTACTCTCTAGAAGATTTTTCATCATAATTTAAGAATTCGTTTATTTGGTTTAAGTAATCTTGAATATTAGGGGTGAACTAAATTTTAATGAAAAAAAGAGATTTATAATGGAAAATGGATACACGTTAGCTTAATCAAAATATGTTCCATCATTTTATACTACTTTTTCCCATCTTTCTGGCAATATGGTGATACCATGGCGAAAGAGCAATGGCGGTTTCGAGGCGATCCAATCATACACAAATTCTCGCACTTCTTGAACATGTCAAAAGTGCGTATCAACGAGCTCGTGGTGCATCGATCTGAATAGGTGGTAACCAGAAGGCAAGTACGCTGGCCGCGGCAACACTTCCCATTCGAGTTCCAACAGGGTGTTTTTGACGGCTTTCGGAACATGTGGCCGAGTGTTGTCATGCAAGAGAATGACTTTGCGCCTATTGCTCGATATTGCAGTTCTATGTTCGATCACTTTCTGTTGCAAGTCATTTACTTGACGTTTGTATACCTCGAACGTGACGATTTAATTCTGTTTTAACAACTCGTAGTAGAGCACACTCTATTGGTCTCACCAAATATACAGCAATACATACAGCAAATTTTCCAGCAATACATACAGCAATTTTTCAGCAAATACATGGCATCTATTTTCCTTCTTTATGAATCTTTCCCATCGCATGTAAACGTTTGCCAACTACTCTGTCACTACTCCTAACTTATTAGCGAGTTCTTTCAGCGTTTGAGCTGAGTTGTCGTCCAATATTGCTTGCAATGCACACTATCTTAAAACTTTTTCGGTTGTCTTTATCTCCACTTCTAAACCGCTGAAACCACTCTTTACATGTTGTAAGCGATGGAGCTTGCTCGCCATAACATTCTTGAAGCAATTGATACGTTTGTGCTACACGTTTTTTCAAATAATATTAGTGCAAAAGGACATGTCGAAAAAATGATTTATGACGATTCATTTTTCACTGATCAAAAAATTATAATGTTTATATAAATGATGGCGCCTGTTAACTGAATTTTATTCGTAAATGCCAAAACTGAAAACTAAGTACTGAATCAGACACATCTGACTTTTCGTACTGCTTATATCGTCATTAAACGTGAAGGTCGAAAACTCCTTACTTAAAAGTTTTGTATCCACTTGGTCTAATTCGCTATCAAACTCGTGTATTTTAGTTTGTTGAGAAATATTATCTGCTGCTAGTCGAATCTGTAATATCATTTTTAATAAGTTCTTTTCTTAATTTTATTTTAATGTCTCGTTTAAAATTTTTTGAATCTATTCCAGTAGTAATACCGCTTCCGCTAGAACTTTATTTACTTTCGAATCACTTTTTCTCTGTAGTTGAGTTTCTGTTTGAACGACTTGCATGATTAAGATATTTATGTCATTAATATTAAATTTGGATTCCGCGAAAGTGTCTTGGCGTTTTGTGTTATTGTTTAAAATAGGAAATATTTGTACCTTTATATTACAATTCTTACCTAATTGATTGATGAAGCATTTAAGTATGCCTATACTAGTGTAAATAAAAGAATTTATTTAATTAAAATTTATTTTAAAGGTTTCCGGAACAAGATGAACATCGGCAGGATTTATAAAAACTTGACATCTGAAGCTAGTGACGTGGCTATATCCTTCTTTAGTAATAATAGCCTTGAAGGTCGTTACCGGTGAGCCTCTTTTAATCTTTAATTGATCTAGATATTTTCAAATGCATAGTTCGAAATGTCTGACAATATATTTGAAAAATAATTCTTTTTGGAATCAATTTGAATTTATCTGCGACTTCAGTTACTAATTCTTTAATTGATAGATAGATGCAGTTTCGAGTTCGATTGTTCGGTTGTTAGATATTCTTGACTCAGATTCGATTATTAAATATTCTTGAGGCGTAAAGAACATTCTTAAGTTCAACAATATTGCCAATGGCACATACATAGTCAGTTAAGTTTAAGTTCACCACAAAGTCCACGATGAATCCTTGTTCTATTTTAGGTATAAGATTTTTTTAAGCTTTCGACACAAATGTCGAGACGTTCTTAAGAATTAGATTGTTGTACAATTCTATATCCATATTCACTATTTTAGTAATTGCATTCGCAACAACAACACCGATTGGAGAGGATCGAGGCCTCTCAAATACGCTAATAATTATACACAAAGCGATTGTAAACACATGTGTTTACGATAAGAGTTCGATATAAACTCGAAAAATAATTGATTATTACGAAACTTTATCAATAGGATTATATACAACTGATGCGAGAGTTACCTTTGTTTTTTTGTTGATTTGTTGTTTTCGAAGGAATTCATTTGATTACCAAATCAATATACCGGTATGGGGTAATGGCAAATCTAAGATAAATGTATCAATGAACGACTATATCTAAGCATCGCATAAACATATTATGCAATTTTTAAATGGAGCTACCATGTGATATTATTATTAAAATTGCATTGCTGCTTAAAATATGAATTATTAAATGAAATGTAAATATGCTCTATATGTACCTGCAGTAGATAACTATACTGCAAAAGATGTATAGAGTAGTCTAAAACTCATATCCCAGTACATGAGTTAAACTTAGTTTTTTATAAGAAAGTAAATAATTTAATGAGTACAGCAAATTATGTAGCTTCGTTGCTTTCATAATTACTTGTATGCAATACTTCGAAATTGTAATTCCTTTAAAAATTATTTGTAATAAAACAAAACTTTCATGCTACAAGGTAGTAAGGTATCGTGTAATAAGCTAAATGTTCCATTGAGTGGCCATATACCATTTTATAATCATTATATGTAATTTTAATTTTATATGAAGATATTAAAAGGAAGATCACAATTGCAATCATTTGACCCCGTACTAGTAATATGGAAGAGTACCGTTCTGTTTTTGACTAATAAAAAACTTTGCAATCGCATATTCTTGGTTGATTGTCATTTTCAACGATCGTTTCTTCGAATTAGCCATTTATCTAGCGAACATTTTGTTTTATTACAAATTATTTTTTGTAATTATAAGTTATTGCATTTTTTAGATCAAGTGTCGTGGTAGAGCCACGAAGGAGAGTTCAAGAACTACTGAGCCTTGACGCTGCTGCTACACTATCTACTACTGTTTAGATTTCAAAATTTCAAATCACAAAAAAATATTAAACTTTCTTCTACCGATGTTTCTGTAATATATATATATATATATATATATATATATATATATATATATATATATATATATAATTCTTGAGGTCAGAAATCATTTCCTACCGAAATATTTAACTAAAATACTGTTTTACATATGTCATATGCAAAATGATCAAAAACACTTTGTTTGTCATAAATATAGATATAATCAAGCATAATAAAAAGTCTGCAGTTCTTAAGACCCTGAATATAAATATAGGTAGATGTCCAGGTGTTTCGGGACGACTTCCACGGAGATTTTCGTGTGCCAACGGTAGAATAAGGTGTCCAGGTATCTAGAGACAACTTCCACGAGGAGTTTTGTGTTCACACGGTAGAAACCGATGTCCTCTAGAATAGAATAAAGCATAACCTTTATTCTCTTAATTATAATGCGTATACTCTTAATTATATGCGTAACCACTACGTAGAAACTATTCTTTTAACTAAATAATCGTGCAATACTAGATTTGCAGTTAGTAAACTATAAAAAAATTTCTGTATTATATAGTGCATAATAATTGAAAAACTTTCTCAAAGTTTTTATTATTGCTTTAGTTTATTATCTCTATTCTTTCCCAAATAATTTCATATAAACAACAGTTCAAAGTTGTTGCGTCCAAAAATATAATAATATGATACACAGTTTCTCGATAATCATGGTTACAAACATAAAAAGACTAGTTCCTACTAATCTCATACGAATAAGGCATTTATTATATTAGGATGGAAGGACATATTTCTTTGATTGTAATTAATCCTGTAAACTAGTGGTCACTTTATACAAACACTTGTCAGCCCGGTTACCACAAAGTTTATGCTGTTTTTTTAATGATTAGTTTTTTGCATGAAAGAATCTTACAGTATATATCGAAATCTGAATAAATTATAGATACCTAATTTTTTAATAATAATGAATTATCAGAATAAATAGCAGAATCATGTTCACCTAAAAATATCAACGATTCCAAATAATTAATTGTTTTTATGAGTTCACGCGTGGACAAAATGATGTTAAAATAAACTCGGCTATTTGTAATTGATCTCATTACTTTATTAAATTGCATTTCTATTAAAACGATTTATTTATTATTATTTTTTAGAGTTCTGGATATATTTTGTGTAAGCTATACATGCTGTTATTTATAGAGATGTATATCAAATGTATTTAGCCATTTCTTTTAATGGTCGCTTGTTTGAAAACGTTATATTGTTGTATAATTTATTTTTTATTATCTATTTTGAAATATTTTAGAAAAAATTTTTATATGAATATTGTTCAATTATATTTTATTAGGTTTACAATATCATTACATATATTATTATGTATGTATTTTTGTCATAATATATTACTGAATTTAGAAAAATATTTTATATAAATTTTTTATAAAATACATCAAATTTGTAAGTTTTAAATTTCTTAATATGCTAAAAACATATATTATTATGATTCCCATTATCACAATCAGTAGGACATCTGACTATATCAGTTAACTGATTTTTAATTTAATTATAGAATAATGTTTGGATTAATATATTTTCAACTTTCGGAAAGTATTGAGAAGATGTATTTAATATTCTTATTATGCTAAGAACACATTAAACTCGCCTAACTGGTTTACTTTTGTTAAAAGTTCTTCTTTTGGAGATATTATCCTCACATGTATTTATGAAAACAATGGATATTTCGAGGGCATTAAGTAATGCTCTCGAATTCACAAAATATACCTTTAAAAATTAATTTTTTATCTTTTACCGAGAAACGGATTATGGATGTTGGTACATCTTTTACAGTATAATCGGTTATTTTCTTTAATTAATCTCATTTCAAATAACAATGTGATTTTATTAATTGACTTTTTGTTAATACTATATGATTTAATAGATACTAAACCCATAACTTGCAATATTTGACGATTCAAACTGATTAAAATCGTGGATAATATGAATATGTGTCACGTAGATAATCATTTATTGGTACATTTACATTAACAATCCTGTTTTTATATAGAAAAATTACAACAACCACGAATTCCGGGAAACCAAAAATTCATTCGCCATATGATTTTGTTTAAATGCAATAACTTACTAACTTACTATCAAAACTATATTTATGTATATATATAAATGTCTCTCTCTCTCTCTCTCTCTCTCTCTCTCTCTCTCTCTCTCTCTGTGTGTGTGTGTGTGTGTGTGTATTTTATATCTCTTTAATATTATATCATATTTATATTTACTGTATTATAATTTTATTTACAGCATTAATTAAATTTTTTTTGGTAGGCATGGGTTGATTCTTTAGATTAAAGATATTATTTTCGACGATCATGTTAATAAGTCACTCTTATCTCTCCTCATCTTTCACCTTTTGAATTTTTCCGTAAATATTCATGGAGCAATAAATTCTCAAATATATATATATATATATATATATATATATATATATATATATATATAAAATCGCTAATCAAATCAAAATTGTTATGGTGCATCTTCTTGCCATGTACATAGACAGTAAGAAACTATCTGACAAACTAATTAATTATCAACACTCTCAAATAACACGATATTCTTTTGAAAATGTAGTATTTAATAAGTATCAAAAATGTTTATTTTTATGTTGCAATGCGTTTTATTTGTTTCTTCTTGAATACTTATAATAAGAATTGAGTTATTTTAAATGCTTACACACGTTACCTATAATTCTAAAGGTATGCACTGTATCATTATATAGAAGTTTCTTAAATAAAGTAGTTTTCTAATATATAAAAGATAATTCTATTATTCATTATTTGATTCTATTATTTAAAAATACACTGTAAATTATACTTTGAATATTTGTATTCATGAATTCAAATTATGAACAGTATATCATTTCGTATTTCTACTTCATTATGAAAATATAAATACTTCAAATTAATATTATTCAGATTTATATATATATATATATATATATATATATATATATATATATATATATATATAATTATCGCTTATCCATATTTTATTTTAGTTTTAAGTATAATTTTACCTCTAAATCAGTCTAATTTTCATTTTCGCAATAAACAGTGAATTTGTTTTTTCTGTTTTTATACATGGAAAATCAATTAAAATCGAATACTGATATGATTCATTTTAAACAGTACTATACGCATATACTTCGGCCGAACATTATTTTGATTCACTGACAAGGAAGCTCACACATGCGATGTACTGAATGTCCTTAAATAAATGGTAATTTCTCAATTTGATAAAAGTATAGTCAAGTGTATAATTTTCTGAAAAGTCGTTGATAATTTTTCAATTTCTGTATTTTTAATACCATTAATGGCCTCTAGCGAATTATTCTAATGAAAAACTGCTGATTCCAAATGTGAAAAAAATTATGTTGTAATATCTTATATATATATATATATATATATATATATATATATATATATATATATATATTCCTATATTCTTCACGTTGTAATATATATACTCTCAGATAAAATAAGCTACTTATTGAGAATATATTTGTTTATTCTTTTTTTCAGAAAAATTCTCATTTTTCATCGTTTTGTAAAGAACCTATTATTAATTTCAAAGATTCCATCGAACGTTTCAACATGTTTTCTGACGAGGTCTCGGGTTCACAGACGGAGGTGTATATATATATATATATATATATATATATATATATATATATATACAATAAATTAAAGTAAATTGGAAAATAATCGGCAATATTGTGGTTTTTGTGGCGAAATAAGAAAAACGAATGATATATACGTGATTTATTTTAATTTTCACTTTCTTAAATTATTGAGGTAGTATTAAATTCCTCCGTTCAATATTTTTATTAGCGTGACAGCTATCTTTCTAATATTATTTAGGTCGATGATTAAGCGATACTAAAGCATGTACTTACTAAACTTTATACATATACTCACCAAATACGGCTCAAAAAATAAAGCCATTTCTCATATTTGAACATTGCTTTAAAGCATACAGCTTCTTTGTTTGTGAATACTTTTATATTAAAAGCTTGTGTCTTCATAATCACCATAGAAAATTTATTTGCTCAAAAGATATAATTGAGTTCAAGCCGATTCAAATACTTTAAATTTTAAAATTATTTTTAAATATATGTATAGAATATAAAACGCATTGTCTGCGTATATATAATAATATTATTGATAGCCTTTAGCCTACTTATACAAAATTTCTTTAAAAAAAAGATCCTGATGACTCAAGTACCATATTGCAATTAAGGGATGTAAAATATTTCTTACAAGTATTTGGTATTGTTAATAATTAATAGCAACATGTTAAAGCATGACAGCAAAATCAATGATAAATTTAATGAAGCAAACATTTAGATTTGTTCTATTTGTAAATTTGAAAGTTAATTGTAGCAAACAAAATTCGTAATAGTTAACAACTAAGAATAGATGGTGTAAAATTAATATACAGAGTATCACAAAAGTATGAATACCCTTGAATGATTCGAAAAGAATGAATGATGGAGAAAAGGTTAAATACAAAAATTTTAAAGTTCTTCTCTGGCTTTCAGATCGTGAGCTTCTGTTTGGCCATTACCATGGCCTTAAAGGTTATCTCAAATTGGAAGATCAATTCAATTTTGAACCTCTGTTTTTTCATTGTGGGTCTAGAAAGAGCAGGAAATTTTACATACAACTATGACCTAGAGCACAGCCCTGACCACAACCTTGAAATTGATTCTAGGATCAAACATGCTTTTCCAAACGGGGATTCTTATTTTTCTTATGGATTTGGGAAGATATAAAAATTTAAAATGAGTACGGTAGAAAATTTTTATGTCTTTTTAGGAATCTGTCAAGATATTGGTGAAAAACATTTTAAATATAATAAGAATATTTTTGTCTTGATGCATGACTTTCTATTTTATTTGAAGTAGTGTCAATAAGTAGAACACTACATAATAGCTTACAATGCATTGTACCTTTCTTCTTTAGATAATTGTTACTCTTTTTCAATGAATATTGAAGCACCGATCTTGGTCAAAGGTCTGCGAAGTGGCAATATATCTTGAGCTACCCGATTCACCGTATCTTTTTTTGTTCCGTAAAGATAACTTGCAATGAAACATTAATTCATGGTACCAAACAGCTCTTTTTTCTCATGGTGTTTCCAAACTGTATTAATGAGTTCATTAATTTTAGCGCATTGTCTTTTATCTACATTGTCACGTGGTGTATTATCTAGGAAAATGTATTCCTTCTAATCTCTGAAACATCTTATCTAGGATTGGAGTGCTAATTCTTTTGCGTAAAACTTAGCTTTTATCTGTAATCACAGATATAGTCTTTTATTAAATCTTGGATTCGCAAAACTAGACATTGAGGCACAAAGGTATTATTAGTATTGTTTCTGTATAACCCAACATTCTAAAGATCGAAATTGAGAACACGTTTTTAAATTCAACAGCCGTATTTTGAAAAAATAATAAAAGCGGTGACATCAAACAACGTTGTTAGACTTATAAGAAACATGCACATTTGGCGTTTGCTTTCAAATTACCTAATGAATGTGCTTCGGAGCAAAAGAATTAATGGACGTCTGACAAATGGAATATAGAATCGCGAATGATTAAAGTATTTATATGAATGGAATGGAAGTTTACCGTACTACCATATTCCGTAGGTACTACATAGTTCGAACGTACCTGAAGTGGTTAATCAACAGTTACACTTATACGGAGATATTAAAAATATTCTGCCGCCAAGATTATCAAATTCTACCAGCAAGATCGATAAAAATTGTAGCTGGCGAAGGACTAAACTTTAAATGATTCATTTTAAAGATTTTGTCACCATAAAGTTGTATTTCGTTGAAAAAAACAGCGAGAACTTATTATAAATAAAGTCATCAAAATATTTTTGTAAATCTATTGTAACTTAATAATTATATTTAACAATAATAGTATAATAATGTTTCTTTTAGTAGGTTCTTAAGAAAAATAAGCTTTTATTACCGTTGAAATTAAATTCACTGTCAATCATGAGCAAATCCATGATGAATCTATTTATCCAATTTTACAAATTCGAAGTCTCAGAACAAAGAACTTAACTACTTTTTTCTAAAGAAAATAAGCTACAATTAAACAACATCAGATCCATTGTAATTTGTAAAAGTCAATTTCTCAAAGCAATAATAGTATACGAGGCCTTCAATGACTTATCGCCAGAACGAAGAACTGATAACTCGGTGATCCAAGTTCAACTCCCGGTCTTGGCAGATTGCACATGCACCTCTGCAACAATTTACATGTGCTTTGTTTATAAACACGTCATAGACCTCCGTGATTACCACTAGTATTTAGAAGCATAAATAGAGCGTCGTTAAATAACATAAAATGAAAAATAATAGTATACATTTTCGAAGAAAAATGCTTAGTTGAGAAATAAATGAGAATTATAAAGATTATTATATTCCTATATATAAATAATAATTATAGATATATATATATATATATATATATATATATATATATATATATATATATAATATTCCAATTTGTAATATGCTCAATGATGCTGAATTATTTAGTCTAGAAGGTAAATAGTTAGATTTGACGCTGTAATTACATGGGGAGCAACCCATCGCTGTGATCTGCTGTGACGTCACTTAACCACGCCCACATAGCTCATCGCTAGCGACGAAAACAATCCAAGGCTATACATGGAGCGATAATGTCACTGCAACGAAAATCATATGGAGCAATGAAAATCGAACGTAATGAACTGTATAGAGCAACAATATACTATATTGCGCGCTATATTGCCTAAATGTACAGTAACTACTAATAGTCATTTTAAAAAAAATATTCGTATTTTATTCTCTTGATAATAGTGTTAATTAAATTTATTCAAATTAATTAAATAGTTTTAATATCAACAGTATTATTTTTAAAACATTACTATTTTTCTTCTTTCAAAATACTTTTGGCATATATACAAAGTATTGGCTATATCGAAATCGCAAGCGATTCGATATCGTAGGAAATGTACGATCTCAACCGTCACTTGCGACGGGGAAAAATACTGGCTGCGAGAAACTGTGGACGTGGTTGAGTGACGTCACTGCTGATCGCAGCAACGAGTTGCTTGCCATGTGTTGGCAGCTATAGATGTATATACATACATATTGGTCACATATATATAGCTAGTAAGTTATCACACAGGGGCTCCGACAAGGCTTGAGCTGGTACTGTTTATATAGAGCAAGGGTATCACGATACTGCTATATAGTAGTATCTTTCAGTACATTTTAGATATATCAGTACTGCATATGAAAATGTTTATAATAATAGATTATACAATCGAAACATTTGATAACTAACAATATCGCTATGTATTATATTTTATGAATTCGCGTAAATCGTGTTTATTCTTATTTTTTATGCTATAATTCAAGGTTAAATTGCTTGGTTAAAACAATTGGTAATCTTATAATTTTCTAATTATACCGACCTTGAAAACGGAAGCATTGTATTAGTTATTAATTTCATCTAATCATCCAAGCTTTTATAAAACAAGGTATGAATTGATAAATTTAATTATTAATTTCAAACTCTAGAGAAACTCTTTATAATAATGATTTAATTAATCCAAAAATTGATTTCAACATTTATTGAAAAAAGCAATTATTTAAAAATAATTCGAATTCATTACTTTATTAAAAAAAATAAGTCATATAGACTGTTAAATTCTAACAGTAATTATACGAGCGTAACGAAATAAGGAAGAGGAGATCTTTTATAATAGAATGAATAGTGCCATTGCTCAAATTGACAAAGTGTATAATTCTAAAAGGTTATAATTGAACGGATAGGGCATCAATCGTGTTACTGATATGAGAAACCACAGAAGAAATGAATCCCTACTAAATAGGAATATTGAATGCAATAATTGATATACGTATACTTACATAAACACGTAAGTACATATAAGTGTTTACATAGAATGGTAAACATAATCTAGGTAAATTATAAGAAGCCTATGTTTGTATAATTTTAGCAATACTGTCAGTTTAATTTCAGTATAGACTGACGGCATCCTTCGCGGAACACAAAACAAGTGTACATCCTGGATTTGTTTTTTTTTTTGTACACTAGAGGCAATATAATTTGATTCGGCAGCAAAACAAGAAGGAAATGTAGAAGTCTCGCCAATAGGAATTCTATTATGCAAGACAAAATACTTTATGTTCTAATTTGACTAGATACAAAGACGAAAGAAAAACATATGCGGCCGTAAACTGGTGAAAATATTATATATAAGTATGGCACAAACAAAAAAACATATAAAGAAAAAAAAATAAACGGCAAAGAAGCTTTCTAAAGTGGCAAAAATTGTTTGACAACCAGCACGATCACAAGAACATTCTATTGATGAACGAAGCTATTATCTCAATTTCATTATGGACGTTTTTTAATACATTGAAGCACGGGTATTGACAATGCTATATATATTTATTAAATTAAAAAAATAATTCATACGCTTTCTAAAAATGAATTGGATTTTAAAAATTATCAACCTTAAAAATAAAACATTTCACGCCTTAGAATCGATTCTACGTGAAAAAAAAATCGAATACATATAAAAAACTCTACATTTTATTTAAAAGTTAGTTCTTTCTATCATGCCTAGAAAAACATTATTAAAAAATTTACATTATGATAACTATATTGGTAATTTTATTTTATAAAATAAAATTACTTATTCTCCCGTGCAGAGAAAATAGAATTCTGCTTTCTAATTCGTAGGGAAGAGTCGTCATAAACACTTTTATCTCCTGGTGAGTAAAGGTGATATTTTGCTCCTTTCGGTGGAATGGTACATTGTGACACAAGGAAGAAGAAGAGGCGTTTTGTCCGACGAGTGTATCGGTGCCGTCCAAGCGAAGCGAGGTCGTCGAATTACCCGAGTTCGAAAACGCCTTTAATCCAATGTGTCAATGCTTCTTCAAAGAAGCGCGCGAAAAATTGAATGATTAACTCACAGAATGAAAAACTGTCAAATTATTTTCCCCACGTTAATTATGTTTGTATATAGGGAACAGGTATAATATCTAAAGGTTCAGACCACGCTCGCTCCGAAGCCCAAATATCGTCAATGTCAGATGTTGTACAGGCATGGGAAAATAAGAATCCTCCCTAGGGAGGAAAAATCAAATTCTGCTTTCTGATTGGTCGAGAAGGGTTCATAAATGCTTTCTCTGCCGAGGGTGGAAAAGTAATATTTTTGCTCTCGCCAGATAGCTGTAGAAAATTGTATTTTGCGCCCTAATTGTGGAAAAAAATATTCTACAATCAAATTAATAAATTATGCTTAGTAAAATATACAGAATATAAAATTATACAAATATTTAAAATGATGATGAAAACATAAACATTATTTTTCTTTCTGGTACTGAAAAGTCCTTTAGACCGTTAAACATTTGTTATCAAATTATTTAATAATCTTTCTAGACTATGTACAATTATATTAGCAAAAAGTCTATCCGTAATTTTGGTTTGGTAAAGGTTACTTCTTAGGGTTATTCAAGGTTAGATTCTTGTCAAAAATACCATTTAAATGCTCCTATCTCATTAAATTTCACTGCAAATTCTATTTTGAACTGTTTAAATTTTTTCGTTATTTATTGACAAATTTGATGAATTTTTCGGCTTAAAAGGAATTATTAATATTCGCATAAAGGCATATGTATAGATATAGATATTCTTCTAGATATATAAATTAAATTTATATTGCCTCCATAATAAACATAATGAACGAATAATAATTGTTGTCGTATTTGCTATATATACTAATTATTACTATTTTCCACGCCTCCCCTTTTATTAATAAACTAAAATTTATTTTACTATGTACTATTCCGTATGCGGACTGCTGTAACTAAATTATAAAATACAATAAAAATTATGGTCCTTCCCTTGTGTTTACTGTAGAAGTATTAAAGTTTAACTTATATATCTAGAAGAATATCTATATGTCAATATATATGCCTTTATGTGAATGTTAATAATTACTTTCATTTTTATGGTGAAAAATTAATGAAATTTTTCCATAAATAAAAGTGAAATTTTATTATTGCAAAAGAGAATCTGCAGTTGAACTTAATGAAACAAAAGCAATCGAATGATAATTTTAGTGAAGAAAGAAAACTTTTTGGAAGTTGCGAAAAGATTAAAAAATACAAATTATGGGACAATGTATAAAAAGTATGAAAATTTAAGATAAAATTTCACATAAAATTAATTAGATAGAAGGGCCGTTATTACACATAAAGTTATTAATTTTTCTATTATACTAATGTGTACAAATATGAATAAGACTTTATTTATAACTTTTGAAATCTTTATTTATTCTTCCAAATCTAATTCATTCCCTTCAAAATAATCCCCCTCGGATGCAATGCAACTATGCCAACGCTTTTTCCCATTTTCAAAACATTTTTTATACTTGTATTCTGGAATGGCCATCAATTCCTTCGATTCGGCTTTTATTTCTTCAATCGAATCAAATTTGTGTCTCCGAAGTGTTTTGAGTTTGATGAACAGCCAAAAGTCACACGGTGCTAAATCAGACGAGTGCGGTGATTGTGGAACGATATGGGTTGAATTTTTGGCGAAATTTTCACGTAACATCAATGCAGTGTAAGCTGGTGCATTATCGTGATGCAAAAACCAAGAGTTGTCTTTCCATAAATCTGGCTTTTTGAGACGAATGGCTTCACGCAAACGAAGCATAAAACTTAAATAATATACTTACTTACCTTTTGGCCGCTTGGAAGGAATTCATAATGCACCAAACCACGAGAATCGAAGAAAACAGTGAGCATAAACTTTATTTTTGAGCGATCTTGGCGTGATTTTTTCGGTCTCCGCTCTCCTTCGACATGATATTCGCTCGATTGATTGGTTGTTTCTGAATCGTAAACTTTCAAACACAAAATATCTTTTAAAATGTTGTTGACTGATACATTTGAAATTCCAACAATATCAGCAAGCGCTCTAGTAGTCAATCGACGATTTTGAAGAACCAAATCATTCATTTTGTCGACGTGTAGCCCATCAGTAGATGTTTTTGGTCGTCTTTGATGTGATTCGTCTTCAACGAGTTCTCAACCTTCTTTGAACAATTTATGCCAATCAAAAACAGTTGCTCTGAGCATTGACTTCTCACCAAAGACCTTCTGCAAAATTCTCAACGTTTCGGCGACCAATATTTCATTTTGAATACAAAATTTCATGCTTCTTCTTTGTTGAATAATTTCTGACACTATAAAAACCGAAGAGTCAACCTTTCTTTGTTTGTAAAACACAAGCGTAACTATATGGCAAATGAAGATAGTTGCCTGAAATTTGGCACAGATAACTGACAGTACTATCAACTTAAAAATAAAAGCATTTGTCCGAGTCGTTAAACCCGGGAAGATTAGATTGAAAAGTTTTACCCATATTTGTACACAGTAGTATATAATGTACTTTATCAAAATGGAAGCACTTAGTTTCCGGTGACTATGGACTCTCTTTGTAAGTAAGATCTTCATGTATAAGTTGACAAAATGACAGATTACCTATATGATAACGTTATAGCTAATTATAAATTATAGTATTTACTTACTTATGATATTGTAAGACAAATTAATTATTAATGGGCACATGTGCCTGCAAAGAAGAATCCCGTCGATTTAGCGACTCGAGGTGCAACGCCCAATGAGTTAGCGATTAACACACAGTGGTGGCATGGCCCTGTCTGGCTGGTGAATACTCCTGTTGACTGGTCCGTACGTGAGAGGTTTCGTAAAGCTTGCATTTACGAGCAACAATAGCTGAGCCTGAAATACTTGCGACATTCTCGTCATTGACACGTTTGATCCGTATCGTGGCGTATTATTTACGATCAAATATTAATTTGCGAAGACGCAAGCAGAAACTAAGCGCACTGCCAAAAATTCTGACGTCCGAGGAACTTCGACAAGTTCGAATCATAGTTATCAAGCTTGCTCCAGCAGCAACGTTTGCAAAAGAAATAGCGATTCTCACATCAGATTAATTTTTTCCAAAACGAAGCTGGTTACGAAAATTTACTCCATTCATAGATGAAGAAGGTGTATTGCATGTCGGCGGAAGGCTCGCTAATTCCGGTTTATCGAGCGATTAAAAAAATCCCCCTATTTTAATGCATGTATCAAAGTTGAGCCGTTTGATCGTTGAAGACGTGCACGCTCCGTGTCTTCAAGGAGGGGGGGGGCTACTCTCACAGCAAGTTTTGTAGCGCAAAGAGTATGGATTTTAGTCTGTAAACGCTTCGCGAAATCTGTAATCTATTAATGTATACCGTGTCAACGAGTCCAGCCTGATACAGCTAGTCAATTGATGGGCAATTTATCGGCTGCACTTGTGACACTACCTCGACCGTTTTCAATAGCTGGCGTCGATTATGCAGGACCAATTCAAGTGCACGTACCTAAGGAATGCGGTCATATGTCATATAAGGGCTGTATTGCGCTATTTGTTTGCTTCGTAATGCTGACCGTACATCTTGAATTGGTAAGCGACTGCATATCAGAGTCATTATTGCAGCATTTTGACGATTTATAGGCAGACGCGGAGTTTGTCGGAAACTATATAGCGACAACGCGACCATGTTTCATGGAGCAGATCGTGGACTACAAAAAATGTTTAAAGCTGCATCTACATTTTACCACTTAACAGTTTCTCTCCTCGCAAACGATGGTACCGAATGGAAATTTATACCACCGCCTACTCCTCATTTTGGCGGCCTGTGGGAAGCTGAAGTCAAATCCGTAATACATCACCTAAAAAGGATAATAGGCGAGCACACACAGATTTTCGAGGAATTAACGACTCTGTTAGTAGAAATTGAAGTGTATTTAAACTCTCGGCCATCCTATCCAATGAGCTCTGACATGGACGACCTCCACGTACTAACTCCTCGACACTTTCTCATTGGTGAAACACCAGCTTTAATCCCGGACGAGGAACCACCAAACGGCTCCGAGCATTTGCTTAAACGATTTAACTTGCTTCAAAGACTACGCAACAACTTTTGGAAACGATGGAGCAAGGAATATCTTCAGCATGTACAGGAAAAAAGCAAATGGAAGGAAAAAACTGTGAACTTTGCCGACGGGCAACTTGTCCTGATAATGGGCGACCGATATCCGCCAGCAAAATGGCCGCTCGGGCGTATTATAGATATCCATCTAGGCCCGGATGGTTTAGTGCGAGTGGCTATAATTAAAACTGCAACCAGTATATTCCGCAGACATATTGCGCGACTTAGCCCATTAGCCACGAATGAGGATACAAAAGGGACCGAAGTAAAATAACATGAATGCACAACGCTGAAGAAAAAAAAATTAAAACTAAGAATAGGCGAGGCTCGACTAGTTTTCGAATGTTATTTTTAAGACGCGACTATACGTGTGCAATCCTAAATTTGAATAATGTAGGTTTCGGAATATGCACGTATGTGAAATAGAATAATGTAACTAATTCTATATTCCTCTTTATTCTTCTTTTCTCTCTCTCTCTTTCCCTTTTTCCCACCCTTTTTTCCTATTTGTTAAAAATAATTAACATGTATAGGTCGAACTAACCCATACATGTTACAACATATACTCTTGAGTATATGTTGTAATAATAATAATAATAATAAACATAGTAATAATATTAGTGATAATAGTATGAATTAACTACGCGTAAATCAATGTTTTCAAATTTTCTTCAAAATAATATTTTCTTCGGCTCCGGGTTTTCATCATTTTTTTTTAACTCTTTCTTAAGTTGCACACGTCACACCGTTGGTGATATTCGGCGGCCTCTCGGATTTCATACTTTGTATACAAAGGGGGGTCATAAATGACGCACTAGCGTGCATTCCGCTTTCTTTCGACTTTCCTAAGGGAAGATAGCATTGGTGAGGGAGCTATAGAGGGGCATTTCAGTCCGAATCGTAATTTTGGTGCGGCCAGTGCACGCCTCGGACGAACCTGCGGCCTAGCTATACTGTTCGGGCCGCATCTGGTCGGACTTTTATTGGGGTACGGAGGCGTGAGCTACTCAGTTAGTCGCCTATATACATTGGCGAATACCCTTGCATACCATTTATACGTCTCCAAAATTTTCCAGGGATTATACTGGAATTTTCTGGAGATTGTTTCTCCAATGTATATTCTCTTTGCGACGTATAAACAGCGTTGCCACATTTCACCTCTTTCACTTTCTTCGCTCGCTCTCCTTATTAATACCGTATTGCCTTCTCCTCTTTCCCGATTTCCATTGCTTATTTCCCCCCGTTTAAAAATTGTCGGGAAGTATACGTAATGACGCGTCGTACGATTTGACCTGCCTCAAAAATACATGTATGGTTGCTGGCAGAAACAATAGTAAGCTGGCTAAACCGCTTCTCACCACTGAAGCTAATCTTGTGTCATGATAGACGGCTTTATGACAGTCAGATTTTATTCCGACGTCTCGTCAATGCAGATCAGTCTATACTATAGATGATTCATTTTTTCGATATTATATTATTTCTTTTGAAACAGACGATTTTGCATTTTCTTTTGATTAGATTTTTTTGATTAATTAACTCATTAGATATTCTTTGGAGAACCTTCCTCATTCATATTTATTTAAATCATTGCTCATTAGCTTTGACATACTTCTATAGTTTTACCGCGGTTACCCCAATACTCTCTGTTTTTTTTTATTATTCTGTTTTTTTTCATAAGTAATTCACAATATTCAAACAACATTTATATGTATGGTTTAGTCACGTTGTTACAAAAAGTCGATGAAGAGACTCAAAGAGAGTATCAATGTGTTTCCATCTCAATTATCGACGAGACGCTGATTTAGAAAAAATCAATCAGCGATCAAAGCTAATAAAAAATTATAACAAATATTTATGATCCATGTTGACTTAGACAATTTCTCAATTGTTAAATGTTCTACATTCTTCTCATTAGACTGGGCGATAAATAATTGCCCTGGACTCCGTTATACTTCAAAATATCTCTGCCTTTCTATAAGAAGCTTGAAAAACAAAAAAATTACTCTTCTTTTAACAGCGTATATGACTAGAAAGGGATCCGTGCACGGTCCTATTTTCCGCATTGCGTCTTGAACAAAAGTTCTTAAGAGCGGAATTCGTTAGTTTTCACGGGCCCAGCGATAATTGGCTAGTGGTCCTCTGTGTGAAACGGCGAAACTTACGATAGTCTGATAAGAAGTTACATTTGGTATGCACGGAAGTAACTACACGTACGAAATTGCAGGCAAAAACGAACGAAAGACAATTCCAATACCACGCGTCTCAACGTTATATTTATAATATTTAATTGAACGTGAAAACGCACAGACCGTGCTACCTATATGTCTACCCTGTAATATCGTTGCTGCACTAACGAAGCCCGGTACAACCCGCGCTGATATTACGAAAGAGCCCCTTCGATCGTTACCCCATAACGTCCCTAACGACGCGCGCAGTCGGCATCTACATGCCGACCTCGCGCAAGGACCCCGCATCGAAAACGTTCATCTATATAATACAGACTCTCTCGGTCAAAGAGAGAGAGAGAGAGAGAGAGAGAGAGAGAGAGAGAGAGAGAGAGAGAAGGTGCAGGAGGGAGGAGAGGTCGAGAGCACTATTGCACCGAGGATGCGCCGCTCGGTGCGGTGTTACGATGCGACTGCATCATCTTCAGAGGAGGCGAGGACGAGTCGCGCGTTTGCCGATCTCCGGGCTCCCCACCCCACCCCCGTCGCATTCGCGAACGCGCGCGCTCGCACGCGGATAATCCCCCCTATATATAAAGCCGACCGCGCCGGTGCATCCTCGGTTATAACATCGCTCGCGCATTAGACGTACAAACGTGTTTTTCTTCGGTTTTCGAGTTTTAAATATATCTATATATATTTAGATCTGTTGACTCTCCTGTTGTTCCGGCATTATATAGATTACACGTAACAGTCATGAAGACGGTGGGTGACAAAGACAGACATCATAATTACAATATATATATGTATATATATATATATATATATATATATATATATATATATATATATACACATATATGTATGTATGTATATACGAGCGGAATAAACGCGCGTTCTCGGACATCAAAACGGCTTCTCGCGCACGCACCCCCTTTGCGTGTCTGGTGCGCGGCTTATTAATAAGCCCCTTTGCCCGATCTACATATTATATATATATATATATATATATATATATATATATATATATATATGTATATATATATATATGTATATGTATAAAATACATATATCAGTGAAAGTGCGAGAGGTGATCGTGGAAACGGTTCATTTTGGAAAGATCGGTTGTTTTGTTGTTATCCGCCTAGACGATGATGTCTTCTGCGGCTGTGCGTATTCTCTCACGCTGTGTTTAAAGATGGAAAAAAATTTGCTTGGAATAAGTTCAAAATCGAATTGAGTAGATTTTTTTTCTGTAGACGAAAAGTAATTATAGATTTAAACTCGTAAATGATATGTTTTACGTTTTATCCCGTATTTCGTTAAAAAAAATATGCAAATGGTACATGTATCTAAAGAATATTTTGCATTTTTAAAACCATAGTCTTATCCACAATTATTTTAATCAAATTTTCAATGTTTTCTTGTACCTTTACCCAATATCATTTTCTTCTGTGCGAAGTACGTACTTTTTTCTATTATCTTCGTATGGATAATTTGGTCTTATGATTCATTGGTAAAATACATTATAAAATTAAGAAAAATTTTAAAAAATATAGAAAATTCGTTAAATTGTGTACGTAAATGAGTATGCTAGGTCGTTTCTGGTATGGAAATGAATTACTTAATAATGAAAAGTGTAACTATATATTAACTATATATTTTTCATATACTGTGGGAATTTCGCTACTTTATAATAAGTAAATATTAAACTTAAAATACTATGATAATGATATAAAAATAATCTTAATTTCCTGATTTGTGAGAATTCATATTAATAGAATCAAATTAATAATGATTTTGTGACCAATACGGAGAAGTCGCGACATTTGAATGACGGATTTAGTCCAAATTAAGGGAGGTAATTTCGATGAACTCCAAAATGAGCCCCGCAAAATTTTAAAAGATAACGCTTTCCCATTCTCAAAATATAGTAATTTATGACTTACAGATTAATGTACTTTTCCTATAATAAATTAAGCATGCCGAAAGATCAGATAATTTTTTTTATCATTAAAATCCTTACTTTTAACGCCTGGTTATAAAAAAAATAATAATAATAACATTCCAAGTAAAGACGTTCGAATGATCTTATGTCCTCAAACGTACAGTTTTCAAGTCCCTTTGTCAATGAAATTTTGGGCAAATTTACTCACATTAGCGAATAATTACCTGCCTGAGCCAAGAACTTGCATTGACAAAAGCTATTCTTTCAATGAATCCCCCGCAAAAAGTAAAGATTTTTATTCCAAATAAGTCCTCCAACTATGCATACGCTCGATTTAAATACAAGAAAGTAGACCAATTTTGTAAATAGGAAAGTATCGTCTCTTGTGAATGGGAGAGCGTTAGGTTCTCAGACTTTTCAGGGATTGTTTTGAAGGTAATCCGTGTGTTACCTCTCTCAATCTGGATAAAATCCGAACTCTAATGTCGTGCACGCTTCTATCAATATTATGTATGACGTAAACGAGGTTAAATTACAAAAATTACGATAAAACAAACAACTGCGCTTTTGATTGTTGCGAATCATCAAACCTAAATATAACTTTTATACGAAAAAAGTCTATAGACGACTCGATTCTGGTCTCATTTTAAGCGAGCCTTTTCCATCATATCGAGCACAGTGAGTATTATTTTCGTATATTGTTTGACGTCTTAAAATACCCTTACGGTTTTTCGATTGCGTATATTATATATGTGCCGAGGACGCTTTTATATATATATATATATATATATATATATATATATATATATATATATATATATATAAACTTACTGCAGTTCCTCGTGTCGAAGGTGCAGCCGTGATCGTGAATAATTAATAAACGAATGTCATTGACTTGCAAAAGGATTCGCTGATCGATTAATTTAAACTGTACTGTTCAAAACTATTCGCTTTTCCTTCATCGATTTATTCTATTACTATTTTCTTTTTTATTTTATTCTTACACTTTCGTTTAAATTTTGATTTGGTTTAAACTTTGATAAATAATAAATTAATGGAATCAGTTATCCATATTGCGCTTCCGTGACAAATTATAAATAAGTATAATTTTTAATTGGTTAAAGATTTTTTTTTATAATTATGTGTAGTCCGCGATCATTATTGTTAATGCTCAATTGGATGATGATCTTAGATAATCCAACTTTTTGAATCGAAAATAACTAAACGATAACTGTAACTTAAATAATATATAAGTTTTTTTATATCTAAAATCAATTATTCAATATACAATTAAAATAAAAATCTTTATGATGATAATTTTTTTTTTGTTACTTTCAATAACTGAAGCAATGTTAATGTTAAACCATAACGAATTGTAAAAATATTTATTACAAAATATTTTTTCCTTTGCATATTATATATAAAAATGAAAAAGTAGTATACATTGTTAAATTATTATATTAATTTTCTTAAAAAATTAAATTTTTGTCGAATTGAACAACTTTGTTTATAATTACATTAAGGACAATTATTTATACAATTTTTTAAAAGATCTATAGGGCTGCACATAACACATTCAATATATGTGTATAACACTGATAAAATATATTTTATAAAACTAGCCCAATATATTTTATTTCCGATATTCAATTCATAAAATTAACAATTAGTTAATTCAAGAATGGTTTAAGAGCGTCTAGATAGTGAAATTAACAAACTTATTCTACTAATACACGTTCACGAAAATAACGATTATAGGCGCCTTGTGACGGCGCACTCATTCATTTTTTCAGGTGCAAGCTTTTACGATGTCATTACAGAAGTGCTATATAGTTTTAGTATTTTAAACAATAATTTACATAAATTAATAAATATTTCTATTTATTTATTTTTTTTTTGTTATTTAACGTCGCTCTATTTATGCTTCCAAATACCGGTGCTAATCAGCAACGGAGATCTACAATGTGTTTGTAAACAAAGCACAATGTAAATTATTACAGCGGTGCTTGTGTCAATCGGCCGAGACTGGGATTGGAACTCGGATCACCAAGTTACTAGTCCTTCGCTCTAGCGATCGAACCATCGTAGGCCTCAAATATTTCTATTATTCTTACAGTCCAATTAAATACATTAATATTAATACATAATAATATCAATATATATTTATATCAATACTAATACATATCAATATATAATTAATTGAAAATTATAATGACAGTCAGACTATGTCCTTCTTTAAAATCACCCCCGTAAACTAATCTGCAATAAAAATATATTAGTTGAAAAAAAAATCTTTATTAGTAAAGTGCAATCCTTTACCCAATTAAAGATAGACTGAGGTTATCCAACGTTTCGAACTAATAATAATAATAATTTACAATATATGTGCGAGAATCAAATTTACTTCCTTTTATTTTCTTTAAATTCATTAGTAAAAAGCAATGAAATCTTTTACATCGAGAGCGGCGCTCTTATTTTACTTCAATAATTACGTATTTATAAATGTGATCGACATGAAAAAGTTTCGTATATAATTTTTATCGAGCCTCGACGTGTTAAATCGACAAAATGATAAAATATTTCTTGAAATCCTATTTAAATATTTTAATAAGGACGATGTGAACTACCCTCTTATGGCCTAGGTGAACAAATAATAAAAGTCGGCGCGAAACAAATAATAAGTAATCAGTATTATCTAATGTTCGATTACAGTGTCTTAGAATTTACATTAACTCCTTGAAACTGGAAATCGTGCTAAAACGTCGCCCGGAATACGAGCGGTCGAGCCTGTTGTGAATATCTATCATATCATTAACTATATTGTACGATTTTCAAAAGGTTGATAAATATAGTTTATTATATGGGCAGTCGACATAAGTACAATTAAATTATTTTAAATATAGTTTAACTTGATTAGCGGCGTAATATTCTTGGCAAAACAACCAATCGGCGCGAGCGGAAAATAATTTCACTCATTATATATAAATACATATATAAGTTAAAATATCCAGCAGCGAATGTATATATATACCCGCCGTATACGCGACAATCGTGTAACATCAAGTAAACGTTCTGCTTCGCCGTCCGAGCGCGCCAACATCTCCGTTGCGCGCATTAATTCAATTCGCCCAATTCCCCCTTTTTTTTATACAACGCGACGCGTGTTTCTGTATATTAGTTCCTGAATAAAAGAAAGACATTTTTCAAAATGTATTTTGAATATGAGAATGTCAATCTAATAGGATAGAGCATTGTTTAAGTCGCATTTGTCCAAATAATTCGGCAAAGAAAAACAGTTAAAATACTTTGTATTGGAGAATTTTTTTTTTATGAAATATAAACCGCTTTAAGTAGAAAATCTTCGAAGATTCGTCTTCTAAAGATGCATAAATTCAAGTTTAAATTTTAATTTTTGGCTTTTTCAAAGATTTTTTACTATGCTTAAAAAATCGTAATTAATTAAGATGTTTTTTTTATTAAATCTATTTTAATTAAACAGAGGTAAATTAGTTTTATTTCGACCAGTCGACTAACGTAGAATTATTAAGTATGAAAATATTAAATATGAAAAATGCAACATTTGAATGACTTATATACCACAAAATTAAAATCCAAATTTGGTAATAATAATAAAATTTTGGTCCGATATAAAATATTAACTGTTTCCTATATATTTTTCGAAACGATTGCGACTATAAGAACGTTCCCATACTTTATAAGAAAAAAAAAGACCTCCAGATTTTCATTATGCAGGTCAAAATGTAAGAAAAGAGCCTCTATTTTTGACGCGAGGATGTTTATTACATTGAGAATATGGTAAAGTGATAATTTTGTAAAAACGCCGTAATATTATCATGTGCATATATATATATATATATATATATATATATATATATATATATATATATATATATATATATGTAATCTGTGATTCCACGCTCGCGAAAGGCGTGAACTCGCACGCGCCATTACGTAAAATATTGTCAATCGCGAATCGCGATTCGCGACCGCGTTCGCTATAGGTTATATATATATATATATATATATATATATATATATATATATATATATTCGCGGACCATCACCCGGCTGACGCGCAACGCGGGAGAAAGTTAAAGTTCACCGCACCTCCGCCGCAGAGACACGAGCTATCTATTGGGCTATGCATATATATATATATATATATATATATATATATATATATATATATATGCACATAACACTCGCGTAGGCGCTCCACGCGATTTCGATCGCATCAGCTGAACATATCGGCATCTCTATCGAGTGTATTGCCGATCCGCATGCGCTCGTACATTGATATGTATAATATGCACCTTATGCAGTTTTAGCCTCGTTAAATTATCAATATATATATATATATATATATATATATATATATATATATATATATATATATATATAGAGAGAGAGAGAGAGAGAGAGAGAGAGAGAGAGAGAGAGAGAAACCGCGACCTCGCGCTGTTTCGGAAAATAACGAGTGAGGAGCTTCGTTGCGGCGGTCGATGTCACACACGCAAATGCGCGCGCGCGATCGCGATGATCGGAAATGTTTGTTGCGGGATTATAACAATAATTTATTTATAAAAATAAATACATTTACCAGCTACTGCAGATTGGTGTATGATCCATTTGATTTCGAATCATAAATTGTATATTCCAATATAATATATAGTAATTTCAAAAAGTAAGATATACACATATTTATCTTATCCAATGTACAACATATTCAAGGTTGAAATGGAAAATCGATGTCCAAAAAATCGTTATTTCAGTTTTATTGATGCAATTTTTAAGTTTTCTTTTTTGTCATTATTTTATGTTCATATAAATAACTACATTCATTTGTATAAAATATTTGAAAAGTTGACAAAACATTTTTATATAGAGGCTCAACAAGGTCAAATTCAGCGCCTAAAAAATATTCTTTAGCTGATAAAAAATATATGTGTGTTATTTTTTTTTAAATACTAGAATATAATATAGTATCGTTAAAATCTGTAAGATACATGATAAGTAATTTCCTCGAGAGTAAAATATATGGGATCGTCTATACATCGTTAAATATTATACTTGCAGTACACATTCTTGCTACTTTTGCGGCGAATGAGGTAATATTTATTATTTTTGTGCGTTCGTTGCCGCGACCATTGATATTTTATTAGTACTCAACATTTTATGCATCTTTTTTTCATATATATATATATATATGATATATGTACTTTAACGTCATCAATAACTCACGCTATATTCCGTGAAATAAAAATATTTTACTAAGTAATAAGTATTGGCTTTGGTGGTTTTCAAACATTTATTCTCCATTTACAAAAAAAAAGTTTTAAAAGATATTTATATCGATAAAAAGAGACATCAATATCGGTCTGTTCTTGTACTTCGGATAGAGCGACTTTGAGCAGTGTTTAAGAATCCATTTGAAAATCCTTATCGATTGATTATTCATATAATTCTTATTTATTAAGATATAGATTTTCATTTTTTGAATTAGCAGCGCTTTTTCAGTACAGTTTGCTTACCCCTTAAGACTGTAAAATATATATTCATTATTACATCTATTTTTATAACCTGGAAGAGGTACTATTTAATAATTGGCTGCAAAAGAGCGAAAAAGGATTATTCCTTAATCTCGATACGTTAAAACTATATGGAGGGCAAAAATGACAATACAACTTTATCTCATTTTCTAGCTTTGATCCTATAGAATTTTTATATACAGTAAGAGTTATTTTCCTATTTATTGATATATAAAATGTATTATTGTTATATATAATGTATAATTTACACCTCTAAAAGGCGGTCATTTTTCAAAATTTTCAAAAACTAAAGCCGATGCCTAATTTTCTGATTTTTGATGACGATCAATGTCAGACCTGCTAAATCAGATTATTTATATTTCTTAACTAGGCCGCCATTCAAAGTGCAAAAACGGCTGTTCTGCGATCATTATTCATTCCTTCATTCATTCATTTTAATGGAATTTTCATGAGCTAATTTTCTTTATAAATCTTTCATATTTATGTCGATATTGACGCTTGTTAATGTAAGTTCCACAAAATTATTTGATCAGACTAATATTTAAAGCAATCAATAAATATTGCTATATACAAACAAAAAGTGTTCCTATAAAATTTATAAGAAAATAAAAACTTATTAAAAACTTAACAATTATTTAATCACAAAAATCGATCCTTTCATATAACTATATACGTTATCCGTTGCGAGAAATGTTAAAATTATTTATAATTGATACGTACAGAATGCGATTGAAAACTAGAACTAAATTAAAGTGTGTGTGTGTGTGTGTGTGTGTGTGTGTGCGTGCGTGTGTGTGTTCAATGATAAACTGAAAGAGAAAAATAAAGATTAAAAAATCAAAATCACGGCCCGCAGGTCCTTCTGATGACGACGCTCCTGGTCGCCGCGTGCCTGGCCGCGCCCCAGCAGAACCCCAACCCCTACGCCAGCATCACGATCACGAAGCAGGAGGAGAACAACAACATTGGCGTCGATGGTTACCACTACAGTTACGAGCAGAGCGACGGCCACAAGAAGGAGGAGACGGCGATCATCACGAACCAGGGCACGGAGGACGAGGCCCTCGAGGTGACGGGCAGCTTCCAGTACCAGACGCCCGACGGCAAAACCTACAGGGTCGATTACAAGGCCGACAAGGACGGCTTCCACCCGACGATTACGCTGCTCTAAGAATAAGAATAAGACAAAAAAAGGACACGATGCGCGCTTGCTCCCCCTCCCACTCTCTGTCTCTCCCTCTTTCCATCGCTCATTTTTTTACTTGCTCCATTTTCTGTTTCTCCCTTTCTTAGGTATATTGTGTAGGGACAAAATTGTGCCTGATATATATTGAATCGTATGAGAAAGGGCAGCGAACGCGAGTGACTTACCCTGAACGTCGCTGTTTATTCAATATATATATATAATTCGACGACGACGCGCGTATTTTACTGTATTTCTCTTTTATACGTACTTTAGCACATTGTATATTTTGTTTTTAGTGCAAAAACATATCAGATAATACTTTATAAGAGCGGCCCTTAGGGTTTTCTCTTTCGTTACTATTTCTAAGGAAATGAAAATTAAACAAGCCAACAATTAATGCACGTTGCTCTAAATTACATAAGGATTACAAAACAATGTCTTTTATATAGAACTTCATTTTTTGTAGATCCATCATTTTCAATGATATTGTATAGAAAAGCTTAAAATATGGCCTGCTTCAAATATATATCAAAAGATCGTTTTAATTATTGGACATATTTAAAATATGCTTAAAATTAACATTTAGTTATTAGGATCGATTAAAAAAATAGAGAATCATTATTGGTATTAAAAGTACTTCTGAAACCTCGACCGTTGTGAATTATTTAAAGTAATTCTTAAATAATATATTTGTAAAAAAATTTCTTGTAATAAAAAATTTATATCGTTGTATGAACATTAAATGTATAGTGTGATTTTTGGATTTTATATGGAATTTATATGCACACAACTTGAATTTCTTCTAATAAAATACTGTAGGCTGGTTCTCATAACAACTCCCCCTCACGCCAACAATACCATTATGCATTCAATATCTCGTTCAAATTATTATAATTATAAATTTTGTAGTTTTTTTATGAATGTATGTACATATAGTTTTGGTACAAAATACTATCATTTGCTCTCACCATGATTAAAGAAACAAAGAAAATTATCTTATTGACTCTTTACTATACATACTCATTTATACAAATACTTAAGGTATATATCATTTAAATTATCAAAATATTTCTTTTTTTATATAATAAAATCTTTTTTAATACTAAATTGTTTAAATATTTCATCCTTTGTACTTGTCCATAAAGTGCTATATCATGTTCATAGTAATAGATAATGAAATGACATTCATTAATATCTTACAAATAATTTAAATGCAATAGAAAATTTAATTTGTCGATCTAAAACTTTCCTAACTTAACCTGGCATGCAAGACATTAATGAATTTGTAACGAATTATTTAAACGAGTCTTTAACTAACGGGGTTACAGTATTATAAAGATAAAATAAAATACAATAAAAAACATATTGTTTATAGAAAAATAAATCATTTGATAAAAATTGCTTTATGAGATTTCTATTAAATTTTATATTATTTCAAGTATTCGTATGCTATTACAAGTGTTAAAACATTATAATATATATCATAAAGTTTCATACCATTATTAATGATAAATTTGAACATACAAAATTATAGTTCTAAACATACAAATACATACAATTTAATATGTATAATTGTCATGTAGCTATATAAATCTGTTTATATATATTATTACAAAATACCTTGGGCTAGAGTATTATAATTATTTCGATATTTACAATAATTCGATTAGAGTATACTAATTAAATAGTATGCCTATTTTCTTAAATAATAATTTATTATTATATAGAATAATCTTTTGTAAAAACTATTTCAAAATTGTGGAAATTAAATCTCGAGCAGAATATCTATTATTTGTAAAAAAATTAAATCAACTCACTTTTTAAATTTTGAATATAAATCATATTCACAAATAAACAAAATATTCTGATACAAAAGTTTTTCAGTATAAAATATATTAGTATGTTACGGTACTAAGAAATTTTAATAATATAATGCATATCAATACAAAATAAAGTAACTCTATTACAACGTTTTAAAGTTAAAAATAAATCAATTGAATAAGATCTATTATTACAATCATAACCACAATTTAAATTAGTTTGTACAAAACTATAACTGATTATATATACTTTTAGGTCATGGTTTTACACCATAAATCAAAATAATAAATCTTGTAAAATTCTATTCAAAATTTCAAACAATGCATTATCAAATTTTGTACCAAATAGGCACTACTTCGCTATATATGAAAATAGATTTCATATAAATATAAAGACTAATTCTATTTTACATATATTTTTTAGGATTACGTTGATGTACCTCCCCAAGCACGAATTAGATGTAAACATTTATTCAATTTTGCACACCATTCTAACCTGTCCTCTTTCGTGTCGGCAGATAAAAGATGCCTATAATAAATTAAATTTATAATAAATAAATAAATATTTTATATTTTAATTATTAAAATAGAAAACTAGAATAATGTATTTTACCTAATAGTTGTTTCTGATCCATTTCTGATCGTAACAAGACTATCAGAATCGCCTGATTCTGCTGGTCTGGTAGATTCTAATAAAAATGTATTAGGTCTTGCACAGATGTCCCTTGAAACTAGATTCACATTTGTTGTTGTTACATCTAATATTCAAATAAAATAATTCAATTAATTGTTATTATCAAGTAAAAAATACAAATTTTATTAATTTTAAAAAACATACTTTGCAAGTCTATACTTCCGATAGGAGTTTTTTTACGCTCATCATCGGGATACTTCCAATAAGATAAAGTAGCTCCTTTAAGTAAACACCATCTTCGATGCCATGCACCAAAACCTGATATATCCTCAAACATCGTTAAGAAACCATGATGATCTACAGAAACTGTTAGCTCGCATGAGACATGCATTTGTAAACGACTTTCTAAAGGAGAAGTAATTGGAACCTAAGTATAAAAAAGTAGTATACTCATTATAACAATAAATGTAATATACAAGTAAATATTGTAAAAATAACTAATTATTTACTTTATTTAGAGTAAACTGCTGTCTATGTACTTCTTTTAAACTAAAAACTACAAATCCAGATAGTGAAAAAACTGTAGACCGAACGGCGGATGGTCCAGCAGGACTTTGAACATTAGGCATTACTAATTTACTTTCATGCTTCAAATACTTTTTTGGTGTTTTACTTCCAGCCTAAAATATTAAGGAAACAATACTTAATACTTTTTAGTAGATTGTGTTTTTTTTCTGTTAGTTAAAAATACCTTTTTGTTATTGGAACTACTGTTACTACAACTGCTTCCACTATTATGAATATGATACTTGATTTCGTGAGGAAGAATTTCTGCACGAGTTTGTAAGGAATAAACTTCTATGGTTACTTTAAAATCACTATATAATTCTTGTAGTTTCAATGTAGAAGGGAAACGTAAGCAAGAATCGCCTGCTTCGGCCTGAACAACAGGAGTTGCTATAACTGAATCTAAATGGCGTACCAAGCATACGAAGTGAAGACATGCCTCTAAAAATTCGTAAACAAAAATACCATATATCAAGCTAAATTATTCAAAACATAATATATAAAATTTTTAATGAAAAGTTTTATTTACCCGAATCAATGTGATGGAAAAAATCTTTTTTAAGTGGTAAAGTAATTGCTGAAATTGTAAGAGATCCGCTTTCTTGAACTTCTGGAGCTCCAGGTACCGCAGGTCTCAATGTACCTTCTACTTTTAATCGTTGAACTTCATTCAATGCGGCTTGTCTTCTGTGAGCTAAAGAAATTAAATTTGTTTTAAAAATAATATTTGAAATTATGCCTTAACAATTAAATACTAATTAATATGCGATGTTCTTAAACATAATAACCGTATAATAAACAATTACATACTTGCAACTAATAATAATCGTTCTCCTTCAACTTGCTCACGAGAGCCACTAAATTCTATGGTTGAATTACATAAATTTAGAGCTTGACTAGCCTGGCCAATTATTGTTTGCTGCTTTTGTATTTCTTCAAGTAATCGCTTTACTTTTTCTTGGACTAAAACAGCTTCTCTATCATCTAAAAGCTGATAGGATTCATAATTTACATCAGGTACTCGAGAAATGACACGTACTGGAGTTTTAGGAGTCTAAATATAAAAATTGAATAAGATACGAAAATTGATTAAAAAGCGATGTTAAAATTATTATGTTTTACATATTATAATGTAATTTATTATACCTGTGAGTGTTGTTTTCTGTAAAGACTGATACTATGCACTAAAGGTGCACAATTGTCATCTTCAGCAACACATTGTTCTTTCTTTCTTGGTGATGCAACTGGTGAAATAATTTTAATCGGTGATCGATAAGATGCTCTAAAATTTTTAAAAATAAAAAATAATGTATTAATTAACTTAATATCAAGACATATCTTTAAAAGGACATACCCTTGACTGTATTTGAAATTGTGACTTGTGGCAGGACTCTTTCCTGCTTTATTAAGTTTTGGGGGTGTTGGCCCTTCTTCTCTATAATCTTGAGCAGCTAAACATTCCTCAAGATATTCATCCATTTCATCAAGTACTGAAATATCAGATGAGCTGTCGGGATCAGGATTTATTGATCTCTAGAAAATTATTAATTAAATCATTAATATATATATATATATATATATATATATATATATATATATATATATATATATATATATAATTAAAATATTAAATAAGTTTATTATACTTTTTTATTAAATGGTGACTGTTGATTTACAACTTCCAAAATACTACGTCCAAGACTTGTATTTCCAATATCATCATCCTCGTCACTGCTATTGTCATCTTGATATTTGTGCTGTTAAAAATATGAAAAGTATTCTAAAAATGTACATTTTATAGTATTAAAATTCATTTATTATGGTCTTACTCTGATATAATAATCTCCCTCCGTTTCTGTTTCCGTTTCGGTAGCTTCATCTAAAGTGGCAGTTTCTGCCTCGGTAGTACTCTCTATAGTAAATTCCGTTTCAGTATCTGTTGTAGTTAATTCAACATTTCTAAGATCTGGATACAAGTTGCCTGATCGTGGTAAGGCAACTTTTACGCGTTTTGTATCAACTAATTGTCTTAACTCATTTCTTACTTTCGGTGGACTTGTAACACCTACGAAAAAAATAAATAAATACAAATAGTAGTAAACTAATAAATATTTTCATCTGTCTTATAACTTTTTTAACAAATTAATATAATTATGATATAATTTTGTGTATTCTTGAAAATGAGCCAGAGTGACATGAAATGTCTGGATTTACAGATGTAAACAATTTTGGTGAAGGGGATTATATTTTCTTTTGTTAACAAAATAATTTTGTTTTTAATATTATAAATTGCATGACAGTGATTATAAATAATGAGTCTGGCTGTCATTAGAGTTATATTAGTTTTTTAAAAAGACAAATACCGTATTTACTATTATTGACTATCTAATTAAGTTTTAAAACAGCTAATAAATATTCATACATTAATATATTTAAAATCATTTATTTTTATAAAAAATATTTAATCTTTAAGTTTTAATTTTCAATTCGACTGACATACTATTTTTTTCCAGGCCAATTTTTTTTAATATACTCATTTAAAAAATATAAGCATGTAATAGAATTATATAAAAATTTAATTGATTATTTGATATATTCTTCACAAAGAGAACTATTTTTTATTCAAACTGTACCTACCTCTTTTTGATGGAGAATTTTTGGAATTTATTAAAATTCCACTTTGTTTAGAAGTTTGAGCTGTTGGAAGAGGTGGAGGAGGTGGCGGTGGTACTTGATCCTAAAGTGAAAAAAATTAATTAATAAAGTAATTTAACGATGTTTTGTATATCTAAAAGTATAACAAAAAGTATCATATTTACAGTAGCAGGAGTGGGCTTAACTTGACATACAGGTGAACTTTTAGGCGAATTAGGTTTGCCTTCACTGCTCTCGCTAGTTCTTAATCCAGAACTTACAGCTGACTGCACGATTTCTCGATTTAGATTAAATCTAGATCTTAGCATTTCCAGCTCACGTTGTCTCTCCGCTTGAACATTTTGTAAAATGTTGTTCTCTAGTTCTTGAGTCCTGGTACCTTGTTCAAAAATCGATCGCTGAGCTTCAACTGTTCTACCACTATCGTTTCTAAATCGCGAATTGGCTGATGAGTCTAAAAATTTATAAAAATTATAATAATATTCTAATTGAAATAAATTATTTACAACAAATATGACAAATAATAAAATATAAAATTTTCATGAAATACATTTAAATATAATGTTTATAACTGTACTTAGTAAAAATATTATAAACCTTTTTTTTAATTAAAAAAAAGTTACAGTACCATAAGTAAAATAAAAAATGTGTACTTCTTACATTTATTACATATATGGATTAAAATTCCATCTATAAGTAATAAAATTAAATTATTTAAAAAACAACATTAATATAAATTTACTTATAAGCATATAAATAATATAAAAATAAAATTTAACAAACATTATAGTTCTTGATAGAAAATATGTATTCTTTTGTTTTAAAAAGAAGTTTTATTAACGCACTACCATTTGATTTTTCCTTTTCTTGTAAGACTTTTGTTGGTACAGACATAGTTAATGGAGCTTTTGGAATAAGCGCTTCGCCTTTATTTCTCTCGAACAAAGCCTTCCTCTCAGATAAAGACATTTCTGCCGGATCTTTAGTCTTCACTGTGGTACCTTTGGACTCGAACATGGACGCCTTACTTAGAACCGAACCTGGTGACTGTGCGAGGGAACTTTTAGGAGAACTACTATAACCAAATCTCGAATTCATTCGTGCATTACTAACAGCTGGGGAGCCAGCACTGCTGCTACCGCTTTTGGTCAGCTTCTCTGGAGTCTTCAAATTTTGGCTGCTACTGTTGCTACGCGTTGAACTACTAGATGGACTCGATGAAGTACTACTATTTTCCGCTGAAACTTTCTCGCTGATCTTTGGAAGGGCAGAAGAGGACACGGACTTTGCTGGCATCTTCAATGGTGACTTCTGTTTAGATGAATTTTGACCCTGAGAACAATCCTTATAGTTATACACAAGACGGGAATTGCTTTTAGAGCGACTAAACCCCTGTGCCTCCTGTAACATATGTGGTACAATGAATTCACGAAATTTAACTAATATTTTGATTTTCATTCGTCTAAAATAAAAAGCGTGAATCAATTACGCAGACTATTAGTATCGAGGTATAGGGATTTAAGCAGTTTTCAATTATATTGCTATTACTTTTGATTAGTGTTTATTTTAAAATTATAAATGTCAGCTCTTACCAGGGTTTCTAAAACACTTTTGTCCCATTTCATTGATCTTGATGGACTGTTATGTTTATTTTCTCGAATTCCACTTGTACTTGGCTGTGGCTCAGATCCAATTTTTATTTGCTCGTTTAATTTTGCTTGAACTCTTTCTGCTTTAGTAATGGTAGGTTTTACCTAAAATTAAAATATATTTGAAATTATTATGAAGATATTTCTTCTGTGCAAAGAAAGACATTTATTGCATACTATTGTTGGATGAGATAGATCGTCTTCCCAATTATTAATTTCAGAAGCAAGAGCTGCTAATCTGTTTAACCGGGCACAAGGTTTGGCTGATTTGTTTTCTTTTATTTCTTCAACAGCAAACTTTTCTTCTGTCTTATGAATAGGTGAGCTCAACTCTCTATTATCATCTACATAAGAAATCATTTATAAATATTTGTAATTTCATTTTTTGTAATAATATACAATAATATCATTTCAATTTTTATTTAACTTTTATAATGTATAATACGTATTAATTATAATTTTATAATTAATATGTATTATATATATATAAGATTATATATTATATATTATATATATAAAATATAATTTTCAATTAACGTTTTATTTATTACACATACACTTATACATAGAAAAATTTTACACTCTTTCATTATAAGAATTTTATTAATATTAATTATTATTTTAACTTTATTAAATATTAAAATATTTTATTCTATAAGATTTCTATTATATATATATATATATATATATATATATATATATATATATATATATATATATTTTTTGTAATATTAATTAGAAGTTTAATAAATTTCTTTTTATAATTTACCAAATTAGAGAGAATAGAGATAATATAATCTCAACAATTAGATTTAATGTTTTAATAAATTCTTCAATTAAAATTTTAATAATTATGTTATTTTTATGTATAATAAAAATTAATTTTAAAGTTTTTTAGAATTTCTAATATGAAATTGATACTTAATTATTAATAATTTATCATTATTTACAGGTTTCTTTTTTTTATATCATTATGATAAAAAGTTAATAACTTTAATTTCAATAATTTTGATATTAATCATAATAACTTTGCAAGTAAAAATAATTATTGATTAAAAAGATATTTACGAAAAATTAATTGAATCAAAATATTTTTAATAAAATCTAATAAACTATTCAATAATATTTACTTTTCGTTAAAAAGATTACCTACTATTTTCACCGACTCAATATGATAAAATTTTGGATCCTTACTAAAAGTATGCTTATTAAATCAATTTTTGAAATTTTCTTATCATTTCACTATTGTACTAATATTCATTATGCATTTACTCATATAATACAAGATAGAAATTATAGGTTTTTTAATATTGAACTGTAGATGTACTAATCTTCTGTTTCCTTCGTTAAAGCATGGACAATAGAAAGTATGATTTTTTTAACATTAATAATAGTTGCATTTATAGGATATATTTGACTTTGATATCAGAAGTCCTTTTGAGGAGCAACTATAATTACAAACTTAGTGTTTGTATTCACCATACAGTAGCGAATTTATGTTACTTGTACTATAAAATAGTATATGACATGTGGCCTATAAGACCATCAACGGATGACATGAAGTTAGCAGCTGATCGAGGTGAGTAAAAACCATAATGAATCATTAAACAGCCTTGTGTCGTAATGTACTAATTCATGTTAGCGAAATAATCTTTATGAATAATAAAATAAAGTTCTTTATTCTTTTTACAAACACTTAAGAAGTTTCACAAACAATGATTTACATTAACATGTCTTCTATGCGATTAGGCCAAATGTTTAAACTATTTTATAAGATGTATGCAAGGAAAAATTTTTTTAAAAGTGAAATTAAAATTGGGAATTACTTTAAAGATTAGAAAAATTCTGGATATACGATAAGCTTTCCAACTATAAATAGAACTATTGAGTTCAAAAATAAAAAACCAAACAATCCATTAAAAACCCAAAATTTAATGCTGGGAATCCGGCATCTTGGAAGTTACATTACACTTGGAACACACTCCGTTTTCACGTGACCTATGTCAAAATTAAGTAATTTATCTCAACAGGAATAGAATATTTAGTCAGAAATTGATTAAGGAGGACGGAGTTCAAGGAATATCATTACCCTTTTTAGATGTCAAGAAAAGTTCTCTCACTTCAGAAAAGGATGTGTCTTATTTTTCGCGCCTTATATTTCAACCTGCAATCGAGTTTGAAATGAATAAAGAACAACTATTATAGTACGTTTCGCATTAAATAATCTGCTGGACTCGTCAATTTTCAATCAAACGTCGCACGTCTAAGATTAGACCAGTTGTCATCTTACTGACGATCCTAGCAGAAGGTTTAAGGCGTAACGTACAATAATAGCTGATTTCGGATCATTTAAAATTATTCTCAATTTTAATTTCACCTTTTAAGAAATTTCTTTCTGTTGCATACTTCTTCGAAAGTAAACTCTTTACATTTGGCCTAATCGTCTAAAAGACATGCGATATACATCATCGCTTAGTCAAACATCTAAAACACTTTGTAAAAAGAACAAAAATTTTCGTAAACATTATTTAATAAATTGATAAATAAAATTTATACAATTTAATACTAATATAAAATATAAATTACTTTAATTTTACATAAAAAATATTTGCTAGTAAAATTATATTTGTTACTTTATATTATAATAATCATATATTAAAAACAATAATTTAAATACTTATAAAATAATAACATATAAATTATTATTGGATAAAAATTATTATAAAGAGCTTATTATTTTATATCTTCTTTTATCTCTTTTTTATCAAAGTGCGCGACCTGCTGTAAAATTATTATTATTATTATATATTGCATAATTAAAGAAGAAGTGTCTAAATTGGAATAAAGATAAGCTTGTAAACAAAGGGTCCAAACAGAGAATGGCCCTAGAATGACCTTTCACTTATATGCTATACTATATGCTATATACGATGTGTATACAAAAACCAGTCTTGATCGTGGTCTCACGTGGTTCGCAAACCAGTTTTAGCTAGCTTGTGTGGGTGTATTATAATCTTTATTACGTACCAGAGTACAATTTTCCCAGTCGTTGGAGTTTTGATCTAACATTTGATGTTTGACCATCGCCATTCTCCTTATTACGATCTTCATTTTTAGATACTTTATCTAGATTTTTAGGCGATGATTTCTTGAACGCCTTGGCTGGAGATCCAGATGGAGATATAGGTTGTTTTACTGTCTTCGGCGATTTTTTTGTAATAACGTCCGTTATTACTGAAAACAGAAAACAAGAAATTGTTGTATTATAATATTAAATTATTATTATTATATATATATATATATATATATATATATATATATACATATAATTATATTGTTGAATTATATAAAAAAAACACGAATTAATTAAAACATGAATGTCGTGCGAAATCGTGGAAATCGTAATAATCCGATTAGCTCAAGTTACCTTATATATATTTTTGGTTTTCATTATATGTTACAGGGAATCTATAAGCAGATTTATTTAGTTTATTTTATTTAGTTGTGTATTAAATCATTTTACAAACAATATATCGTTCGTTAATAGTTTAAAAAGAACAATACGTGTTACAAGTTATTCAGTTCAGATTCCAACTACTAGTTTCGATATGTTCCTCCCTCTTCAAACAAACCCTGACAATCAAAAATAAAAATCAAAAATAATCTGATCAACCGAAAGCAGAACGGAGACGGAGCGTTGCATAATGATATAAAAGAATACGAATTAACCAAAAGATAAATGAAATTGCGCTATGAATTTTTTGAAGATAAATTAAAATTATAAACTGAAATGATTACTATTTGTACGATTCGCCCTCAGTTGCTGAGCTCGTCAGTAGGACTATAGGTAATCAATTCCTAGACGATCTATGCTTGGCAAAATCATTACGAACGTAAGATATTAAAACAATAAAATTATCTATGGGAGAAGAATATTATTTTCAAATGAGGGACTACAAATTATTATTTACATACATCTTAGAAAATAACATAGAGACATTTGCTTCTTCAGCTACTAAATAAAAGATAAATTAAATTGCGCTATGGCATTTGGTGAACCTTAATTCAATATTCGTCCTACTGACGAGCCCAGCAGGTAACTGAGGACGAATCGTACAAATAGTAATTCTTCTAGTTTATAATTTTCAATTATCTTCTTCAAAAAAACTCATAGCGCAATTTCATTTAGCTTTCAGTCAATTCGTCTTCTTTTATATAATTACTATACCATTTTATTGTTTTCTGTTTTCAGTAATAACGGACGTTATTACAAAAAAATCACCGAAGACAGTGAAACAATCTGTATCTCCATCTGGATCTCCAGCCAAGGCGTTCAAGAAATCATCGCCTAAAAATCCAGATAAAGTATCTAAGAATGAAGATCGTAATAAGGAGGATGGCGATGGTCAAACATCAAATGTTAGATCGAAACTTCAACGACTGGGTAAATTGTACTCTGGTACGGAATAAAAATTATAATACACCCACACAAGCTAGCTAAAACTGGTTTGCGAACCACGTGAGACCACGATCAAGACTGGTTTTTGTATACACATCGTATATAGCATATAGTATAGCATATAAGTGAAAGGTCATTCTAGGGCCATTCTCCGTTTGGACCCTTTGTTTACAAGCTTATCTTTATTCCAATTTAGACACTTCTTCTTTAATTATGCAATATATATAATAATAATAATAATTTTACAGCAGGTCGCGCACTTTGATAAAAAAGAGATAAAAGAAGATATAAAATAATAAGCTCTTTATAATAATTTTTATCCAATAATAATTTATATGTTATTATTTTATAAGTATTTAAATTATTGTTTTTAATATATGATTATTATAATATAAAGTAACAAATATAATTTTACTAGCAAATATGTTTTATGTAAAATTAAAGTAATTTATATTTTATATTAGTATTAAATTGTATAAATTTTATTTATCAATTTATTAAATAATGTTTACGAAAATTGTTGTTCTTTTTACAAAGTGTTTTAGATGTTTGACTAAGCGATGATGTATATCGCATGTCTTTTAGACGATTAGGCCAAATGTAAAGAGTTTACTTTCGAAGAAGTATGCAACAGAAAGAAATTTCTTAAAAGGTGAAATTAAAATTGAGAATAATTTTAAATGATCCGAAATCAGCTATTATTGTACGTTACGCCTTAAACCTTCTGCTGGGATCGTCAGTAAGATGACAACTGGTCTAATCTTAGACGTGCGACGTTTGATTGAAAATTGACGAGTCCAGCAGATTGTGTAATGCGTAACGCATTATAATAGTTGTTCTTTGTTCGTTTCAAACTCGATTGCGGGTTGAAATATAAGGCGCGAAAAATAAGACACATCCTTTTCTGAAGTGAGATAACTTTTCTTGACATCTAAAAAGGGTAATGATATTTCTTGAACTCCGCCCTCCTTAATCAATCTCTGACTAAATATTCTATTCCTGTTGAGATAAATTACTTAATTTTGACATAGGCCACGCGAAAACGGAGTGTGTTCCAAGTGTAATGTAACTTCCAAGATGCCAGATTCCCAGCATTAATTTTTGGATTTTTATTGGATCGTTTGGTTTTTTATTTTTGAACTCAGTAGTTCTATTTATAGCTGGAAAGCTTATCGTATATCCAGAATTTTTGTAATCTTTAAAATTATTCATCGCCATTCTCTTTATTTTGCTCTTCATTCTTAGATACTTTATCTGGATTTTTAGGCGATGATTTCTTGAACGCCTTGACTGGAGATCCAGATGGAGATACAGATTGTTTCGCGGGTTTCGTTGATTTTTTTGCAATAACGTCTGTTATTACATAATACAGAAAACAATAAAATTTTATAGTAATTATATAAAAGAAGACGAATTAACTGAAAGATAAATGAAATTGCTCTATGAGTTTTTTTGAAGAAGATAAATTAAAATTATAAACTAGAAGAATTACTATTTGTACGATTCGTCCTCAGTTACCTGCTGGGTTCGTCAGTAGGACGAATATTGAATTAAGGTTCACCAAATGCCATAGCGCAATTTAATTTATCTTTTATTTAGTAGCTGAATAAGCAAATGTCTCTGTTATTTTCTAAGATGTGTGTAAATAATAATTTGAAGTCCCTCATTTGAAAATAATATTCTTCTCCCATAGATAATTTTATTGTTTTAATATCTTACATTCGCAATGATTTTGGCAAGCATCGTTTTTCTAGAAATTATTACCTATAGTCCTATTGACGAGCCTAGCAGGTAACTGAGGGCGAAACGTATAAATAGTAATTCTTTTAGTTTATAATTTTAACTTCTTCAAAAAATTATTTCTTGCATATTTCTAATAAAGTACAATATCATATTTATATTCATTGCCTAAGGATATTGTCGATGTTTTATATCGTAAAGTGTACAACTTTTCAAGTATTAGTGTAATTATATATTTCTGTCATAAATATATTTGAACACGAATTCTATATAAGAATTGGTATTTAAGTTCAGTGATAAGTTTTACTGATTTTTATAATTTATAAAGTTAAATTCCTATTAATAGATTACAATTTTAGTTAATATTATAATTAGTTTTATATGTAAAAATCTTATTGATTACAAAAATACTATCACTTTACCAGTGATATATAAGTACATGCGAGATATCGACTAATTATTTGACGAAATAAGCGACTAAATATTCAAAGGCATATTTAATCATTTATAATTTGAAATGTATTTGAATATAAAATTAATTAATTAATGAAATAAGGATCGCGAACACACCTTTGTTATAAGCGACAAAATTGTATACAATCAGATACAATTAAGGTATACGTTTTATCCATACTATGGCGGGTAAAAGCGAAGATTTAGTCGAAAATTAATTTTTATGTAATTTTACAAATCAGGTGGTCAAATACTAGCTAAAGGAAATTCTTGAGGTTTTACAAAAGTAATTGAAATGGTTATGTTTCCATAACAGCAATTGATTTGTATTGTGAAGGAAAATTTTAAAATTTTCTTTGGCAAATCTTCTCTATAATTTCATAAATATGGTGACTATATTTTAGTTTTCAAAAAATCTCGAGAATTTAAAAGACGTGTTTATTGTTTATTTCTATTGCTAAAAACGGATACATGTATACCATTTTAATATAAAATAAATCTATTTTAGTATATTTTATTTACATTTCGATAATTATTTAGAATTTGTTAATATAGTATTATAATAGTTAGCTAAGTCTTATAGTAGTTTATAAACGATTTAAAATTAAAGCTTAGACCAAATTTCAAAAATAAAATCAATACTTTTTTGTTAAGACCAAGACAAGACTGACAATCCCAAGACTCATATAAAACGAAGACAATATCTTACTGACAAGAATTTTTCGATACTAAGCCAAAAATGTATTAAATTTTGTCCTATCTTGATATTGGTAAAGTACTATTCAGTTTTTGAAAAATTAGTTATTGTTGTAAAATCCTAACAAAAATTAATGTAAATCGACGGTAAATTGAATTTAATTATACGAATTTGTTATAAATATGTTTACGGAGGAGATACCAATCGGGTGATCGATAATTTGATAAATTGGACGCAATTTTAAATTTGTTATCACTCAAAAAATTATCTATTAAAAGTATACAAATAAAATTTTTAATGACCAATTTTATCAGAACTTTGTTTTAAGTAAAAAATGTTGTAGTATACTATGTACCATTGTTTTATACAAGTAAATAGAATAATAAATGAAATAGAGTAATAACATGAAAGAGAGACAGTTACTAAATTGTGAAATTTATATATTATACACCATATTTTATTATTCTTTGTATTTTATATCCTAAACAAAAAACATATATATATTTATATATGTATAAATAAATTTAACAGATTAAGCAACTGTCAAAACAACGTTTACAAACGCCCGTTCGTATAACAGAAAACTCAAGTTCAAACTACGTGAGTCCTCGGTATCGCTAACGTGGCGAGTTCGAGAAACATTTTACCACAGTTACTCAAATAATGCTAACGTTTTTTGTCTCTCAGTGTAAAATTCATTTGTGTTTCGTCCTTGTATATTAGGGATAATACAAAGGAATAATTTGAAATAAACATAATAACTTATTTTACTTCAATGAAAGTTTAAAAAAATAATTTTTTATTGTATTACTACAACTGTTTTTGTAAATTAGCATTATAATTATATAAATATACTTATAAAACTTGTTTTATTTATTAAGATATGATTATCAATGAAGGTATAAGTTTATCTGACTTATTCTAAAAAGATACTTTATATTGCCAATAATAAGCTATGTATTATAAAATATTGATTTACAAGAATTATAAACATTACACATTTATACATTAATTATTATCCTTATACCAGCCACGTCTCTGTCTTATACAGTAATTATAATTATAAATAATTAGAAATTACGTTCTTTATAAAGTATTGAAAGCATTTAAATAAATTGTTTGCATTAAAATTAAAATAAATTCTGTTTATTTGAAAATGGTTCTTTATATTATTTTAATCTTAAAAAAATAATTAAAATACTTTCAATATTTGACAAGTATCTATTGTTAATTATTATAAAGCCAGAATGCTAAATGAAGATTGAGACTGTAGTCATAAAGTTTATAATAAATTAATGTTTAATATTCATAATATTTATAAATAGATATTTTATAATACAAAGATTATTACTTCTTATAAAATAAATATCTTTAGAAAAGCCCTGGCAAGCTTATACCTTATTTTAGTATTTAAACCACAGACTAAAAAATCATTACATGTGTATTTGGAGTGACTAGTTATATACATCATATTCATATTGGCGATTTACAAGAAGAATTTCGTACAGCAATGAAAAAACCATGAAAAGAATGGTGTATCGAACAATTTTGAGTATTAAAAAAAATATTTAAAACAAAATTTATAAATCTTATTAAATATGTATTTTATGTTCTAGATATTTTTTTTACTATAACTTATAGTTTTCAAGGAATTGAATTCGAATTTTGAGCATATAATGCAGAATTTTGAATTAACAAATCCCAGTAAACAAATTTTTAACTTAATTAAAAATGTTCTCCAATTTGTTACAGTTTCAACCACTATACTATGTTATTAAATATGTCGAATTTTGGAAACGGCTAATTTGTAATATGTAACCCAGAAAATAGCTCCACGAAAATTTTCAAATTTAATCTATAAAGATCCTCATATACTTGAGTACACTTACTACGATTTCAATTATTTATTTTCATTGCACTATATCTATCTATATTTTATCATTAAAATGAAAATTAATTTTTTTGTCTATATATAAAACAATAAGAAACATAAAATATAACTTCTGACACTCTGCTGCAAGTATAACAAAACAATTTTAAAAAAATTAACATTGAATAAGTAGTTTTTGAGATTTTTTTTTACATATGAAAATTCTTATTCAATATCATATGTTTATATTTAAAAAATTCGTTAATGTTTTATAAAATTCAGAGTTGCCTAATTTGTACTTTTATAAGCAGTTTGATTAATAAATTGTTTTTCTATTCTGAAGTATGGTTTGCTAAGAATTAAAACACTTGATTATTATATATAAACTACAAATAAAAGTGTTTCTTCAAGCCAAATTATTGATATTTAAAATTTTAAAAAATATTTTTTAAATCTATTCATGAAACTAACTTATTCTTTTAAATTAAATTTATTTAATTATAGTAATTTTTCTTTTAATGTAATACAATAATTTTTTATACCTGGCACTTGTGACAAAATCGCATTTGCATCTCTTAGAGGACTACGTCTTCTTTTAACATCATGACCAGCATTTGTTAATTGTGTATCTAGTTTTTCTCTCCTTGCTTTTGCCCTTTCCAACATACGCTAAAATTTTAAATATAATTAATAAGATTTACATTATTATTATTATCTTTAATATTAAATAAAATATTATTCTGAAAACTATATCTAAAAAAACTGAATATTCATAGGGTATAACTAAGTTTCTGTTCTATTACATCATCTTATCATATTAAATTTTACTTATATTATACAGCTTGCAGAATATAAGAAGTATATTGTGTATAGTTATGAATGAATCATTTCATACCAGGATGTAACTGCAAAAACTGCAGATAAGCAAAATAAGAAATATTTGATTTGGAATATATATAGTTTCTGTGTTACATAATAAAACAACTTTTAAAACAATTTAAAAAAATAAACATATTAAATAATAATGATGATGATAATGATGATGATAATGATTATGATAATAATAATAATAATAATAATAATAACAACAATGGCAACAACAATAATAATAACAATAATGAAAACAACAACAACAACAATAACAACAATCTAAGCTGAAGTAAATTTTTCTATAATTAATATTTTATCTAATTAATTTTTATATACTACTATTCATAACTACATCTAAAAAAATTTTTCTGAAATATACATATAATAAGTAAGATTTAGAATTGATATTTAATAATAAATCAAAAATATTCAGTTTTAATATTATCTTATAATATAATGATAAAATATTATAGAATAGACTTAATGAGAACTTTTCATGGTAGCAAAAAAGTTAAGTTAGATAAAAGAAATGGCAATAGCTTATACCGATTTTACTCTATTTAAGAGCATTTAATGAATTTAATAAAGGAGTGGCTATGGTAAAAATTAATTCAACTCCTTAAATGAATGAAAAGTTGTTTAAACGACGCTCGGAATTTTAAAACTAAGATATAAATAACATCTGCCCAAGCGTTATTCACATATAGGCAAAGGGAGGAGCACGGCTCACAACACGACGCATAAGTGAAAGCTCCGCCAGGGGTGTACTTAAAAATCTAACGAATCTGCGTAGGACTGATGCCGAGTGCACAGCTCCGAAACCCTGATGGCTCGGCCAAATGTCTAATCGGATTTGAAGCAGGTACGAGAACGGCCCGACTCACGCCCATACCTCAACGGTTTGAGGACGACCCACCGAAAAGCGCGTACACATCGTATAATAAATGCCCGAGCCAAGGAAATAAAACAATTAGACTTTACCTGTGTAAAAGGGTCCATTGTCTCAAGCTAGGAAGCGTAGTTTCTTCCTCGACGCTCTCTCTCTCTCTCTCGTCCTCTATGTCTCCTCTCTCTTGCTCTCTCTCTCTCTCTCTCTCTCTTGAAATTTATCTTACGAAACACAAGGCACTGCCTTCTAATTCAAAAATTATATTTTTTCGTTCCAATGCTAAACACGACCGCAGTCACGAGCTCCTCCAAAATCAGACACTCGATTTGTACGCGCAGCTGCTCTTCCCCGAATCCTGCTGTATATATGGAATTATGGATCTCACTACTCGGATTTCGGCCGTTGAATTTGAACTGAGCGAGCGAATGAAGCGGTGTCGGTAGTATATAGGAAATAGTCAAATAAGAACACGCTTCTTCACTAATTTTGACGCTTTAATAAGGACGTCTAGCATCGTTCACTCCAACTTTTTAAAGAGCTTGGCTCTTTGCTACTGCGATACCCGCTTTTTTCTACTTTTTTCACTTCCCTAATACCGAACCGCACGCGCACGGATGCACTGTTTTTAAAAACACTCGTAGCGTCCTGCGCGCCTACCGCCGTCTAAACAGCTTGGTAAACTGTGAAGGCGGTTAAGGAGAAGGGAGAGGAGAGCACGGCCGCCGTTGAATATCGTATACCGCGTTATGCTGTGTTGGTGTTCACCGACAGGATAATGGACTGTATGAATGCATCTGCAACAGGAGAGACGACTGGCGGGCTCGGCCCGGCCCGGCGTACGCGGTTTGGCTCGGCTTGGGTCTCAGAATTACAGCGTTGCCAATTTTCTGTATCTGTTAGTAGAGCTCTTGTGCGTGCGTAACTGCGTATAGTTTCTTACGATATGAATGAAGAATCTGTAGGTAAACTTTTGGCATCTTATGATGCGCAGAAACAATATGAAGATGCATTTTTGGAGCTAATTAATTATTTAATTATAAATAACAGCGGCAATTGTATTAACTATTAATATATTAAGATGGTAACGAAGGATAAGAAATTAATATATTTAAAAAAATTAATTAGCTAACTGATATTTTGTTATCTCTTATAACTTATAATTCTTTAATGCTTTACTTTTGTCTGTCAAAAAAATGTTATTCCATTAAAACATTTTTGATTTACTATTGTATAATTGTAAACTGTTCATACAAAACATTAAAAAATTTGTGTATTGTATTCTAAATTTCTGATATTAAACAGCTGTTATTATTATTATTGAACAGGAAAAAAGATTTAAATATCTAACCGAAATACTAAGATATATGACCTGATATGACAACGTTGCATTTTAATATCAAGCCTAGGGGGCGTCACAGTAGAAAGCAAAATTTCAAAATAAAGTGCTATCATTGGTTGAATATTTTAAAACAAGTACTCATGTTTATATTTTGCATTCGTGCGTGAATGTGTTTAAAAAATAGTAGAGTAATCCCTACCGTAGTCCCAATCCGATTCTCAAAGTAATCCCTATATCAACAAAAAAATTTATATACATATATATATCTACAGGTTTTACAAGTTTATTCGTTTTATATCTTTATACATATTTATTTATTTATACATTTAACTTGATTCCATCCGATTCAACTAAATGATCAAAATGGAATATGATTAAAATTGTATAGCTTCAATTAATTTTCAACATATTACTTAATTTCAGAACATTCATAAAACAAATAATTACATAGTTTACATTTATAAGGTGCATATACAGATAAAACATTATAGGTGCCAATATCGACAAACGTGATGCAAATGCAGTAAATTGCAGCTGCTGAACTGATCATCACAATAGGAACTCGGATGAACTAATACCTGCTGGTACCAGGTACAATCAGGTACAAGGTACAAGCAGTACACTCACTATATGTTAATAAATGACGCACATGTAAACAGTGATCATATGCTAACAGAAAAGTCTGACTACCAGACATGCGTTAGTGAAATGCAAAGTGCCTTAATTTCAAGCACGTTTTATTATATTTGTTGATTAATAATTGGTTTAATTAATTAAAATGTATGAGATTTTTTTAAATCTTAAAAATATTTAAGAAAAAATGTGTCCTAGATTTATTTTACCTTGATCTAACCTTAAAATTTTATTATAATGGAATTGGCTTCATTACTTCGAAATTACATTGCTTCTAGAAAACGTAAGAAATTTTAAGACATAGAGATTAAAAGTTCATACTTTTCGTACTAAATCCTTATATTTTAAAATTACAGTCTGCGACACACCTATAGAAAATGCAGAAGAAAAAGAAAAGAAAGAGGACCAATATTTTCAAAGCATTTATGAAAAATGGAAGGGCACTGATGAAAAGAGTAAAGATATAACTTACAAAGTGATACCAAAATTTTATTTTAAGGTAAATTTATAAAATATGTTAAAAAATTGTTTTTTATGTCAATAAATATAAATTATTTTTTATTTAGATTCCCAAAGAAGATGAAGTATTATCACAAAAACTTAGAGAAGAAACCAGAGCTCTATTTTTACAAAGACGCTCAAGACAATTATTAGATAATAATGAATTAAAAGTTCTTTGGGTATTGTTAGATAAGCATCACAGTCCACCTATATCAGGCAATGAACAACTTATTAATTACGAAGACTTTAAAAAAGTCGGAAAACTTGCTGGACCAAAATGTACTTTATACTTTACTGCTGTTGTATTTGCTAAACTACAACAAAATGATACTCACGGCAGAATAAGTATTATGGCATTATTCAATTACATCATGAGAAAAGTTTGGCTGTACCAGACGCGAATTGGTCTTTCTTTATATGATGTCACAGGGCAAGGATATCTTCGTGAATCCGTTAGTATAGCATAAATGTATTTTATAATGAGCATAAACAATCAATAATATGGTTTCAAATACTTTTTTTTCATATTATTAGAAAATAAAATATGGTTTCTATTTTATAGGACTTGGAAAATTATATTTTGGAATTAATTCCAACACTTCCACAACTTGAAGGACTAGAAAAATCATTCCACGCATTTTATGTTTGTACTGCAGTTAGAAAGTTTCTTTTTTTTCTAGATCCTTTAAGAACAGGAAGAGTAAGAATTCAAGATATTTTAGCATGCAGTTTTTTAGATGATCTCTTAGAATTACGAGATGAAAACTTACCAAAAGATCTACAGGAAGCAAATTGGTTTTCAGCACCTTCTGCATTGAAAGTTTATGGTCAATATTTAAATCTAGATAAAGATCATAATGGCATGCTTAATAAAGAAGAATTATCTGGGTAACATTTAGTTTTTATCATTTGCTCAAATAATTTTTCATTCATTATTTAAAATAAATTCTACAATCTTCAATATTTAATTAGGTATGGCACTGGAACATTAACTAGTGTATTTTTAGAAAGAGTATTTCAAGAATGTTTAACTTACGAAGGAGAAATGGATTATAAAACGTATCTTGATTTTGTGCTTGCTTTAGAAAATCGACATGAACCTCAAAGTCTACATTACCTTTTTAGAATTTTAGATATTAATAATTGTGGATACCTGGATACTTTTTGCCTTAATTATTTTTTCCGAGTAAGAAAACAATATTTATCATTAAGTTAATTGGTAACATAATGAAATAATTAATATTCTAAGATAGAATAATTTAATAGAGCTTTGTTTAATTAATTTTACAAATGTCTTTTGAATTGGTTTAATCATGTAAACAATCATCACAATATTTTCATAACAATTTCATGAAATTAACGATAAATTTTTTAATTATATTACCTCAAAGTATTAAAGTTTATTCTTATATTTTTACATTACATTATAGTTATTTCAAATTAATTTCATTTTAATGAAACATCTATCTTGTTTAAATATATATTGAATAAAAAAGTATTAATTATTTTATAATGTACATTAAATTAAAAACTTAATTTTACACATTACTTATTTACAGGCAATTCAGGAACAAATGAGTATGCATGAACAAGAACCTGTAAGTTTCGAAGATGTTAAAGATGAAATATTTGATATGGTAAAACCAGCTGACCCATACAAAATTACATTACAAGACCTTCTATCATGGTAAATGTTTTTTTGTTATTAAAATATTGAATTCTATTTATAAAATTAATTTCTCAGTAATAAGTATTGATATTTAACAAAATTAAATTTTAGTTTTTTTTATATAATGCTGTTCATAAGGATAATGAATTTCCATATTTCAATTTTTCAAAAAATAAAATGAAAGCACATTTTATATTAAACTACAATGCATATTTTTATTATACTAGTTGTATTTCTTAAAAAATTATTAATAATGTACTAATTGTTCAAAGCTATGAAAAAAAATTATTTTAATGTAAAGAAGCATTCTGCATTATTATTTTATACATTTACATATGTGATGTCTAAATCTTAAAATAACTGATTATATCTAGTTAATTAAAATTTTCATAATTTATTTATAATTTTAGTGGCCAAGGTGATACAATGGTTAGTATTTTAATTGAATTCCATGGTTTTTGGGCATACGAAAACCGTGAAGCAACAACAGCAGATACTGGAGATGAATCATCTCATGTATAAATAATATAGTTTTTATTGTGTATTATAATATTATTTATATTTATTAATTTTACATTGTCTTATATTTATTAGTAAGACATCAATAGTGCCTTATATAAAGATATTTATTCATTGTTCTAATGAAATAAAAAATATTCTAAATATATGTGTATCTGCATACTTAATATTTATTTCACTGTTTTTATCTAATGCTTGCATGCTGATACCTCTATTTATCTAGACTTATTACCTGTATACGTGTTCAATGCGCCGACGTTTATAGACGAATTGTCAAATTTGTTTACAAATGGTGGACACGTAGTAACATCTCTTCTAACTTTTCTAACCCATTAATGTTTTAAATAAGCATGACTGAGTGTGTAGAAAGTATTTTATCACCTTGGGAAATAGAAGCTTTTATTGAACATTTGAAAACTACAGAACTGGAATATATTGGTACAAAGGGGTAGGTAAAACAGTTCTTGAAAACAAAAATAATTTTTCAACATTTATTCATTTAAGTGTTTTGGTTTCTTAGATGGTTTGAATATCATAAAAAATTAATACTTTTGAATCAGCAAAGTGTTTTTGAAATAAATACCTTTCGAGAGGAAAGTATCAAAGAGTGGTTTGTTACCTTTAAAAAAGTTAGTTATAAAGAAAAATTACTGCTATAACTATACTAATATCACTGTAATAGAAAACGTTAATAAATTATATTATTTAATAGATTCCTGTATTAATATATGAAGCCATTCAAATAATGATATGGAAACAAAAAGTTTTTCCGTTATTAATAGAATCATATGGAGATCCTGAAAATACATTTATTTTATTTAGTGTTTTTTACCATGAGCAAATTGCTGCTTCTCTTCTTGAAACTGTTTTATATCATTCGGATAGTGTAGAAACAATGGATGACTCAATTATTGATTTAATAGATTATGCTGTAGTTTATCTTACAAAGCTTCTTTATTCAAAACATTCAGAGAATGACAATGCTAAGTAAGTTGAAATATGGAAATTGTTTATATTTTACATGGTACTAATAAAATAAATTAACGATTTTGAAAATCAGCACTTGTCTTGAAGAATTAGAAGAAAAGAAAATTCAAATTGAATTTGATATTGGAACAAGATGTATTTCTATTTTGCGATACTTGGCTCAATTTATAGATGAATTACCTCTCTGTGCACTTTCTCGTATGCTATCTACAAATGATGTACCTTATTTATTTGCTCAATTAATAGAATTTCAGCCTTGGAAAAAAAGGAATAATAAAGGTAATTAGCACATTAAACTTTGACAAACCTCATATCTATATTGTATTTTCAGAAAATATTTAAGATTATTAATATCACTACTTTCGTTTTATAGGTGAAATGATAGTTTATAATGGTAAATGGGAAACATTAGAAGATTGTGATCGTGAAAAAATATGTAAACTGGAAGGTCAAGTATGGCTTGGATTAAGAGAACTTCTATTAAATCCAAAATGTGCTCCATACTATGACATAACTGAACTTCGAATATCTCAATTATCAAAGGTATGACAATACATTTATTTATTTTTAAATATGTAACTATTGTTAACTGTAGTTTTTTTGCAGTTACAAAAATATATGCATGAATACGTTATTGATCAACTAGCTCCATTAATGGAACTTCGAAGATGGCTAAGTTATTTAAATATAACTTCTCAAACACCTAATTCTCAACGTCCAATAAATGTTGAAATCATTCCAGAGGTAACAAATTAACAAAAAACGAACTTTTAATTTGTTTCATAAATTCTTTTCAATATTCAGATAAGTACTTCTATAAAAGAAAAATATAATAAAAGATGGAAAAGATTAGCAGAAAATCAAGCAAAAACTTTATTTTCTAAAGATATAGAACATATAAAAAATATGGCTCAAATTTTAAGCGAGGCTTATGATTTTGATAAACTCGAACTTGTAGATTCAAAAAAGTGTTTTTGCTGTAAAAAAATAGCGAAAAATCGATGTTCACAATGTAAAGAAGCTTGGTATTGTGGAAGGTAAAACAAAAAATTTAAATATTAGTTAAAAAAATCTATTACCACAATACAAAAATATATATAACAATCATTAAATTTTTCAGAATATGTCAAGTTAAAGATTGGGCAACCCATAAAACAATTTGTGAAAATATTGTGAAAACAAAAGAATGTAACAATAGCAACCAATAATACGCTTTAAAATCTATTATTACTTATAGATATTTCTATCTCTTAACTTTTTATAAAATAAAATTAAATGTTAATTTTAAAATAAATTAAGTAACAATAAGAGTTTTTATCAATAGATTTTATTAAAAGATACCTAATGTACAGAACTTTTCTTCAGATATTCCATAAGGACATCTTTAGCAGGAGTTTCTTCTCCGAAGTCCTATAATAAGACATACATTAGATATAATTTTACAATTAGAAACTAATATTTATATTAGATAAGTATATTATAATATCAGTAAGGCTTCACTCAGCATAATAATAAATATTTGGGTTCAACTCAGTAGAGGGAGCCTAAGTATCATCATAATATTTGAATTTATAACTGAATGTTAATAAGTATTACGATTACATATTGGTGGACAAAAAAAAAATATATATTGTACAACTATCTAAAAATTTCTTCAAAATGAATAAAGTTAAAATTAAATTATATACTTAAAATACTTTTAAATGCATAGTTACCTTAATCACTACACATGAGCAACCAACAACTTTCCTTGCTTTACCAGCATTATCAATTTTACATAATCCAGCCCATTCTCCTAATTTTTTGTTGTTATCAACTTTGATTAAAGGAATTTGATGCTCGTTGCATAGAGCCTGAACAAGTTTTTTGTACATAGGTTCATCACAATTCTCAGATAATATGCACAGCATAGCTTGCCTCCTGAAAACAAAATTTATAATTAATATTAGATGCAATTCTTTACATTTTTATAATTTTATCAAAAGTTGTATTTAATCAGAAAGGCATCACTCAGCATGAAATTTTATAATTGGGTTCGACTAAGTAGAGGGAGCCTAGCTATCATCATTGAATATAAATAAACGAACAAAAATAAGGTAAACTTTTTTACCTTTGGTATCTGTTTTTAAATGATTTGCTATTAAATACAAAACAAATATAACTTACTTATCAAGAGCCTTAGCAGTTTCATGAAGACCACGAACAATACCGTCCTGGATCAAAGCATTTTTTAAAACCTCCTGGAGAGCTGTGTTCACGTCCATTTGTCCTCCCACCACGGCGGAGGAAACATCTCTGAAAAAATAATTAACATTAAGACATCTGATAATAAACTAATGTTCAAATTTATAGGTTATAATTCTGAGAGTAAAACATATATTATATTATAATTTGATTATATTTTTAGTTTCCAAGTAAAAGTAACACAATTGCAAATTAATTATTTACATATCAATCAATATAATTTTAATGATAAAACGACTAACTACAATAACAATTATTTTTATCGTTTATTAAATACTTACGCTTCTGTATCCGACATCTTGGCCAAGAGATTTTGCGGCTGAAAATATATAAACTGTATTAGTATTTAATAATTCATTATTTTATTTATTAATTTTTTCATGTAATTACTATTTAGATGTCATTATAAATTTGCGATTTCCAAAACAGTTAAACATAACATGTGTCTTTTACCTTTTCTCAAGCAGGAAAGAGATGTTGCAGTTGCAGTGCCCTCTTCCCACTTCCATGTCTTTTTTAATATTCCGTTCTAGGGGAACTGGAAAATGTACTAGATATAATAAAAATGATGGTCAGCCTGTTTAAGATATTATGGCGAAATTAAGCACCAAATTTGAAATCGAAACAAACATACTGAACATTTTTATTCTAAAACTCTTGAAAGTCCTAAATAAATAAATAAATAAATAAATAAATATATATATATATAATATAATATAATTATGTTATATATTATAATCATATTATATAATATAATGATGTTAATATATAATATATAATATAATATAATGATGAATGTACTATCGACTAAATGAGCACATTAACATCTGCACTGCTATATTAATTATATTCACTCCTGAACTCCAATAACCTCTTGGTCGCTTTATAAGTGATATCTTGGATTTAAAAAATAGGAAATATTTTTCTCCGTAACTTGTGAAAATTTCTGGTGTCTCTATCATAAAATTCTACATATTAGTTTCTTAAAAACTATTTCCTATATATTTCTGATTATTGTTTCATCTTTTTGTACTAAATATTTTTATTCTATGCACTCATATATTAGGAGGCGAACTTAATTTCTGAGCTTCACGTTTAGATTACAATATAAGTAGTACGAAAAGTCAGATGTGTCGGATCCAGTACATTTTTTTAGTTTTGGAATTTACCAATAAAATTCAGTTAACAGGCGCCATCATTTATATAAACATTATAATTTTTTGATCAGTGAAAAATGAATCGTCATAAATCATTTTTTCGACATGTCCTTTTGCACTAATATTATTTGAAAAAACGTGTAGCACAAACGTATCAATTGCTTCAAGAATGTTATGGCGAGCAAGCTCCATCGCTTACAACATGTAAAGAGTGGTTTCAGCGGTTTAGAAGTGGAGATAAAGACAACCGAAAAAGTTTTAAGATAGTGTGCATTGCAAGCAATATTGGACGACAACTCAGCTCAAACGCTGAAAGAACTCGCTAATAAGTTAGGAGTAGTGACAGAGTAGTTGGCAAACGTTTACATGCGATGGGAAAGATTCATAAAGAACGAAAATGGATGCCACACAATTTGACTGAAAGTGCCATTATGGATCGACACAATATCGCACTGTCTTTGCTTGCCAGACGAAAAAAGAAGAGTTTTCGATTATATCGATCATATCTTTGAAAACTGCATACAATTCGCCAAAGATAGAAGAATTTGTAATTTCAGTGTAAATCTTCAAACTGCGCTCAATAATGAAAAATGGATCAAGAAAATACTTAAATTTCTAAATGACACAAATCTTATTCAACTATTGTAAACCTTTAAATTAATTAATTATAATATCATATAAACGTATTTGTAATATCAATCGTACCATTTGTAGACATTGTAATAATCGCAATTACCCAGTTGTAGACGCGACTTTAAATACATAAATAAAAAAAAGTAAAATGATTTATGCTCTCTAACGATGAAAAAGATAAACCAGTTTTAACGACTGCATATTAAATTTAATTCTTTACTATCAGTGCAAGATTTATTCCTCATGCGATTAAATGGTTCAAATATATTATAATGTATGTCAGTTGATAAAGTTTTATTATTTTTAAGTGTTCATAATAATTGAATGCTACAGAATTCTACCTTTTACGTTAACTATTTGTATAATATTTATTTAAATGAACTAATGTATATAAAAAACATATAATGTTATTATTAATAACGATTTAACGATAACTTGTTTAACTTAATAATAAACAGATTTTCTTATTTCGTCTTAAATATAATATAATGCACTGAAATTGATATGTAGATTAGGTAGGAAAAAACTGCCTAGACATATAGACAATAGAATCAAATAAATTAGTAAAAATAGACTACTATAAAGTTAACTAATCTTTTATTAGCTGATATTAGCAATCAATTTTTTGTGCATACAATTAGATATATAAATATATTTTTTATGAGTATGTGTGTTTTTACTTTGACTTTTAGCTCTTGAAAATTTATGGATATTTTTATATAGTATTGAAAGTATCCCCATACATTGTGTGATAATCTTGTGATGATTGAAATCAAGACCGAATTCTATATTTATATTTAAGAAGTAAAAATAAATAATTGTTAAAATACAACGATATTACACGAATGTTCATGAACTTGAATATGGGTCCCAGAAAACTAACCTGGCGTTTTATTATCTAGAAGGGGACAGCTGAGAGCAGCTGTAAGAAAGAGTTTTCAGTTCGACAACAGCCACCGCGCACACTGCGGAAAACGTCGTGATAACTAGTTCACTCTTGTAATATACATATGAATATTCCTAGCTTCGTTTAATATTGTTTCTGATGTGAACTGGATATATATATAATATTGAAACTATTATTTTTTAAGAAAGCATTTAATATTAAATTAATGGTTTCAAGAAATTACAACAATAGTAATATCAAATGAACAAATTATAACTTTCATCCAGATGTATTTTATTCTTTGTATATACATACATTCTCTTCAAACACAAATCACTTGTATTAATAGATTGTACATTGCAAAGTAATCCATCACTCAGTAGCTTGATAGATTTTCCGAATAAATAATACAAAACACCGTCAAAACAAACTTTTTTTTTGAGACTTTTCTAATTTAGTTACGTAAATAAATATTTCGAAGCACTGCAGACCTTATACATTAATTGACATAATTTTATAATTCGCTATATTTACAAATCACAATGAAGATCGTATTAAGAAAATCGAATACAGTTGACAGTTATTGTCGATTTGAATGATTAAAAAAAGACTCATATTTTAATATAATGTATAAACATTGTTGGCTATACGCGCCTGTGCCTATTTTTAAGAATTATATATATCTATTGAATACATACAGCATTAAAACTAAATTTTTCAATGAATAAAAGAATTAAACAATAATAACAATAACAACTTAAAATTTTTATATCAATTATATTCGATTTTCTCAAAAATAGAAGTTCCCAAAACTTTTTAACGCTTATTCAGTTTACTTATATTTTTTTACAGATTTTCGGAATCTATATTTTTACTCAAAAGCAGAATGGACCGCACTATATACCTAAAAAATATATATCTGAATTTAACTCGAACGATCCTTGTTCCCTTTCTACTTTGCGATATTACACATAGTGCTTGCACTTTTTCATTTATACAATATTTTATACTGATATATACGCCTTTTCATTTAACACTCTCACTAATCTTTTGAGTACGTTAACATTAATTTTATTGATTGTTTATTGCTAAAGAAAAAAACTTTTAACATTTATTTACAAATTATAATATAACTTATAATTATTATAGTTTATATGTAAAATTAAAAAGTATTATTAAACATCGTACGGCTTTTTAATGCTACAATTTAATCATTATTATAAATTGTACTCATATATGTTGTATGTTGTGAACTAAATTAATAAATATTTTTATTGATATTACATCAGTCTTTATACAATAATATAGACTATACTATATATAATGAGAGTCAGACTATCAGACTGTCCTTGTTTATAACCACCCCCGTAGAATCTGAAATTAAAATTCATACTAAAAATAAAATAAAAATTAAATTAAATTAAAAATTAAAAATAAAAATAAATAAGTAACCCACAATTAAGATCTTGAAGATGAATTGTAACCGATTGGAACGGTTCGAAATGTCGGCCATTAAAGGTAAATTTAAATTTAAGTTCATGGAGGCAGTCAGGTTGTCCTTTACTATAACATAGAATCTAGATTATTTTATTTTTATTTTTAATTATTAATTTCATTTAATTTTTATTTTATATTTTAGTAATAATTTCCATTTCAGATTTTACAGGAGGATGATTGCAAACAAGGATAACCTGACTGTCATTAGTATAGTATATTATTGTATAAAGATTGTAACACCAATAACAATATTTATTAATTTTGATCGTTATTCAAAATTATTTTTGTAAGGTGTACTGGTACATTATTCTTAAACATTATAAAATATCTTTATTTGTAAAATAAGTCCTATAGGTATTTTCATTCCAATAATAACTCACATTTTATTTCATAATAAACTGATTAATAATAAATAATAATAAGCTGCGTGTTTTATATAAAATCAGGCCATTGTTTAAAATTGCAACTCTATATAAAACATATTTTCTGTTTAAAATTTTATTTAAAATTACAAACTTCTAATGATACTTAGAATTTTGTATATTAAAATGGAACAGTTAAAAAGTTTTCGTTTAAATTAAGATTTCTAAATCGAGGGCTGCAGCTCACAATGGAATATAGTGATATTTTTTAATTTAATTTACATCGAACAAAAATAGTTGAAACTAATTATCTATTTACACAACAAACTGAATCTATATATATACTTCAAAAATTATTGCTAAATGTTGATATTTCGAATATTAAAGTTAAATTAGTTGAAAACTTAATAATATAATAAAACTTATTATATAAAATTATTAAACAATTTTTTGTAAGCAATCAGGTGGTAATATATTACAGAATTGTACTTAATGTGTATCGTACATTTGTGTTATATATGTTACGAACTATATCTTCTTTTTCTTACAATAAAATATTCTTGAAAATATTTTGATTTGTGTAACATGTATTATATGCAAACTGGGCTGGGTATTCAGCGTGTATGGCACATTACTATATTAAAAAACTGAAGTATTGTTCTTTTTACTAAACTAAACTTATATAACATTTTTCGAAGTAGCTCCTGCAACGTTTTATTAATCTTTAAATAGAATCCCTTTTATAAGCATTACTGAACACCCTTTACATAATAATATGGTATGTTATATATACAATCAAATCGTTGCACTATGTACACCCTGAAAGCTTCTTATTTCTAGACATATATATAATATTATAGTTGACCTGAAACATAATTAGTATGCATAAAATAAAAATGTCAAATCTATACAGTGATATAAATTTGTATTCGATGTTTCGACACGAAGTTAAGCGAGTATCCCGAAATTATTCGATCAAGAATAACATTAAAATTATTTTAAAAAATAAATATATCCACATGAATTTAAATTAATATATAAATGAATACGCATAAAATATAACTAATTTATTTGTTTACCCGACAACAAAAATGTAATAAAGACTACAACATTTTTATTCCACTTAAACGAATATCTCACGATGCTCGCGATTATTTCCATCAATTTTATGTAAAAAATTTGCAATCAATCTACAGTTACTGATTTCTATTTCATAATATTGTACATACTATACATAGATGATTTTTTGGTAAATTTTTTTAGTTTGAGTGTTGAAGAGTTTCTTCATATTTTAGAGCAGTTTTCAACATTTTAACGATTTTCTGCAACTGTCACTTTTTAAAAAACCTGTTAGCTGAACTAAATTCATGCAAGGATGAATGTTCATAATATAAATTTGTAAAGTTCAGAAGTGACATTCTTTTTGCACTGTACATAATATATTTATACAAAAAAAATTAGAAATAAAACTAAAGATTTCCCCTTTCAAGCATTATAATCCTATAGTTTATCACGAAACAAAACGTTCTATAATCATAAATTTTATGCGGTAAATTTAAATAATTATATTTATATAATGCTTTGTAAAATATTTCATTTTTACAAATTTACTATTGTTATTTAATTTATTTTAATGGTTTTAGAATATTTTTTTACAAAAATATAAGTATACGGGAAATATAAGTCTCTTGTCTCAAATAGGCTATATCAGAGTTTTAGTAGAATGATTTCAGTGTATGAAATTCATCAAACGATTTAAATATTGACCTTAAAGCCACTGTTACAAGGTTAATTCCTTCCGCTTCAAACATTTAAAAAAAAATTCATGAGCACTCAAAGACAATTATTAAAGAAATTGAATTTATGTTCTTAAAAAATAATTCAACCGGGTCGATTGATCATCATATCTGTTTATTGAAAAAAAAATTATTAGTATAATCAAATAAAGGTTTGTTTAAATAGTAAAAAATATTATTTGGATCAAACAAATATTTATTTGAAATAAATTCAATTGATGTCTAAAACCACTAAAATATTTATATAAAACATATTAAATAAAAAATTTATTTATTAAAATATTTAACTTGATTCTTCTAATTTTAGATTTCTTCTAATTCTATGTACTTTTTTCAGTGTATATATAAAATATGCTTCATAAGCTTAAATTTATTTAAATAAAAAGTACCATATAAATCATTGTTAACGAGCATGATTATAAAGCAAGAGCGCTAAAATGTAATAATCTTGAAACTATATATGTATAGTTTCAAGATTATTCTACATATTATATAATTTTTCTATTTAATACCTTATATGTATATTAAAACCTCATAGTAATATAATTAAAGTCAAATCATGGAAGCAGCATTATAATTGTCATTTTTTTTTGTTTTATTAATTTTCTGAATTAAATAGTATTTTCAAAGAAATATGTAATCTTTCCTGTAATGTGCTGCCGTTGTGTCGCGTAAAAAAGATTTACACTTAGTGCATATTGAGCTTTGCAAAAAAAAATTAATTATGAAACATCAATACGGAAAATTAAAAAAAAAACTATGTCAAGTAAAATTTTTTATTTTATTATAAGTTAATAAATAAAAAAAAAATTAGTCTCCATAATTTCTCATGAATCGACTTTTATAACAATTTATATTTATATAAGATTTTCCGAATATCATAGCAATACTGTCCAGTATGTATTTTAGAAAATTGGAAATATAATTTTTGCATTAAACATCATAGAAATGCTGTTCAGTCAATGAAAAAGCACTAGAGCCATGCAGTTATTCGGGCGGATAAGCATATCTTTAAAAAATACCAAAACTTATGCCCTCGGTGTCGTCGCTAGACGACCTTCTACCCGTGCTTCTATAATATTATAGGAAACATTTCCAATTACAGAAGAAAAAAAACGAGGTTTTAATATACAATTTAAATCGGATAGTTGACCTATATGTGCTCCGACACTTCCGTATTTGTTCCAACGGAAAGTCTTTAGAGGATATGGACAAATACAGGAAACTTTTAAATATTAGCAAACTAAATCTGGTAGATAAATGATGGTATTTAATTATAATTTATTTTATAGGATTAAATTAAATTTTTTATACTTATACATTTAAAATATTATATCACTTTTTTTACGAATTAGAAAAAAAACTTATCACTTTTTTGTTGTGATAATCAAATAAAACATAAATCTAAAAGACATCATCATATTATCAATCTCTATAAAATGAAATTCCAAAATTTTAAAAGCCTGTCGGACACAAAAGTGCAAATTTTTAACATTTCCTTCTTTAGTTTTGATAAAACCTGGAAGAATGCCGTTGAGTTTTTAGTGTTTTCAGCAACGGTGTAAATTTAAAATGTGTAATTTCTGTGCTGAAAACTCGTATTGAACATTCAAGTTTTTCATTGGTATATATATATAAATTATGTTAGAAAAAGACTTGAAATACCAGTTGAATTTTCGTTATTATGGTAAAAAATATTATCAAAATAGTTCCAAGATTAGAACATATGGTATTATAATGTATCTCATGACCAAAAAAAATCAAACATTAATATTTGAATAAAAAAAAACGCTTTTTAATGAATTAAAAAGATACAGTGTTTCAATAATTAAATAACTCATTATTATTTTATCAAGTAATTTTTATTTATTTAAAAAAAATAATTTACTACTAACTTGTATGGATTTCATAAGATAATACCAAGTTTTTCAAATATAAAAAATAAGCTTGTACAAATATAATCAACCATATCGTTTTATTGTTATTTAAAGCTGTAGTAAAAATATTATTTTAAGTTTCTACCCAAAATTTAAATTTCCTGGATTTGCTGGCATTATAGACATCCGCGAAGAACAAAAAAAAAGAAAAGATTCAACGCCATTGCCCATCAAGTCGTGTATGCCAGAAAAACGTTTCGACATATCATATATATATATATCACCCTGAGCCCGGTGCATCGATACAATTTATATCTATCATATATACAATTACCGCGCGGGACAACAACAGCAACAACACCACCACTATACAGACTTAATAACCAGCTGCTGTCACCTGCTGGTAAAAAAACAAGCAGCCCTTTCGAGCTTGACTGCAACGTTATGTATAATATATATAGACCACTCGCTGGAGACGACGTTGACTGACTAGGTCGACGGAGCGTACCGATAGGGCCAGCAGTAGTGGGGCGCAGGGGGCGGCGGTGGTTGCGCCGCGGTCGTCGTCGTCGCGTGATGATGATGATGATGATTCTGCTGCTGCTGCTGCTGCTGCTGCTGCTGGTGATGGTGGTGGTGCGCCACCAGCGTTACCGGCACGCTACCAATGCTCGCCTGGCCCGCTGACGCCACCGCCGCCGCCGTCGTAGTCGCGCTCGTCGTCGGATTATAGAGATGATGCTGATGGCTCTGATGGTGGCGATGGTGATGATGATGGTGATTGTGGTGATGGTGGTGGTGGTGGTGCAGCGAGTGGTGGGAGCCGGTGCCGGCGGAGCCGAGGCCGACGCAGGCGTCGATGCCGACGACGCCGGCCTGCGCCTGGCAGGCCATCATCAGCCCGTGGAAGTCGAACTTGTACGCGTACCGCTTGCCGTGCACCTTCGTCATTATGTTCTTGTCGTAGTAGTACCTGTTGTTTATACAGAGAGAGAGAGAGAGAGAGAGAGAGAGAAGATTGAGTTTTTTCTTCTTTAGTGTATGTACGAGTATATTTATTGTTTTATATGTTCATAGCGGAAATACAAGAGTGATTATATACGAACGCGGAACCCCCTTCAAAATTAAAGCCCATTAAATAAAAGGTATTTAAAAAACATGGATTTGGTTTAAACCTTCATTTTTTTGTAATGAACAAGTTTTTAACGAAAATTAGTTGATATTATCGAAAAAATTATATATTCTTAATGCAAACAAATGACCCTTGGACTTTTTTAATTGCAAAAGCATAATTATTTTATTATATATTTTTAATTATACACGTAATTATTTTGTATAACAATTAAAATTTATTTTCCTAAAATTGCACAACTATATAATTATTATTATTATTATTATTATTATTATTATTATTATTATTATTATTATTATTACTATTATTATTATCTCATCAGTCCAAGGAATAAAGGAATATAAATATAAGAGCTCAAACAAAATTATTATATTAAGAAAAAAAGTCATAAATTAAGAAAATATTATTGGTTTCATATAAATTATTCAATTTTGTGCCTACAAATTAATACGTTAAATAATCTATATTTAAATAAAGCTGATCGTTACGACGTATAAAAATTGCACACAAACCTATAAGCTTTTAAAAGATCTTCCATATTCATATAAAATATATTATCGGGCTCAAGCAAAAAAATATTATTTCGATTATGTAAACAAGATTATCACTTCAATCTAGTCATTATAACCCGAAATGAAATTCAATATAATTACAAATATAGTATAGATATATCTGCATCTATAATAATAGAGAAATATATAAGAATTAAGTATTATATCAACGCGAACGAAATCTATAAAATTTGCATATAAAAGCGAAAAAAACGGACTACGCGATTCCAAATTTTTTGGCCAATCGTGCCCGTTTTGATACGGGATTGATATTACACTTTCCGACACTTTCCTCGCGCCTCTTTATAATCGCGTTCATAAATATGTATATTTGTTGCAAGGAAGGAAGAGAGTGCATCGGGAAAGATCATTATATATTATTATCTAATCGTGGTAAAAAAAGCGAGTTCAAGCACAACGTACAAGGATCAGGCTTGCGATACGTGTGTGCGCATACGTGCATACACATACGCATGCTCAATTGCCTAATAGTAGTCCCCCCCCCCCCACGACCCGCCGTTACGCATTTGCCTACCTGAGCGCCCGCGACAGCTTGTCGTAGTTCATGTTGGGCTTGCTCTTACGCTCGCCCCAGCGCCTCGCCACCTCGTCCGGATCGTTCAGCTTGAATTCCCCGTTCGTGCCCTCCCACGCTATGCACGGCGCGTTCGACGAATCGGCGAGCAGCTCCAGGAGGAACTGCCAGAGCTGGACCTGGCCGCCCCCCGCCGTTGACGCCCCCGGCGGCGAGCCGCCGCCTGCGCCAACGCCCGCCGCGCCAATCAGCGAGCAAGTGCGCTGCAGGAGGCCGAGCCTCTCTGGAACATAAGAAGTGTGGCAAAAAGGGGGGGATTTATATATACACCTACACATTAAGGAGGCATTGGGTGTGTGCCGACTCATTCTCTCTCTCTCTCTCCCCCCCTCTCTCTTTATTCCCTTCCCCTTTCCCCTCTTTTTAACTTGTGACTTTCCATATTATATCTTTCGGATTTCAAAGGGAAACCGAGGCTCGCGGTGAGATACTTTTTCAACGAGACGACGCGCGTATGGATTATCTAATAATAATTGGAAATGTGTGTTATATATATATATGATGTGGAATCAATTAAGAAGCCACATGGTTCAATAAAATCCGACCGAACGCGAAATCTGACCGCCATAGATACGTATAAACTATAAATGTATATTTCGACATGTGCGCGTGAATTTACGATCTCTAATGGTTTTTTTTTTGGGAATAAATTATGTTTTTCATACGTATTTTTTTCCTCGCCTTTTTCTTAATTATTTTGCTTATATATATATAATGCACACGAGTCACATATATAAATAAGGCTAAAACTTTTGTTTGAATTCATTAGTTAATGGGTGTTATGGAATTCAAAGAATTCTCATTTATAGCCGAATCGAATGATATGTGTTATAAGTAGTATAACGTATTTTTATAATATATAATTAAATATATAATTATAAAATATAATTATATTTTACACGCGAAATTTTAGACGTGGAAATGATGAGTTTTAATTTTCATCTTCTACGTAATTCATGAAATATGCTATGTAAACGAGGAGCGCGGTCGCGTGCCGAAGGCAAGTGTGGGTGCAACAGCCTTCGGACGACCGTGCTATATATACATTGATATTGGATTCGAAGATTTGCAAATAATTATTGCGTCGACATTAAACCATTATATTACTTCTAATTATGGTTAAAAGAAAGCTAGTCCGTTATGCTTCGATTCACAATAAGTTTTATGTAACAAACCTTTATTATATTAAAGTTATTAAGAGCAATGAATTCTTTTTACTCCGTTTTCATTATATCATTCTAGTTATTTAATTTTGTCCATCCGGTGAATACGAACTAGATTTGCGTAATTTCGAAGTTAACTTGGAGGCTAGGCTAGAGCAGACGAGAGAATTTTATAAAATATAATCAAATACCAATGAAGGTAGATTTATTTTATACACGAACACTTCTCATAGGCGTGTATGTCGTTAAAAAGCTTAGTTTGCCTAAATCCGTAGAATGGCACTACAATTAAAATTTGATGAATATAAGTATTCGCTGTAATTAGGTTTGTTCAGCAGTCAGCCACGTTACTGGGTGTTGCTATTTATACTGGTATAGCACGAATAAGTGTTCCTTGTAATCGAATGTATCAATAATGAGCAATAAAAACATATGTTAATTTAATTCTAATATAAAAAATTCTGGAAAAGAAACTGTTAAATGCGAGATTAATAAAATTAAATATATTATAAATTTATTAATTAAAATTAACGCAAATTAAATTATGAAAATTAATAAAAAATAATTACTGCACTTAAAATATGTTTATTATGATATATAGTAAAGACAAATATATATAGTAATTCAACAAAATTTACTCACAGTATATTTTTAGCTAAATAACGTCATTTTTATTTTGTAGGCGATTTTAAAGTATCGAATTATTTCCACGAAACTTTTGCAATTACTGTAAAAGAATTGCCCATATAGAGTTTTTGAAGACGATATTTTAACCACTGTGTCTTATACAAAATTAAGTTGAAATAACAACATTTCCTGATTTAAATATACATGTATTGGACAGTTAAAATATTAAACTCATATACATCGAAACTGTACGTGAAAATTTCGCAAATTATGGAAATCTATAGAGGAAGAAAACTGTGACCGCACCACAAACGAGTATAAGCAAAAATGTCCGATAGAATTTCACTTGATGACGTTAAGGTGGAACATTTTAAATTAAATCTATCTTATTATTTAGAGCAAATTAAAAAATTATTTGAATTTTTTATTTTTAACTGCATTTACAAATATATTTCCACAATTTCAGTCAAATGTATATTGATATAGATAGTATTATATTATTGAAGATTTGATTTGTTCACTTTTATCTTAAATTATTAAGTTATTGCTATAAAACAATACGTATATTATAATGATGTTTTAGATGACTTCAGAAGAAAGCAAGGAAAGAAGTCAAATTCTCTATATATAATTCGAAATATATAAATATATTTTTATTAGATACTTTTATATTATTTTTTTGCATTAAAATCTCTAGCTTTAACTTTTATAAAATATCAATATGAAATGCGCATTTAATTGGAGTAAAATTAGAATTTTTTTTTAAATATAAGTAGCGACAAGCTTGCATTCCAAAAAAAGGTTTGTCCAACGTATACTTGCGTGTTAATAATAGCTAGTCAAAGTATAGAAAACATAATTAAAAATATTATATAAGCAACATATAATTAGTATGTATTCAAGATACGGTACCGTAAAAATAAAAATCTTTAGTTGTGTTCGAGTTGCCGAGGGCGATTCGGAAGCAAAATTTTAGCTTTTATACTAATACGTTAACTTTCAATACCTAAATTTTTAATATCTCCATATATAAACGATAAAGATCATTTGTATATAATTTTTAAATAAATCTAATATACGTTTTCTCAAATGTGTACACATTTTTAAATATTATAGTACTATATATACTTATTGTTCAAATGATATATATACTTATGTAGCATTTAAAAATGAACGATTCCGTAAGCATTCTAGTTCAGTAAACATAAAATACTTAATATACTAAAAAATGCTTTTTCGTTGCGATTCGTTCGCTCAGTGCTGTACATTTTACATCGATTAAATTTTTAAAAAAATTTATAACTAGAAGTTGCATGTCGTGACTTATTATAGCACAGATATGTACAACACACAAACAAGAATTATCCAATTGAAAAGCTTATGGATCGAGTTTTATTGTGTACCCGCACTTTTTAATTCGAAATATATACTTTGTAGTTTATTTTCGTCAAAATTATCATTGTCTATAAACATTGAAAATTCACCCGTGAAATAGAATTGATCCACCTATGAGACAAGTAATTGTCAGTTCAGTTTTATATACGAAATTTGAAAAAATTTGAAGGATATATTTATAATGACTATATGATCAAATTCTTTTGTACTACTGACCAAGTAGCATTACCTCATTTTGAATCACATACATTTCAGATGGATGAAATTCAACACACATATATATGATGCAAGATACCGAAACATAAGACATACGTGTTTTACCCTCATTATAGATTCATTAGAAAGTAAAAGCAAAAATCAGCTTTCTAAAATGCGATAATTTCAAAATATGCTATAATCTATAATGACTACAGATTTATATAGTTTATATTTTATACTGAATTACCAACAAGTTTTTTTTTTTATTTATCGAAATTGATTTCGGCAGGATGAAAATCACCCCGAAAGATATTTAAAAAAAACGGATATTTGAAAAAGATCACCAAATAATTATTTTTTAAACATATATCCAACAGCGTAGTTTTGGAGCCTGTTAAATCAGATTTTGAGCTGATAGAATAAGATAAATATATTGGAACTTACTTCTCCAATTCGGTAAGTGGTCATCGATTAGTCACATTTATGTGATATGCCGAAAAAATCGCGTTTGGAAGATATTTTGCAATGGTATTCAGTCCTTCTGATTATTCAGGTTCATAAAAGGTTTTTCTAACTCACTAAAATGTTTGCTAAGTTTCATTCAGTTAGATGATTGGAATTTGGATTATTTATAAGATCTATTTTTAACATAATATATAGAGTATATATTTATAATATATTTATAATTTAAAATTTGTCGAGAGCTTATATATATATATATATATATATATATATATATATATATATATATATATATATTAAAGCATATATTAAACTATCTACATCCTCTACATTTACTTATAACAATTATCATTGCAAGTATCAGATTCTTTTGCTTTTAAAATTATTATATACTGATATTTTTTATATTTTATTAACATGATTATTTATTAACTACGTTTGTTAACGAAAATACGCTTCCTTTCTTTTTCCGTATTTCTCGCTATAAATGGTGAACAACACAACAACACGACTTAAATCCCGCAACAATATTACACCGATTATATTATACAATGAAACGAGATATAAGATAATATGCAAATCGAAGCGCTAATTTACTAGATATATAGATGTATAAGTATACATCCTTATATTTATAAACCTCCGCTGCCCTGCTGTCAGAATGCACTCGAAATAACCCAAGGAATTTTCGTGCTCTTTATACGAGTGCCCCGAGTCAAGGCTGAATACGTAAATAGTGTATACCGAAATTACCGGAAAACCCCATGACTCAGGAATCTCTCGCATCGCGTCAAGTAAAGTTACAAAACTGTCGCGCGCGGGAGGGTCATTAAGTGCATCGACTTCCGGATATTAGCGGGCGCGTGCATGTGGTAAATGATGAAGGGAGTATATGTATGTAGGGGAAGAGCGATGCCTTTTAAATGAGAAAATTATATATGTAGCAAAGGATTATTTTTAGAGCAAACACCCCCAAAGCCCACGAAGATCAAAACATTGCAGTGCGCATTGTGTAAATTGGCCTCGATTCAAGCACTTTTATTAAACGAAATGTCAAAAGTTAATTGATAAAAGAGAAACATTAAAATTATATATATATTAAATTACATTAAGATTACATTAACATTAAATTACATTAAGATTACAATAACATTACAATAACATTAAAATTATATATATATATATATATATATATATATATATATATATATATATATACTTAAACAGTATCAATTTAATTTACACTGTAAAACTTATACTGATTTGTGAATTTTAATGTTTCTCTTTTATCAATTAACTATTGACATTTCGTTTAATAAAAGTGCTTGAATCGAGGCCAATTTACACAATGCACATTGCAATGTTTTGATCTTCGTGGGCTTTGGGGGTGTTTGCTCTAAAAATAATCCTTTGCTATATATATACATACATATATTTTATGAAACTGTTGAGAACAATAATTATACACATTCTCATTCTTTAGAAACTTAAACTATAGCTTGTAATTGTCAATTCAAAATTAAAAGAAAACTTCCATTCGATCGATAGGCTATAATATAATGTATATATATTATGGAATACCAAAACTAATTATTTATTAAATATATTATTATAAAATGTTTCTTAGATAAATAGTATCATTAGAATGGCTCAATGATAAAATATTCACCATCTCTCCCCTCTTTCAATCGCCTCTCCTCCGCCAATATATAGTCAATAATGAAGAAAAACATTGAACTTAGATATTCCAAAGAATGCACCTGTGTATATATATATATATATATATATATATATATATATATGCATGTATGTATGCATGTATGTATGTATGTATGTATGTATGTATATACCATTGTATAAAATAGCTGCCGCAGATGGATGTAGCCTGGTCTCCTGCTGAAGATGCAGCGGGTGATGCGTCTGAATCCTCCACATGTCATGCGCAACTGATGAGACGCCGGCGAAGGACGTTAATCCTTCCAGGACCGAGCCCCGCAATAAGGTCCAGGTTTCGCGGTACGCGACACGTGGCGCATTATTATCACTGTGTGTATATATGTATACGCGTACTTAGAGAGAAGATCGCCACAACCGGGCTGCACGCGCTTCCCATCGCGCGCTTTCTATTTTCAATATTGTGCGAAATTATTCCTGTATATGTTATATATATATATATATATATATATATATATATATATATATATATATATATATTATTTCTCTTTCGTTAATTTAATGCCCCGCTGCAAAGAGTCACATTATACCACGGTTCATTTGACTGGAACAAACACGTATATATGTAGAGCTGAAAATGAAGCCTTTGGTGAAAATCAATCGATAAATAATACGTAAGCGACTTTAAAGAAAGACAGTTTGTTTAAATATGACTTTTTATTTATTTAGATTTTTTAAGGAATGGCTTTTATATTATTGATTATAAAATGTTTAAAAAAATTAGTTAATTTAAAAAATAAATTTATTCATTATGGCTTTACAATATATTTTAAGACAAATTATCGATTATTTTGTTATATTCCAAATAAAAAATTACGATACATTTGAAACATTCACGTCACTTTTAAAGTCTTATTCATATCGCAAAATCAATAAAACAATAATGAAACAATAAATAAATAAAAAATAAAAGAATCATAAACCAAACTAAATTTTGTACACAAGCAAATGTATAAAGAGAAATAAAAGGAAACAATTGAAAATAAAATTAAAAAACAAAAACGAAAAACAGGAGCCAATTAATGGAAAATAAAATGCACTAGCCAAACTGAGATGTAGGAAAAGAAAAAATGTATTGCTCGACGCGCTCGATGAACTATAATTTTCCACAGCTGATCGATGATGAGACTCCGCGCCGCTTCGCAATTCGCCTGGACGCGTTATAAATAGTATACATAAGAAATTTATAAAGGTTTGCAATGACGGACGTCAGCTCGTACGGACGGGACGTAACTGCGAGCGACCTTTGGCCCGAGTGATTTCAGGCCTTATCGCCGACCAACCCCCTCCCCCTCTTTCTCACCGCTCGGGCTCGCCACCCCATTCTTCAACCCCTCGGCGGGTCGAGTGTCTCTCTCTCTCTCGTGTGCTCTCTGTGTGGTGTGTGTGGTGTGGTGTGTGTGGTGTGTGTGTGTGAGAGAGAGAGAAAGAGAGGGAAAGAGAGAGTGAGAGAGAGATACGCAGAGAAAGAACTAGCTTTCTTTTTCTTGTCGGCGCGTGATTTTCACACACACACATACACACACTCATATATATATATATATATATATATATATACATATATATATATATATATATATATATATAATGTCCTTCGGCAGGAACTGGCCAAAGCAACCAACTCCCGATCTCCGGGGTAAACGATCGTGCTCGCGCGATCGCATCTATGAACGGGCACCCGGGGTAATGGGGATTTATTTATTTGGAAGTATAGTGGAAGAGGTAGATTTATACGCGGTTTATTTTCTATCATTTCCTTCACACTTTTCTTTTTGAAGAAAAAAATTAAACACTATATTATGTATATTATAATATATGACAAGATCGGAGAGGTCAATTTCCACTTATTGATTATATGCTGCTGGGTGCGATTTCAAATTTATAGTTTTATGGTTATTTTTTATGGATTGCCACGTAGTCATGAAATTAAATCAATTATAACCAATAATAATTTTATTATTTTTCAATTTAATATAAAAATTCTGGCATAGACACGCTTCTTTTAAGAAAAAATTTCTAAAAAGTATACTGCAATACCGATCATATATACCTTTTACGACTCTGAGACCAATTCATACGAAAATAATTTTTTTTACATTACATAATTAGGTGATATGTATATCTTTTTTAAGAGGAAGTATTTTTGGATTTGTTGTAGATTTATGCGAAAAAAAAATATATTTGAAAGTAATATTTTAGCAAGTTATAGATGAAGAATAAATCAATAAATGAATATACTTCTTTATATACATTATTTTCTTTTTGACATGGTGACAGCAAATTTGATTGAAACAATAACGTCACGATGGCTTTTTGACTAATCATGTCTTAGCACTCGTGTATTTAAGCAAAGTAAGTCTATCTTAAGCCATTGTTATCTTTTTTATCATAGTAAATTTATATTTTTTTATTCCTATAATTATTTTAAAACAATTTTCGGTAATTTTTTTTCTAGTATCTATATAAATGTCTTTTTATTCTTGGCACCCTTACATATTGATTTAACTTACGCACTGATATGAATTTAATTTTATATTAATATTTACCATTTTTCGTTGTCAGTTTTCAGTCCTTTTGATATTAGCTAATTAAAAAAATTCGAAAATTCTTCTTTAAAAAAATAAAAACTTTTTTTTATCGTAAAATGAATTGCTAGAAATGTTAATACTACAATATTAATTGTAACTTAAGAACGACTTACTATTCTATGAAAAATCGTAAGTCGTTATAAGAAATTCTTCTTATTGGTATCATTGGTTTTAGCTATATAGTATAGTCTATAACATATGCATTCATTCGGCCCGGATTAAATTTCATTACTATAGAATATTTCCAAATAAGTGTAATATCGCAGTACAGATGTATTAATAATAGATAATTATTAACAATTTCTTATACAAGCGTGTAATATATATATATATATATATATATATATATATATATATATATATATATAAGAGTTAAGGTATTGTAAATAGAAGAATTTCATTAAATAAACTACACGCGCCGTCTACTAAATGACTTACAAATTGTAAACATATGTAGCAATATATGGAACTTCTGGAATTAAGCAAATCAATTGAAATTCCGATCCTTCCACGGAGCGACGACGGGCTTCCTTCATCCGCAATTTTCTACTCTCGCGGTTTGCCGGGGCGCAGCGGTATTATAAAAAAATACGCGCATCAAAAGCCCTCGCGAGGGTATAAGAAAATCAATCGCAAAATGCGAAGTCGCATCACGAGCTTCGAGCCGCTTTCGCACCCGCTCTCGCTTCCTTTTGTCTATATATATATATATATATATGTATGTGTGTGTGTGTGTGTGTGTGTGTGTGTGTGTGTGTGTGTGTGTGTGTGTGTGTGTGTGTGTTTGTCCTCGTCTCTCTTTGACTCCGGTGTCAGCTGCATAGCAACCAACTATATAAGTAGATATCGTGTATAATACTATTGTGCGCGCGGGGAAGATATTAATGAGTGCCTCGGCCCCGATGATGCGTCGTGCACATATCACGACGAGCCCGGTGGCATATAATGACGACTACGACGGCGACGACGATTACGCGACGGACTTCCGCGAAGAGTTGGGGTTGAAATCGCAGAAAGCTCCGTTTTCCCACCCCCCTCGACGCTGTTGCGCGCCTTCGTTCGCGGCTTTGAAAATGGAGGCGCGTCCGAATATATATATATATATATATATATATATATATACACCTTTTGCTCATCAAGAAAACAATATATCCGCGCCCCGCGGCGCGCGAGCTTTGCCCCCGGTAAGGGGCGTAAGGGAGGTGGGGGAATAGGGAGTCGGAGGGGCGGAAGGGCGCGAGCCGGTGGCACGGCGCGCACCCCTACGGCGACGACGGCGGCGCCGGCGTTGGCCACCCCGGTCGAAGCGCGCGCTCACGGACTCTCGATGCCTTATTCATGAGGACTCTCACCGCGATAACGCTGATTCTCTTAATAAACGGCCCAGGGTGCGCGGCGCGGGTCAGGAGGGGTGAGCTGACAGAGACCGAAGGAGTGACTGAGAGAGAGAAAGAGAGAGAGGGAGAGGGTGCGCGTACAGCCTTATTCAAACGGCTCGCTATATATCTCCCATGGCTTAATGTGCCAAGCCCCCACCTCTCTCTCTCTCTCTCTCTCTCTCTCTCTCTCTCTCTCTCTCTCTCTCTCACTCTTATTCTCTTACTTGAACTCGGTATTTCCCGAGTCTTTACTTTATCCTGATATGTATTGTCTAAGTTCAGTTTAGATTTCTTCACAATGTGTTATATGTATATTTAATATATGGATACTTATATTTAATGTATATCTATATATAGGCGATTCAATATTGTAAAAAGTAACTTATTCTTCCACATATAATGACTGAAGACATATAGATTCTATTCATTTAGATTCGGGAATAAATTCATAAGATAAGATGATAAAAGATTTCCTTAAAAATTCATACTACTTTTGCTTAATTATTTGAAAGTTAAAAGAATGCGTATAAAAATTATAACTTATCAAATGTGACTCTCTATTCAACATATATAATGAAAATAAGGAATTAATTTAAAAAACAATAATTTTTTTTTAAATCAGTGATATATATTCATTACTTATAGCACAAACGGAAAACCATATAGAGTAAATAGCAAGAACTATTTACTTTGATTTAGTATTGAAAATTTCAGTCTTTATTTATTGATAACCAATTTTTTTACTGATTCAAACATATAGAAAAAAAGCAGGGTAAACTAATTATATAGTACTTCATAAAAACTTTACAAAAGAGCTATTTTCGTACGTAGTTTATAAGTAATTGGCTATTATTACAATCTAAACAATTCCTGTTTCTAAGATCTGACCATAACTTCTTGTTTTTATTTACATATCTTATATAAATATATAGTTCTGATTCAATTAAATCAAGGGAGCGCTGAATCTTTCTATAGCATTGAGCTGATCGACAATTTGTTTAACCCTTACCGTAAGGAGCGATCGTTCCCAACTATTTCTATTCTTAGACCTGATACATTTTTCTATTTCTTACCCTCCCGACCCTTGATCTAGAGACAGAATCCTTAAAATCCACAAATAGAATCCTCGAATAGAGTATCGTAAAATAGTAATCTGAAGAATTTATAGAAGATAAAAGATGATTAGGGAAAAACTATACATTTTGTTTCCTTGCGTAGCGAAAGTTTAATAAATAATAATTGAAATTTAAAAAAACTATAATTTTTTTGTTTCGCACATCAACATTATTAAATCAAATAAGAGTTAAGCATTGGCAGATGTTTACATAAGTTTTAAATTTGCGTCTACCCTTACCTCACGCTATAATTGTTAATTTTAAATCATCTACCTAATAATACCATGGAAAATCATTTAGAATTGCCAATTAAATAAGTATGCGCCACCTTACTATGTAAATGTAATTTTTTATTTTAAATAATTTTTTCTTTTTTAATAAAAGGAGTCTATGTCTATTTTCTAACTAGATATACGGTATACCTAACGAAATCTAAGTTCGTTTCTTAACTGAAATGCGAATAAAAATGGATCAAATCGGAACCAGGCTCCAACTAGATAACTACAGATTTTCTTTCTCGACCTCAACACGAAATAAGGAAAATTAACCAGATACTAGTCAGATTGGAAAATGAATTTCTACACAGGATAGCTGTCATGTCCCATTTTACCAATGCTACACCGTAAATGTTTCTGAACCCTCCTCTCCACTTAAAATGTATATATACGTCTAATAAATGACGTTACTATAATCTCTTTTGGGGTAAATTGATCTCAGATATCTTTCATATATATATACTTACATATAACATAATTCAAATAATAAATCGATATAATTTTGATGGATTTTTTTTTAAATGAGAACATTATTTTCGAGTGCGCAAAATAATTATTTCTTTTACAACTTACAAAAAAAATTTACTTTTCATAAAAATATTATGATATCATTATTACTCAGTATACTACTATGTACACATATGAGTAAGACTTTATTTATAACTTTTGAAATCTTTATTTATTTTTCCAAATCTAATTCATTCCCCTCCAAATAATCCACCTCTGATGCAATGCAACTATGTCAACGCTTTTTCCAATTTTCAAAACATTTTTTATACTTGTATTCTGGAATGGCCATCAGTTCCTTCTTCGATTCGGCTTTTATTTCTTCAATCGAATCAAAAGTGTCTCCGAAGAGTTTTGAGTTTGCTGAACAGCCAAAAGTCACACGTTGCTAAATCAGACGACGCTGTTTTTCCAAAAAATTTAGTAGTTTTGGCACCAATCGAGATTTCACTCTTTTCAGGCACAAACTATCTTTTCAAATGTTGTTGACTGACCCATTTGAAATTCCAACAAAATCAGCAAGCGCTCTAGTAGTCAATCGACGATTTTGCAGAACCAATTCATTCATTTTGTCGACGTGTAGCCCATCAGCAGATCTTCTTGGTCGTCTTTGATGCGATTCGTCTTCAACGCGTTCTCGACCTTCTTTGCACAATTTGTGCTAATCAAAAACACTTGCTCTTGGAACTGACTTCTCACGAAAGGCGTTCTGCAAAATTCTGAACGTTTCGGCGGCCGATATTTCATTTCGCGCACAAAATTTAATGCTTCTATTTTGTTCCATAATTTCAGACAACTTTTCTTTGTTCACTAAACACAAACCTGACTAAATGGCAAATGAAGATAATTGCGTGAAATTTGTTACAGATAACTCTGACAGTACTACCAACTTAAAAATGAAAACATTTGCGCGAATCGATAAACCCGGGAAGTTTGAATTGAAAAGTCTTGCTCATATTTGTACACAGTAGTATATCAACGAATAACGGGCTAATGAAAACGAAGACACGAATAGATGATTTTTACACGACTCTAATTTCAACATCACGGTTTCAGCATGATACTACTACAAGCAATGTTACTTCGTTTATAAAATTCCATGTTTTACTTTGTAGTATATACATTATTGATGTAATTTCATTTAAAAGAAATAATAGTATAATACATGTATATATAAAATAATAAGTAACACATATACAAATAATAGTACGTCTCGTATCGTAACAATATTCCTATATATATATATATATATATATATATATATATATATATATATATATATAATCTAAGCGAGATATTCCTTCCATGCTTTCGTTTCGGAATAAAATATAGCAATCATATTTTGAAAACGTGCATTCCTTTTTTTTCTATAGTTTTAAAGATCGTTGATGCCCGTTGACTATTATTTTGCGACCCTTTATACTATGATGGGGCCCCATTAGGGCACACAAACACGACGATCATATGTCCACGTTATATTATAACGGACTTTAAAATCTGAACTTTCACATGCGCCTTCGTTTCGATAACTCTTCGCCTCCTTCCCTTGCCCGTCACCCCACCTGCCCCCTTCGTCGTTTCTCTTTCGTCGAAATTCATCAGGCTTTAGCGTCTCGTCATTCCTTGCCTTTCCTCTCCTGACCTTCATTCTATACGATGTACGGCCAATGCGGTCGGCGGACCTTCGCCGTGCCCAGATTTTCCGGAATTTCGAGCTTACGGCGCACAGCGCTCCTGCGCGAACAATTTAACTATATGCGAAACGAACCTTTGATATATATATATATATATATATATATATATATATATATATATAATATATATATATATATGGGGTTACTCACGAGGCCTATTCAGACGCGCACTTTGATGCATATAAATACGCGCAAATCGAGAATACACAACAAACATGCGCCCGCATACACGCATGTAAAAAGAAAGAAAAAGAGGGAGAGAGAGAGAGAGAGAGAGAGAGAGAGAGAGAGACCCCATTCAATTGTAACTTGGGTGACCCTGCCGTGTGGGAAATTGCAGTTTTTGCGCCTGAAAAACTACTGAAGGTAATTGTGTGCAATATATCCGTCTAGGCGCAGTCCGATCGTTTCCTGCTGTATCCTGCCTTTTTTCATTTCTCATCCCTCGAGGTTCCTTCGTCTAATATATTTCGTTCGCTACGCCGAGGCCTTGCTTGCATGGCTCGATTAATATAATAATACGAATCTTTCGGGCGACTGCACAATTATAATAGAAGTTTCACTTATGAAATTTACAATATATATATATATATATATATATATATATATATATATATATATATATTGCACAAGATACATATACACGGATCTACCAGTGCCGACACACACATACACACCGCATAAACACTTGCATTAATAATTCGACTGATTTATTTGACAACGTAGGATTCTACTATTATTTTCTGATTTAAAAACTCATATTCTCAGAAATAAAAGTTATCAAATGTAGTTCAAAGACGCGCCATTTTATTTCATTGATGACGGCGTGATATCAGATCAAATTTGTGAATTTATTATATATTTGTTGTATTATTACAATAATTGAATAAAACATGTATAATGAAGTAAAATGATCCGAGCATAATACACCCTAGTAATATAAAATATTGCTAAAGATAAAAACCGAATGAATATCTGAGAAAAATCGAATAAAAATACATTTACGAATCGCAGTAAATCTGAAAGTCTAATAGTGAAAAAAGTTTGTGAAGTATTTCAGGGGAAGTTTCGACTTATACTCGTTTTTTTTCGGAATTCATATGCGATGTAACGAGGGAAGTGAATGTCCTCTATAGTATTTTTATTACCGTAGACTAAAAAAGTTTTACCACTTTATTGGTGTTTACGGTGGGGTATTTCTTTAATTATCATTGTACCTTACATTGCGTTTAAAAAAATCTCGTAGTTTCATTTATCATTCCAAGATATTCATCCGATTGTATTTCACATCTTTTTGAATAATGTGAACTTGGAAAAATGAATATACGAATTATATATGTGTGGGTGTGTATGTGCGCGCGTGTGTATGCGCGCGCATGTATGTATATTTAAATCCTAACCACACATGATGACAGAAATAAAGTCGTGAATATAAACAAGGAAACTCAAAAGAATGGACAACATCGTCATGTCAATTAAAAGAAGAATCTGTTAATAAAACCACAAGACTATGCATTATATATATATATATATATATATATATATAGCCCGAGATATAGCCACACCTATAGTATTTCAAAAGTGACAAAATAATACGATGTGTACATATATATACTTTTTGTTGCGCTATATATATATATATATATATATATATATATATATATATATATATATATATATATATATATAATCAAGCAAAAGCAGAGCAATCAAGACTAAAAATCGATAAAAAAAAAGGAGAAAAATCTCGGAAGGAGGAGCTATGCGATAGATGAGAACCTTAATTCACTCCACCCTCGACCAAAAAAAAAACAATTCCCCGCGGTCCGGCGCCTATCGCACTTGCTTGAAACCTCTCGGATTCCGAAATGAATCTCCGTTCCGAATCTCTCAGTCCTTCTTTATATATATATATATATATATATATATATATATATATGTGTGTGTGTGTGTATATATATATCGATGGATCAGTCGTCCAGCCATTATACCGGTCACCAATATTTACTCCTTTTCTTCCTTTTATTTTCTCTCTCCTTCGTTGGCCGATTCGGCTTGGTATCCCGGCCCCTTATCGATAATGGGCATCTGGTCCGCTCCCTGCCTCTCTTTCCCCCCGTACCCCTCACACGCCGATGTCCGCCCAACCCCCCTACGCACATGCATCTGCAGTCCCTTCCTCTCCGCTCCTTTCCCCTTACACCGGTCATTCCGCGGGGCAGGCATTCCGGTGGCGTGTGGCGCGAAAAGTGGCGTCGCGTGCGCTCGCCCGCACGGAGCGCGCGCGCTCGCACGTACACACACACACACACACACACACGCGCGCGCGTATGTACCTGATTGCGAACCGTATACGCGCGGCCCCCAAAGGGTCGCGCGTGTCCGAGAAATAAGGGTGAGTGGGCTTGGGGGTCGGCCCATGGGCGAACCAGATCGCCGACTCCCCGTGAGAGTCCCGGGCCTACGAGGCGAAATTTCACGCTGGTCAGTGTCTCATTTGAATTTTTTTTTTTATTTTCACCGCCTCTCCTATTCTTCCTTTCTTCCTTCCTGCCTATCGCCCGTCCTTTCTTGCCCCGTGATGGTCTTCCTTCGCGCCGGGGACCACCGAAGGACAATGAATATTCATGGGATTAAGGATTTTTCGCGGCCGAGTCTTGTTCTATATATATATATATATATATATATATATATATATATATATATATATATATATATATCAAACGCTTTTTGTTTCCGGATTTGTGCTGCAGGTACCCTCGGAGCGCGACCTAATATACAGAGAATACGTGAGTGAACAGTGGTCAAGCTCGCGGCTCCGAATGCAATGGGCACATGCGTGTAATATATGTAGATATATAAAATAATGCATGCGTGGATTATACGTTGAAATTTTGATTTATGGTTTTGAATATTTGTCGGTGCGTTTATGCGAGCCGGGTTTGACGAAGGATTACTGTAATATCGAACACACGAGCGCGCGCGCGCGCGCATGTGTGTGTGTGTATCTGTAGGTATAATGTTAAGTAAGGAGATTATGTATGGAAGTTGTACATTTTTATGCAACAGATGTTTTATATTTGTATAATTTTTCTCACGGATTCTTATTCCACGCATATTAAAGTTATACATTAAATATCGATACCAAGATTTGAATGCGGTTTTAAACAGATTCAGAAAATATTTTTTAGTATTAAGAAAAAAAGAAAATATATCAGCTAGGAAATCCTTTTGGAGATGAAATCGCGGACTAGAAAATAATTTACTATTATAAGAATAACCTTATAATCCTGTACAAATCTATTTTTCCAAACTCTCCAGAAACTTGAATTTTAATTTATTTCTATACTCTTTATAGTATAATTTTAATAACCTATAACTGTATTAAAAAATATATTAATTCCGGAAAAAAATTAGCACTGCAAAACTTAAAATTATTTAAAAGAGGCGATTTTTGTATTTCAATAGAAAAGTATATAAAACTATTATTTTTATAACAGTTTTTGATTGAAATTTAAAAATGGCGAAAAGATAGTTAACAACAAATCCTGTATGGAAGTGACTAACATGTATATAACTATCTAATTTTTGATTATTATCCATAATTTTTTTTAACTATAATATGAGTCTTACATCAACGTACATTAATCGTTTTTTATAAAATTTTCTCATTTCATTTCTCATCAATTCTGTTCCATCTAGAGATAAAAAGCTGACCCTTGTTAGGTTAACATAACTTCCAACTAATAGAAGAACATGGAAAAAAGTTCAATTTTAAGACAATCAACATTCTCATATATTCATATATATATATATATATATATATATATATATATATATATATATATATATATATATATATAAACGACATAAAATGATAAAAACGTCATTATTTAATTATTTTGCATTTGAATGCCAATCATCACCGACACTTGTAACGACTATATCGAGATCCCAATTTGTAACGCGATTCGCGATAATTTTTTGCGAAACTACAAGATATAACATAATTTATCTATTAAATAATAAAAGTACTTTTTTTCAATAATTTGGAATGGAGCGCAGGATTTTACAGAGAATTAGGATATAATATAATACAGAGTGAAACGTGAGAAAAATTTCGATAAACGATATTTTATTCAAAACGATATATTTAATTCAAAACGATATACGATAATTTATTGAGCAATCAAAAAATCTAAGAAAGTCTCGATCAGTTGGTATATTATATTATCCTTTCGCAGAAGTGCGTCAAATCTTTTCGCAAAAGTTTCTTGCCTTCTTACCTATACACATCTCTAAACACGAAGTTGTCTCATTTTTGCAATACGATCGTGTGTGAGTGGGGGGGGGGGGTTGCACAAGATGTATCGCGTAGCATTCTCGCTTTTAAATTTAGCGCGCATAGAAAGAAACGACTGCTGCGGGATTTCCTAATAAGATCCGAGGGATGGTGCGAAAGCATGCTCCTATATGTTCATTTATTCCGAGAATCGAGCGAGAAACTTGCCGCGAGTGCACGCACGCATAGCATACTACACGTATATATGTAGCACACAAGGTTAATGGATAAAATATTTATAGGCATTTGTACGTATTTGCCTATGTATATATATTGTATACAATACAGAATTCTCAGTCTGGGAAACGTGTGAATTTCAGAAAAGTTCAAGAGACATTTTTTAGTATAAATATAGATAGGCAGCTGGATTCACAGATAGATAGATATTATTAATTAGCATTTGTATACGGAATAACTCGAGGAATAACTCTCATTTTATAATCGTCCCGAGCGAGCAATTCGCGGTCGCGCATACCCACATTATAATATATCTCTATGCCATTTCACAGCTTGTATATACACCTTTATCCTTTTTCATTTCTGTATAAATCACGGCGGGAGGATGCGGTGGAGGAGGTAATAGGACAGCGCTGAAATATATTTCGAAGGCGCTTTAATTGAGTTTCTGGAGAACGCGACGACGAGATTGTCGACGGCAATCGGCTATTTATTTCAGATTCATAGAATTTACTCTCTTCTTCGATTTCTTGTTCTGCTTCTGACCGGTGCGAGGAGGCCAAGCTCTTGTTCGATCGAGAGACAGAAAAAGAAGGGAAGTGGGATGATGCCTTTTGCACTTATACAGCACTCGATCGATTAATTAATTATTCATATACTACTGTGATTCATGCCAAGTGCTATGTACTATATATATATATATATATATATATATATATATATATATATATATATATATAACTTTCTCTTTGTTATTTAACGTCGCTCTATTTATGCTTCGAAATACTGGTGCTAATCAGCGACGGAGGACTACGATGTGTTTTTAAACAAAGTAAATGTAAATTATTATATATATATATATATATATATATATATATATATATACAACATATTTTTCAAACTGTTTTATAATATTATTATATATCATACCCGTTCACTCATTCTGTATAAATATATAGTCGTGTGAAATTTTCAAAAATCAATATTTGTCTACTATGCGTACATTTGTTGACAGCGCAATTCTTTTTTATTTTTTTTTCTTCTAAATCGATTATGCTGTAGCCATAAATTATAAATACTATTATGCACTTAGTACATAACATCTATAGATGAGTATAAAAAATTCTGAAATTTACGTTAAACTTATAGTGTTGAAAGTCAACATTTAAGCTTACAAATATTTCTAGGCAAGCTAAAAAATTATATAGAAGGATAAGGCTTTAACTTATTGTTATAATTAAAAAAAATATTATTTGTTAATATGCGAGTAACTAATTTAATATAATTTCTAAAATTCAATTACATTAAATAACCACGAAAAATTTCTTGAGGATGACCAATAAAAATATTATATGAACTTATAAGCCGACTTATGAAGGATGCATTTTAAAAAGATAAGGGAAGAACAGTCCATTTAAAATTTGCGCGTTAACGTATTTAAATAAGACACTCAATTAATATAAGAAGGCAGGTCCTTTATCTTACATATATATATAAATAATTAAACGAGACTTTTTACAGTTCGCGACGTCGATCTTATAAGCACAGTCACTCGACTCGACACTATATATATCTCGACACTCCCGACGGCATGTATATATGTGAATATGATGATTTTAATCCGAACAAAACTCGTGATCAGATTTGTAATCCAAAATAGCAGTTCGACCGGTCAATCGTTCTCGGAATTTTCCGTATAACAATCTAATCGCGCCCGTGCGTGGTGGTTCGAGAGACCGTATAAAAAAAGCACGCGTAACCCCCCTCCCACTTTCCGATGGCTAGAGTTCTTTCGCCTTATCGTCCGTTCACTAAATATATATATATATATATATATATATATATATATATATAATATATATATATATATATTACGGATATAGCCGTCGCGTTGTGTGAAAGCTACAAAAAGGGAAGAGCGGAGGCATGCTGGCATTAGGAATGCAAAAGGTGCGTGGCTCATAAGAGTAAAAAAAAAGTTAAGAAAAGAAAAAACGAACGATCGTAATAGACTCGGGTCGCAGTAGGGTGAGGATGATCGAGAGAGAGAGAGAGAGAGAGAGGAGAGAGAGAGAAACATAAATATAAAAGTAAAACTGTGGACAGGGGAAGAGGGAGAAAGAGAAGGGCGGGCGAATGAGAGAAAGTGAAAAATTCTGCGGGGCATATATACATGACTCACCAGCGGTGGCTTCTTCCTCGAGAAGCGCCTCCGTCCTGAGGCCGGTGGCCTGCAGCTTGAGATAGCCGAGGTGGCGGGCCAGTACGCGGCCTCGGCCCGCGGCGGCGCCCGCTCCTCCCACTCGGCCAGGCTCCAGCGCAGGATCTCGCGGCCCGTGGCCGCTCCGAGCACCGCAGATTCCGCGGCTGGGGTCGGCGCAACCAGGGAGAACGCCCCCGCGCACCACCTCAGCCAGGCGGCCACGTGACTGGAATTCCATTCGGCGGGATCTGCCGACGAAAGAGAGCTTGAGGGTGCGATCGAAGAAAGAGAGATGGAAAGTGTATAATACGATGTTATATATATATAGTTACTGGCAGGAGAGAGGGAGAGGAAGAGATAGAAAGAGAAAGAAAATAGTCTCGCGTGAATAATATATACAGTGTAAGTGATCGATTAAAAAAAATCTCGTTAGGTTTCTTTTGTTGGATAATATGTTTGTGTATAGGTATTGGAATGAGTTTGAGAATACAAGATGCGGTGAAAAAGACGATGTTTGCAACTAGAACAAGAATGTTTTTACTTCAATTTTTCTATACTTGCATTCCATGTTTCTGAGATGATTCATCAAATTATATAAAATTGAAAGGGGGAAGAAATATTGTATCAAAAAGGCAATGTAACAAGAACCATTAATTATTATTCTTATAAACTGCCTACCGCATCCCCGCCCCATCGTATTTGCAAATTTTCTTCCATTACATCAGCTTCATTACGCTTATTACTTACGTTAACGTGACAAAATCAATTATTTTTCAATTTTTGGGAGATTTCATACATCGATTCATTTCAGTGTCGTACACAAGCTTGCAAAATTTTGGAATATTTTCCGTTTTATATTCGAAATTAGTAATAGATTGGAATTTTGCTATTTACATGTAAAATTGGATAAATAAAAAAAAATTATATTTTCGTTAATTTGTGAAAATACTCTATTCTTTCTAAAGTTTTCAAAAACTAACTATGGTCTAACCTAGGTTAATATCAACTCATTCATGTAAATTTCAGGATCGAACGTTGAGTTTTTGAATAATCTTATTGCAACTTTGGAATTTCATAAATTTGTGAAGAAGCTACAACGCCGAAAGATATATAAAGTAAGGGAGTTTTTTTTTATATAAAAAATCTTACTCGGGCTCCACGAGTAAAAACGATAGTCTAATAAGTCCAACCTTTCAAAAGAGCGAGAAAAAATACACCTTCTAAATAGCTGTCGTAAAGTTTTATTATATACCCCGAGTGCTGGGCGAAGATGCTCGGTTTTGGAGATGCAACATTGTCAGTTCATTTTCTTCACTATTTCTGAACGAAACTTTGAATGTATGATCATGCATGTATATTCCGGACTATGTAGTAGTAACGCAATGTTCTCCAACTGAAAATATAGTTATGGCCTTTACAGCTAACCCATTAGTTATAAGAATCCATTCGGCACGACTGATTGGCACGTACTACCTTGAAAAATTAGGTAAATGGCATCAAGAGTCTGATCATATCCATTGTGTTATTCTAGAGAAGCTGATGAATGCTAATTATAGGTCCATTTAAGTTATACACGTAAGGAATTGCCGTAAACTCAAAAAATACGGCCAAAAATCCAATAAATCTCTATAGCCATTGATCACTCCGTTCCAAGAATCCCAGAACCCTATTGTATTTTATACCCAAAAACTTGGAAATTTCAGATAACCCTATCAGAAAACTTGGTAATAAAGCAAAGTCTCATATCGATGTTGAAGTTCGAAGGAACAGTCTCTTTGAGTTTTGTATTCTTCTTAAGTTTAAATATATATATATATATATATATATATATATATATATATATATATATTCTTTTTTACAACCCCATAAATCCTTAAGTGTTATAATCCAACATAAAAAATAATCTTGTATTCAATCTCTTATTCTTAAATGAATTGAATCGTCCTACATAATTATTATACTAGATACTAGTTTTAATTCTTGTTTTAATTATTTTATTTTAGTAGATACTTGTTTTAATTCAGGGCATCATCATGGACTTGACAGTATACACAATAGAGGCATTCTGTCATCCTCTGAATAACGAAATTTTGTATTTATGTCGTTCTTATTGAATATGTATAGGTTCGAGAAGTTTGCTTGGACAAAGTTGACAATACGTTCTGTTTTTAAGAGCTCCAATACGTAAAATCTCTTGCTTATCAAGTACTGATGGGATTCTAAAACTTTATGATAATGGTATCAAGTATCGTCGTGGATTTCAGGGCTTATGCGATTATTGAAGGATCGAATGGTCAACGAGTTGCAATTTCAAGCCTACATCTTGAGATCATTGAATATGCTAATATAATGGTGTTAAAGAAACCCCAAATACGCATTCAACAACCCTGAGAATATATGCTAAACATATAATCAGCGTCCAGAGACATTTTTCTCGATTTTCCGTTGCAATTTTTTATTTATCGAACTTTTGCAAATATCTGCGCCCATTTTACCAATATCCATATTTTCGAATTATGAGCGAATTTAGCCCATTGTGAGTAGTTAATAAAAATTCTTTCGAAACGCAAAACTTATGTGCATATTGACTTTTAAATATTTCTTTTCTTTACCCAACCCAATATGCTACCTTAATGAATCACCTCAGAGATACTTCGTGGTGTGTTTATATCGAAAAATATCTATATGAGTGATATCGGATTATTGAAAACAGTTTGTATTATATTGTTACGAGAATGCCAATCCTAAGTATTGTATTTGCCGTGTCTTTCGCATAATGTTATTTTGTTGAAAGGTGTAACGCGTGAATATAGTAAAATTTAGTTTTAAAAAAATCTAAATAAATATAAACATATTTAAAATAAAAATAAAAATATAGATGAATAGTATTATTGAAAATGGTCTAATTTAAAATAGAAATAAGAAGGTAAGGGTTTTTATAAAAAAAACATTATTTGCATATATTTTTTGTTTATATACTGTACAAATAGTTGTTTGAACAGAGATTGAAAAAAAAATTTTATCATCAAAAAACATGCACGCAATCATCAGAAATTTCGTACGAAAGTTCCAATAACAGTGTGAACGTTCAAATTCCAGTGTGAAATATAGATGCAAAGTAAAATATTTACTTGTGTGTATGATATGGTAATTTTAATCATCACATTTACATTTGTTTTATTTGGATTTACTTATAATTTTTTGAAATTAAAAACTTTTTTTCAAACCGTCACTGTTTATAATCAAAGTTTAAACTTGATATATTATGGAAAAAAGGATTTCGTGTTCCTAAATTAGATCCCCGAAACTGTATTTTTAATTTTATATATTTAATTCAGTTTATACTAACAAATAATAATTTAAACACCATAGCTCATGATATCTGATATTGTCAGATATATTAGCAAAATCATGTCAAGTACAAACTTTATTTGACTACTTTTTTTATTTCCAATATGTCTTTCTTGAAAGTAATTGCGTAATTCAAACGTAAGAAAGACTTTAATGGCAGATTCTAAATAAAAGCTTTTGTGCTCTAATCAAAATCTAAAAATACATCATCTACAATCTACTATATACACATAGTGTCAAATTAAATACAAATATAAGAGTAGCTAAATATAAATATAAGGATAAATATTGTACGATATTGGAACAAACAAAAAAAAAACAGATTTTCCATTTGTTAAATTTATAAAAATCTTTTAGAAGCTCTAATTTATCATGATAACTAAAATAAGTTCCGAAAGTAAGTACAATTCAATTCTCAAAATTATTCTCAAGTAGATTATTGCCTTTTCATATCAATCATCCTTCAAAAAAGGGATTCCTTTCATCATTTCTGCCTTAAAATTAAGAGTGTAGTTCTCAAAATGCTTGGTTTTTTCGCTATTGACTTTGAAATAATTACTTATCCATATTTTGAAACATTTTTAGGAATGTTTTTAACTTAAATTGGACATAAAATTTCACACGTTTTAATTACAAATACTTATTAGCTGTCATACTTATACAATAGTAGTATACTCGTATTTAAATTCATAAAAAAGAACTGTAAAATGTTTTTCTCAAACTCGTTATTTTCATATACAAAAACTATAGCACATTTGGATGTATCGATAAGTATCGTTAAAAAATAATTTGAAATTAACAATTACAATATAGAATAAATATTGTTTCTTTGTTAAATTCGCCCAGCGTCTATAGAGCATTCATGCTCATACCATAGTTATTTTTGAATGCCCTGAACTTATCAATAGCCGCTTTCAAATCTGTAAGCATGCGAAATATCAGCAAAATTCAATATTCGGAAACATAGAAAAAAAACTAGATAATCATTAATTTTTCATGAAACATTCGGAGTTTATAAATATATAAATTATAAGTTAAGAATGATCGGTATTTTCTTCATTTATAAACTTAATAAACCACACTTTTATTCATAATTGCGCTCCGAATTTAAAATGTACAATTATCGTAAATTTCCGAAAATTTAAAAGTTCCAGAGATTTTCGTGTCCAAAATATCCGTTACGCGGGCTATATGCAAAGGAGATTTTAACCATTGTGTGTGTGTGTGTGTGTGTGTGTGTGTACAAGTTCGCTGCCGGTGTACAAGTGCAAAACACTATAATGTTACTGCGACGTTTGTTCTATATTACGATTAGCGCGCGCGATGACTCACCCGAGGGCAGCATAACCGGTTCCGGTCGCCCGGGCTCCTCGTCCCCGTCCTTCGTCCTTCCGCATCCGTTTCCCACCGAACCGGAATCGTCGGCCTTGTCGCTACGGCGGCGGCCCTCGTCCGGGTCCCGCGCCGGCTCCTCGGCGTCGATCCTCAGCAGGGCCTCGAAACGCGGCGGGAACTCGTCGGCGGCGGCCTGACGAGGTTGGCGGTGGAGCGGCGCCGCGGGCTCGCAGAGCCGGTCCAGCTCACCGAGGCCCCACAAGACCGCGGCCGCGGCCGTGTCGTCGTCGCCGAGCGGCGAGGGGGACGAGCCGGAACTCGAGGTGCAGGTCGACGCCGATTCCTGTGTGCATATAGGTGTATATATCGTGGGAGATGAGGATAGGTGCACGGCTTTGATAGTGCTGCAGGTAGATTGTCGTCGGTGTCTATATAGATACCGGCTTTTGGTTCCCGCAGTTGTCAATGGGAAGTGCGATGCGAATGCGTCAGGTATCATATTATTGTGCTTATAGGGTACAAACGAGCAAGTTTAAGAACTTGTTTTTTTTTAGATTCAATACTGGTTTTGATCAAACTTAATAAGATGTTATATATATATATATATATATATATATATATATATATATATATACACGCGCGCGCGCGCGCACGTTGCATAATCGAGAATATTCTGAAACCGATCTTGAAAATTCAAATTCTACAAAGATATAATGTTCGTTTGTTTTTCTAATTTTCCGAAGCAATTTCGAGTTTTTTCCTTTTTTAAAACGTTTCACTTATAATTCATTCTTATGTTTATATTTACTTCTGAAATAATTAAGACCAAAAAAATTTAACGAATCAGTTATATTTAAAAATCTTGGAAATATATCTGAAAATTACATATTTTATTTAAATATTGATCACATTTTCTGAATTTGATTGACCTGATTGATATTTTCTACTACTAGTTTCTAATTACAAGCCAATTTTTTACAATTGTGTGCTTCAAAATATATTCTAAATATTATTGATCGAAATGTATTCTAAAATTATCCAAATGTTTTGATTCATTTCTCTATCACAATTATTGTCATAATTTTATTTATATAAGTATCTGAACTTCTTTTCAAATCTTACATTAAGTCTGGATAATATACAAAATTTAATTTAATGTAAGTAAAATTGAAAATTATTTACTTTGAACTAGCTAAATAAATCTTGATAAATAAAGAATAATGGGAAAAGGGGGAAAAATTTAAGAGAAATGTACGTTCGCCCTAAGTTTGCATTTGCAAATAAAAAGCGACATGACAACATCAAGAATTCTCGATATATGTATTTGTTACATTTAAATAATTAATATTAATTATGTATTGATATTTACTATTAAATGTTATTACGAGTTCTAAATCCACAAGTACTGTAGCTTCGAACCTACAAACTCCGAACCCGCAAATTCAAGTTACAACATTAACCCTTATCAATACACACGCCCAAAGCCCGAAAATGCCAGTTTGGCTAAGAGTATTTTTAAATCGCAAAAACAATGAACATCAAATGCTAATTCCAAGAAATATTTGTAAGAGATGTTAAGTAATTTTGTACATTTTTTGGGTGTTTGTGCTCTTCTGTAATTTATAAGTTAGGCGTGTTCGGAAATTGTTTTCCGCGTATTTTATTGTAATTATAAAACAGCAAAAACACTACTATATCATATCGTATAATCTACAATGTAAGACTCACTAGTATTCCAGTTCATTAATTTTCTTGTGATTCACATATAAATACGTGAACGTGAATAAAGCATTAATATCTTCATTATGGTATGTACTATAATACACGACACTTTATCATAACACTTATGCATTAACGGTACTCACACTCATGCATATACCCGTTTTCTTGCAAAAATCCTTGCTGATTGGTATATAATATGTGAAATCGATATACTAGGTTAATATCTAGTTTTGTGTGTGTGCATGTGTTGTGTGAGATATTATAAAAGTGCCGAGAGCTTAAAATTACCAGACAGCGGAAGCCCCCGTAGCCGCAGAATCCCAGCAGCTCCTCGCAATCATCCTCGCAGCTAACCGGGGCATTCGCGCCGACTGGGGACGATCCCTCATCCGGGCTCCTCCTCGGGGACGTCGCCGTCGCCATCGCCGCCGTCCCGGCCGCCGGCGACGATGACAAACCGCTGTCCCGATGATTCACGTACATATGCGAACCGGCAGTCTGGACGATGCGGTTGTACGTATATATGTACAGCGGATGTAAGTTATATATGTATACTATACAGCAGCTGCGGCGATATCGGGGTATCGAGTCATTCGCGGACTTTCCGACTTTCCCACCTCGAGATCCGACTCCTCCTTCTCCTCTTATTTAAATCCTTCTTTCCACTTTATACTTATTAACTTTTATACATGTCACTGACGCGCGCACGCACGGACCTATACACTCACACACATATATACGTAGATGACGCAAGAGCACTATCCTTACGTATCCGGTCCACTTTGTTTATCGGATCCTTAGCAGTAGTAGTAGCAGTAGTAGCAGCGGTAGTAGTATAATGCGCGGGAGAGCCTCGACCACGTGTTTCACCGTTCATTCACGAAAGTCGAATGAATGCGCGCGGGCTCGCTAATAGAAGAGAAGGACCGAGCGCGCACGTATATATATATATATATATATACATACAGGAGATGCAAAAGAGAGGACACGCCGTGCGGGAGATAAATATTGTGCTGGGGAGGGGGAGATTTTTGAACACGCGCGTGTTCCGACCGCGTCGATGGCACGACGCGTGCCGAGGGATTGCTCGTTGTGCGATGTGACAATATGATATCTCATATATATATATATATATATATATATATATATATATATATATATATATATATATATATATATATATATATATATATATACACACACAACTACACGACATGCGACTTTATAAACCAAAGTTCTGTGGAATTTCTTCCCTCCTCTTCTCTTTCCCTGATTCTCTCTCTCTCTCTCTCTCTCTCTCTCTCTCTCTCTCTCTTTCTCGATTTATACCGCTCACTGCTGAGAGCTGAACAGATTCAAAGTGGAGAGATATGGCTGAACCGCTATACCAATGGGGTTTTGTTTTTTAATAGACGAGGGATGGGTGAAGGGAGATATAGCGTAAAATCGATTAGCGATGACACACCACACAAGCTACAGATAAATGTAGCAGTATCTTTATTTACGCATTTATTGCATATATTATAATTATAAGAGCCTGTATGTATGTATGTATGCATGCGTGTATATATATATATATATATATATATATGTATATATATATATATATATATATAAAGAAAGGGGGGTGAGAATATGAGCTTAGCCACAGGTGTTATATATAGAATCTGTGTTTGTCATCCTTCTCTTCTTTCGCGTATAATATAGGAATTACGAAACGAACCCGGCGGTCGTGGGGGTGCAGCTTTTAACGCGTATATATGCGCGCATTTAGCCGAAAGGGTTTCGCTCGAAACGCGTCGCGTTCGTCTTTCGTATAACGTCGTTGCATAATGCGAATAAATCATTCAAGAGCCAATGCTATAAGTATTAGGTATTCTCTATAGTTGTAGTTTAAAATAAATTTGATGCAGGGGTGAAGAAAGGCTTGAAGAAAAGTCATTTTAACAATTATCGCGCATAACTTATTTTCAAAATTCACAAAATCAAATATAATTTTCGCAATTAAAAAAGAATATATATTGAATTTGTTGTAATTTTATTCTTAGGTTATTCTTTTCAAGCCACGAAGCCCTACGCCTACGATGCCAAGAAGCTCTATTCTAAGAAAAGATTTTTTTTTTCTCATCAGACTTTCTCCAAGATTCTAATGACGAAAAACTGATTTAAATTCAGGAAAAGTAACTATCACTATACACAGAAAAAATATTGAACTTTCAGTATTTTGTATTTATCACAGGCGTTTACTTAATCTGTTATAAATTTAAATTATTCAAGATTTTTCATCATTAGTGCGTTTGATAACTTTTCTACGTATATAAGAATTTTATATTTTAAAAATTTTTTTCTATTAACTCAGTCACTTGGTATTCGAATCCAATGAAAGACAAATATTATTTTTAGAATAATAATTTTCTTCTAAAAATAGAGTTTATATAAATATATATATAAATTTAATATAAATTAACTCAAATGGAGCAAAATTATTAGACTTTCATCAGGTAACTCAATATTTTATCTTTTGAGAATGAACTAAGAAATATTTTTATTCGTCTTACAGTTTTTTCAGAAAATAATATAATTATAATTATAATAATGACAGTCAGACTATATATTCTTTTTTATCATCATTCAGGTAGAATATTAAATATAAAAACTAGTATTAAACAATAATAAAAATAATAAATATAAACATTCTATTGTTAGTAAATGATAATCTGACACCCTTACCACTAGTTTTGACGAATCTACGTATCCGCTTCGTCCAATGTTTCGAGCCGCTTTGGCTCCTCATCGTTAGGGAATCAACTAAAATTATAATAAAGAAATTATATATATCCTATCCCCGTTCTAATCTACCTTATATATAAATCACAAATTTCTCTTCATAAATTTATTAATGAAAGATGATCACATATTATGAAATTATTATTAAAAACATTATGAAACTATTGTAATTTTCTATATAATAAAACTACCTATCTTGCTTTGGGTCGTTTTTCTAGAAAATGGCTTCTATGTACAAGTCGCATATTGGAAACCTCTACTGAGGGTATCTATAACAGAGTGAGGATGTCCTGACAACCCCGTTTGTTATGTCGCTGTATAATGGTAGTATAAACTATAGGACCTGCCCACTATGGTAGTAGCTTTAGAAACGGCGAACGTTTCAGAATTACACAAACACTTCAAAGCTTACAATAGAAATTAAATGATAATTTAACTTTGTGAAAAGATCGCTCCTCGGATCGCTCCGCTCACATTTAATGTTACAAAATTCTCAAACGTCAAATTTATAGCTGAACACATTGTATTCTAGAGCATAATATATAGAATAGAGATCATCAGAAATATTTTCGACTTTTTTATTCAATTTTGGAATACAATTTTTCTTTAAAAATCAGTTTCGATTAAGTACATTTATCGTGGTATTATGATTTATAAACTTTGATCATTTAAGGAATATTTTTTCAATTTAGTGATTTTTCCGTAATTCGCGCGGCCTCGTCAGCTGCTGTTAATTTCCGCATTTTAAATTTCTTAAAAAAATATGTTTATAAAATTAAAATTATAAATTTTGACACGAATAACGAATAATATAACTGGTATTTTGTAAAAATAATAATGTAACCTAAAATGTTTCATGTAAGATGCGCATTCGTCTCAAACAGTTGGCTATTCGTTTAGAATTAATAAACTCTTGAGAAGAAATCGAAAATATTTTTTCAATAATCTATAAATTATATATCTTTCTTTTCAAACGAGTCTGCAAGCTCCTATGCATCTACATTCATTCCTGTAGTTTACACAAATATTCATCGCATTCGGTTTCGATGGATAAGATTCGACAGGGATAAATATGTTAAACTATTCAATTTAACTTTATTACGAAAAACAAATGAACGCTTGGGAGTAACATCTTATCCAACTCAGCTTTTGTATAGGGTCAATTTAAAATACAAATAATGTGAGTCATATAATTTAGTTTCAATTTTCTAGGGGATTCATCTCCATTTGAAATCTTCGTGTGAATTTTTTACTTTACAAATTTAAATTGTGATCGTATTCATTCGTCGTTTTAATTGATCATACAGTATTATATTTATAGACAAAATACTTTTAAGACATTCTTTTCCAATTATATGAAGCACCGTACTATACAGAATATTCCGGGTATGATTGTACACACTAGCGATATGGCAGTAAGAAGGATGAAGGGTCAATGTTCATCAGCAAATGAGCAAACGCTGATTCAGTTCTCGCTTGAAGATTACTATCAAAAGACACTGCAATGTTCGTGATCAGCACCCCAAAAAATATAAGTCTACAAATTTTCAGAAAAATCGTAAACTGATGTTTATTGGAAATCAGCCCTACTAATTGGCTGATAAAAACTGACACATAGCGCAAAAATGTGTTATAACATTCAAAAATGCATAATATACATTTGTCTAAAATACTCCTTGATTATCATCGATCTCCTAGTGTTTACAATCATATCAGAGAAAGCCTACTTATTGTATATAGATTTATGATGGTGTTATATAAGATATAAGACCAATGGTAGATATTAGTAAAATTTCAAAGAATAATTTTTTAGTCAGATAGGATAAAGTCAAAATTTGAAGTAAAACGTCTCGACCCAGGTGTAGCCATTCTGAAATTAATAGCAATTCGAAAAATGAGGGCAAAGTTGAGAAGATAAATGAGAGATAAGATAAAATTTTCGTTGTATACTGTTTATGGAGATGGATTTGACACTGTTTGTAAGTATAAACTTTACCTCATCACTCACTTATTTTAATGTCGAGAAATGACATCTATTAGTCTTTACTGGACTACCGATTAGAAAATAATTAGGTAAATTTACTTAATTGTAGAAAACTCTGTATATACTATTGGGTGGTTGTGAAGAATATGACATACGTAATACTATACATACTTTTATTTTTTTACCTTTATTGATGTTTCACAATTCGTATCTCTCTATTTTTTCCGAACAAGAAAATATTTGAATAATTTGAACCAATACTTATATAATCTTGAAAAAAATGAAAGATTCTGGCTAATTAATTCGCTAACTAATTAAGAAAAGATATAGTATGGTTAATTTTAGCACGTCATCTTTGAATATTCTTGTATATTAAATAATACTCGTAATTGAATCGATTTAGATGACAAGTATTTGATTAACAATATACTGTCCGAAATATATAACATATTATGTAAGATAAGTATATAAACTTTCAAAAAATCTTTAAAAATGCATTATCTTTTTATTAAAATTTTTCCGATTTCATGTTTATTTTATACCAGAATCTCTTGTAATCATTTAAAATACTGATTGTTCAATGTACTTTAGTATACTGTAACAGAAGTGCCAAAACTGTGCAAAAAAAAGTATTTTAAATTGACAATCAAAATTGACAATTAAAAAGTGAGAAGATAATTTGAAAAAATGATTTTAATATATTATTTACTAACAAGGGAAGTCTATAGTAGCCGGTTATAAGCATACCCTTCCACTTAGAGTATTTATTATTAATTATAAAAAAGAAAGTCTTCCCTTTTTTATTCAAACAGACCATCATTGCCTTTATTTTTAATGTGTTATTGTATCCTATGATATTATTTATTTGTTTCGCTATTAACACCTTTTTGAAATATGTTTAATCCATTTCAACACTTCTAAGATATCCTTTTCTACACTATGGGCTAAGTATTGTGTTCCTTTTTATTAATAGACTTATATATTTAAGCTTGTGAATTTATCTATTATTTCTTTGTAGTTGAAGTGATTATTAAATAATTGGTTAATCAGTCACTCCTGACTTCCTATGTAAGTATAGTTACAGAAGGAAAACTGAGAAGTCAAAAAATAAAACATATAAAATCTTCACCGAGGAATTACAAAGGACCATTATAAGATATATGATCCTTTATGAAATATTAGGAAATGATAAAAGGTATACTGCGAGCAATGAATCTCAAAGATAATTTGTACGAAGTAAACAGTGGGATTTTTAGAATAGGAATGCAATAAGCTATCAATTATAATAATTGTTATTTCAATTAATTATTTGAACAAATTATTAAATGAGTGACATTATATGAAGAAGATGTAAATAATAAAATAAAAAAAGTCGCAGATGAATTATGTCGACTTGCCACCTAGGATACGACTGTCCTTATTAATAAAACTTACTAAGTATCTACCGTGAGGCTGTCAATAAAAAATGAGAAAAAATTGAGTGGCATGAAACTATAGTCATTGGAATGAAAGAAGGGTCGGGATCGACATAGTCCCATATTTAAAATGTATGAACTATATTCTATACCCTTAGTACATACTTACAGTGCAGGTCTTGCTCTTTACAATTCCTTGGCGATAGCTCATATATTTTTATTTTTTAATGAATTTTTGCATAATGCATCGATATTGCAATTTTTAAGTTACATATAGAACCGCAGAGTTTTACGCGACCGTCTCACTGGTCTTCCTAAAAGACTGAATTTTCAGCAATTCAACGAATCAGGCACCGCAGTTTCCCACGAGAAATTTGCACTCTCTATAATAATATAATAAAAGCAGAACATATAAAGATTAATCGATAATCATCGTTCGGCCGATACAGTAATAGATTACTCGAACTCTTTCAATACACGTCTTGTGAAATCGACCGAGAACACTTCCTTACCTTATTCAAACGCGTCACGTTTTCACGCTGTCCCAAGTGCAAATTAACATACATTCTTATAAGATATATATATATATATATATATATATATATATATATATATATATACATACATACAGAGTAGAGTATATTACGCGGTAAAGCATTGATATAGCCAACATAGAACATTAACGCGACAGATCAAACGGGCATCCACACGAGCACATCCTTTGCTTTTCTTTTTGCTATATACGTTCATAAACTGATCTAATAAATATGCGAGAATCTGTATATTAAACATACACTCGCAGAGAATGGCTGAAGAGGGAGAGGGAGAAACCCGAGAATGATCGGGCGCTTTTCGTTCCTTTTCGGCGCCTTTGCACCAAAGCGGTCCTCTGGTGTATATGAAAATATAAAGATATAATCGCCGGCTTCTTTGGTGGCTATGTACACGGGAATCGCCGGTGGCAACACGGCTGTTCTGTCGTAAAAACGACCCGCTTCTCTTCTTCGCCTATGTCATGTATAATATTCAATGCTTGATCATTGTCGCATCCACGCGAAGGATTTACTTATGTGCACGCTCGATGCAGCCAATTTTTTTTTTTTTTTGTTCGTCACACACTGACCTTAAAGAAGTCACTGATGTATTTGACGCATAGATCCGGTGATATAATTGTTGAGAACGAATGGCAGCGATTAGGGTTCGTATATTAGACGAAAGAGGTTGCTTTTTCAAATTGGGCTAATTTATCGGCTACCATTAGTCAATATAATATATACGTTGAGAGTCTCACGTTCGAATAATAAGAATTAAATCTATTTAGTTCTTCATATATATTTTTACGAAATTATCTCCTCTCCTGGTTTATTTATTATACAAGCTACTTTTTTTCGTCTTAAATTCGTAAGATTTAGAATATAATAATTTATGGCACACGCATTTTTATTGATCTGTATCGCGGCAGCTTAAGGAAGGACCAGCGGCTTCTAAAATTGGAGACACTGAATTGGCTATTCCGTTTACTAAGAATTGTGGTATATATATATATATATATATATATATATATATATATATATATATATATTTATATATAAATGTCTGCCTTTCCTATAAGCTCAAAACGATTCAGTTCAAGCTAATAAATATTATTTTTGCTTATTGCTTCTATCTAATTCTCATAGCTTTCAGTATTTCAACAGAACCTTACCAGGAAAAAAAGAAGCAGTAAAACATATCATTGACTGTTGATGATTTCGATTCTAAATGCATTTGTTTAGGTTTTATCTAAATTCTGTTATCACATCAAAACGTGAGCATACGTTTTGAGACAATATATACAGCGTTAAATCATTAAATCAAGTGTAAAATCGTAATTCGAATAAAAATGAGTTAAATAGCTGCATTGCGATAGTATTATGATAATATATACTAGTAAGTGCGCAAAGTAGATGAATTTGCGCGGTTCGATCGAAGCTTGTGGTCCATGAGAAGCGAGGGCGCTATGAAGCAGCGTCTGCATATCTTATACATACTATTTTCCAAACCAAAATTACAAAAAGCTTCAATGCGTATTTACAATGTGTAAAGTATATACAAAGCATGCTAAGAATATGTGACTGCTTAAATTTATACCTTTGTTTTTCATGTAATTGCTTTGCGTCTAAATACGACGGAATCGCCGTATATTTTGCGCACTCAATATAACAGTAGAAAATCAAGTGTTATTCATAAATATATTCATAAAAAAATAATAATAAAGCACGACTGATCAAAGAATTTGGAATTGTGTAGATTGCTCTTTTTGTTGTTATAACCCAATTTTATAAACTTCTCTATTATTAGATGCATATATCTAATGTAGACTTTATAACGTTAAAATCGTCAACTGCCGCGATATTCGTAATTCGACGATTACTGCATATAGAAATGAGCCTTGGCCGGTGACCGAAAAATTACCTAATCGCCGAGGTCATCGGGCGTATATGCTAACGCGCGCTTCCGGCGCCAGCGCGCGCTTGCCCCGGCTTTTTCCGCCACCCACTTAAATTAGCTGCAACGTCCCGCGCAACGAAATTAACTGATGAAATGCGCGCGCGCTCGCGGCCTGAACGACACACGTGGCAGGCGCCATGTACGCGCGCGCCCGGGCCGCGGCGCACATCCCGCGGATTCTTTGAAGAACTCCCGCGCATGCGGAGGCGCGCGGGATATAAAGCGTCAAAAAATTCGGTTATATTTAACCGCTTTGCCTCTCCCTCCCTCCCCCTCTCACTCTCTCTCTCTCTCTCTCTCTCTCTCTCTCTCTCTCTCTTTCTCTCTGTGCATCACCAGCGCGGCCTCGGTATAGGCATTTCCCATCGTGCAAAATGCGTCTTGCCGTCCGCTGAACGCGCGGCATACGTATACTCTGACCTCTAAAACGGAGCAAAAAGAGCGCGCTCGAAAGCGGGACGAAGTGAATAGTATACTTAGGTCATATAGCCGCATATTATATCGCCAGCGCGGGTATATAAACGCAGAAAGGGCGCGTACGGGCGACTCGCGAGCGGCCGCGCCAATCGTGCAGTGTCACTATAATATTATATATAGAAGGCCAAGTTTGCATTGGCTGCTCTTGGAAAATTTGTGCGATTAGGATTTGTGGAAATATCGCCACAAAAATCGAATGCTTAATTTAATGAAAAAATTCAACTAGTTATAGAATTCGGTTGTAGATAATTGTAGTTGATTCTATACTGAAAGAAAATTTAAAGTTTTTTTTTCATAATCAGATCTTACTCGTCACTTCGTCAATTTTTATAAATTTTACAATTAATTAGACGAGTATAAAATGTCCTACTGTAAAATCGCAAATATTATAATATAACGTATAATAACTAAAATTCATAACTAAGAACGAAAGGAAGTGGCTAACTAATAAAAAAAATTTAACAAATAGATTACCACTAAAATGCAGATAAATTTTTTTAAATCGCCCATGTTACATTTGAAATTAAAATATGAAAATATATAATAATTAACGAAAATTGCAGTTCTCGGTTATTTTAAATAGTCATACGTTTTCGAAACATTGCCTCCAGGGGTTTTGTCGTACAGGACGAACGACTTACTCTTTTTATTATAATAATTTAAATATGATTAACATTACTTCACATTGAAGTAAATTTTCGGTCGTTTGTAAAGCCATAAGCAATTTAATAAATTTAATATATGTAATTGGTAAACTGTTTCGTGAAATGAATATTTTTAAGTTATTTGTCAATATTTACAAATTCTCGTGAAGGGAACCCCCACATGTGACCACTTCTACAATATCCTTGATGCCAAAGTCGCAATATTATGATTAAACAATGTATTTTTATATAGTTTCAATGTTTGTGTCAGTTTTCAGCCATATATGATATAAGAAAGGAAATTAAATTTATCATTCGAAATTTGAAAAATATGTGTACGTATAGACATACAGCATGTGGAGAAGGAAAAGCATGAAAATAATTCATCGTCTATACGCGCGATTTTAGTCTAATTTGCTATTACTATTATTTTTTATTTAGATATTCGAATATAAATTTTTAAACAAATTAATTATCATTCCCATTATTCATTCTCAAGATCAGTCAGCTTCTTTTTATTTGTTAATATTATGCAAACAATGTTCAAATCACAATGTATTTGTGAATTCCCACATTTTATTATCGCATCAACGCGTAATTCAGACGTAGCCTAAAGTAACGAAATTCAAGGGGGTTCCCCGAATATGTATACACGATGAATTAAGAGAGAGAAAGCGAGATGGGAGCTGGAGAGCGCCGGAGGATTCCTGGAACCACGCGCCCGCGGCCTAGAAGAGGGAAAGGACCGCTGCAACCGGTGCGTACATCATATATATATATATATATATATATATATATATATATATATATATATATGTATGTATGTATGTATGTATGTATGTATGTATGTATGTATGTATAGGGCGTGCGAACGCTTTTATATTCTTTAATGATTATTATACCTTATACAACTATATATATATATATATATATATATATATATATATATATATATATGTACACTTTACGAAGCTCCTTATATACGTTCCGAAAAAACGCACCGGCGCGCTCGGCGCTCGACCGCGCGTCTTTCACATCCTTTGCCGCTGAATCATACGCGCGCGCACGAGCTCGCGGAGCGGAGCACGCATTATAATGACAGCGCGGGCGGGGGCTTCTCCGCCGGGGGACTCTTGATGCCGATGATTGGCCCCGGGAATTGTATGTGTATATACTCGCGAGAGAATAAAGTTGTTGGAGCATTGCCCGAGCGCGCGCGCGCGCGCCGCTCGAGCGAGGCATTCCAACCTTGCCATTTTCGATAGGCGATCCCGCGCGCGATTCCCGGGCAACCGAGGTATGTTACAACAGATATAATTATTTTGATTCGCTGCGCGAATTGCGGAGCGGTCAGTGCAACCCGTGCTTTAAAGCCCGTATTCTCTCGTTCGATTGTTGGCTGCATTATATTAATATTGGATACGCGACTCGGTATTGGCTTATTTCAATTTTAGTGCCGATCTTGATTTGGGTATTCCAAGCACAATATAATTAATAAACTAATGTAATTGAACTATAAAAATAATTCATTTTTTAAATAGAAATAGGCCTAATTATCATATTAAACTGACATAAACTTTCCTAATAAATAACGATATTTAACTTTGTGAGTTCAATACAAATAGTAAAATTATTATGGTTCTAATGTTTGAAGATAAATGAACAAATGAGATAAAATGATATTGTATAATCATATATAATTACTTAGATAATATATAAGAGTATATGAAATATAAATAATGAAATAACTAAGATATTTTTTTTAGATCGGGTCGATAAAACAACTTGATATGTGCCTTACTCGTAGGATTTTGATAAAGGAACCTCCCCTAGACGTGCTCTGAATTGGTATTTGATGACGTTGGTTTCCTACCTATCATTTAATGGAACGAGTCTTAATGATCAATCAAAAGCAAAGCTAATCCTTTAACCATGGCAATGCTTGTTGGGTCAATTGAAAAAAAGACTAAATTCAGCACACACACAAACGCAATACTACATTGATGCTAGCTAAGTAAAACTCCCGTTTGTGATGACCTACTGGGTATCGTTTTCGACGGGAGGATAGTTTTGATGTCCGAGTCGATCTAACTAATTGTACATATAGCTACCTTATCGGCTGCTCGTCAGCTGATAAGGTAACTATAGATTGAATTACTTAGATCGACTCGGACTTCTTTCTTCATCGACGAACGACTGGTTGGGGTTGGTCATTGACGAAACGACGTTTAAAAAATATGTGAAATTTTAAATTCCAGATAAGCCAATTTAAAATATGATACGGAATTTGTATCTAAACCGAGAATCAATCGGGCATAGAAGTGTCGTGAATGTTGAACCAGAATGTTAATACAAAGTAGGCGAAAATTTCGAAAAGAAACCGATATAAGAGAACAATATTATTTGACACAGTTCCTGAACAGTAGCCTGAGCAGTTAAGAGCGTCGTAAACTGAAAGTGGGGAAAATTTTTGAGGAAGGAGGTAGTCAGATTGTCAGATCAGATCCACCTTTACTGACAAAATTCATTTTGATTTTAATATTTATTAGATTTTACGGGAGTTATTATTAATAACGACTATCTGACTGTCACTATAATTATATTAGTTTGTTAATAAGATTGTAAGACCGATAAAAATATTAGTTTGAATAAACTTCCGAAAAGCACCAGTTTCCAGCTTTGATGAAAATTTGGGCACCCGACAAAATATAATTGTGTATACAAATTTTGAGCAAATTCGATGGCGAGTACTTTTCTGGAGTGTATGTTCCTATAAGTTTTATTTATTTCAACTGTATTTTGAAAATAATGAAGTATTTTAATTGATTTTATATATAATTTTAATATTTATTCAAATATTATTATTATATAATTTATTTCTATATAATATAAAAATATTGTAAAATTTCTTTTTATTTGAGCATTGGCAAAAAATAATTAAATTTATATATTTCAGATTATACACGAGTCTTGTGAATAGATAATCTGTTTAGAGACTGTTCTATTAAGTAAAAAAATAAACATAATTTTATTAATTTCAACAAGAAAAATGATATAATAACAGTGAACAAATTTAATTTTTGTTAAAAAAATTTATTTTTAAAATGTACTTTATATGTTGACAAATAACACAGAAATGAGTAAGTTAAATAATAGCGCAAAATGTTTAATAAATAATTAAATTGGAGTAATAGATGTCAAACAATTTATATCGACCTTCTTGCTAGCTAATACGACGACTATTATTGAGGAAAAAAGTTGAACATATAATGATATTCAAGAAGCTAAATAGATAAATTACATTAAAATTAGCATCGAGCGTGACTTCTGCATCGCGCATTAAATCAACAGCGATAACAATCCTCAAATCCGCCGCAGAAATCCCCAGAACTCGAATCTAAACTGCGATTCTCGCGCTTATAGTTATAAATTATATTTCTCCCGAGTCCTCCCTCGCACTCTTCTTCGCGTCAAAAAGACCGGAAAGATAAAAGGCGACAGAAGTCAGCGATTATATACCTTTATACAGACACGCACGCACGCACGTTCGCACGCACTCACGTAGACACACATAGATTAGTGTCAACTTCTCGAGCGCAGCCCACCTTTGAATGACCACGAACGCACGCACTGCTAAGGAGCCGCGTTCGATTCAATAGGGGGGTAAAGTTGCCTGGACGCCTTTGGTGGGCCATCATTGCCGAGAGCTGCGGTAGGGAAACGTCGCCATGGGTACATCAGTACCAGCCGCCGGTGCACGCGGCTTTCTTTGCGGCGAGGATCATTGTAATAGATTGTTCCGACTGTAAAAGAAGGAATATAGCTTACGCAGAGTTGTATTGGCACTCTCTCTCTCTCTCTCTCTCTCTCTCTCTCTCTCTCTCTCTCTCTCTCTCTCTCTCTTTCTTTCTTTCTCTCCAATCCTCTACCGCCTCTAGCGCGATGGTGACAGTTGCGATATTTTACCTCGATTAATTGACTCTTTCGCTGAAAGAGAGAAAATAAAAATTATAGATGCTGAAAAGGAAGTTAAACGACTAGGGATATATTGATAGAAAACGAGGCCTCCGTTATTGTTACGTTTGTAAAGTAGCTTTCTTTTCGACAGCCTGGGTGGTTGCCTTAAACAGTATTTCGCAATATAATGGCATGGCGTACTTCAGATTTACAACCTGGAATATTCAATTTAATGGTTTTGTTATAATGAAAGGGGATGTATTAACATATATAAACTGAAATATTTAATATTACAATAATGTACGTATATAGAGTCAGTGTTACATAATTTATCAAATAAATCATTAAAAACCGAAGTTCTACATATAATGTTACCATTATTGACTGATTGATCTTTCTTTAGTCGAAATACAATTTTATCAAAATATTGCCAAGCTGTATCCAAACATATCGAGATAAGTTGAATTCAGGTACTTAGTAAAGTCTGACATTATTTAGCAAAATCTAGAAAATTTTCGCATAGATTGGCAATGTTTGAAAAAGAATATCAAAGTTTGACGAAGTTTAACAAGGACACCAACTTAAACATGCAATAAAAAGCTTATTTTATAATTTCATACTATTTAGTTTTTCTTGTTAAAAATTAACTTACGATTATTCATCAAATTTACTCGTACCAGGATAAAAATTGACCCTTAATTATCGATTGAATTAAAACATTTGCTACTCTATTGGCTATCAAGAACACGCTATTGCAACATAACTCCAACAGTAGTTTGGCTGCTCCCCAATTTTTATTTAATTATATATTGTCAATTTTTTGGACGCTTTAGTTTATAGAGAATTATGTCATAGGCTTCATATATGGTATAGTTTTGAGTTACAATTTTTAATTCCTAAAAAAAATCATAAATTTTTAGGAATCATAAATTTTGACATATGTATCTCTAATACACATATGTATCTCTAAATCACATCATATACATACTCACATCTCGTTTTTATATATGTGTATGTTACCTTTTTGCAAGAAAGGGCGGTAAGCTAACTTCCATGGATATGCTGTGGTGTTTTCTCGGTAACTGTTCGCGCTAATCACAGTTTAAGAGATTTAAAAAATAATATAAATGTATAAAAAAATACAAAAATAATATAATATGTGTATATGTATGTGTGTATATAAATGCATAATGTACTTGTAGACGCATATACGCGTGTATCTCTATGTATATGCATATGTACATATGTGTATAATTGTATATTTGCCTTAATCAAATATATGGGAAGAGATATGTAATACTTCAGTCGAGCTTGACTCTTGAAACAAGAAAGATCGTGTTCATTTGTATTCTAGCCTAGACCCCTATACTTGATACGTATAGAAGTCGACATAACAACTTCCAAAGTTTACTTCTACTAATGCGGGGAAATAGATTCTTAGGACTGGATGCGGATGCTACACTGATGAACGTCCTTTCGTCCCCGCCAGTTAACGAGGACTCAGGTAATTTCCCCCTCCCTCCATCGATGACGCGTACTCGATGCGGTCGGGACAATCTGGACTTACTTCGTCTGTTTTTCTCAACCGGAAAGGTTGTGTATACCGTCGGCATTGTTGTGTACAAGCGTGCGCATATAATTTGTATTTCATTTATGTTTTCTATTACGTATAGATTATTGTGTTAGCGAGGCGTATTTTTATAGTGTACTCGACGCGCGAGCTCGAGCGTGTATGTGTGTGTTAATCAATCGATTAAAGAGTGCGTTGTTTCTTACGGGTCAAGGCACTGGGCCTTGCAGCAGATCGTCTGTACGATCTCTAAGGGTGCTCCCGGCTGTATTCGTACCCGGTCGCTGCCGTTGCGGCGAGGGTTGTTCCCGTACCCAAATCGTGGGGTCGTAACGCAGAGCAGGAGGAACAGCGGAGCAACCCTTCCCGTCTCGACCTTCCTCAAATTGTGGAGTACTCCGTAGTTTAAGGTGTGCCGATAAGTGTGCAACCGACTTGTGGTATATAAGATTAAGTGCGCATTATTGTATATAGTGTGGTAATAACTGGCTTTTTCCTCCACGCATAGTGTGGAGGTTTTTTATGCCCCGCGGCGCTTGGTTAAATATATAGGTAAAATTTACATTATAATTTCTTGCTGATTAATTTATTTGAACCCGCACACGTCTTCCTTTTCCGTATCCGTGAACTCCCCTTTCATACTAACTGAACATCTCCATTAATGTGTGTTTGTCAGCTGTTTGTTTACGACGCAAAAAGTTTGTGTGGTGATATTGACTATGGAAAAAAATTGATCAACGAGTTTGCTTGAAATTTTGTATCCAATGGAATTACGGCTACGGAATCGTTGAAAATGTTTCAGAAGTGTTTTCAGGAGTCTACTTTATCGCGAACGCAAGTATTTGAGAGGCACAAAGCATTCAGTGAAGATCGTGAAATCGTTGAAAACTTGCCTTATGCAAGTCGCCAATCCACCTCTGTTAACGACGATAACAGGGGCTCTCAACATCTCTTATGGATGGACTCGACATATTTTGGTTAATGTTTTGCATATGAAGCGTGTCAATGCTAGACTCGTTCCAAAACGTCTAAATGTTTTGCAAAAACAACGTCGAGTAGAGGTCGCAAACGAGATGCTTCAAAACGTAGCTGGGGACCCTACATTCATCAGACGCATAATTACTGGTGACGAGACATGGGTTTATAAATATGACGTCGAAACTGCCCAACAATCTAGTGAATGGTGCAACAAAAGTTCCTAAATTCAAAAATCCGGTTCGGGAAACGTAACATGAGTCCATTGAAATCATCAAAAGTAATTCGCTAAATTAACTCAAGGAACTGAAGGCAATCCCAGGCGGGGCTTACAACATGTGTATGGAAAATGGGATTAAGCATTAGCATGCTTGTATTGGCTCGAAAGAAGCCTATTTTGAAGGCGATAATGAAGATTTGTATTAAAAACGTAAAAATGTGGGTTTTTTGTCAGTCTGGGCTAAGTTTGATCACATGGTTTATTAAAAAGTTTTACATATTCTACAAGTCAGATAAATAGTAATATACAATAAAAAAGTGTTCAGTGCTTTAAATTATATAAACAGTCGAAATTCAAGCGAAAAATGAGTGCCAGTGTAGAAAACTTCAAGGCTAATGGATTTAAACTCCCATTCAGAACAACTTCGACAGTGAAGAAGTAATCTTTCAAATGAAAAACATTAAATATCGAAAACTAAGTGCTAAAACTAAGCAAAACCATAGTAAAAAAGGTTGTCTCCCACGAAGTTAAAAAGCCCTGTAAAATGTGTAATAAACGAAACTAACAGTGGATCTCTAAAAAGACATCATTTCTATACCAACAGTGTCAGTAAAGAGGTATATAATAGTTTACCTCAACCAGATGAAATATCACCGCACAGTTACAAAGCTATGGATCTCCCTAATACTTCTAAACCTATATCCCCAAATCTAACAGATATGATGCTCTACAATGAATAGAGTACCCGTCTACGACCAAGTCTACGCTTTTAGATGAAGACGCAATGAATAAAACAGGCTCTTCTATTCTCGATCAAATTCGATCAGAAAGTGAAAAAAAAACATAATGCTAAAGCTACAAAATCAAGTACTGGGAATGTTCACATATGCAATGAATTCTCGAGTAAAGACCCAGTACGCTGGAGACATATAAAACAACAGGCTTAGACATACAACCCAACATTCCCGCACCGAAGGAATTTCCACAAGTCAATTCAATGAAACAATAGCTGCTGCTAGAAGATCTAGGCTACTCCCAATGAACATTGTCCAACAATACTCAAACGATACTGTAAAACTTATTGAAACAACCTTAACTACCAAGTCCTTTTACATATAACATAACTACAAATATAAACACATATTATATCTACAAAACATTTCAGACTTTATCAAAGCCAAACGATTCTAATTCAAGATGAAACAGCATTTTACACTTTTATATCAAAATCTTAAAAACGCCATGCGTTTATAGCTTAGATATGAATTTTTCCGAAAACGAAATTCTAAATGAGTTACACGTCCTAAATAAAAATTAAATGTCTGATGTCCAATTTATAAAAATTTTGCGTTTCTCAACAAAAACTTCTAAAACCAGTAATATACCTCTCCCTAGATTTATCGTCTAAATATCCGCTCAAAGCAGTATTACCTACTTGCTAAAAATAAAATTCTTAAACTATTAGTCTATTAAATGAGAAAAAATAAAAAAAGGATGGATTGCAATGTTACAATTGTCAGCTATGAGGGCACATGTCTCAAAGCTGCAATCATAATTTTCGTTGCATGAAATGCAAATGAGTCCCACTAACCGGGCCATTGTAAAATATCAAAAAATAACAATATTAATAAAGATCAAACTTATTGCATGAATTGTAAAAATTACGGTCATCCCTCGTTTTATAAAGGCTGCCTCAAACTTTGAAAACTATATCAAAATTATCGCCAAATTCAAATTCCTAGACGTGTTAAAATTTAACGCGAGCAAACCCTTTCTCTTAAATCTGCATAGCGAATTCACAAAAATAAATACGAAAAATCAAAAATAAAATAACCGACAAAATAAATATACTCCAAATAAATATAACAAATATAATTGAACAATTCAAAGAAAGCATCATAAAAGCGCTAAGTGAACAACAACTCCAATTAAATGCATTCAGAGTTGCTCCAAAAAATCAAGACGAAAGTATAAACTATATTTAACACCTCAATTTATATCGAGAATGACTAATTCAAATGTATTAAATCAACTCAATCACGATAATCAAGACCAACTCTCTTGAAACTATTTTAAAATAATTTCCATAAACGTAAATTTGCTGATTTCAAATAAACAAAGACATAACATGTTAATTCTTTTAAACAATGAAACACCCGATATCATACTAATATTCGAAACTAAACTAAATAAAATACATAAGTTTATTTAAAAAATTGCGCCATCACTCACCAAGATCGTCCTAATTCAATACAGGCAGGTGTGATGCCAATCCTTATAAAAAAAAAAACAATAAAATTTCAAGTAATTGTAAACAACAAAATAATAAAATTTAAAACTCTAGAAACTACTATCTTAAAAATTAAAATAAACAGCCACGAAAATCTATTTATAATATTTGCATATACATATTCCGAAAACCAAAAATAATTTATCGTTGAGTTTCACATGCTCTTGAAGCTACTTCAACTAAACAAAGTAGAGAACTACTACATAATAGCCGGAGACATGAATGCTAAACACAAAAGCAACAATGTTCGTGGACATTTTCTAAATAACTAGCTAGAGCTAAATAATTTTCACTTTAAAACAAACATTTACAGTTAAGAACTACCCGTATAAAAATTTATTCTCGAATCTAACTCGTATCGGGTTAGTTTTCTTTATTAAATGTTTGGACCCAGAAGAGAAATCTGGTCTGATCCTAGCTCCGATTTATCCCACTTTTAATAGCATTTTATATAGAGAACGAGCTTACATTTTGGTAGGTATACCAAGTTAGAAACTAGACAAAATCTAGTGAGAAAATCTAGAATTTAAGACGATTTATAAATTATTCTAATTTTGTTTCCTCGATCAAGTGAATAATTTTTTGACACTTTAATATTTATTTATTTAAAATAAAAAAATATAGTTACGTATTTAGGTAACGCATACCATTTAATTAGAATTTATAAATTATTTTCTATATGCATTATTAAGTATTACGATTTTCAATTAACAATTAATAATTATTAATATATTTTTCATACACGAATTATTGTAAATTTTAGTGTTAACTACCTGTGTTGAACGTATAAATTATTTTATTTCGATGAAAAAAATGTCGGTCTCTGCCGAGTATCGAACCCACGACCCTACGATTTGCAAGCTAATGCATTATTCACTAAGTTAAAACGCAATATTCGATTATTATACTATATTTGGCATATGACCGTACAGCACTTAAGATCATAAAATAATTTTATAAACACAAGACGAAACATATATAGTAAATCAATTTTTTTAATTCTATCTCATGTTGGAAAGATCTGCGGGTGTTTATATACAAATATATATATATATATATATATATATATATATATATATATATATATGTACACACACGCGCGCACACACACGCACACACATTTATAAAAGCATATTCATGTATAAAATATATATATATATATATATATATATATATATATATATATATATTAAAACAATTGAATTGTACTTCTGTCGACTGCCCATATACAAATTAATAAATATTTTTTTTTTTTATTGGTCTTACAGTCCAATCAATTCCATCCAAAAATAAAATAAAATAAAATAAAAATAAAAATAAAATAAAAATAAAAAATAAAAATAATAATAAAAAATAAAAAATAAGAAATAAAAAAAATAAAAATAAATAAAAAATAAAAAATAATAAAATAAAATAAAAAATAAAAATTAAAAATAAAAATTAAATTAAAAATTAAATTAAAATTATAATGACAGTCAGACTGTCCTTGTTTACATTCACCCCCGTAGACTAATCTGAAAATAAAATATTAGCTGAAAAAATTCTTTGTTAGTAAAGTGCAGTCTGACTGTCCCCAACACCCTTACCTAATTGAAGACTTGTCCAACGTTTCGAGCTCGCTACGGCTCCTCATCAGGGACTAATCTAAACCTTATATTCTAATCTATATTTAATTTACAAAATTAAAATTTATATTTAATTTACAAAATTAAAATTTATATTTAATTTACGAAATTTGGTGGTGGGGATGGGTATATATAGATTAGAATATAAGGTTTAGATTAGTCCCTGATGAGGAGCCGTAGCGAGCTCGAAACGTTGGACAAGTCTTCAATTAGGTAAGGGTGTTGGGGACAGTCAGACTGCACTTTACTAACAAAGAATTTTTTCAGCTAATATTTTATTTTCAGATTAGTCTACGGGGGTGAATGTAAACAAGGACAGTCTGACTGTCATTATAATTTTAATTTAATTTTTAATTTAATTTTTATTTTTAATTTTTATTTTTTTATTTTATTTTTATTATTTTTATTTTTTTTTATTTCTTATTTTTTATTTTTTATTATTATTTTTATTTTTTATTTTTATTTTATTTTATTTTTGGATGGAATTTATTAGACTGTAAGACCAATAAAAAAATATTTATTAATTTATATATATATATATATATATATATATATATATATATATATTGTAACGGGGTACTTATTTATGAAACACCCGGTAGAAGTATCCGTTGACAGAGTTGTAAAGAACCCCGAACGGATTAAACTATTTAAAACAATTTATTTAGACCGTAGGTTCTTTACGGATATTTCTTCCTCAAACTTACCTTTGTTTATCCTGGAAATTATTGAAATAATAATATATATACTGATAGATTATTAATAATCCAGAAAAAGACGGATTAATTATCAGGTACATGGGGAAATATTTTTATATTTTCTATTACTAATAAAAAATAAAAAGAAAATTTATTTCATTAAATAAGAAAATATATTTAATATTTATTAAATTATATAACATTATAATAAATAATATGCTACCCATACCTAATACGCACCTGCGATATATTAACGCACAAATTCGTTCATACAGGGTGTGAGAGAGATAAATTTGTAAGTATAGCAGAGAGACAAAGCAACAAGAGAGCCACCTTGCGAAGAGCAAGAGGAACTACTATAGAAAACCGTGTACACGCTTGTTGCTCTTACGATTTATACTCTATGCCCGTATCTCTCTGTCTCTCTCACACTTTATAACACTAATTTATAATTTCTAATATTTTTTAATTAAGAAAATAAAAGAGATTAGTAGAGAGAAATTATACTCTATTGAAACTTAAAGATATCAGAAGCAAAGAAAAATCCACCAACTTTATTATACGACGCTGAAAAAAACTCAACCCAACGATGTATAAATAAATAAAAGCTTTGGATTTTATCTATACAAATAGACGTGCAGGTAACCGGCCGGTTTGTTGCACTCTTCAATTATTCCGCAAGAACCTCTACGTATAATCACTTCTATTGACTATTATAATATATATTTTTAAGTCTCTCAAAATCAAATCTTTAAATAATATCTCGAATTAATCATTTATTTTTTTTACTAACAATGGCCACGTACTCGTTTCAAAATTTTGAAACTGTCTACTTCAAAAGTATATTTTAGACTAACTATATATTAGCTATATTAAAATTTTAATTTGTTCTCCTTCTCTCTCTCTTTTTCCCTTTTTCCCTCCTTTTTTTCCTATTTGTTGTAGTAATTAACATGTATAGGGTAAAGTAACCTATACATGTTACAATATATATATATATAATTATCGTACTCATAAGGTCTTGACTAGAAAAGACATCGTTCTTTCTAATATTAGAAAAAGTTGAGGAAATCTAACTAGAATCAAAATAGAAAGTCTAACTATTTCCTTAATTTTCCTACTTGGCAGATTCCACCTAGAAAGACGCCATTCTTTCCCAAAATAGGGAGAAGTTAAGAAAATCTGACTAAATCCAAGATAGAAAGCCTGATAATTTCCTTAAGTTTTCTACTTGTAAAATTTTGACTAATGAAAACACGTATTTCTTTCTAACATCAATAAAAGATAGTGAAATCTGAATAAAGTCGAGAAAGTAATAATTCATATAAGACGATTATTAGATAATCGTAGCGAAATCTAACTCGAATCTGGCAAGTATTACCTACACGAGGAAATCATAATTAATACTGACTAGGATCTAGCCCAAACTAGGGATATGCCGAGTATATTTCTGCACGGGTAACCTTTTTATCCCAACGGAAACTCTTTCCTTGACTTATGCCTTAACAATACCCACTTAGAAATACTCAACTTATGTCCTCATAAAACGCGCAACCATAAATTATGAATGAGATCACGATGCTCTAAATATAAAGATAAATAAGAACTTACCTAACATGCAAACTCTAGAAACAGTCACAGATATTTCTTGGTACAACTTCAAGGAAGATAACTTCCAAAACTCCTGCAACATTTTTGAAACAAACTGTAGTTTAGATATAACGAACAACAGTAACCTACCTAACAATCATATAAATGTACTAATAGAAAAATTAATGCCTCAACATGCGAAATTATACTTGTTCGACTTCAACTCAGTTTCTTAGGGCGTGCAGAAACATCACATTGTACAAACTTCTAAATAAATGAAAAAACTGACGGTGATGTACAAATCACTCATAAAAATTATATACGTTATTTTGGAGTTCATAACGATGATAAAATTAATTATAAACAGTAAATTTCAATTCAGTTACACTTAACTAAAGAGTTAGAGTTAACTAAAGCCAGAAAGGCATTTTGGAAAGTAAAACGATTATTCTATTCTAAATACCTCCATAGCACAATAAAAGTTTTATGTTACCATTTACTAATAAGACCCATTCTCACATACAGCTGTCCGATTTGATATAATATCTTAGCCTCGTTTCTTTCTTTTTTTTTTCTTTTCTATTTTTTTTCTCGTTTCTGTCTTCGTTTCCTTTTTTCGTTTGATAGACTAAAAAAATTCATTTCTTACATAGCTTCGAAAGAATCTATGTCACTGGAAAACTTTTGTGTCAAACAGATCTTTTACATACAAACGAAATTACCGTCTGCGATATGGAGATCTATTTCCACGAAAGAAAATCCAGTGAACCTGGCTACTCGTGGTTGCATACCAGCTAAACTAACAGATAATTATTTATGGTGGCACGATCCATTATGGCTGTCGCAACCGGTTGAACAGTTTCCTAAAGTTTTACTACCGGCAAAAAGTTGCATATTTAGGCTCCAAATACTGTTGAAATATTTTCCAGTTTTCCATCATTAACTCCATTAATTCCTTTTGTAGCTTATTGCTTACGTCCCTTGTATAATATACGCTTTTGTAACAGTAAATCAGATAAACTTCAACCATTTCTTACCCCATTTGAACTGTCGCAAGCACGCTTAAAACTTATAAAAATAGCTGAATTAAATGCATTGTTTCTGAAATCGACATATTAAAAGAAGGTAAATTATAACCGAAAGGTAGTCCTTTGAGCAAATTAAATTCAATTATCGATGAAAAACATGAAATTTTATGTGTTGGAGGATGATTTTCTAATTCTTATTTTACGTATAACTCCAAGCATCCTCTATTTTGTCGCACAGATGTGCTTTAAGTCGATTATTCTTGCTATATGCACACTTATTAGTCTTACGTGGTGGATTACGATGACTAACAGTATTGAATTATAAAATGAGGTCAAGCTCGCTTAGTAAAAACTGTAATTAAAGTTTATTATAGCAAAGCCAATACTCAAAGTTTATTACGATCAACCCGTATCATATTGTGCCAACACATGACGAACTATACGTGCTCCATAGACCTAAGGGGCAGGTATCATTCATTGTGTAAGGCGGATATATCTGAAGTCTAGATAGTGTCCCTCCCCCGACCCTTTTTATGGTATCTTGGCTGAGAGACAACTAAGGAGGAAAATAGCTTACATTCGTTGTTGATCAGCGACACGTAGTAGTTCTTCTAGATGATTGTCGCGTGTAGTCATACATTATTTTATCATTTTAGTTGCTGTTAATAATTTAAATATATTAATAATATTCATGTAGTGTGTGTTATTTTTTTGTGTGTGATACATCTGCGGGACGGAGTGCTTGACTCTGGCGATATATCGCATCGCGAGTCTCCGATGAAGTACCCGTGCGGCACGTTGTGCGCAGTGGCCGTGTTTTGCATCGAGAGCTGAACTCGTTTCTAAAACGTCAGGGCCGCGGCCGGAGCAAGAGGTACTTCGCGGAACGTTCCTCCCCCTTTCGACCTCACTTGCTCCGAATGCTACTCGTGGCAACATTTCATTACGTTGGACATCTCCATATTTTAATGTATTGTTTCCTATAATAAGTACGATCTATGTATTTTATAAGTTGGCCGACACGTATCAAAATATTATGTATTAGTTTACCATATATGTGTGCATTGTTATTTTGACTATTCCATACAGTTTAGGCTTTTCTTCCACTCACTGAGTGGAGGTTTTTTATGCCTCGCCGTTTTTCGAATTAAGCTTATATTAACTTTAAGATTACCTTTGAATTTATTATTTCCTACACCGAACACGCATTCCTATTCAAACTCCAACTTTAGTTTTAGATATTATGTAAACAAGAACTGAGATCTATGTTTAATGCTGTCTGTAAATTTTATGTAGAGATTGTTGGTGAAGTTGCAAATAACGGCACTCATTGGAAATTTATTCCATTTAATGCGCCTCACTATAGGAGTCTCTGAGAAGCTGATATAAAGTCAGTTAATGTTTACTGGGTTATTCGATTTGTTAAGTAGTGATTAAATTTTCATATTATTGGAGAAAACAAGAAAGGGACGGAAAGAGAAGATAAACAGGTGTCATCATCATATGACCGGTGCATCAAGGAAATGAAATATAAAGAAGAACAATTGTACTAGATAAGTAGCTCTTTAGTCTTAATTAAAAAAAATCCACTTATAATGAATAAAATTTTAATTTGTTAAAAATTGCTTTTTAACATTTTAGATTTATAATTAATGCTGTCAAGAATCACATGAGGTGATCGGTAGAGTGAATTTAAAGTCTCAAGTAATTTTAGCGAGCTTTTACAATACGAACTGAAAGATTCTTCGGTACCATCTTCATGCACAGCTTTTTCATGGCGAAACCTTCGGTTAAAATCATTCTGTTTCTCGGTTAATATTCAACTCGTCAGCCGAATGGTTAGTCGCCGGTTTTGACGATCAAGGGTGCGGACGCGCTGCGCGTTCGCGTCTGTTAGAATTTGAATTGGCCTGCCACTTAACGGCCTTTTTTAAAATCGACATGCCACCGAAGCACCTAACTACGTCTCTTTTTACATACTACACTTTTTCATAAGTTTCTATTGCGGTTGCCGAGTGCCGGTGCCGAGAAATATAATCGGTCACATTACTTAATTGTCTGACCTTGTATACTAATAATAACGTGTATATATAATATGGAAAATTAGAATATGATATTAAAATTCTAGAAAAGCTAATCCGTTAATAATATTGAAATGCATAGAAGAACAGCAAGTTGGTTCTGGTTTGTATTCAACCCTTCTATAGTATATATAAGGTTCATTGAAACATTGATATAAATATTTAGAAATATTTGAAAATTTTATTCGTTAATTATTTAAATTTTGAAAAAATAAAAAAAAAATTAATTAATTTAAAATAATTCTAATTTTAAGTAGGAACAGATCAATTAGAAATAACATTAATGCTATACTCTTCAGCTAAGAAAAGGATGAGTAGCGAGAAAGAATAACATGTTCATATCTACGAGTAACTGTATATATGTCATAATAAAGTGGAAATTTATTATTTTGATATAGTATTATCTTAAAACGAAGGGGAAATAAAGTCCATTTGAATAAAAAAATGGTAAGGATTTTAGTTTTTAGTTATATTTAATACATTTTTTGCTTCTGGAGGAAATTGGTTCTCCGGTGAGGTAAGCCTCTCCTTATCAGTACTATATAAAAAGTCAGTATTATATATTAATCATAAGTTTATAAGATGAAATTATAATAATTATAAATTGAATCAAAAATACGTACATATTTATTCATAATTTTGGTCATTTTTGCGCTACGATTACGATTCGAAAATCTAAATTCACGTAATTTTTGCGAGTACTGCGAATAAATTTACTAATTATATATAAAAACTGTAGAAACATCTACAATAATACATACTGCAAAAATCGTAAGAAAACTATTTGCTCACAACCAGAGAAGCGTTTTCATACTCTTTCAAGCATTTGATCTCGTAACAGAGGAAGTAAAAAGCGCTGTGATTTATTAGTCGAATTTCCCTCAATAGCATAATTGTTTTTTCCATAAGCGCAATACTCCGATTTTTGTATAAAAGGAGCTGAAAAAAAGCATAAAGCGCCCATTCCCCCAGGAGCAGCACGAGTGGTAAGTTCCCGACCGAGTTTTCTTTTTCAACTAACTTTAGCAAAATACAATCGAGACCAATAAGTAATGCTTTGACCAATCTATAATTACTGTGTGTGTGATTTAGCTTTTAGGCCCTATCCCAACTAGTGAGCGAAAGTGTAAGCTAATAATTGTTCGGTTCGTGCCGTGAATTATTTCGTCATAAAGATTAAAACTATTATGAAAGTTTTCATGTTAAACGAAATGCTTTTAAATAATCTATTTTAGTAAATTCAGTTAAAAAATAATCAAAATAACTGTCATCGTCAATAAAAATAATGCAATCACATGTAATTTGCTTTATAGCTATAAAGTGTTAATCGATTAACTTCAATTGGCTCTCTCTCTCTCTCTCTCTCTCTCTCTCTCTCTCTCTCTCTCTCTCTCGCTCTGTTATTTATACTTCCCGTTCTCTGATAAAAATCGAAAAAGTTTCCGACAATCCAGGACACCCAATTAGTATGAGAACACTCTAGCTTTTTTCCCGTTAAAAGCAAATTATAATAATACGCATATTATATTATTATATATACTCCCCGTTGGTCCACAGAAGAAAACGACATTCGGCTTGACTTTATTTATATCTATATACGCGGTGCGTGGCGTGGCGCCCGCGCGTTGAATAAATACAGAAGATAAATATAGCGAAGCGAAAACTACAAACGATTCACGGCGCCTTTGTATATGCATACACATATAAGCTCACGACAATATTCGGAGGTGTCGTCGTGCGTGCCCACTTGGTTTATACGGTATATATACCTATCATCCTTTGATGTCCCCCGGCGCGCACTCTCGGACGCGCGTCAAGTCGCGCTCATCTCCGGGAACCCTTTGGGTGGTCGTTTATATAGCTAATGCTTATATATATGGCCCACCTGCGATGTCCCCTTTACCTGATATGCGCACGGAGAACGACAAAAGCGGGACGCAACTATTTCTTCGCCACCCCATTTAAATTATACATATATAAATACATATATATATATATAAATATGCATCATATATATATATATATATATATATATATATATATATATATATATATATATGTATAGCGCATATTATACTTCTCATACGTATATTACATACAGGGTTAATTCCAATTCAAATAGGTACAATATTTATAACACGTCTTTGAAAAATTTTCTTAGAATTATTATTTGCTTCTTCGATTCTTTAAACATCGTCGCGGTGAAATTTACGTCGTGATTGTTGCGAGGCTCTATGAATAAATGCGCCGTGAATAATTGACATCATAGATATAATGTATCTTGTATGTATCTTTTGAAAGGATACGGAAATGCACATAGATATACTTGTATTTCCAACAATATTATTTATCCATTTTTTTTTTTACAAATTTTAAGAATACTACAGTTTTTAACAAAAAGGATGAAATTATTGAATTAACGATATACAATTAAATATGAAAATTTATTTTAAAATTCAACAGACATTAATTATTGAAAAAAATATTTCTTAATAGCTATACCGTTTGGAACATTAATATTACGACTTCAAAGTTGATGTTCTTAATATTATTCCATTTATTTATATTGTTATTATAAGAAAGGTCAAAAATGTTAACAATTATAAATTTACCATCTCATAACCACACATTTAGTGATAATTTTGAGTTTTACTGTGCTTAACAAGAAACAATAGAATAACAATGAATTCATATGTTCATAATATATCATTTAAATAATTAGCTAGAATTCAAAATTATGAGTATATGTACAATATATCAGTTCTATACTGTAATTATCATTCGATTTTATTTCGATGCAAAACTAGTTGCAGAAATATAAAAATTGAAATTAAAGTTTTATTTTACAGTAGACAACTATAAGGTATATACTGCATTTTTCTCGAAAGAAAGTTAAATTGCAATTTAATATAAATAATAACTAAACACTATCATACACATTTCGATTATTGTCTTTTTTTTGCTGCTTTTGTTGCTTTAGTTTTCTGTTTGTCTCCACCAGAAAAGTACGCCGTAATTACTTCAGACATATCTGGCATATTATAGCTTGTAAGGCTATTTAATTGCTCCATTTCCTAGAAAGTTATCGGCACAATTTAATATTATCTTATGTAAATAAAATTTAAATAATACATATTCTTATCATCACAATATAGAAATAGATATATACCTTCTTTGTTTCAGGATCATCCATAATTTTTGGTAAAACCATAACCAACATTAGTGGTAGTATCATCATAAGAATCTTAAAAAAATCAGAAACTTATTTATTACATGCTCTTATTTGACTTATATATAATTTTAATTTAAAAAATTTTACCATAGGATTAAATAAGAAATCAGTTACTCGCCATTGTTCTCTCATTTGAAAATACCTAAATGGCGCAAGTGGTCTCATTTTTAATGGATATGGAACTTGAATAACCTGTGAAGTTTGGATTAAATTCACTTTCCTTGCTCTAAATTTTCCTTTTGAATTAATTTCTACTCTTACAGGCTCATAAGCATAATTAGGATTAACTACTTCTACTACATATGATCCTGAAGGCACATTAGATATAACGAATGTTCCATCTTCTCTGTGAATATAAATGTAGCTAATTAGTTCATCATTTTATTAATTATAATTTTATTCCTTACAATATATTATATAATTTTAATCTCTTTAGTGGTTATATATTTAGAACTTATACTAGATTATATTTCTTTAATCAAATTTACATGGTTAGAATAATAATTTGACTTTTAAAACAAAGCCAATGTGAATACTCACTAGTACATTTGATTTTTTTTAATATTTCATTTTAGGTTATAAAATAAAATTCTGTATGATATGCTTTAACGGATTTCTAAGTTTTGAGTTAATAAAATTATTAATCAATACCATAGTGAACACAAAATGATAGTATGTAACTGCATGTTTTGATTAATAAAAAAATGTAATATTCAAACAATCTTTTACAAAGAAATGTTCGAAAAAAATAGAGAATTATGAAATTCTTTAATTTATTAAATACTGTTTAAATAACTTATAAATTTCGTATATTTTTCAAAAGTTAAAAGAACATTTGAATAATTAAATACTAGACAATATTTTATAAATGTATAAGGCATTTATAATGGTATAGTAAATTTACTTGTTTAAATATAGTTGAAATATAGTTGAACTAAAAATCAATGTAATAAACTTTATTAAATATAAGTGACAAAAATGTTTTTACTTGAGAAATCCATAATGTTCTCCGCCATTGACCATAACATGAGTCATAAGTTGCCATCCTGTATTTCCTGCATTTTCCCAAGGAAACACCTTTCCTTCAATAACATACAGATCCGTTGACAGATCTTCATCATTTTCAGCAACTGCATAACTAGAAAATAAACTTATAATTAAGAATGTAACAAAAATATATCGCGTTTTTCCGGTCATGATGCGATGCTATATGGTGCACACGCAATGAACATAACAACATATAATACAATATAATTATTAACGTCTGCTTGGCCAGCTGATAAAATATAAAGTAAGCATTGAAGAGCGTAAATATATAGATTAGTATATGATTAGTACCAAAGATGAATTCAGATATCAGATATTCATCTCTGTTAGTACTAAGATTAGTACAGAGGTAGTGATACCTGGTGGTACCTAGTAGTACCACTGGCAGTAGTGTAGTAGTGGTACAAAGGTACACATCAAAGTACATTACATATGTAATGCGAGTACAAGATGCGAACAGAATTATTAACAAATATGGCAAAGACTATATAAAATGCATTAACATGAGCAATTCATTAAAATTAGTAACATTCAAAGTTTTTTATAAATGAAGTAAAACATACTGAATTCATTAAAATTAAAGCATAAAATGTGTTAATATATTCACATCATTAAAAGGCCTTGCTGATCCGAGGCAGATTGCTGTAAAGAACTTCATCTTTAATATAGAAGTGTTGATACTGATTTAAGCTTTCATTATATTCTTCAACCTGAAGCAGCTAAAATTCTACGTATTTAAGTATGAACACTTATTTTATAAATAAAATATCGATTCTTTCCATTTGATTACCTGTACGAGTGGAAATTCCGTTAAAATCGTGTCAAATTGCACGGCACGGCTTCACGCCAGAAGTGGCCACAAGGCGGCGACACCCAGTGAGGCTGCTTCATAGACTTATATATATCAGAGATAATAAGGAGAAATTGCTAATACCATATACGAAAGGCTCGACAATTTTCGAGCACGTGAACGTGCGCCCTACAAAAGCTTTCACAGTTATGTCAGCATAAATTAGTGCGCGCATTTACCTTCGTCATGAGCAGTGACGTAGGCAATAAATATATATAGATATAGCTGTACGATTCTGTCCAATGCGATGTTGCTGTTTACGTTTAAATCATACAGAGACTAAGCCTGTTACGGATAGTTAAATTATATAAATTTATATATTTATTAAGATATCGTAGAATTAAGTTTTTAAGTTTATATAAATAATAAATAATAATAATGTTTAAATTAATGATATGCAAATAATAAAACAATTGCGTCATATTTAGGTTATAAAAAACTAAGATTTTATGTGTATATTTTTAAGTGGAAATTGATGTATAGATATTATATTACAATGTAATCACCGCGTAGATTAAGTGTATTTATCTCGAGAAGTGTGTGTTATTATTAAGAATAAGACTTATTTTACTTTGTATTATAGAAAACATTAGGCTAAAATTCTTTGATAATGAAAATGAAAATTTATTTAACTATTTGATATTTTATAAGTATTAAAAAATTAATGGTCAAATAATTAATGTAAAGGAAAGCCACTAATATTTTGGAAATAGAACTTGAAAATTTAATCGAACATATATTTTACTTACATATTTAATAAAAGGGAATAATGTAATTATAAAGAAAATATAAATAAACTTACATTGATTGAATTGGACAGACTTCGAGAAGTTTACTATTATCAGTGCTGTGACTGGAAAATGCCATTTTTTCTTTCGAGAAAACTATACATTCAAAATCCATCGGTGCCGTGACCGGAAAACCATACGGTTTTCGAAAGCTGTATTTTTTGAATGTATGGTTTTCAACGTTAAAGAAAATTTGGATACTATTTTCGAAAGCTGAAACGTGCTCATGCAAAATTTATGAAGCACCACGAAATACCAAATTTTTTTGTATTGATTAATGTATAAATTCAGATCCATCGGTGCCGTGACCGGAAAATCTCAGGATTTTCAAAATCTGTATTTCTGAAATTTATACTTTAATTTAGAAAAAATTTGGGAATTTTGAAATTGAAATATTTCTATGATGGATAGAAATAAATGAAGAGCTTCAAAAAGAGGCTTATATATCTGAACCAGAAAAGGTTACGTATGAAAACTTCTCGACGGATCTGTTTTCCCTTTGTATCTTATCGCTAAATTCGGAGAATTTGATGGCGGCGCGAGAAGCGAGCCTATAAAGGTTCGAACGCGCCGAATGTTAGTCCATTATATTACTGGCTATCCTCTGTTTGGTACGTCGTAAAAATTATAGTTTTATTATTATATTAAATAATTTCAAAAAACTTAAACATTATTTATTTAATCCCTTTTTGGTTGTCTCGAACAAAGCCAAAACATATCTAATATACGCACGAGTATCAGAAAGCAGTTCTGACCCAAAGTGCAATGCCAGCTTCATAATGCAGACGAATTTTTCATTCTACAAAAAATCAAACTTCCCTTTCTTTCATTATAGAAATTTCAAATTGAGTCTTCTGATTTTGTGCTAAAATGGATATTCCGTAATTTGTGTAAAAAATTATTCTTAATATTTCATGCTTATATAATATTGTAGTATAGACGCGTGGGAACAAAAAGAGAAAATCCATTAATTGTCTCAAATATTAAAAATATAAATAATAATATAAATAAAAAATAGAAAATTAAATTCTTGGAATGAAATGCTAAATTAAAATAAAATGAATAAAAGTATAGAAGTTAAAAAGTTATACGTTTTCTAAATTATAACTACAAATATACCAAATTTGTAAATAAATAAGATTTACATTCTACAACGTTTTACAATAGGATAGAATTTAAAGTTTTGTATTTTCTACAATATGTATTATCAATCAAAAAATGTATAAGTATTTTAAATAATTATAAGCTATGACACGAGCTTGAACATATTTTCAAAAAATACGAGTATCACGTAGATTTTAATGTTAACGTAGTGATCAACCCATGTCTCTGATACTTCATATTAAATATAATTCATGAATCGCATACATTATTCCTAATTTCCTTCGCATTTCAACAACATACTTTTCATTTACATTTATTTTAATCTACTCTGCATTATTACTTATTGATATTTTAAACAATTCGTGCAATTCCGATTTAACATAAAGATTGGTCTAGAGCATAGTCATTTTCTATAGAAACTAATAATGAAATTATTCTGTTTGTTATTAATAATATTACAGGGATTGTGAACATAATCTCACCTATGATGAAATTATCTATTGAAAAAATTGTTAAAAATAAATTATCTGAATATCTATTTATATTATAGAGTAAATGCAATAATTTATTTTATTCTGAAAATTATAGTATACAATTTTAAAGAATATATAATAAATCGTTTATAATCTTAGATGCATATTCTTTAATATATATAATGGAATGCAGAGCTGTTTTGAAAAAACGTTTAGGTGTATATAAAAACTGATAAAAATTCTAGATAGATGGATTACGTATATATTTTACGTCGCTTGATTACAAATATTAGCGAAATTGATAACAGAAAAGGTTTTGGAATAAATTGAATAAAAAATTATAAATCAGATCAAAATATAATACTTAATTTCCATGTAATTTTTTTCTAAAAGAAAAAAATAAAACCGAATACAAAAAAATCTATTAAAAAAGAAATTGCAGAACAAAAATTTGGTGAAAAAAATTGTGAAATAAACAAAAATTTGACACAAATCAAGCCAGTTTAAAGACACAGGAAAAATTCCAGAAAATTTTTTTAAAAACTAGGTTACTAAAAATAGATTTCTATTGTGGCGCTAAAAAGGGGAAAATAATTTTTCGAGTTAGTTTTCAAATGGTCTCAGTGACAAAATCCAAGAATCAATTTGATTTTTCGGAGTCAGTGCCGCACATCCCAATTTAATTATATCAATGAACTTCTTTTCACGCCTTGATGACTTTTTCATTTATAGAGTGGATTAAAAAGGGCTTAGTCGGAGAATATGGTCGAAAATGCCTCAACAGTATTTGTTATAAGACTGAACCCTCATGAGAACTGTAATAAAAAACTTCTTTTTCAGACTTTTGCACCCTAAAGTGGTCCGGCGATTCCTGCATATTCAAAAAGATCTCCGAACGTTGTTTTTAAATATCGTAGCTTCTAAAATAGTTAACAGAACCAGCTATACATAAAAAATTTTATTTTTGAAATATCTATCAATCAAACAATTTTATATAAGACATAAGTTTTTTTCTATTAATTAATGCCGGTTATTTGAACTAATAATAATACCTTGGTAGATTTTTAATTAATAAATATATTGTTTTTTTATTGGTCTTACAGTCCAATTAATTCAATCTAAAAATAAAAATTAAATTAAAAAATTATAATGACAGTTAGACTGTTATTTTCATTTTATTTTATTTTTATTTTTATTTTTAGATTGAATTGATTGGACTGTAAGAACAATGAAAAAAAGAAAAATTTATTAATTTGTATATGGCAGTCGACACGAGTACAATTAAATTATTTTAAATATTTTTAATTAGCAAACTACAAATATTTATATATGTAAATCTTTTTGTAAAAAAAACAAAAACAAATGTTCGTAAATATGAACAATATTTATGCAAAATATTTTTCGTAAATATTCCGAAATACCTTAATAAAAAATAAATTATATCACGAAATTACAGCTGACAACAATGGACCATTATAACAAATGGCTAAGTACTTTTTATATCTATCCTCCATAAATAACATCATATATAGTTTAGATAGAGAAAATAAATAGTTTATTATACGGTAGTAGTCTATTAATATTTCGTACTTTTTTTTACATTTCTTAAAACTAATTTTATTTCAATCTATTTTTTTGAAATCGATTTTACTTAAAAAAATTTTTTCAAATATTTTAACTAATTTTTTTCTGGATTTTTGTCTTAGGGTTTTTTAAACTAGTTTGATTTAAAAAATTTTTTTTATCTCACAAATTTATTTCATTACATTTTTTTTTCTTCAATATCTTTTTCAATTGAGTTTTTTGTATTCGATTTTATTTTTTTCTTTTAGAGAAAAATTACATGGAAAAAAAGTATTATATTTTGATCCGTTTTATATTTTTTTATTCAATTTGTTCCAAAACCTTTTTTTGTTATCCATTTCTATAATATTAGTAAGCAAGCAACTCAAAATCTATACGTAATCTATCTATCTAGAATTTTTATCAGGTTTTTTATATAAATCTGACAACTTTTTCGAAACAGCTCTGTATTCAATTACATATATTAAATTAAATAATGAAGATTATAAACGATTAATTCTATATTCTTTAAAATTTTATACTACTACTACTACTACTACTACTACTACTACTACTACTACTACTACACACACACACACACACACACATACACACATTAATTCGGATAATTTATTTTTAACAATTTCTTCAATAGATAATTTCATCATAGGTGAGGTTTTGTTCACAATTCCTGTAATATTATTAATAAACAAACAGAATCATTTCGTTATTAGATTATACAGAAAATTACTATGTCTTAGACCAATCTTTGTTAAATCGGAATTGCACGAATTGTTTAAAATATCAATAAGTAATAATACAGAGTAGATTAAAATAAATATAAATGAAAATTCTGCTGTTTGAATGTGAAGGAAACTAGGAATAATGTATGTGATTTATGAATTATATTTAATATGTAGTATCAGATACATGGGTTAGTGGGTACACTTGATATATCGCCTCCCAGACAAGGCGGTTGTGCGAGATGGGATAAAGAAGTCACGTTGTATTTATGAGGAATACAATCCTTCTTAGCTACTCTGTCGATATTCCTACGGTTACGTCTGTACTGTACAGAGTCCGGTGGGGAAGAGAGCTGGCCGCGGCTGGATGCTTGCGGCTCTCCACTCCTCATCGGGGCGCCGCTACTCTGTCCGCAGTGCATACTTGTCTATGCTGTTCGCTTGTCCCGTGTACAAGGTTTGGCGCATGCTCCATATTATAGTCTTGCAAACCTGCCGCTGCATAAGTAGCGATAGGTGTGAATAGCCCGGTATAGATAGTACTAAGCGCCTTAAATTTAAGGCCACGTTCCCATCTTGCTAGGCGTCTAATCCTGTTAAACAAATCCACACATTTGGATTGTACCGCATTCAAATGGCAACCAACTTTAAGATGTTCGCCGAAGTGGATTCCAAGGTATGGTACGCTTTCTAATCTCTTCACCCTCGAGTTGCCGACCGTAATTCGGGGAGGGGGGACATACGGGTGAAGGTGATTTCTCAGAATTAACATTCGACACTTATGAGAGGCCAGCCTCATTTTATTGAGGCGACACCAGGATTTCACTTCTTCAATTTAAATCTGGCCATTGCGTTCGATCTCCCTACGCGAGTCTCCCTCCACTATTAGTGCAATGTCGTCTTCATAAGCCATGACTTCGCACCCTAGTCTTGAGAGCTGACAAAGGAAGAGATCTAGAACAAGGTTCCACAGAGTTGGGCCCAGTACGGATCCCTGCAGGCATCATTTACTGATCCCAAGTTGTACTTCCTCAAAGCCATCTCTTATGAGGACTCGACGGCCCTTCAGGTAATCTTTTATTAGTCTGTAGAGACTCCTGGGGCATGCCTTGCTTTTCAATGCTGTTAATACAGTGGGCCACCAGACGTTGTCGAAGGCGCCTTCTATGTCCAGGAAGATTGCTACAACATATTTCCGACTTGATTCACTCACAGACTTACGCAACTGAACAATCGCGTCCTCAGTGGAACACCCTCTTCTGAAGCCGTACTGTCTAGGAGATAACCTCGTTTCAATGATCCTGTTTAGTTTATTCAGTATGAGAGTCTCAAGGGTTTTGCCGAGTAGTGGCAGGAGGCAAATAGGCCTGTAGGACGCAGGGTCCTCAGGTTCTTTTTCCTCACATTTTCGGATTGTGACAACTTGGCCAACCTTCCACTCATTAGGGAAGACCAGAAAATCTCAGACACGAGTTATAGATGTTGATCAGGTCCTGCCTGATGGTCGGCAGTGCTGTTTGAATGATGGCCAAGTCGAAGCTGTCTGGGCCTGGGGACTTACCCAGCTTCATCTTGGCCATGACCTGATCCAACTCGGCGAGACTGAATTCAACCTCGGCTCCTCTTGGAGGTAGAGCGTTAGCCAAAGACCTCATATCTTTTTGCTCTTGCGTTTCATCCTGTGTATTGTCTGGACTCAACAGGGTGTTTAGCACTGCCGTAGCAGTGCTCATCCAGTCCATTGTATAGGTGTTGTTATCCAAACGGACCTTGCACGCAATTTCCTTAATGGACTGATTACCCACTTGGAGTCGGTAAGCTACACCCCAGGGGTTCTGATTACCCTTTACAGTGACAAAGTCTTGCCATTTCGTTTCTATAGTATGCCTGAGTCTACGGACATACTCATTTCTGGCCGCTTTGTATTCTTTCTTGAGGTGTTACCGTCTGACGGGATCACGCTCTTTCTGGAATACTCGACGGGCTCGATTTCTAGCCCTTTTCATCCTATCTAAGTCAGGGTTCCACCAGGGAACCCTCCTAACAGCTACCCTACTCATCGGTATGGCAGCATTGTACGCCTTCCTCAAAGTGGCTGTCAATGAGTGAACTCTCAATTGTCTCCATTTTGGAGCCGGGCATTTCTTTAGGGACCTGGTCCCATTCATCCACGAGTACAGTGCAGAAGGTTTCCCAGTTCGCTTTCTGTGTGGAGTATCGCTTTAGTTTGTTTCCCTGATTTGCAGCACCTGAACTTGCAGGTGTGCCTGCTCCATTAAGGTGGAACGTGATCATTCTATGATCACTCGAGGTCCAGTCCTCTCTGACAGCCCATCCTGTGATGAGTGTCTCGAGATTCGTGGTGACAATAGTTTCGTCCACATTTCCTTCTCCAACTTCGTTGGAGACGGTAGCGATACTACCTGGCACATTGGTGATCCGGAGATTCCACTGCGCTGTAAAATTTTCCAAATCTTCCCCTTTGCGGTCGGTGCGATCAGACCCCCAGGGGGATCTGGCATTGGAATCGATACCTATTAGCACCATCCTCCCTTGAAGTGCGTGCAATACCTTACTTAAGTGTGTAAGGTGTACCCCTATTTCGTGGCTCAGCTAGAAGAATCCACTGACCACATAGGTTTAAATTCACAGTTAAAGAATTTAATATAAAATTGTCGTACCTGTATAAGGAGAGGCTGAATATACGTGAATGATTTACCATAATAAAATGTTTGAATGAATTTCTTTTTATTTAAGCAGTAGTATTTCATTTTTACGAATTATTATTCGAGATATTTTGAAATTTGTCCTTTAAAGAATTGAATAGAATTTAATGGAATTATTAGGCACTGTAAAAATACTTTTTCAAGATATTGTATTCCTGAAATTGGACGCACTGGTTGCAGTGTACAATTTTTTTTTGTTTGAAAAAATTTGCAGATGATTTTAATTTTATGCATGTGAGAAGTTCATCGAATTTTTCTTAAAGTAATGAGACAGCAAAATCCGCAGTAATAGTCGCAAAGAATATTATAAAAAATGTGACGATATATCATTAAGTCTTTTATCATATATAGAGCTATTTCTTTATAAAAAAAGTTTTATGATCCTTTTATTTTTATCATTTATTTAAAAAATAAATTCGGACATGCATACGCATTATTTAAGAAAAATTAAATTTCTTTAAATATTATGAGTTGATTGCGTAAAAGGAAAATAAAAGGAAAGAGAAGCAAAGTATAATATATAATAAACGTCATAGAGTAATGATAAAGTGTAAACATTAAAAGCCCAGACGAATCTGTAGCAATGTGTGGTATAGAAATTACAAATGTAAATTCGTCAGTTTAAAGAGCTGCTTGTTATAGATCTCCAGAATGCATACTTTCTCAAATCCAATGGATTCGTATCATTGAAAAGTTAGAAAAAAAAACAACAAAGCATTATAGTAGGCGAATTTAACGTGCATAGCATATTCTGGAATTGTAGCTTTACTGATACAAATTATGAAAGACTAGCTAATTCGATCGACTCTAAAAACGTGTATTAACTCAACGAAAATACTTACACGTATTTTTACATGCACTCTGTTTACAAATCCTAGATGTAATATACTACTGCTGGGAGGTTTAAAAACAATAACAATTTAAAAGCCGTGTTCAACTAAATTGATTTTAATATATAATGAATGAAAGATAAATACAAATGACAATCACCTTAGCATACAGACGAGATACGAATAATGCTTTCTGCGCTCAAACAACGTCCTTTATAGACTCTTCTTATCGCGGGTCAAATTTCGGGCGATAAACCCCATTCGTCGATCGCAGCCTAAACACTTTGCGCAGCCGGACGGTAGGAGCACCCGAGGTGGTAATCTGACACCGTCCATACTTTTTTCAAAATTCTCGAGATTTTCTTATAGCTAAAATACAGTCACCTTATTTATGAATCTGTAGGACAGCTATTATAAAGAAAATTTCCAAATTTTCCGTCACAGCACGGATCAATTGCTTTTATGGAAGCATAACCAGTCAAACCTCTTTCGTAAAATCTCAAGATTTTCCTCCGACTAATATTTGATTACCTTAGTTGTAAATCATATAAAAGTCAGTTTTCAGAAAAATCTTCGATTTTACCCGTCATGGTACGGATTAAGCGTATACCTTAGTTGTATACAATTTGTGGCCTTTTGCGAAGGTTTGCTCGCGATCCTGACTTCAAAAATTAATTAATTTCAATTCAAACCCAATTAAATTAATTCATTCAGGGTCCAATTCAAAATTTCAAATTATAACTTATAAAATAAGATTTCAAATCGCCAACCGATGATTTCGTTAAGCATTATTCAATATCTCGTATATACTTACATATCATTTATAAACAGTTTTTAGAATTCTTGCGGCGCCGTTTTGTCCGAGGAGATCGCATAACATTTCTTACTCATATATTCTCCCGCAAATACAATATTATATCAATCTTTTAAAATCGTAAAACTAAACATTTCTCGCAATATAATTTATAACTATATTTAGTTAAAAAAGAGATACTAAACCTGTATATATATATATATATATATATATATATATATATATATATATAATGGCAACGCAATATTATAAAAATTTCTTAAAAACTATTACGCATTATTTTAATATCCATCAGATTACATAATTCCAATAATCAAATTCAGAAATTAATTTTATCTTTATACTTCTACTTTCTTAAACTAGAAACATATAAGACTATCAGCTATAAAGAAAATATCTTATTTTAAATTTTAATTCAAACAATATTAAAACATTTTACGTGGAACTAATTATAACAATAGCTAGAATGGAATCGATTAATAAAAACTTTATTCTAGAAATTATAAACGCTAAAGACTTAATACTAATTTTTACATCCAGTTTCGATTCTGTTCGTAACACCAGATTTAATCTAGATCTTATTATCAACCTGCGTATGTGATACTGTACTCATTAAAGTGGGTGACGAGACCTGGGGATCAGACCACTATCCAATCTAGCTTTTTGTGGATATACAAAAATCCAACTATAAAATAAATAGTTCAAAATTAAATTTACCTGCATGGACTGGACAGTATTTATAGGTAATCTTAGCGCAGAATACAATAAGTTTTCAAGGGCATAATTACACATGTCCTTACAAATTACAAATTACAAATGGCTGAGCAGTCGCAAACTACTTGTAAATGAAACGCACGCACATAAATACCCGGTATCTTAGTGGGATATCGAGTGCGATAAAGTCAAAATAATGCGACGCGCTGCGTACAAAACATGGGAATATTCAATTAAACTAGAAGATTTGATATTATACAAAAAAAAGATGCATAAATTCACACTAAAGAAAATATTCACACTCACTCTCAAAAGCATGAAGAAGCTGATATAGCTTTCAATAAAAAAAAGTTCTTTTTTCGTGATCTAATACCCCGAATGCCAATAAAATTCCTTTCTTGAAATTTCATTAAACTTTGCCGAATTTAACACAGCTTTAAAAAAAAAAAATTAATCAGCTTCTGGTATGAACGGGATTGACTTCGATGTAATCCAAAAAATCCCAATTAAACTAAAACTCATTCTACTTGATATTTTTAATCAATCGTTTTTAAAATGTGATTATCCAGAGAGTTGGAAATGGTTATGGTGATAAAAAACCTCCACATATTTATAAATTTCTAGAATGCTTTATCTCTGAGTATAATAAGTTGTCTTCTGAAGGTTTTCTATTTAATAATAAAATGTATCATTGCTGATACAGTAGCTAGGAATTGGCTTATGTGTTACCCTCCACATAATGCTTTCTATGGACGCAGTAAATGTATTCAGCATGACGAGAAAAGAGGAGGACGAATGCTATTTCTAGATTCAGATGCAATTCTTCGTACTGACGAGACATTCCGTCTTGATTTACCAGTGAAATATAAAAATCTTATTAGTCCTTTCGAAATGATAGGTATAGGAATGGTGTCACAAATTCCTCTTGATCCTATGCACCTTCTTTATATGGGAGTTACTAAATAGCTTTTAACACTTTGGTATCATGAGCATGGACATGGAGTAGCAGCTGCAATGGAAATTAATGATATTTTCAATAGAAGTTATTGTAATTTAAGCAAATATATTCCTTTTGAATTTAACAGAAAACCTAGAAGCATCGATGAAATAAGTAATTGGAAAGCAACAGAATATAGATTATTTCTATTGTATCTGGGGCCTATTGCTATTAGACAATATTTAAATCAATCCAGGATTATTCATTTTTTTAATTCACTTCATTTGGCTGCAAGAATTCTTGCGGATAGTGACTATTATAAATCTCATAATGTATATGCCAATCAGTTACTCCACTACTTAGTGAATGAAATGAAAGTGTTATATGGTGAACAAACTGTAGTATTTAACATAATCTCTGTCATTTGGCAGCTGATGCTTTACGCTTTGGCCCATTAGAGACTTTCACTGCGTTCCCTTTTGAAATTTTTTTTGCAGATATTAAAGAATTTAGTTCGAAATTGTATATCCCCACTTGCACAAATTTCTAGAAGATGGGATGAAAGATCTCACACATTAATTCCAACCATCAATCATTTAAAGAATAAATTTATTCCTCGCGGTAAAATAACTTGTTTAGCTAAACAGAAATTTGTTGAAAATTATTCTGATTTTTATTCTATGTTGCAATTTGAGAATTTTACATTATCAATTAAAAAATGCAATAACTGCTGTCATTTAGATGATGGCAGCTTAGTTGTAATAAAATATATTTGTATGAAGGAAAAAAACAGATGGTGTAATTTTATCCAAATTCAACACAAATGAAGAGATGGATTTGGATGAAAATACGCCAAATAAAGAAAAAGAACAGAGTTTAAAGAATCGTTGTTGGCGTGAGTTTTTACACTTAAACAAATAGTATTTAAAAAAACTATATAATTGTTTAATTAGATTAGAATTATAATAACTTTTTTTAAATAATTTCCAGAAGAACTTAAAAACGATATTCGTGAAATGAAAAACGATATGCAGTTTATGCACATTGAATTATCAAATAAAATGGGCGCAATAATTGAAATATTAAGTAATTTGAAATATGGAAAAACAGGGAGTGCTGCTCGCGCCACCCCTGATCTTTTGCCGTAACTACCGTTAAAATCGCCTGAAGATTTTGAGGTGTTCAATGTCAATTTAAGAGACAACGTTGAATTTAAAAATCAATTTGTAATACACTTTTTTATCATACAAGCATACAAAAATAGAAATCTGATATATTTAAACAGATATATTTTATGTACTCAAGTTCTATTATTTTTAATTATCTAAAAATTTTGATATCTTGACACAAGTGATTTAGTAGTATACTGATCACCGTTGAATATAAAATTTTCATGATATTTTAGATGTTTGTCATTAATTTTGAAAATTATTGAAAGTAATTGAAGTCTTCCGATTAAACAAAAATTAAATTCCCTTTTTGTACCTCAAAAAATAAATGCATCGAACTATTGTGTGTGTTTATATTAATAATATTGAAAATAATTATATTGTTAATTTATATTTCAATTAAACATATCAGGAAAGATTATTATTAAAAACGGGAGGAGCAACAATCGACAAAACTGTCAAGAATTTTTTAAATTCTGTTTTATCTAATGACATTGGAGAATATTATACGTGGACGGGAATCAGGAAGGGTTCCAAAAAAATGAATGGAATACCATTTGCGTCTATTGTTGTTTGTAAGATTGAACAATTTTTTCTTTAAAACTTTTTACTATCTTTTTATGCTATTATTATGCTGTAATTATGTAAATATTTATGTTGGTTTTTTATTCGATATTTTTTATGTAATATTATGATCGGGCATTTTGGATATACGAATATCCATCTTATAAGAAATATACTAAAATTTGGAGAATTAGCTTTATAATTTCAAACCTTATTCTGTCTTTCTACTTAGTAAATCTACGAATTCGAATGTTTTGCCAAATGACTGCAATAAGTTCGAAATATGAAACGACAGATGATTATATATTTATAATTTACTATAATAATCATAATAAGTAAGAAACATATTATTGAATTTGCAATAACCTATTCGATCCATTTGAATGTCACCGTTCAAGATGTGGAGAACGCAATTGCGGTCTGGCTACGGAGAACGAGTGGTAGGATTAATAACATTTTAAAATGTAAAAATACTCTATCAACATCGAATAATTAAATCTATCATAATTATAGCTTATATAGTTATGAAATTAAGTATAAAATTATAGTTTATTTTTAAATTTATATTTGTTCTTGTAAATATTAAGAATGTCATTAAAAAGTTTTTATACCTTTTATAAATAAAAATGTATTAGTTTATAGAACAAGTTAATAAATATGTTCTGTAATGTAATTTTTAATGTATATGCATTTCTATTTGCATTTAATATAAAGAATGTATCTTTTCTATATAAAAAGAAATTGCTTTTATTAGGTAGTTATGATTATAAAAACATCTAATTAAAAATATATTTAATCAGATAGTACATCAATATATATATATATATATATATATATATATATATATATATATATATATATTAATTTTTTGATCAACTATATGATTAAGATATTTTCGTATAAATATTTTTATAATTAATATAACCACTTGATTAAGGTAATTCTTTTTCTTATATAGAAAAGGTAAATTCTTTGCATCCAATAATAAAATCATTTAGTTACCTATCAGATACCATTCGTATATAATGTTCAGTTACCTATAATGTATCTTAGCTATATCTAGAATGCATATTTATGGCGACCATTAAGATATCTGTTGCACATCCATAAGTCGTCTTTTAAGACATCGTTTAGGCAACGTACAGGCAAATTATATGTACCGAAGCGGAATCAATTAGTTATCTGTAAGATGCCATTTTTGCAACTTATTGATTAACCGTAAAGTAAACTTTCAGATGTCTATAAGAAGTCTTGACGATATACTTTAATGTACATTTAAAGTAGAAATAAGACGTCTGTCGTATACCGCTAAGGCGTCTTTTACGATATGGTTTAAGTGCCCTTGGACTTTTAGAAGTTCACTATAAATATCCTTACAGTTATCTACGTGCTAATTGGGATATGGCATCGGCAATCTCTCCTTATTATCTCTGTCTGTACTATATCAATCAGTGCTATAGAGGGTAGAGAGAAAGAGTGGAAAGACCGCTCGCTTTATACGGGAGAAGCTTATCAAAAATTAACCGGAGATGGTAGTTCAGATTCGTCCAATAGACGTCGCTGTCTTCGAAATCCTTCAATGGTTCTACTTGCAACAGAAAAAGAAAGCAAAAGCCAAAGCGAGTAAGGGGAAGAAAAGAAGCAGAAGTAGGGGAGAAGAGATTTAGCCCCCTCCTTTATGCTCACTGCTCCCCGCTCTCTTTTCTTCAAATACATGATTTTAGCCATGTTTCCACTCTATTCCACTCCTCTCTATCCTCCATAATCTGTACATTCCATAGACTTATATATTAGACCGCGCGCTTAAACGGACGCATTGAAGTCAAGATGAGAGAACAAAGATAGCTCAAGAGCCGTGCTGCCTCTCTCGCTCTGAGAAAAAAGTAGGGAGGCATGAAGTAGCATGTTATAGCAGTTTTTTGTCACTTAGTCATGCAGGTATCTGCTACTGCTGTTAGAGCTCTTCCCCTACTTCCTTTTTTCCCCACTCCTTCGATTGTAAGAGATAGACATTACGTATCACGCATCTCGTTATTGCTCTCTCACTCTGGTTATGGGTTCAACTCCGTTCTCAGAGCGCGCGGTCTATTATATAAGTCTATGGTACATTCTTAACTGCGATTTTTATTTTGTTGCAGTGGCGTCCTCGTACACGGAGTATACGTTATCTCTTCCAATACCACCCGATCACACCAGATCGCACACCAGAGCCCATTCTGTAATCTACATACCCATCGTACCATTCGATTTCTATCATTACCATTGGCGTCATTGGCGACCATGAGAAGCAGAGGTGCCAGGCGGTACTGCCAATTCGGGCATGCGCATTAGGGCTTTACCCATCCACCCGGTGATTAACTGAAACTCAAGCAAGGCTATAAAACAACAAGCAAGACTGTTAAACAAATTATTGATGCTATAAATTATATGAAATAATAATAATTATTATTTTTAATAATAATATTTGTACAATTATATTATTATTAAACATAGTATTAAGTACAATCATAATTATTAATGTTAATTTTAATATTGAATGTTGGTATTAATTAATAATAATATTAGTAATGATAATATTTAATAATTATTATAATAGTTAATAGTAATATTAATCATAATATTCATAATTTATAATAATCTTAATTAATGTTTTTAGTAGTGGATATGTTGTAAAATATTTATGTGCATACGACCACAGTTATATATTAGCATCAATAATTTGTTTAACAGTCTTTCTTATTATTTTATACGATCATATAGATCATATAACTTTAAAATATCGCGCGAATTTCAGTCAATCAGCGCGTGGATGGGTAAAGCCCTAACACGCATGCCCGAGTTGGCAGTACCGCCTGGCACCACTGATGAGAAGTTAATGACGGGCGTTCGAATTGACCGTGGTGCCTACCTGTGGCATCCTGTATTTTCCAATTTGCACCAAGCACTCATTACACCAGGATTAGTTCGTCTCCTGTTGATCTTTGATTAGGGTATAAAGTCAGCTCAGATCACGGTCAGACTCGGAGCTGCTTAGAGCCGATCAGAAGAGAGCAAAAAGAATCCGAATCAGCTCAGATTTCATTTTTTCAGATCTTTCAGTAGTTGAAAGGGCAGAAAAATTATCGAAGACTTCAATTCAGCTTTCTATTGTTTAGAAATTATGTAATCAGTGTTTTTCCTGCACTTAATAAATTTGAATAGATAAGATAGGGTTAGATTATATATTTTCATCGTTTCATTCCGTTACTGCATCAGTAAATCTGCTGTAACTGTACCTCGATCAAAGTAGAAGCGATTAAACGGGGAGTGAACTTCAATGTTGTATTTTTCATATTAGATAATTTAAAATTACATAGTCTAAATTAATATTTTACTTTAAGTTATCGTTATTCTAATTGCTATTCACAATGGACGACTCTATGAAGCTAAGGCAGATGGAAGATGAGATGAGTCGGTAAGAATATAACCCTACTTTTGACTATTCCTCAAGATATTTATAATGTATTTTTTCTTAATATTTAGCTGTAAACTAAAATCAGTTATAACATTTCTATTAATACTACAAATTTTTAATACTGAGATTTGCATTGCCTGTGCTTTTTATATTTGAAACTATTAATGCATATCAATACATATGATTAAATATAATTGTCAAATACTAATAAATTACTTAGAATTGTATATTATTAATATATAACAAATAAGTTGAGAAAAATAGAAACGATTCCGTTTTTTACAAATTTATATTATTTACAGATTTGAGGCTGAAATAGGAAGTCAAATGGTGGCTCCAATGACAAGAACAGTTATTGGAGCTAATACATATAATCAGGTAGCAAGGCAATTAGAGCAGCATGATATGCCTTCCCCTCTTGTGACTGCAGCTGCTGCATCGTTAGCTTTTCCTAATAATATAATAGGTTTTCCACCACCACCACCACCTCCTCCACCACCACCAGCTCCATTGATGGTTCCAGCTCAAGTAGCTAGACAAAGTGAGTTTAATTAATAATAGGTTTTAATATTTACTATGAACGATATAAGTAATTTAAAAACAGAAAAAATTTCGTACTTAAACCTTGAAATGATAGTAATGAATATTGCATTATTCAATTAAAATCACAAAAAATTTTATTTAATGTATTAGTAAATCTATGTAGAAAAGATAAACTGTATCTAGAAAGGAGTCCTACAAAGATGAATTTCTTTTTAAGGCTCTAATCAATCATAAAAATTAAATAATATAAGTTCTTCTTAGCAATTTTAAAGAATGAAAACATTTTATCAAGGCTGTATTATATTAGTTTTTTTATTAATTATTTGTTATAATAATTATTATTGTTATTATTGTTATTTTTACTTTCCTATTTATCACAATTTGAATTGGAACTGAGTTCTTTTTTGAAGCTTTTATGTGTATCTCTTGATTAATGTTGTTATATGAAAGATTTTAGTTTTAATATTTTATTATATAATTTTTAATTCTTTAGGTACAGTTCCTATTACGACATATTCTTCTCCAGCACAGATAAGTACTCCTTTTATTTCAAATATGGTAGATCCAATTTTAACTACCTCATCTAAAAGCTATGAAACCTCTACACCAACTCCAATTATTCATCCGGAAATCATAGAGAAAATTATTAACACAAAAATACCAGATGATGATTCAAAAAAGAAGCCTAAGGTAAAAGGTGTAAGTACAGCAGCAGAATTAGCTATTATCCAAGGAAAAGCTAGTTCAATTATGGCTAATGCTAATGCTGAAGAGTCACATCCAAAGGGTAAAGGCAAAAGAAATAAGAAAATTGTTAGAATGGCAGGTGGCCAGATATGGGAAGATTCTTCTTTGCTTGAATGGGATGAAGGTTAGTATTAATTTGAGCTATTTAATATGATATATTGTTATAATTTTGAGTAAATCTTTAAAATATATTTTTTATTAATTTTTTTTCAAAAAATTACAGTTGAATGTATATGCAATTTGAAGTTAAAAATTTAAATATACTTTATTGATAGAGCCAAAGATATCACATAAGTTCATTTTTTACAAGAAAATTCAGAGTGACATAGTCAATTTTTACCAAACCAGTAAAAAAATGTTCTACTTAAATGTTATATATAAATGTTAAATGATACAGAATTTTAGTAAATTGTGCCCTCTATATACCTATATTTTACATTGCTGTAAATTCTGAAGCAAATTGGTAAATCGTTATGAAAATGAGAATATTTTGAAATTTGAATTTGATTGATATATTTTAGTTTAGTTCCAAATGTTCATTTTATTTTAGTTACAATGTTTTCAACTGCATATCATTTAACAATTTTTTTTAAAGCTTTAGAGAAATATTGACTTGGTGTAAAAAAATGGTATGGTGAACTATAAACTTAGCAAATATTTATACATATAGAGTATTTCTGCTTGATTAGTAAAAATTGAATTTTTAAATTCCTTAAATAAAATCATATCAAAATAACATAAGCATAAAATAATTTTGTGCATTAAAATTTTAATATTTGAAGTTGGTATAATAATTGTTTTATAGGTTTATTAATTTAAAAAATTTTTTTGCTTACAGACGATTTCAGAATATTTTGTGGAGATCTAGGTAACGATGTCACTGATGAAATGTTAGTCCGAGTTTTTGGCAAGTATCCCAGTTTTCAAAAAGCCAAGGTTGTGCGGGATAAAAGAACAAACAAAACTAAAGGTTTTGGTTTTGTTTCCTTTAAGGATCCCCAGGATTTTATTAAGGCAATGAAAGAAATGAATGGTAAGTCTATAACAAATTTATATATATTTTTTTTTATATTAAATGATCTATAGGAATTCCTTCAGCCAATCAAGAGCAGATCTATTGCCTATAATTATTATCAACAAATAATCGTTTTAATCATCAATTTTAGTATTTTGTTCTTCTTATATATTATTTTTGAGAATATTTTTTATAATTTTTTAAAATTCATTCATAAATTTTGAGAATTCAATGTATTAAGTTATATGAACAAATATTTAGTCAAGGAAACTTTAAATATTTACTAGATGAAAAATAGGTGCCTTAGAATAATGTATCATTTGATTGTGCAAATGGTAATGATAAAAATTAAAAAGAAAGTACTGCAAATAAAATGTCAACAGCCATTTAAGTGAAAAAGATTAAAAATGTTATTTAACTTAATTAAATATTTTAGTATATTTAACATTATATTCATAGTTTTTTTAATTAATTATAAGAAAAATAATAAATATTAATAAAGTAAGCTTTTTTAAGATAATTATTTATTTTGATTAATATTTTTTAATTAACTTAATAAACATGCATATTTTTATATCAATTGAAATTTTAAATAAGACATTCCAGAATATGAATAATATATTTTTTGTGTCCATGAAGGAACTGATTTATTTCAATTAAATGAAAATAATACATTACATAATATTATATGTGCATACTTATTTTAATAGATATGGCTATTTAATATTTTTGCTTGTTTCTTACATTAAACGAAAGGATATATCCATCAACTATAATTAACTCAGGAAATTTCTATAGAATATTATAGAAATATCTTTGATTGGCTAGAAAAATATTTTTATTTAAATTCACTATGTGATATACGACTTCAGCAAAGCCTGCGAGAATTTTTAAACAAAGGGTAGATACATCGAATGTGACTTAGAATAGGAATATTTAATAACAGTTCATAAGTATAATGTTTGAAGTAATTTTATAATCGCCTATCTCGCATAATCCTGATGTACCTTCGTAATGTTTTGTAATACTATATATATTATACTCAAAATATCAATAGATCTCTTAGGAACAAAGTGTCGCTTGAATTTCTGTTAAATGTTTTGCCATTCAGATAGGTGATCTATCGGAGTGATTATATATATATATATATATATATATATATATATATATATATATATATATATATATTTAAATTTTTCTCTGTGACCATTCATTGGGAAATCTATTGGGCAAAATTGCAATGATAATCTCCGGTGTCGACAGATTATATGGAGGAATGAACGGTCTGCATTTCCTGTTCTTTTTGAACTTTTACTTGCCCGAAGGACCCCAACCGTACGAAATGAACAGCTGGGGTATTATGGAGTAGTGCCGCCTGGGTTGGCCGGGGATACCGTTACGTACAGCCACCTGATAGTTAGATTGATTCGGCGATAACCGGCTGATCGATGGTGGCGGCTCTTTATTCTTCCTGATCGGATCTGTTTTGCTCTTGCTAGAATCCGCTTGCGATGAACCTACAACAAGAAAAGCTTTCAATTTCTATTTTTTTTTTTAAATTTATTTATTTAATGCTTTTTTATACTCAGACAGTAATGCGTCTACGAAAAAATATTGAATTGAGTCTTGGATGGTTTTACTTATTATGAACATATTTTTTTCTAACTGTACTGAGTTTTGTAAGTATCACTGGATAAATTTTTCAAAATACTTAATATTGGTATATATAATCGCATATATAATATTCTGGTCTTACCCAAAGACGGCGAATGATTGACCCGGGGATTCATGTACAGCACGGAGAAGGGCATTCCACCGGCTCCCCAGCCGCGTGACATAAACACGTCCTTTTTGGCGAGCTTCCCCGCTAGTTTGTCTATTTCCGCCGTCACAGGCGCCTCCCGCGTTCTGAAAATCCAAAATAAAAAAGTAAGGGAATTGCCATATTATATATGGATAGGCTGAGAGGATAAGGATATTAACATTGCCAGTGCTGCCACATCGTTTTAACTCTTCGTGTACATACTGGTGTACATTGCGGTATCCATAGCTGGAATTTAGTAAGGATAAGGCTTTAACTATAAACCACCGCGATTACACGCGAGTTTATAGATGTATGGAAGCAAAGATCATATGAATATCGTTTTAACAGTTGTCCGAACTAAAGATTAGGTGAAATTTATCTATAGTCTCTATATATTCCGTGTCGATTTTAGTAATACTTGGGAGTAAAATAATTTTTAGTTGCAATGGGTGTAAAAAATCTAAATACGTCACATACTATTGGTTCTATTGATTAAATTATGTTTTTGTTTTTATATTTATTTCCTATTCGATAATAAATATAGTATTATTATTTTGCATTAGTAAATAAAATCCTTCAAATACACTATGATAATTTGTAAGCAAATATTTTTTTACTGAGATACCAATGATGTAATTTTATCAAAAAATACAATATTCCAACAATAAAAGTATGTTTTTAGATAAAAATGTAATAATTTAAAAAAATTCTTTTATATTTATGAACATTTATTACTTCTCATTTAAATACAATTTTTTCTTAGACGATTAATGGAAGATTCGCTAAACATATTTTAAAATATAGTAAAAAATATATGGTGAAAAATATTTTAAACAAAATAAAAAGACGTCGTTAGTTGCCAAAAATAATAATTTTATTATGGAGGGCCATTTCTAGGATCAAGTCTTTTTAAAGATCATTTACAAAGTGAAGGAATTGAGCAAAAGAAAAGATTTATAAATACGGTTATTTTATAATAGTAAATCTATAGCAATATATATACGTATACAAAAGAGTGATGGATTATTAATGAAGGAGGGAGGGTAAGGCACCAAAAAACGTCACTAATGACATAATGAACGTTAAAATCTCTCTTATGAAGTATAGCGTCAAACTCTAAGTAATTTGGAGTTTGACCTCTTCCCCCTTTATTTAATCCTCCATCCCTCTTTTGTATCCGTATATTCTATATTTCTTATTGATACCTATACATTTACTGTTGTAAACCAACCATAAGTTCTATATATAAAAACTTTATGTTTTGTTAATCCGTTTAATTTGTAAATTATCTTGGAAAATTCTTAATCTAAGAAATGGTGGATAATACAATTGTTCATGCTTGTGTATTAAGAACGTTTCATTTCTGTTTAATAAGTATTGAGATACATTTTTGAAGTATTAAAAACTACCCACAATTTTTTTAAAATTAGAATCGATCAAATAATTTCAGATATATATCTTCTTAAAAATGATTTTCGGATAGAAAGTACTTGTATATGAATCGGAAGCAAAAAGTTTATATATATATATATATATATATATATATATATATATATATATATATATATATATGATGAAGGCTTAGGCTGACCGATCGACTTTTTTTACATTAATGCACTTTTATCAATGTGAATCTCTGCCGTAATTGTTTGCGTAAAGATCATTACTGGTCCCATCGTGTGGTTCGGTTTCGTGCCTTCGATTTGATACCGATTTGCATTGATTATAATAAATCGAGACAATTACATCAGAATCGGTTCCTTCTGTATAACGGAGGAGAAAAAAAGTATATATTATACAATGTGTGTTATAATATTTGTTGTTTTTATTTTTTTTATTTTTTTTTATGATAAGATTGAATAATCTTATCTCAGTTTCTATTTTTAAACACAATGATGCATAATATTGCGTCTTGCTATATATATACGAGTCACGGTTTCATAATAATTATTTTTTATTTCTTTATATTTCTCTTGTACTTTTTATTATCCGTTGGTGCCGCACTGCACAGCGTCAGCGACTTTTGTCTTTAGAATTTCACAAACCTGTCTGGCGATAGTCAACTAAATGCAATCAAACTTCACATCATTTTCAATCGATTGAGAGAAAAAAAAATTCGATTATTAAAATATACATACCATATCATTCGCGTGTTATATAGTAAATTAATTTTCGTTTAAATGAATTTTACTCTGATACAAATTATTTTTAATAATATGCTTTCCCTATGTAAAAAATTATAAATTTTTTCCATTTATATAAATTGAATTTGGCGAAAAACAATTCTGAATAATATTTGAATACTTTTCTTTAAAACAAAATGACCTGTCATGTATATTGATTGACTACTGTATTTAGTTACTAGATATTTTTATTGATCTTACAGCCTTTATACATTAATATATCTATAATAATATCATGACTGTCCTCATTTATAATCACACCCGTAGAATCTGAAATGGAAATTACAATTAAAAAATAAAATAAAAATTAAATTAAATAAAAAATTTAAATATATATATATATATATATATATATATATATTCTATGTCAGTAAAGGACAACCTGACTGCCCCAACCACCTTAAATTAAAATTTACCTTTAATGTCCGACGTTTAGTCCTTGAAGATGAACCGGGACGGTTCGAAAAGTCTGACATCTCTAAAGTAAATTTAAATTTAAGATGGTGGGAACAGTCAGATTGTCCTTTACTGACATAGAATATATATTATTTTATTTTTTAAAGTTCTAATTTAATTTAATTTTTATTTTATTTCTTAGTAGTAATTTTCATTTCAGATTCTACGGGAGTTATTAAAAACAAGGAAAGTCTGACTATAATTATATTACTATAGTTTATTATTGTACAAAGACTTTAAGACCGATAAAAATATTTATTAATTTAATTGACAACAGTCGACATAAGTACGATTTATATTTTATTTAATATTTTAAATAGTCCCATTAAAAAACTACAAATCGAAATCTTGTATTTTCTCTCCATATAATTTTAATCACAATTTATTTTAAAATAGTTTTCATTATTTTTATTTAAAGAAAAGTAATCGAATCGTGCCCAAATACATTTAAAAAATTCTATATAGTTTCAACTCCACTTCTTACTTATGGTTCCGTCAATTGATCGCCTTATATTGATTCTAATTTTAGGAGGTTAAACTCTATTCAACATAACTTGTTAAGATTTTTGTCCTTGAAGATTGATACTGCGATGCAGTATAATGATCGTGATTATCAGAATATGTTAGTTACCTACAAAATGCTATCTATTGAATACATTCACCTTTATTATAATATCAAATTGTGATGACTTAAAAAGTTTTTTTATTTACCGTAATGTTTCCTATGAACTTAGATAAGTAAGAATTTTGCGCGAATATAATTGTAATAATAATTATATATTTTATTCTGTTATAAATAGACTCCGCAGGTTATGGAATTCTTGTAATTGGAAAAAAAACTTATAGAAATCCTATAGACTCACTGCTTGTAAGTCATCCTATGTATTAACTCCATCTTGTTCATCATTTGACGTCACGTCACTTTTATGCAGATATTTTATATATAAAAAGCTTTTAAATTATTAGTTTGCATTCGATAATTCACTTTTTATTAAAATAGTATGGTTTGGTGACTGTGAAAATTTCTACTAGCATTATTGTTACTATAAACTATGTAACAGCTTGCATCATTTCAAAGATTTATGCATCAATAAGTTCTCAAGAAGTACGAATCAGTCCATTCGAATGATTTTTAACTTCGAACGAGTTTTCAAAGAGATCGGATGAGTTTGTAAAGATTTTCAATGTGGTTCCGCGAATTCGTAATGAAATAAGTAAGTTTCTCGGCAAATCTTATAATCTTACAGGATTAGGCGTAGTTCATCTACATTTTAAATTTACATTGCATTATAGTGGAATTCAGGTAAACTCATTTAAAACCTTTACAGACTCATCAAAACGAATTTGCAAATTTATTGAAAAATGATCGAGGTTTTGAGAACTTCTTCATATACTTAATGAACTCATTCGATCTCCTTCACAGTTTATCAAAATAACTCATTTTAAATCTTTGCAAACTCATCCGAATCCCTTAAGGGCAGATTTTTGGAAAACACATTTAAACTTTGGAAACTCATTCAATCATGTCCGCAGATTTCAAAATAGATTCTTCTCAAATCTTCTCCCGTACGAGAAAAACCAAAAAATCCCTAAAACTCTTTTAGTCGCCTAACAAAAACAACTAAACAACAACAACAACAACAACAACAAATGATTATTTAGCTTTTTCACCTGTCGTACTCCACGCTCGGCTCGCCCACGATCGGCATCAGCCAGTTCAAGCAGCGCCCGCTCGACGGATCGCAGGAAGTCGAAGCAACCGGAATCGCTGCCGGCGCTTCCGCTCGTCCGAAGGGAGAATCGAAGGCGGGCTCGAACGGTTGGGGCGCGGATCGGCAGGGGGGAACGAGGCCTGCCAGCGTAAGAATCGCGAGCCAGGTGGCCAGTAACTGCGCGCGCCGCTGCCGGGCGCTCGTATTTTTCGTCGTCTTAACAGCCATTTTGTCAATAATACGCGCGGTTGCGTGAAGTAATCTAAAACATAAAGATCACATTTACATGCGCATGTTCGACTGTATTACTGAATTCGTTAGTTTTCTTGAAAACTAGATAAAACATAATTCAGATATTGTAGAGGATCTGTGTAAATTTGAGATTCATTCGCTAAATGTAGTCTTTAACGATATATCAGTTTTCCAGATTTTGCAATATGTAGCATTAGTAATGTAATTTTGATTGCATACCGCAAGTTTTTTTTTCATCTAATTTTTGAAAACTACCATTTTTTACAAAAAATTTTGTGTAATTTTGAAATGGGGATCTTTTATAGGCGGACGAATCGAAAATTAGTTTTCGACGGATAATTAACGAATAATTAATGAAAAAGTACTATGGGCCTGGTACAATTAAATTTGATCAAAGTTGGGAGCCAAGTTCAGACAGATGTATAAATTGGTAGGAAGATAGGTAAAATTCAGTTTTAACTTGATTCGATAATGATATATATGAAAGAATGAAAAAGCGACAATTTCAAAAGAAATGAAACTATTATTCTGAATTTGCATTTCTAAGTTTCTTTACAAAGATATTAAAAATGTTATTCACGTATAAAATAAGTATATACGAGTAGGATTACATCCTTCGAATTTGTGAAAATAAAATATATAGACATTATATCGAAAAATGAAATAATGTTAAATTGTTGCTTATAAAATACTGATTTGTTCAACTCAAATGAAAAACTTCTATCTTATTTTTTTGCGCTAATATTACATAGAAATGTACAAATTGTACATTATATGTTAGCTAAAGTAATTTTTTTAAATGAATTAATATCGTTCCGAGACATTATTCCTAAAAATGCAGAAAAGCAATTGAAAAATATTATTTCACAGAATGAACTTTTTTTATTTATTTCTATAAACAGAACTGACAAAACATTTTGAATTATTCTGCCATATTAACAATTTTAACTTCTACAGTGCGTCAATCCATTTTTATTAATACTATCGTTATTAATTAATTAACATAGAATTTAATTTTTAAGATTATTTATAAAAGTTCTCGAAGTTAATTTTTGGTTAATTATTTCATTTCTTTGCATGGAAACATTTCCAAGTTTATTGATACAAGATCTTTATCAAATAGGATGTTTGCATTGTTAGTAATATTAATTATTATTATTATTATTATTATTATTATTATTATTACTACTAATATTATTATTTTTAAGTTAAATGAATGTTATACTTTGCTGTTACCTAAATATTTTATAAGAAAAAACTAATTAATTACTGCTTTATATTAATAATCGAGGCCTACGATGGCTCGATCGCTAGAGCGAAGAACTAGTAACTTGGTGATCCGAGTTCCAATCCCGGCCGATTGACACAAGCACCGCTGTAATACTTTACATGAGCTTTGTTTACAAACACATCGTAGACCTCCGTTGCTGATTAGCACCGGTATTTGGAAGCATACATAGAGCAACGTTAAATAATATATAAATAAATAAATAAATAATATATATATATATATATATATATATATAAATAATAGAATTAAGATAATTAATATTTTATATTATCTTAATTAATATAAATTATATATTATTATTTTTATTAATATTATCAATATAATTAAATATATTTAAAATTAGTTTCACAGATTAGTTACATTTGAAAAAATGTATGTTCTGACAAAAAAAACAGAACGTTGATATGCACCGATTACATGTACCGCGAAACATTGACCCAAGTGTAACAATAATGTTGCAGTACAATCGAAGAATTTTTTTATATTGTATAAGTTATATTCGGGTCGAGAACATATAATATTTTGGACAGATTTTTAAATACTTAGATGATCACTTTACACACCGCGCACACGCATACACACATACACGCGCGCGCGCGCAGAGAGAGAGAGAGAGAGAGAGAGAGAGAGATAGAAATAATTAGAAATAATTAACCAAAAATGAAAAAATGTTTGTGTAAAAATTCGATAAAAACATGTTCCACTGAGTTTTTCGAAATCTTTGATCATTCCGGGATTTAATTGGATAAATAATTCAAATGGGATTATTATTAGATCAAATTTGATTTACACACCTCCATTTCCATTCCATCCCTTTTTCAAAGGCTTCATTTGTCATTACTTCCAAAGATTAATGTTTTAACTATATCCTATAATTCGTTTCGCGTAACTTCCGTAATGACATTCGCTAATTTGAGAGATATAAAAATTTGAGGAAACTTAGATTGTCTCGCATAGGAAACTTAAGTCAGGAATTAAAATTAAATTAAATTGCATATACTAATTTCAATTAGTTACAATTATATAGGAGTATATAAAATTTTCGGATTTTCTGAGGACCAAAAAAACGTAAATAAATTCTCTTGCCTATAATTATCAAAATTTTTCTTTGCGATTGTCGTTAGAATAGGTTCTTCGTCAAATATTTGACAAATTATTTTATTTTATTTTATACATAGTAATAGAAGATGGCTTCAAAAATTGCACTTTTATACCACTATAAGCGCGTCCTCTGTTTTTTGTATCACTTCCAACCCGACGCACGAGGCGAATAGAATAATTCACGAGTCAGTGACGCGAAGATATGAGAGTATTTAATATAGTCGCAAGAAAGCGATCAAATGGTTGTCATTAATATATTTTTTCCAAAAAAGGAATAATGACTTTTAATTCTATTGGGCACCAGAAACTTTATAATTACAATTTTTTTTTTATTTTTATATTTTGGTATTCGGAGATATGAGCCCCATAAATATACTATATTTTTTATTGATCACACATTTGTGATCTGTAGCTGAAAAAACTCTGGATCTTGTTTTTCAACAGAAATATACTAACCCCCCCTTCCTCCCTCCCAGAGCCGGTATATGTGTTCGGTCCTTTACAGAAGTTAATAGAGGAGGTGTCCTATATTGTCAGTCAAAATACATTGTCATGAGCAGAATAATTTACCTTTCTGTATGGAATACGAGTAATATAGAGATCGTTATAACAATGAATACTTTGGATAGTATGTATCTATGCATATAGAGTAGTATAATGCACGCGTTTCCTTTCTTCGAATCTGTAATGAGCGTCCGCGTGATGCCTGCGATATTGATAATCTGCTAATTAAAAGGCGCGTATATATACATACATATATAATTGTATTATATAGCATTTAGTGGAGCGTAAAGTTTATATAGAATTGGAGCGATTGGACTTTTGCCGCGATTCTTATTGCCGGCGATTCGAATTTTATTTAGGGTGCATATATATATATATATATATATATATATATATATATATATATATATATATAATTTGCGATCGATTTTTTATTGTTGATGCGAAATTGTAAATACTCGCGCTGTAATGATACGCTATTGAACTTTGCATAATTTTATGGGTCAGTCTCTATATGACAATTTTGGTGATATAAGAAATGCATGAGAATCGATTTTTTGATGGATTACGGCAACAACGAATTCTTATACACGGGATATTTTTTGATATATTTCTATTGTGTATTTTTACCCATTGGTTAAAATATCAAGCATCATTGTTATTTTTTCTATAAAAAATTAGTCGAAAATGACGAAAATCTCGTGTATCTCCCGGCGATGAACGAATTTTCACGAATAAGTCAATGTGGCTTACACGAAACTTACAATCGTTTCTATTGATTGGAATTTAAAGAATTTAAAGATACTGCACTGGTTTCTTAAGTACTATGGTTTAGTGAAAATACCTCTACATTAGGTTAACTTTTAAAAGAATCTTCTTTTGTATAAAAAACAAAGACCGTTATTTTGTAAAAGAATTATTTGAATCTATAATTTTGAGTTAAACATGATTATTGAGATTTTTTTAATTTTCTGTTGCCTATAACAACTGCACTTGATTCGACTTATTAAATATATATATATATATATATATATATATATATATATATATATTTAATATGACTAAAATAGATTTATATGAAATCAATATATTATTGTTTTTAGTGCAATGTCTTCATAGTTTACTTAAAAAAATCTAAATTAAGCAATTGTGTCATAATTGAAAAGTTTTAAAGAATCAAGGCATTATCATTCATCGCATTAGATATAAACTGTAAACAATAGAAAATATATCGCTTCCGTGGAACTTTTTAATTGAATCGAAAATATGATCACTAATAATAATTTATAAAAAGATAGGCTTTTAAAAATATGCGGTTAAATTAAATTTAGATCGTCTTACTATATTTATAATTGTAAGACAAATTTAGAACCTTTTATTCTAATAATATAATATCATCGGATTTATTTAGAATCTAATCTATTTCAAATTACGGAGGTCCAAAATTATAGTAAAATAGTAGTAGAAAAGAAAATCGAAGAAAATACTTGTGTTGAAAAATTGGCACAGGAACAAATTGTAAAATCTCAAAAGTTTTTATTTAGTAATCGCAATGTTCAGTAAATTAATATATTTTATATAGCATTCGATGACAAATCGCTTAGAAATTTCGCAGTTTGAAAACGCAATTATAACATGTGATTGACATCACGTTTCATTTTCTGACAAAATTTTACTCTTCAATTAGATCGTTAAATTAAGATGACTAGTCATTCGCGACAAAGTATAGCCTGTTTTAATCGCAAGTAAAATCAAGTAGAGAGAAAGAGAGAGAGAGAGAGAGAGAGAGAGAGAGAGAGAGAGAGAGAGAGAGAGAGAGAGAGAGAGAGAGAGAGAAGAGTGCAATCAAACTTCCGTATATGGGAAAACAATTCTTTCTAAAAATTACTGTATATTTATGAAGGGAGAGACAAATTTTACTATAATTATATGAAAATCACTATATTTATCCTCAATATCAATATTATATTTATGTTAAAAGATATTGATATAGTTGACTAAATATCACTTACGTAAATATAATGCACTTACTCGTATGTCGATCCAAATACTATAATCAAGATTTATCTATGTTTTATCAAATTTCTAATGACATTTATCTAACCATTGTAGTAAAATATGGTTTTATTTTACGCTGTGATGCATTCTCAAACTCTTAAATATATGGTGGACTAACAAAGTACAGTTAGTTTAGTTTAGTTTAGTTTAGTTTAACATTTAGGTTTAGCTTTGTTGTACCTTCTTGTTGGCAATAATCAGGTTAAAACAACATTCTTACGTATTTTGATCAGAAAAGGTACGTGTATTGTATATATTTTTGTTATAAACAAATTGCAAAGAAATTGTAATTGTTCAAGTAAATATGAAGTAGTCAATATTTTATACTGGACAAATTGTTCTTTTTTAATATATAATATATTTTAAACAAAAAATCTTCTAGAATTCACCCTCCAAAAAGGTATATTTAACAATTAATGATTTAGGTTTAAATCATTTCAAATGATGAACTAAGGTTTAAATAGGAAGGATCATTTAAAATTTTAATCATGATTTTACAAGTAATCAGAAATAGGCAAAATTAGAACCTTAAAAAATCATATTTTTTATTTATTGAATTAATAACGATTAAAACGATATTTTATCCTCATTAACAAAAAAAAATTCTTCGGATTTTGTGGGTAAACTATATAAAAAAACAACAAAAAAGTACTCTATTTTAAACAATATTCTATATAAATATTAAATTATTAAAAATTTAGGTACGTCTATTTTATATTGCTGCAAAATTTTAATTAAATTCATCAAACTGTGTGACAAATCAAAACGTTTTGAAAACTTTATAACGAAAAATGATTCATAAATATTTTCAAAACGTGTTCCTTTCTCACAAGATGGTCAATAATAGTCAGGCCTACGTAACCTTTACCATAGTTGAATGTTCACATACATATAATGTACTTTAAAACAAAGAACTTTTTACTCAATCAATATATATAAAAAAAAAAAAAAAAAAAAACAGAAGATGGCCTGCTAAGTTTGTAATTGGTACGGGTATAAATTAAATTAGGCACAAATTAGACAGAATGTAATTATTCTAACCACCAATGCAGAAGGGAAATTATACTCATCGTATGTAAGGGAATTGAATTTGGGTGTTTCTGTATCCTCAGGAAATCAGGAAATTTGATATACATGTATAGAATTACAACTAACTGAAATTAGTAGCAGTTTAATTTATTTTTAATGTTTTACTTTAATTTTCTATACGAGACTAACCACCAGATTTCATTACCGAATTTGCACGAAGCGAATTTATATTTTATATTTTATATTTATATTTTATCACAGATTTAAAAAATTTTAAAAATTATCATACTTTCTAGGAAATTGTATTAGGTTTCAAGGACACCTTGTAATTTTGATTAGCGAAATTTTTTACATATGTTTTTTTTAATTTTATTTATTTTTTACTTACGCTATACTTGTATACATTTACAAGTTTAGGTTACATCTTTATTAATTTTTAGTTAGTCAAAATTTTAGCTACTCGTTGAGCACAAGTTTTTAGCATCTGTGCGCATCCCTATAATCCGTCTCCAATCCCCATATAATATAAACAATCGATTAGCAGCCGCGGGCGCTTTGTCTTGAAACGATTGATCGTACATCCGCGATCCTCGCCCCGCGGCGCGCCGCGAAACGCACCCGCCGCCGGCTCACCCTTCGGCCGCGTCCACGCCCGGGGTGCGAATAATATTATAATTTATGCCAAGCGGTATATTTTACGTATAGATTCGCGGAATGTTGCCGCTCGCTATTTTCGGGGCGCGCGCCGCTTTATATTTAGATACCGGGCCGTGATTCGATTCGCCTCCGCCGTGGGCGGTCGGTCGCGGCGCGTGATTCGGTCGATATGGATTCCGAATTCCAATAATCCGCGCGTAAGGGGCATCGGAAGTTTGCTTGAGTCATCATCCGACTCCCCCCTCCCACCCAGTTGGTCATATGCGTATGTGGGTCGCCTACTATGTGCTCGATTAAAGTCCGTTATTGTTCGTGAATTTGTAAAGTCTAGTTGTTGAATTTATATTGTTGATATTCAAACCAGGGGTATATATTAAAACATTTGTAAAACTTTGTTGGAATTACTTTTTTCAAACATCGTGTTCGATAGGAATTACTTTTTTCAAATATCGTGTTCGATAATTGAAGATCTAACCTCTCACAAATTATAAAAGTAATAAAATAACATTAAACACTGTTAAAAGTTTGATAGGCAACTTCGTATGGTTTAACGCGCGACTTAGGCGTAATTGACATAGGCAAATAATTGACACTAGGTTTAAAAAGCTATATATACTTTAGGATTTATATACATAAAAAATGACAAATCAGTCAGAGTAACGGCATGTAAAAAGAAAATAATATTGCTTTATTATTAATCTCTGAAAAGCTGCTATCGTTATCATCTAAAATAAAAAGATGTTTATTCCTAACAATATAATATTTAATATTTTTAATCAAGTTCTCAGAAACTTGCTTCAATGGTTCTTATAATGAATAATTTTATTTTATAAGCAATTCTGAATAATTATGCAAGTTTTTCATGAATCTTTTTAATAGAAAATTTGAGCAAATCATAATCGACTATCTTCAAAAAAAGAATCGAATCGATTAATTATTTTTCATCCGCTTTTTTAAAGATTAATGTTGTCAATTGATGTTCTTATCGTACCTGGTTCATATATCATAAAATGTATATTAAGATATTTTAATTTTTTTACAAGTTCTGTGATCTTGAAGCATATATCAATACAGCTGATGACTGTTATGTTGAAGACATCTTACATATTTTGTGATACCGTGGTCAAAAAGCAAAAGAAATTAGTTTTTTTTCTTCAAAATTACATCGTTAAATACACTTTTTCTCTTTTGCAAATGATTATCATGCAATGTATTCACGCTATTTATTTATTTGGATAACTTATGTATTTAATAAAAACTGATTAATCTTTCCGAGAAATATCACATATTTCGTGTTTATTTGATTCATCTAGTTAAATTCGCGAGATTGATGCAGATGCAATTTGTCTCGAAACAAATATGAATCTCTAAAATATTGTACTGGACAGCAGGAATGTTAAAAAAATCATAAAGTTATATATTATATGTATGTCCCTAAAATTTAAATTAAATACCGGAAAATTTTATATCGAGGTGAATTCCATCTAAGTATTTCTGATGAGTCTTATTTGAATGTAATAAAGAAGGAAATGCATTGTATTTTTTATTTAATTTAAATTCATGTTTTTATTATGTTAGTTTTTTTTCAATGCCTTTTTTAGTAATAGTAAAATATATTTCACTTAATTCTAATTAATTTTGACTATATTAGTAAACAGTATGAAAGTTTTATGTATGTAACAATTGCAAAACTGAAATATTCATTTATATACTAATTATTTAATTATTATTAGTTAAATAAGAGTTGAAACTACAAGCTTTTTTTTCTTAATAAATAGTACACAAATGAAAAACACAAAAGATTTCATTATAAGACTGTAGAAACGAATGTTTAGTTGAAACAATTAAATTTCGTTTGTCGCATACACCAGAGTTAAAATGAATTACAGTGTTTTTAGTACCTCATTCAAGCATTAATGAAAAAAATAAAAACAATTTCAATTACACCAAGACATTAAAGTGCCTCATCATTAATTTGATTTCGTAGTTATTTATTAAATGTTACCGTTTTTTTTATTTTCAGCAATTTTATCATGATTATTTGAAAACGGTTTTAGTTTATAATTGAATGTTTTTTATCAGCGTCGCTTATGATTAAATTTCAAATGGATATTTTATAAAATGCATCTATAATTGACATACTGCTAAGTAAAATAAATCCTTTATCAGTGACGGTTATGCAATAATTTTTAATCTGTAATCAGAGATATGCATAATTTTTCCAAATAAATTTTTTAATTATAAAAGCATGTGGTAACGAACAATTTGTATATTGTTTGGGTTCTCGTAGATTAAAGATTTATCTCGCTTATTTATGATGTCTGCAATTAATGAGGTTCGGAATTTTTAGTAAAAATAGATTGACTTTGAGTACAAATAGTGTAAAATATTCATATTTAAAATTTTAGTAATTTTTTTACTCGTAAAGTATGAACTTTGCAATAACTACAAAAATTCGAAAAAGTCGAAAAGTAATTAGAATTGGATAAATAAGGCGCATAAAACGATTTCTGACATTTCACAAAATGGCAACATAATAAAATCAAAAATTCCGAAAAATTTTACGCGATGCTAATTGTGATTTCAATGCTAATCATCTTTTGTTTTATACTTTTTTTTAATGGACTTTTATTCACTTTGAGTATAACATGAGTAATGCTCGCACCATTACTTTTTGGTTCTCTACTGTTTTACATATTTCTAGTCGTCATGTTGAATTTGAATTTTGAACTTATTCTTTTTTAAAGATTAAGAACCGTGGGTGCCGAATTTACTGGTTAGAACAATGGATCATTAATTTTTTACAATTTTTTAATTAAAACCAAATTTTTTCTGATAAACTTTCGTCTTTTGCAAATAATTATTTGAATCTTTTCAAAACTTTTTACGAATCTTGATGCCTGGTGCTGAGGAGTATTTAATTGTACATAAGAAAAGCTTTCGTTGCAATTTTACAGTAAATTTCGTGACTAATTAAGTTTACGAAAAATACATTTTGGATACCTTAATGGGTTAAAAGGATAAATTATTCAATTTGAGGTAAAGTTACGTGTCAGATTTTACTTCGCGATCAATTATTATATTAATTGCTGTGCTGTTTAAGCATTTGATCTATTTTCCAGATATATGAATAACTGACAATACTATTAAACTTATGTGTACAATACATAAATCAAAACTTTCTTTTATCGCGTTTAATTTTATCTGTGCCGATAAATGCGTGGCTATTTTTAGTTGATCGGGAGTAATTTTAAGAAAGTGATTAATTCTTTAAATAAGGTTATTGGACTGCGAACTGCGCGCGCTAATGTCTCTGGCACATCCTCGTTTATTAATGCTTATCTATAAATTATCTTCTTCCCTAAATGATTCACTAAATTTTACAATGTATTCAGACAATGTTTCCAAGTGCAGGAACTGTCATAATCATACGAGAATTAATTTATTCCTCTGCTGATTTTTATTTAATTGGTTTTTTGAGAGAGTGCAATATATAGTTGCAATATTTTTAGATTAAATTGTTAAAAAAACAAATGATTTCCTGCATTTTTCCTTCTTTGAACTTTTTTATTCAAATTATATTTTTTCATTTACTCGAAAAACATTAATATAAGTATAAATTATTTTTTAAATGCTATGTTTATAAAAAAAATGATGTAATGTTAATTAACTGTTGACTAAGTCAAACATATTTTTATCTCTTTATCGCTACCAAAAAAATTCAATAATAATTATAAATTTATTATACAGCTTGATATTTGTATTTGTTAGATTATTTATTTATAAACGTACTGTAATTTTATAATTAATTCGGCTATTATAGATATCCATATCAACAAATTATGCAGATTTATCTTTCATTTTTATTTTCTGTATAATTTTAGAGGTTGAAGAGGTTTAAAATTTTTTATCAATCTGAGTTTTTTGTATGAAAAATAAAATAAATCATTTAATTCTAAAAAATTGTTAGCTTAATAAAAGATCTCGTGAGTAAGAAATTGTAGTTACTAAAAATGTAAAGTTTCTTCGATTGTTGACTTCAGCAACTTTCATGCAAGAATAATTTTATAAATAATTTCAACGAAATAGATTTAAGTATTATCGCAAAATCTGAAACATTTCACTATTATGATTATAAAAATTGAATTATTATTATTAGTATGGTACCAGTTTACTATAACAATTAGTCGGATTTGGATTTGCAGTTTTTAGTCACATAGACGTGACTGCTGGAACGTAAAAAAATTACTATTTAAAAAAAAGATTAAATAATTTGAAAACTTCTTGAAATGTAATATAGAAATCCTGTTCAAAGTTCTCTTACGCAAAAAGTTCAGCCCAGCCCCGAGCCTCGTCGTGCGTCCCTTCACCCCTTTTTTTCTCACTTTTTCTCGTGCCACGGAGCTGAAGCGTACAATTTTTACTCCTCGCTCGCTGGCTCGTTCGTTCGTTCGTTCGTTCGTTCGTCTGCCGATATTCACGCGTGCCGCGCGCACCCTTCTCGGCGCCGCCGTCACTCCCTCCCGCCGCGCAACTTATAGAAATCGGCCAAAGTGCACAGGTAGAGCGAGAGAGAGAGAGAGAGAGAGAGAGAGAGAGAAGAGAGAGAGAGAGAGAGAGAGAGAGAGACACAGAGAGAGCCTCTTCCTTTCCGGTGTTCCGGTGCCTCCTCCGCGGCTCCTCTCGAACTCCCTACCGGCTCCGGCCAACCGATGCGGTTGAGTGCAGCGCGCCCCGTCGCTTCGTCCGACAACCCCCTACCTCCCCGAGCATCGGCGCGCAAAAATATCGGGCCATCGTAGAGGCGCGCACACGCGAGTTCCCGCGCGCACGGCTGCTGCTGCTGCTGCTGCTGCGCGGTTCGCGACCCGGCCAATCGCGACTGACGTTGGGACCTGTCCCCGTTCTGTTTCGAGCTCGTCTCCCACGCGCGGGTCTCCTCCCGAGGGGATGGGGTTGACGAAGGGCGGTTGGCGAATGTAACGGCAACGGACGTCGTGCGATAAATATCGCGTATAGATCGCGACTGGAGCGTTCGTTGTACGCGGGCACTACTATAATCTATCGCCGCCCCCCTTCCCGCGCTTTTCGCTCGCCGTCGATGTGCGGGACAAAGAGCAGACGATGATAAGAGACACGATGCCGGCGTCTCGCGAGATGAGCAGCGCGCGACGGCGTCGGCCACTCGAAACGCTCTCGCGACGGACGCGATAATGCGCGCGAGCGAGAGGGATAACCCACTTTTAGCAATCTTTCGACGGCCATCCTTTGCCCCTGATTCTTTATAAAAATAACTTTTTAATGTGCGCATAAAGTTATGGGGGCGTACTGTTAAGGAAGACATTGAATTCAATTCTGATTACGAAATTCACTTGTAGTACATATATCTTAGTAAAGTCAGAGAATTGCTCGTTTTCTTTTTTTTCTCGCTTCTAATAAAATTTGTTTAAGTAGGAGATTTTTTTTATCATAAAATCGTACTATAGAAACGACAGTACCATATTTATTTTATGGTTAATTTGTATTTATTACGTCTAAATTTGAAATAATATATTCATTTTTCAACAATTTACAAAAAAGAGTCTTCTCTTGTTAAAAGCAAATCAAAAATTAATTACTTTAAAAGAAAATCTAAAAATTTTATTCTGATATTTTAAGCTACAACAAAGTGAAATTCAAAAGTTTAAAAAATGTATCTAATATGAAATAGTATGTATTACTAACAAATTACAAGAATTTTCTTGAGGAATGACCCAATTTCATAATTGTTAAGATGTCTAAAATAAATAAATAATAAAATAAATAATCTAAAATAAATTAAAAATAAAATAAATAATATAAAATAAATTGCATTTACCAAAAGTTTAACATTCCCTAACGTTAATTTGTATAATACCTGAAAGAATAATGTTCAGTTTAATATAAAATATAATTCTGATTTTTAATATTGACATAACATATAGTTACTTTTATAAGTAGCATTTTACTTTTAATTTATATTTATTTAATGATAGATAAAAAAACAAATTTTTTCAAAAAGAAAAAATAAGCTTAGAACAAAATCAGGAACTCTACTGTTTTCTTATTATTTAAAGGTAGTATATCCAGATCACAATTCATTCATGAGTGCGCTGAAAAAAAAACAAAATTGATTTTTCTACTTCCTCTCACTCAACTTAAATATTTTTAGATTTTTTCTTCTACGTGTGTGTGTGCGCGCGCGCGCGCGCGTGTGTGTGTGTGTGTATGGTGTGCACGTACGCGCGCGCCTTTGCGACCTTTGCTATTTTACTTATATGAAATTAAAAATATAGTATTATGAAATTAAGCTAAAATAATTTCATGCTAAATATCAAGTTTATTATTTATATCATAATTTTGCAATTTCTTGATATTTTACTTGCATTTAATTTTAGTGACGAAATTTAATTATATATATATTGCAAGTAAATTGCATAATCTGCATGTAGTTTTAATATGTGCTTTTGACCAGAATGACCTATTTTTGTGTATTATTTCTAACTTAATCCAAATATAGAGTTCGTTTAATCCGCTTGCTCGAGGTACTGAGAAGATTAGCTAAAAATGACCAAAAATTTATCTCGTCAGGCATCAGTAGAAGAAATTTAAAAAAAATTTGACCTGTATTCAAATTAGATTAAATTTGATTTATAATAATTCACATTAGCATTATTAATTTTATAATAAATGACATTACGAAATCATGCACAACGAAGAATCGAGGTTATTTACGCCAGCGTATTTAACTTCACCTATCTCTTCTTGCTTACATCTTGCGCTTCTCATAAACTCTTCGTGCTTGCCCTTTCTGTAAATGTTCCTGAAGATTTCATATTGTATAAGTAAGAATGCTTCCACCTTAGCATACTGACGTATTCTATTAATAATAAAAGAATGTAGAAGCAGAATCTCTGTAGTTTTAGTAATAGAACTTTGTACATGTTGTATATGTACGTTAATACACACTTGTATGTTTGCAATATCTTGCAAGATCTTTATTCTTAACAATAAGGGAATGGTTTTCATAGCTAAATAATTCGATGATAGCGCACAGGACAATTTATAGACAATCTCGTGGCAAAGCCCGTCAAGAAATTATGTACGAAATTTTTTTCGCTCGTGCTCGATAAAAATTAAGTGTATTTATAAAACTTACAAAATATTGTTGACTAACAAGTTATAAGTAATTTTAATTGAGGTCGTCGCCATTAAAAGTTCTTGGAATTTTATAAAAAAAAGAGGGGGAAAACTTTCGAAATTACAATTTTAGTTGACGAGCATAACTTGGATTATTATTAATAGAATGGCTTATACGAATATGGACACCAAACGCGATTTACACGATATTATTTAGTCTATTTCCAGTCTGTCCTCTTTAAAATTAAGAATGAACATTTTTTCTTGTAATTTATTTCGAGCAATCATCGTATACTTATTTCCCAAGTTCAATAAAATAAAAGAATGTATTCAAGAGGAAAATACTTTTATCCAATAATAAAATTTTAATTTTAGTAGTTCAATTCACTTCAAATTATCTGTTATTTTATTGTGCTGAAGGAATTATTGTATTGATTGAATAGTCGCTGAACACTTGATCAAACATTTTAAAGAAAAAGATTGAAGAAATATTTAAATAATAATAATTGAATAGTTTAATATTACAATCCGAGTATAATTATTCATCCCCTATATCTCCCCATTAATAATTTATTATTAATTTATCTATTTTTCCAGGATAATTGATTTGTTAAAATAAAATAATTAACCGATTTCTATTTTCTCAAAATAGGTTTGTAGAGAATGATTCTACATGTAATAAATATATTCTGTATTTTTTGTTTAACAATCTCTCTGTCTCTCTGTCTCTCTCTCTCCCTCTCCCCCCTCTCTCTCACTCTCTCTCTCTCTCTCTCTCTCTCCTCTTTTTCATTTTTCCTACTCTTCTCTCTTTCTTAATTAAAATAATTTCATTTGCTGTCAAAAGAAATTGTAGATCTTTTTTCACCTTCATTATAAAATATAATGGAAAATTAAAATTTACAAGGAAAATATTTACAATAGTAATAAATAATTATTTTTGTGCAGACATTTTATAAGTATTGATCATAATGATTGATTAAAAATATCTATTTTATTTGATCAATAACAATTTTGACTAGGAATATTGTGCATTATAAAACTAAAAATCCTTTTCATTACGTCTTTTCTTCAATGCATGTTAATATATTGTTTGAATCTCAAAAAAATCTGAATATGTATGATGAAACTGATCTCTTTAATACCATAAATAAGTGATAGATACTTCTCTTTGCACGTATTTAATCCCAAATTTAAAATTTATATTTTCTTTAAATTTTCAAAACATATATGGTATTGTTCATAGACACATTATTCTTTACTTATACACATTTTTGATTTTTATTTTTTCATTCATATAATAATAGTTTTATACAAAGAACTAAACATTATAAAATTAGAGATGATCTGTTCTAAATATCAATTCATCGTTTTATTTGTAATTTTAAATTATTTTAAATGATCAAATTTACAGAATAAAACTGCCGTTGAAATAGTATCAAAGAACATCGAGTAATTTCCAAATTATTCGAAGAAAAACTGCGCGTTTCTCTTTTTTTTCTTTGTCCCTCAGCCGTCGGCTTTGATTGGTGCTTGATTAAGTTGTAATCAATTGGAAAATCAAATTACTCCCGACATTCTAAAAAAAAGTACCAAGCGATGATGAACTGATGAATATATATATATACACTTTTCTTCCCTTCCCCCTTTGGCTCCTCTTAAAAACACTTCACTCCGTCCAGGCACCGATTGGCCGAGTGAGGGCCGTCGACGCCGACATGCGCGTCAGCAGCTTGGCACGGGCTTTTCAGCAGCGCTTATCGGTCCCTCGCCGAATATCGCGAAACAATGTCCGTATAATTTGACGAAAAACGAGTAAATGGAGTCGCTGGGCAAAATTTAATTGGAGCGAGGAGGGGAGAGCGGGATAACGCATTCTGTCGGGAGAATCGGATTATTTTTTTTTTCACATATATTCAGGGTTTGGAAACTTAATTCCGATGGACATACTGAGATATTGAGGAGTGAAGTTTTTCCAGAATAATTTTGAACTTATTTCCATTTATTGATTTTCTGCGTTTTGTTGAATCGAGTTACTATTGCCTATTTATGTCTGTGCGCGTGCTTGTGTACGTGCGTGTGTATTCGAAAATAAACATGTGAGTAGTATAAGCAGAAATAAGCGCGCCGCAACAAGTAGTGTTGGTAAACGTGTCGCTCTCCAAATTTATTCCCTTATTTGACCATACAGCCGTCTCGTGTACGACGGCAAATCCTGCGTTACCTTACTTTTGTAATTTTTTTCTTGCATTCATAAGAAAACATATATTATTACTTTATTTTTCGTAATATTTATCGCAACGCATGGAAACGTTCTTAGAATCTGATCGTGGAAAGCCTGGATAAGTAATTTTAAAGTATATTTTACTTATTATTTACGACACACCGTTCGATTATTTATATATATATATATATATATATATATATATATATATATATATATGCATTTGAGTATTTGTTTAGCACTCCAAATAATGATTTTGAGGCATGCGTTCGAGGTATCGATAATTTTGATGCGAGCGCTGAAGAAACGATTACACGAGGCAGATCTGCATAATTCACGCACGGTCTTGACAAACATCATTTATAAATTCGCACGTAATCGCTCCATATGCTAATATTTAACGAGCTAGCAATTAATTACTCTTCTCTCGATTCGCACGAAATCTTTTCGAAACTTTAATCCTTAATTTATGACTTGCAAGCGCTCGGGGAATACTTCGTGAAAGTGTCGCTAAAAGTCGATTTTCCGTTAGCTATTTTAGTATGCTAAATTATATTTGCGATTATATATATATATATATATAGACATAGGACGACAAGACAACTGGCGAAAAAAATATTAAAAAGAAAAACAAAGACAAAGCTCGTTTGGTCGTGCATTTTATAATGGATTTTATCCTGAATTTAATTCTCTGCCCCTCTCCATCACCGTATTGAAGGCTGAAACAAAAAGACACGCGCGAAGCGCAAAAGCCATTCTTGCATAGCGTGTGTGCGACGTTCTGTCGCTGCCGTCGCCGCCGCGGAAATGATGAACACGCGAACGGATATCCGAGGCGAGCGCGAGTCTGCCCCGGCAAGGAGCTCCCAATATATATATATATAGATTATATATAATTCGGTCGAGCGCCTGGACGGGCGGACGAGCTGCACCCTGTGACCAAAGTCATACACACACCGCTGATCCGCGGCTGGACGACGGCGTAGCACGCGCGGGCAGGGTGGGGGAGGGGAAGGCAGAATTGTTGTAATTTACACACAGGTATCAGTCAGAAGGTGTCTATAAATCTTGGAACAACTGAAAATATCGAGAAATTTTCCTTAAAATATTATAATTTCTTCGATATTAAAATAACGCCATTAAGTTAATTATTCAATGAAGAATGTATTTTGATTTTAAAGATAATAAATATAAATTCTTAAGATTTGAAATGATTTAATGGAAAAAGTATTTTAAGATTTAGATTGAAAATAATTATGATAATGTTCGTGATAAAAGCGAGAACTATAATTAATTTACCTACAGTAAAGTCGATTCATTTCAATATATTAGAACTCTATTTCTCAATTAAATATTATATGTGACTTGGAATGTAGAGTTATGCTTCTTTCAATACAACTTTATAGAAATCGGTTTATTTATTTATTTATTCATTCATTATTTTAGAATTTTCATTTTCTACATTTTAGTTGTAATAATATAATATCTTTGTTTATTTTAATTTATTTTAATGACAAAAACAGTTTGGAAATCAAAAATTTCCGAAGTGAATAAAAGTATACTAAGATATTATCGTATTCAACATATGATCCTTTTTCAAAGTGAGTAAAAATTTGTTTTCATTTTTGAAGTTTGAAAAAAAATTAAAAGATAATAAAATGATATTTATTGTAAAATCATTTCTTATTTATTAATAGAAAAAAAGGAAAATGTAAATTAAATAAAGTATAAACTCTATATAATGCTTATGGCCATATTAAACAAATATATCACAAAGTTTCCATTTAGCTCGTATCACAAAGTTTCTTCGTTTATTGTCTCTAAGGCCAGGCAGAAAATTCTCCTCAGCCGTATTAAATGTGAAACATTGTGGTTTAGCGGTACATGAGACTTTTAATCATCATATGACAAAGTAATACTATTATATATTTGATTACATTGTCAGGCAAAGAGATGACGGGTTTTAAAAAAAGGGGGTTTTAAATTGAAGCTTAGATTCAATTTTTGTGTTTAAAAGACATTAATTATGTAGGTAATTGAAAAAGATAATTATAAACTTAATTTATGTGATTTAAGAAATATTTTATCAAATCTTTCTAATTTGACCAAATGTTCTTTTTTTGTTATTAATAAATACTTTTTAATAAAGTATGAATGTAAATTAAGTGAGTGTCTGTTTATGATAGTTGCCAATTAATCTAACCAATCAGGTACTTAAGAGATTGCACAGGCAATATAGAGATTAATTCGGACAAATCTTATATATAATGAAATAATCTTAATAAATCTCATTGTAATATTTTTAATATAATTTTTATTATTCTTTGGATATTCATTGTTATAAAATTATAACGTATCATAATTCTATGTTGCAGGACGTTACGTCGGCTCTCGTCCAATTAAACTGCGAAAAAGCAGTTGGAAACAGCGAAATCTGGACACAGTTCGAAAGAAGGAAAAAGAAAAGCAAGCCTTAATTGGCCTTTTAACCGGAAGATAGATTTTATGGGATTATTATTAATTACTAACGAACAGATATTTACGAAGGGAAGAAATATAATCGACAGCGTAACGAAGTGACGCAAATCGTTAATAACTAATATGTACGCTGTCAAAGCGAATAATTTGTAAATGAATTGAACCGCGATCATTAATGAAAATTATGGTTATTCTATTTCTTCTCTCTCTCTCTCTCTCTCTCTCTCTCTCTCTCTCTCTCTCTCTCTCTCTCTCTCTCTCTCTCTCTTCTCTATCACTTTCTTTATTTTTCATTGTAATTGTTTAAGAGAAATTGTATCCATGCCACGCTGTAAAACTTGTATCTTTGAAATTCAAGGAGTATAATTGATTCGCTCGACCAAACCATCACGACAGTATATGCACCTACATAAACGAGGAAACGAGGTTCACGAGCGTGTCTTCGACACGCGGGTGTGATTTTTCTCCACTCAATTTTTTTTTTTTTTTTAGAACTTATTTAATCACAAAAGAGAACTTTCATTAATTATACTTTTAGCTGTGGATTATGGCGGAACTTACTTGTGTATTAAGCACGCGCAAATCCGAGAGGCGCCTGTGTAATTTGAGTGAGTTTCATTTATAGAATTTTTTTGGCCCCCCTCCTTTCAAAAATTTTGAAAGTATGTAGATTACTTTGTTCAGGGTTGTATGTTGCAGAACATAAGAGGTCCGCAGATAATGCGATTGTAAATATACAAGAAGAGAGATTTATCGAACGAGACCTCGGCCTTCGTGTATTGATTGAATGTAAGTAAATAAAAACAATAAAATTTAAATTGTCATTTATACAGTTATTTTTAGTTGCAAACGTCATTTTGTACATTAAGTAAATAAATTTCGCATAACACAAAAAAAGGAAGAAATTATCTGTTTCATTTTTCTTTTCTTCCCTCAAAATTCGTCCTATGTGTCCAATGTTCTTTGATCGCAGGCGCTATACTTAGCCTATATTTGTTGAAAAAGTTGAATAAATTATTTAAGTTCCTCCACTGCTGCATCTTGTAGCGCGTTTAATAGCAAGTACAATGCGTTCTACTTTTGAAAATACACATCTTTTTATGCGCCCACTCTCATCCCCTTTGTCCCCTTAATAAATGCATATTTTCCTTTTTCGCTCGCCGTTGCGTCGCGACAATTTCGGAATGAAAAGAACGCGAACAATATTGGAATACGCGGAAATCTATAGAGCCAAGTATAATTCAACGATATTGTGCGCCAATTCGAATGGGAAACAAGAATCCTGTGCACATGCCGCGTGTTCGGTCGAAAGCTTGAAAAGTTTTGTTATTTACATATCGCTGAATTATTAATATTTAAAAGAAGAGTAATTTTTGTTGTCTTTCTAATTAAATTTAAGATATATATATATATATATATATATATATATATATATATATATATATATATATAAGAGAGAGAAATGGATTTTTTAATAATTTCAATATCGAAAAAATTCGACTAATGATAAAAGCATCAATATCTACAGTATTTTGTTTTCGCCAATTTCACGTAAATCTTTTAATTATTTTTGTATGAAAAAATGGATAATGCATCGCTCGACGATACTGAATATGGCGAGGGCGAAGGAGAAAGTGAGCCGGAAAATCCATTGGGGGTACGTATCAAAATCAGTCTCTGTATTATTCCCCGCCTAGATTGTCTATTTGTTTTTGCAGAAATCAATAACGTATAACCTAAAAGTTGAAATTATCTATGAAATGTCCTTAATCCTTTTTTTTTAAAGCATATTTATTCGAATTCTGATCATTATTATTAGTGATCATTCGTTATTTATTTATTAGTATTTTTCGAACGAATTAGTGCAAGGTTTTTTTGTCTATACTTTAGTAGTTGCCTGTGAATAACTTATAACTGCATAGTTGCACGATAAGTCCGTTGCTAATATGACATTACAGAGTAAATGAAAAACAAGTGAAATTCACCTTTCAACGTTATTGAAACATTCTTACAATTCGTACTATCTTTGTTATTCGAGTATTAAAAAAATATCTTAAATAAAGGTTTAAGTTTACTATAGTATTTGTATTACTTTATTAAAGGAACAATATTTTTTCTTCAACAGAGTATATTTTGTATCTGCCTTGTTAACTAGCAAAAGTAGAGCTTTTTAGAAAAAATATAAAAATTAATTTAAACATGAGTCATTTATAAAATAATATTACATAAAAAATGTATCATCGATTAAAAAATAATTGGAATGTAAAAATCCGAGTTTCTAAAATATAGAAATTAAGTACTTTTTAATATTTATTAATAATTAGTCTTAAATATTAAGTAATTTCAAATATTGATGATAATAATTCTGAACATTACTATAGAATGACGTTTGAAATGTTATTTTTAAAAAAAGTTTAAGTCTCTACTTCTTTTTAATGCACAAAAACATAAATTCTATTTTAATTCAACCAAGCGACAATTTGAAAAACAAATTTTAAGAATTTTTTATAGAAAACACTATTTTTTCGTATCAGAGAAAGACACTTTTTGTCTGCAACGATTAAAAAAAATAGCAACGATAATTAACGAGTATGTTTGAAATATTCAATGAAAAAAGAAAAATTCTATTATATATATATATACGTGTGACGGTGTATAGCGCTATGACGGCGAGCGCAACCGGGCGGGCGATCGACACGGCCGGGGCAAGGCCCTTCTGCCCAACGGCGACATGTACGTCGGCGAGTACTGTCAGGGCCTGCGCCACGGCCAGGGCACCTACGTGTTCAGGACGGGGCCGCGCTACGAGGGCCAGTGGCGCCGCGGCATGAAACACGGCCGCGGGACTTTCTACTATCCAGACGGAACGCGGTACGAAGGTATAAATATGTGCGCGCCCGTGCATGTGCCTGAAGCAGGAAAAACGGACGGTTTTCTTAGAGAATAATACGAAACCAGCCGCTCGCTGACCCCCCCCCCCTCTTCTTACACGTATCTATTGTAAACTGAATGCAAAGCCCTCAGGTGGTCTTGTATATTCCTTTGGACCGAGAATCGATCGAAACTGTCGGTCAACGTGATTTCGAATCATTCGTTTTTAACTGCTATATATAATTGTACAATATCGAAAAAACGTTTTTTGCTTCATTTTAACTTTGGTCTCATTGACAATACATCAGTAATAATCGATCGCTTTATTTTTCTACAAACTAAATCTTATAACGATTTGTATCTATATTCATTCGAAATCTTTCTTCAAAAAATAGAAAAAAATACACCAATATTAATAAGTATACTTTTCGATTTTAAAATTAAAAATGACAATTTTTAATAAATTTTTTAAAATAATTTTATTACACTTTTAAAAAATGTCCAACAAACAACAATTTTATTCATCTTGTAAAATTTCATTGAAAAAAGTTCGCACGTATTTTTGAGCTAATTCCAAGCATTGTTCTATTCTGTAATAACGTATTCTAATTAATTAGGTTTCGTAAAGTTTTAATCGAAAAAAAATGTTATATTTGGACTTTATTTAGTGATTGTGAAAAGGAATTGTTTAGACAAGAAATTGATAAATTATTATTCATATTAACAAAATCAAAGCAAATAGAATAAAAAAGTTTCAGAATTTTCAAGAATTAACTGGCTTTAAATGATTTTTTAAAACTTAACGAAACTACTTTCAAAATATATAAAATATTGATAATGTTTCATTATAAATAATGATTAAATTATTATTATTATTAAATTAATTATTAAGTTTAATCATAATCTATCCATATATCTTTTAGTTTCTCGTCTCAACAGTCAATTAGATTTATTTTGACATCACCTAAAATAAAAATGTTATTTTTATAATATTATGAATAATTGTGTTATTAATCTATTAAGTTTTAATTTTGATTATGATAAATGGTTGATTATTTATTTAAAATTACAAATTTATTGTTTTTGACTCTCCTATATTATTTTGACCGTTTTAAGAATGGATTAAGTTAAAAGTTTAATAAGTTGGGGTTCAGAAATTTACTTTTAATTTTTATTCATTTAGCTGTGGCGTTATATAGATAAAGAAAACGTGCTTTAAAATTTATGAACTTGTGTATTTCCAAGAAGAAAAATAAGCTAATAATATATTGCATGTTTTGTCATATGTTCAATCTATTTACATATTATAAATAATTCGCTATATAATACTAAAAAAATTATTGAAAATAAAGAACTATATAGTCGTTTTATTTGGAAAAAAGTTTGAGCAAATATTATAATTAATAAGATATAACCTTTTTTAATTGTACGGTTGCATTTGACAATTTAATAAAAAATTTTCTGTATAAACATTTACAAAATGAAATCCATCTGTTTCAAATGTGCATCCAATACGACAGTGCATATATTACTAAGAAATTATAAGAAACTGACTTTTCTCAAAGAATGACAAAGTTTAAGCTGATTTTCATAATATGAAAAAAAATGTCATTGAGTTTTTAAAAGTATGACTGCTCATTAAAGAACCGTATTAATTTAAAATATAATTGGTTTATGCGTCATATATATAATATATGTATACTGCAGGTTGGTTTTGAACAACGCGGAATATACAGAATATACGCATTTTTTCATGTGTGACCATTGATCAGATTCAGGTAGTTATACGATTAGGACTTGAGACAAATAGGAGCGATCGCGCAAAAAGACGTGACTAGATTAACGGAAGCGGATGTCGACAGTCTACATTTAGTTGGCAACCGAGATCGATATATTTTACAAATGTACTTTGGAATTGAACGGATGTATATATAAGATAAATATAGAATCGAGAGCGAATGAAATGCTTGTGTGAAACGGATGAAAGTGTACTAACGCGCAAGGACTGCCGTTTTGGTGGCAATAGATTTGTATAACAAGTCTGGACAGATATTATGTGACATATATAGGTATATACTGTTGTGCTCGGTTTTGACTCCTCTTAAAAGGGCTATCATGGGACATCTGTAAAAATGCAGTTTACAAATACCTAAAAATAAAAATAATATTACAGTAAATAAATAAATAAGAAATAAAATCTTTGAAAATAATCTGATCAGTTTATCAATGGAATTTTCAACGACAATAATTGGTTTTTGACAGTGCATATTGTATAATATTAGATACTTTATCGCAAATCCGTACGCTCAGAGTTATTTGTCCCGACGTCAAGATATTAAAGAATAAATCCGAATGACGTCATAAGAATTAACAGTTGGGAATTAACTATGAATTTGATTTTATGATAAGGCAAGAAATAAAGAGTCTTTAAAGCTGAAACGTTTCATAATGGATTTACCTCTTCAACATTCTAAGTCTACTATTTATTTTTTTTCAAATAGTAGAATTGTGCAATTAGATTCTGTAGTTAAAATTTAAAATAATTAGACTTATAATATATACACACACACACACACACACACACACACATAACAGATAAATTGAATTTCATCAGTTTATAATAACATTTTACTATATAATATTTTGGCATACTACTTTTTTTCATGCGTAAATTTCTAACACTACAGTTCATTTTACTCATAGCATCTGATAAAATATGGGGTAGAAAGAAAAGTTCGAATTCAGCAGAACTATATAACTTGCTCTTTCAAAAAACTCGTTTACCAATTTGATTTCTCTCAGTGATAAATTAAAATAGAATATAAGAAAATCAGAATTTTTTACAGCATGCTTTAAGAAATCTATTATAGTATATTTAATCACTATAGTGAACTCGATTTTCCGTAAAATTCATAAGAATATACTTGAAATATGATATATATATATTTTGGAAAATGATATATATAGATAGAATAAAATGTAAAATTCCAAACATTATAAAAACATGTTTAAATTTATAATCTGTTGTAATAACTTTTTTTGATACATTAAGTTAGAGCGACATTTACAAAGAATTAAGAGTGCTCCATACCTCTGACGAAAGTTAAAATCGATTGCAGCATCTGATTTTGAATATACTGCGGAAGTTTATGGAACTCGAAGTGTACGAAAAGTCCTGTTTTGTTTTATCGATTATTCCAGTATTAATTAGGGCCGAAGCAGTAGTCAAAGTTAATATATATGTAAATTATAAATGATCCATACAACATTTATATTTTATAATATTCTTATGAAATAAGTAGCGGAGTAGCTGATCGTTTGTCACAAGAAGTTAAATATATATATATATATATATATATATATATATATATATATATATATAAATTTACACACGCGCGCGCACAGAAAGAGAGAGAGAGAGAGAGAGAGAGAGAAAGAGAGAGATATGCATATATATATATATATATATATATATATATATATATATATATATATATAGTATATTTAAGTGAAGAACAAAGCGGAGCGGGATACTAGTAGACGAGAAGCAATAAAGAAACATCAGCTCGCATCCAGCATTCAATTGAAATTCGCATAATGCATGCGTATTTACACACACACACACGCGCGCGCGCGCATACGCATATACATTCACATATAGAATCTCCATACTCCTAATTTCTAACCAAATCACTTACTCTACAATGTCAAGGGCCGTGGTGATCGCAAACGATTTATATATCTTCATGTAAATTTTACGTTGAGTTTATAGCAAAACTTGTTTATTAATGATTTAAACAATTTTATACGAAACTTTGGTTTATGGAATGTTACAAAAAAAATGATAAAAAATTAAATGATATTAATTATTTATTAATAAATAGAATGGGATCTTTTAATTACGAATATTGAAATAAGCATAAAGATAACAACGAATAATATTTCTAAATTAATTTTTTTTGCGAAAATTTAGATACTAAATAATATCTGTTTAAGGTAAACAATTACAAAACTAATTATTATACTTAATTTTTAAGATGACAAAATCCAATATACAATAGACTTTATTATTTTATAATTCTTTCATACTGTTAGTTTTTGTATTGTATTCAATTATTTTTTATTAAACAAATAACATAATAAATTATTAATCTATGAATATTAATTTCTTGCAGTATAGTAATTAAAACTTGTATATGAAATAAAATTATTATTTACTGAACAGAAATAAAAGGACCTAGTTTATACCTTTTTCTTAATTTTATTATAACAATGTTGAAATTTTTCATTCTAAGATTTGTCTATTTTATAACCATAGTTCGTAGTAACTAGATTTCAGCCTACTCAAAATTATTAGGTGTCTACAAGGTGATGTATAACGCTAATTTCCGATTCTGTTCTGAAAGTTTTGAAAGTATTTTTTCAGCATTTGTTGGTCATTCTTTGATTTGTTTCTAAAATACATATATTAACGTAGACTTCATTCAAACCACAATGGATTCCTTATTTCTTAATTTTTATTTATAACAAAACATATATATATATATATATATATATATATATATATATGATATGATATCATATGATATCATATGATATGATATCATATCATATCAGATCATATCGTATCGTATCGTATCATACTCATACTAATTTATAAAGACAAAGTTTGTACATGATACCGAAAAAACTACTGAATCGATTGTTCTGAAATTTGACATATAGATTTTGTATTATCTTGGGAAGGACATAGGCTATATTTTTTATTGAAAATAATTTTACTTTCATCAATATAAGTTAATGGTTTAAATAATCAGTTCTACCAGCGGCCACTAGGTGGCGTCTTGAATCACTAACATCAACTCAAAGTAGTCCGCTTAAAGTATTAATACCAGGCCAGCTCAAACAAATGTTTATATCTTTGGGATTAGTATCCTAAAGAAGGTGTGGCGTTAGTCGGTATTACTTTGTTTGTTCTTCAGGTTAATCTGACACTAACTCACGCCTTATGGATATTTGTGATTTTTGTAAATTTTATTTTCTCATACGTGAAAAAATTTGGCTCTTTCTTTCTCTCTTCGTCTCTTTGTCTTTCTTTCTCCTTCTCTTATAAAATAGTTCTGTATGCCAAATCATACTGAATATAGTTTGTGACGACAAATTATATATTTGTTTTTATACATTATATTAACTTCAGAATGGTGACAAGAAAACCAAGTTGCCATTCTTTACACGTATAATTATTAGATATAAAGAAATTCAATATTTTCATTTTATTGGCTTTACGTATAAAATATTAGTTTTGTTATTGCAATGCTATAATATGTAAGTAGTAAATAAAAATATTAAATTTTTATAGTTTTACGTATTATCTAAATAAATTTGAATTTGTTACGATTACCGTGTACTTTTTTATTTACAATTACATTTTTATTGTATTTTTTTTTTCAATAATTTTATCTTATAAATTACTTATGAATAATATTATCTTATGGAACATAATAGCACACTACACTATTCTTTATATAAAATTATGTAATTTAAAAAAATAATCATGATTATTTGACATTTATCTAAAATAGGTTAGTTTATTTGTTGTATTAAATTATTTTTAAATTACTTATTCTAAATAAGCGTATTTTGTAAAATAATAAATTAATAAAAATTATATAATATTTGAAAACAAATTTCAATTGTTTTTATCCTTTTATATTACAGAATTATAAAAAAAATTCGAATAAAGATTCTGTCATTTGTCTGATGCAGTATTCCAAATATATATATATATATATATATATATATATATATATATATATATATATATATATATGAAATAATCGAACGGTGTGTCATAAATAATAAGTAAAATATACTTTAAAATTACTTATCTAGGCTTTCCACGATCAGATTCTAAGAAAATTTCCATGCGTTGCGATAAATATTACAAAAAATAAAGTAATAATATATGTTTACTTATGAATGCAAGAAAAATATTACAAAAGTAAAGTAACGCAGGATTTGCCATCGTATACGAAGCAGCTGTATGGACAAATAAGAATTTTGCAACATAATACTATATAATGTTATCTGAAATTGAATCTACCCTTTTAGCGGAGATACCAGCAGATTACCTAAACTTAGTCGGATGTTTTTGCTGTTGGAGGATAGTTTGTTTATATTTTCTATTTTAATATTTTTCATATGTTTAATATTTTTTGGGCATAGTTTTGTTTTACTTTTTAGTTAAATTTTTCTGTTATTTCTTTTTTACCTTTTAATTAAATTTGTTAACCATTTTTTTTAAAAATAGGTTTTTAACATTTTTTTTATTTATTTATGCTTATTGTTTTTTTAATTATACGTTAAATAAGATATTTGGATTAATATTTTAAGAGTGGTAGCTGATTTTTCATTATCATTTTTTCTTACTTAGTTTTTACAATAAATATTACAATTAAAAGTTCAATCTGCAACAGTAAGAATGAGCAGAAATTCAATTACAATACGAAAATGATACTATAACTATAAAGAATAAAAATACTACGTTTAAAAATCAATTTGAATATTTACTTTATTTAAAATTAAATATGACAGAATATTTTATAAAAAGATACATTCACTAACGAGTTTAAGTTCTACTTGGCTTGGTGATAAAATCACGGCGTAGCCCTCATCTATGTTATGAAAATATGACTTTTTTCTAGGAATATAAATTTTAGATTCAGATATTTGGTCTAATAAATAATAAAGATTTATTCAATTTTGAACTACTTAAAAAATAAAACAACAGACTAAGTATACATTTATAATAAAATTTTTAAGAAAAGCAAAATAACTAGGCGAGTTTGATATATTTTTAGAATATTAAGAACTTTCAAAAATAAATAACTATTATTATAAAATTTATCTTGTTTCGAAAAAATTTGTCTATTGTTTGTATTTATGTTTTTTTCTCTATCCATATGTTATTACAATATATTTCTATCGCATATAGTGCCATTCTTTTTCCTATTAACATATTTGCGGCGTTGTTATATTTTATTTTTAACGCTGTATTAGAGCTGCTTCTTTGGCTGCTTGGCTGGTAATAAGATTTTCAGTGCTGTTCGAATGAGCAGATGCCCTTAAGACTTCTATTTTGTTTTCTTTTCTTGATTTATTGAATTTTATGAGTTTATAATTCATTTAATTAACTATTTAATTATTGGCGCTGAGATTGTTCAGTGAATTTAGTACACATTTTAAATCCGCACATATATAAAGATGGAACTGTGTCGAGTGGATTGAGCATATCTGATACCAAGAAGTATTTAGCATATCTGAAGCAAATGTTTCAGTTGAAAAGGTAGAGAATTCGACTGTAAATTGATAAAAATTTTTATCGGTCTTAGAGTTTTTCTACAATAATATAATATACTAATATAATGAGAGTCGGACAATCCTTATTTATAATCACCACCGTACAATCTGAAATAGAAATTACTACTAAAAGTAAAATAAAAATTAAATTAAATAAAAAATTAATAAAAAATAGAGTTAAGTAAATTTTATTAGAATTCAGTTCTTGAAGATGATCCGGAACTGCTCGACACGTCGGAAATGAAAAGTAAATTTAAATGTAAGCTGGTGGCGGAAATCAGGTTCTTCCTTATTAACATAGAATATAGATTATTTTATTTGTATTATTTTTAATTTTTAATTTAATTGATTTTTTATTTTATTTTTTATTAATAATTTGAATTTTAAATTCTATGGGGGTTATTATAAACTAGGACAGTCTTACTGTCATTATATTAGTATAATATTTTATTGTATAAAGACTGTAAAACCGATAAAGATATTTATTAATTTAATTCAGAACAGTCGACATAAGTAGAATTTTTAATTCATGCATAAGAACACAAAACGTTTTTTTTTTATTTTAACAATCATATTGATGTTCATATAAGTGTTTCCTTACTTTTCTATATAACTGACGAATATGTATTTTTACTCAACTAACTTGACACAAATAAATCAAAATTATTTATTATTTTCTTAGTTATGAATATAGAACGTATACCTTGTTGCTGCCATTCGTATCCGCTATAATAGTTTTGCAGTAAGTTTTAAATGACGTTTTCTCGTACAAATAATTTTTATATCGCTCGCATCTTTGTCACTCAAGGTAAAATTGTTTATCATTATGAACAATATATTATAAACAAAGACAATAAATATAATATAAAATAATGTAATGTCCAACCACGCGGGTTGGTGTTACGCGTAGGTCACGACGGCGATTTACTGCCGTTGACCCCGCAGTTTTGCCCCTTAGTTTTCGGCCACGCTTTCGCGCCGAAGCCGGGGATACGCGGGGCAGATCGCGAAATATTAATCATGGTGCGGCGCGGTCAGTACGTCGTTCGGTAAGGCCACTTCTGAAGCGGCTCTATTCCGAACGTTGGAATACCCAGAGAGGCGACGGCTCTGGTATTTTCTAGGAGGTAGCAGGGGTAGGATAGTCCTGAGCCTCCAATCTACCTCACTAGCCTACCGTGCTTATTTTTAGCGGAGACTACAGTATTGGGCGACAATTTCCTTGTCTGCCCAATCAGTGTTCCCCGACTTAAAAATCAGCGCGTGTATCGCGTAAGAAGGAAGAAAAAAAGGCGAAACCAAAAAAAGGTTTGAATTTGCTTATACGGAACTTACTTTTTATTAGAAAAAGGAATCTGAACACAAAAGTCTCTAAATCTATCGACATGCGTGCGGAACGAACGCGACCGGCAATCTGTTTTCCGCAGTCTCGAGGGCCCGTATTTATAGTCAGGGCGCGGCGCCGCCGAAATTTTCTCCGCAAAAAAATTACACGATAGTGGGGGAGATGAAGGGACGTTTTTCTTCATAGCAAGAATTAGCTCTCCGTGCATCTCGTACAATCATCATTATTATTATTTTCGGTTGCTTATTTCGAAACTGCTATAGCATTTCGTAGAAGATTACATTATATCGAAAAACTTATTTATTTAAAAATTATTTATTTAAATGCTAGTAGCAGTGCTGTATTTCCGTGCGAAATCATATTAAAAATCATAATATATATTAACAATTTAAATAATTAAGTAAAACATTAATAATGATTGAATATAGTAATATGTGTTCTTATTATATCAATATTAATAACGATAGTAATATGTATTATTAAATGGTGACCCTGGACGTTCGTAACGCCTTTAACTCTGCAAAATGGACAGAGATACTGGGGGCGTTGCAGTTGACTTTCAAGGTTGACTCCTACCTCCTTCGTATCATACGGGACTACTTACGAGACCGAGGACTGACGTATGATACTTTGGACGGAAAGAAATGGAAACGCGTGACAGCGGGGGTGGCGCAGGGTTCCATTTTAGGCCCCGACTTCTGGAACGTACAATACGACGGTTTGTTGAGACTAGACATGCCCTCCGACACGCGGCTCATTGCCTATGCCGACGATGTGACAGCCGTGATAGTCGCACGCGACTATCACTTGATTCAGTTAAAGCTGGATGACAGACGAACGGATGACAATGGATGACGACCACGGACTGCAGCTCGCGCTGCAAAAGACTGAGTTGTTGCTGCTGACTCGCAGACGTATACAGACGGTGGTTCCGATGACGTTAGGGACGGAAAGACTGAAAACCAGGAGTGAAGTCAAGTATCTTGGCGTTACCTTGGATACGAAGCTGAGCTTCTGGCCCCACTTACGAAACGGAGCGACAAAGGCAGCAGAAAAGACCAAGGCTCTAAGGAGACTGATGACCAATACGAACGGACCGAAACAGAACGTTCGCAGACTGCTGATGTGTGTTACCCACTCGATTTTGCTTTACGAGGCGGAGGTTTAGCCGACGCGATGAATATCAGGAAACGAGCGAACGTCATGAAAAGCGTACAAAGGGTGGGCGCGTTAAGAATCGCGTGCGCCTATCGTACCGTGTCTGAGAGCGCCGTTTTCGTGATTGCTGGGGTCATTCCCATCGATCTGCTCGCGGCCGAACGGAAGCGAATTTACGAGCGGAGCTCGAACGTTGGAAGGGAAGACGCTGTGACTGAAGAACGGACGAAGACCATCGAGACATGGCAGAGACGGTGGACGACGGACGAAAAGACTAATACCCGAAATCGGTCCGTGGAAAGAGAGGAAATACGGAGAGGTGGACTTCTACGTTACCCAATTTCTGTCCGGACACGGATACTTCCGTAAGTACCTCTGCAAGATGAAGAGGGTCGCCTCTTCAGAATGCAAGTACTGCGGATGGGCTTGGGACGATGCGGAGCACACATTTTTTGTGTGCGAACATTGGACTGAGCCACGACTAGAGTTACAGACGAGGACAGGAGCGATCACGCCAAAAAAAAAAAATTGACGAAAATTATGATGACGGACGCGGACAGCTGGCGGTTGATCGCAAAATACGTTATGAATGTGCTTCAGAACAAAAGAGCAGATGGATGTCTGGACGATTGAAAGTCTATGAAGAGAGAATGTAATCTCGAGTATGCATGAGAATCTGGAATGAAAGATATGAATGTGAAATGACCAGGCAAGGACTGCCACCCAGGCTGAAGTAATGTGTATAACAGTTCCGGGCTGGTGTCGGTGCAACACGGAGATATGTGTTTAGTGCGTAGTGACATGGGTTTTCTGGCGAGTCGCACATACTCCGGTGATCGTTTTTCAGGACCATTCTTGCTGAACGACCATCGGAGATGCATAAACAGCATTCACAGACTCCGTAAAGAAAAATGTATTATTAAATAATAATATTAATAATGATAATATCTAAATAATTAATAGCATATATTGTTCAATACCAACAGTAATCAATTGTGTATATTATTCGGTAGTGATATTAATAATAATTAACTAAAACAATTGGTATATTTAATATAGCAACATTAATAACGATTGAATATAATAATATGTACTTTATTATAGTAATAATGGTAGTATTAAAAACAATATGTATTATTTAATAATAATATTAACAATGAGAGTATCTAATTAATTAAATATAAATGTATATTATTCGATAGTAGTGTCTAAATATATATATGTATATTATTTAATAGTAATTAAACATAATGGAAATATCTAATTAACTTCATAATGTTAATAATGATAGTTTCTGAATAATATATAAAATACGGCATTAATAATTTTAGTTCTGATGAAAATTGAAATTATTTTCCTCTGCGTTTCCGTGTTAGATTTTAAGCAGCTTGAAATCTTCATTTCACGGATTTCTTTTTCGATGTAGAAAGGACCATAAATCGTGTACTGTCGCGCTTTCTCTTTCTCCCAAAATTTTCCATGGGGAAGATATGATCGGAGTGGGGGAGAAGAAGTGGGGGAGACGTCACTCGGTCCGTATTTCGGACGGGATCGCGGCTTTGCTATACGGCCGCATCTGGTCCCAGTTTTATTAGTCGGGGGAGGCGCGGGCAACTCAGTCTCTTCACCTTCGGCCGAGTCATCGTATATAGCCATCTATATATATATATATATATATATATATATATATATATATATATATATATCGTCGATATAGCCGATAGAAATATTAGTCAAATTGCCCCGACCGTCGGGACAGTGTTGCCGCTTTTCACCTCTTGCTAACTCTCTCTCTCTCTCTCTCTCTCTCTCTCTCTCTCTCTCTCTCTCTCTCTCTCTCTCTCTTTCTCTGTCTATATATATATATATATATATATATATATATATATATATATATCTTTTCAGATATATTTCCGAATTTCAAATTTTACTTTCCCCGGATTTTGGAGAACGCGAGTCTACATTCCGCGCTATACATTCCGGCCAGAAAAAATTTTTTTGAATCGTCGCTGGACGCGACGATAATGAAAAAAAAATTGAAAAAAATTCGAAAAGAGTTGAAAAAGAAAACTAATTTAACAAATATATAAATAAATAAAGAATTAAGACAACAATAAATTAAATTTATCGGCTAAATTATAAAATTGAATAAGATATAATTTGCAGAGTATGTATGGTATTTATTAGGTTATTATCCTTAGATTTCAAGAGAAACAATTGAAATTATACCTATAGTTTATATAAAATGTTTTGTATTATGTTCAAACATAAAATTGAATGGCTAAGTGGAATATGAACAAAATTCTGAAATAGAGGGAAGGGGGCACAAGAAATTATTTTGGTACTTCATTTATATAAGCTTTGAAAATCAATGTAAAGCCTTAACTTATATATATATATATATATATATATATATATATATATATATATATATATATATAAATATATGATATTATATGTAACTGTTTTTTCATATTAAAAATTCAATCAGACCATGACTTCATTGTTTGCACGAATTTCAGACAAAAAATATTCAAGTAGACCACTCAGCAAAAGCAAGGCATGGTGGACATGGAGAGTGAAACAGTCGCCTGAATTATAACAAAAATTAATAAATACTTTTAATTAATTTAAAAAAATATTTAAGTATTAATTTCTTACTAGTTCATTCTCACATTATTCCAACATAATATGATAATTTTTTTACATATTATATTATAAAGACTGTAAGACCGATAAAAATATTTATTAATCTACGTTAAAATATATATATATATATATATATATATATATATATATATATATATTTATTCCCTTATATACACATATCTCAGGGTTGAGATATTTTTTAATTAACTTCTAATAATTTATAATTACTTTTTAATTTTCAATCGATATATATATTCAATAAGGTATTATTTTCAGTTTTCAATTAAATGAAAATTTAATTAATCATTATTTTTAATTAATACAATAGCTTGTGTAGATGAATTACTTTATCATACTGATCGGATAAAGAATCATGTATTTGAGTTTATGGTCAATAACTGTATTACGGTCAACGTTCGCACAAATCTTATCATTGCGCTAGCGGCTGATGTATTCTATCATAGCATGCGAGTGTTTACGATTTTCTAAACGAATGAATCATAAATCCGAACAGAGTCGACCCAACCTCTCGGCAAATGTCATACAGCTGATCCGATAATATATATAATAATGCAGGTATCAACATAATGATTACCTGATGAATGGATATGGGTCTTTATATAATTCTTGGTCATGTATTCTGATAGATTATTCTTTGCTCTCCTATAATGTTAATTATCTCCAGATTTAACATTTTATGAATTAAAAATAATAGCTAATTAAAATTTTACTTAAATAATAATTGTAATTTAATGATTACTTAAATAAACATATAAACAATAATTCATTATTAATTATTAATGGCAAATTAATATATATAATCTATATCAGTATATATTTCATAAAAAAAGTACAGACATGACGGGCACCCAAAATTCAAATAAATTCAAATAAGTCCTCGAAACGCGACCGGCGAGGGGAAGAGCCATCGGAGCGGAGCTGGGTTCATCCCGGGAGTGGAGCCCGCATACCCCTGAGGAAACTAGTCATCCGAAGGGGGGTGATGTTCGGCGCGCTGGCCCCAGTTCCCTTTGACCCAGCGGTGGATCCATAGCTCGGGCAATGTTTCAATTGCCGGAGATCAGGCCACCGCCGCCCACACTGCCCCGAGCCGGTACGGCAACGCGTCTGCCACAACTGCGGCCGACGCGGAGTGGACCTGGAGGACTGTCTACGCTGCGCGGGGGCATACAGGCCGCAGACGTCGAAGCAGAGACCCCAACTGCCAGCGTCGACAGTCCTAATAGTGCCCCTGGAGGAGCTGTGGCCGAGCCCCCACCAATCCCATCACCATCCGTCAGGCCAGCTCGGTGGAGGCAAGAGAGCCCGCCTGAGGGCCCCCCGTCGTCGAGAGCTAAGGGAGGAGAGGACACGCCGGCCACTGCCACGTCAAGACGACCTCCGCCCCGAAGGCTGTCCACGGAGCAGGTAGAGGATCGGCAGAGACGGGCCCTCGAATTGCTCTGTGAGACTCAGTGTCTACCCGAAGGCCTGAGGTAGCGGATATTGCGGCAAGCCTTCGGGGAAGAAGAAGAGTGGCCCGAAGAGAAGAATAGTGGTTAGGAAGAAGAGGGATTACGGAAGCTAAGAGGAGGAGGTGACGGAAGTGAGAGGAGGATGATTACGGAAGTTGAGAGGAGTAGATAGTAACAGGAAAGGAGGGACGGGTGAAGTGATAATAGGAGCCAGGTGGGAAGTAGGAGATGGAGGTGGGTGGTATAGCCGGGGGAAGTATAGTTGGGGAAGACAGGAATAGGGAAGCGAGGAAGTTCACGTATGAAGGAAGGAGGGGGAAGGCAATACTAGGTAACGGACGATTCGCGGAGAAGGGGGGAGTTAGAGATATCAGCGAGCGAAACGACCAATGTAAACGCGGTCCACTCACCTAGTGTTCCGGTTTAGGAAGGGGGAGTTTGCAATGCAGCCTACAACCTGCAAAATTAAAAGAAGAGTAAATAAAGAGTGAGAAGTAAAATTAGCGAGGAAAGTTACATGGATGCATGTAACAAACAAAAATACATATAGAAAAGATAAAGAAAAGTATACGCAGAAAGGGAAAGGAAGATATAAGGAGATAAATAAAGTGAAATATGCATTCAGATAAGTAAAGTAAAGGTAGAAAGCGAGAAATAGCGAGAAAAGTCACATGTATGCATGCAATAAGCAGAATGCATATAAGGAAAAGAAAAATATACGCATGCAGATGGGTATAGGAAGATAGAAGAAGAGAAATAAAGGCAAGAATACGCATAGCAATAAAGGAAGATAGGAAGATAAGACACTTAGATAAGAAAAAACACGCATGCAGACAAGTAAAAAACAAAAAAAATCATAGAAGGCGAGAAGTAGAGAGAAAGTTAGACGTATGCATGTAGATAAATACAGGAAGATAGCAGGAAAAAAAAGGAAAATTAAGTAGACATAAAGAATAATATATAAAGATAGAGAGAATACAGCTCGGATTTACCTGCACCAAAACAGATGCAGGCAGAAGAAAATAGAGAGACAGAAGGCAGATCATAGTAACCTGCATGAGAACAGATACATGCAGAGAAGAGAGAGAGAGATAGAGAAGGAGATGCAGATTATGTTTACATGCATGAAAGTACACGCAGAGAGTATTATATGCAGGAAGATGGAACCAGAGGATACAATGCACATGCCTGAAAACTAACTGCAGGCACAGAGAGATAGAGAGAGATAGATAGATATGGCTGCAGAGGTGAACAGAGAAGCATGCAGAGAAGTGTAGAGAGAGAAAGAAAGATAGATACATGGAAGTAAGGAAGGAGTGAGAGGGAAGCAGGACATGAAATAAAATAAATTACAAACACTTCATACTTGGCGGAGATCCGCAAGCCATGCAGACACTGCAAGCGAGGAGTGGAAGATTCGAAGACACGTTGCCGCACCAGGTTATGTACAGCATACTGGACGCCACATGGGCCGCTGCCCGAACAAACACGAGGAAGCAGCAAACAAACGTAGATTGCCGTAACAAATATCCGCACACCAATCTCAACGACGTCAGCTCAACAAACAGGAAGGGCGCGTGGAGACGCTGAAAAAAACACGAAGATATTAGTGAGAGTCGGAGAGACACGGCGTGCGCCGTCCGCACAGCATACGGCCGCACTGGAAGTGGCAGTCGGCAAGAAGACGGAAGCAGCCGCGGACAAGGAGCGGTCGATAGCGCCACCGCTCTTAGCGGCGCCGCGCCGAATTACCGGCGGGGATATATATATATATATATATATATATATATCCCCTGGGTAAATTCGAACTTGGCGTGCGGCGCAAATCATGAAGCGAGACGTTGCCGACGGACAATGCCGGTCGTAACGGTATTAATATTACGGAAGAGCCCGTAAGATGAACGATAATTGGTGCAAATCGGAGAAGACGGACGGCGATTGGCGCATGGCGAAAAGAAGAACGCTGATTGGAGGATCGGAGTGAAGATCAAAAAAAACTTCAGAAGATTTTTGAAGCCGGTAGAATAGACACGTATCGCGGCCATTGCAGGAAAGTTTCTAATTTTCTTTTCGGCGTAAGTTGAGAGACAGAAGGGAAGCTGTGCGAAGGTGGAAGCATAAAATATATATAAAATAGTGATCGGAAAGGGGAAGGACGTGAACTCAAAAGTGTGGAGTGTAGTGACTTTACGAACTGTGGTCTTTGTTGAACTCCTATATCCATCTCTCTCTCTCTCTGTCTCTCTCTCTCTCTCTCTCTCTCTCTCCAGTGGAGAATCATCTCGGAAGAGAAGCCGACAGCAGCAGCGAGCGCACGAGGGGACGCCCTCGTCTATATCTAGCGGTAGCGGGTGAGTGGGCCTGCGCGCCCTTAATTTAATTAATCATATTTGATGTAAATTGTGCGAGCGGGGAAAAGCAGTACGTGGGGAAAATTAGGTAGCCGCGGCCACCAAAAAGGGGGTAAGGGTCGTTTTGCGAGCGTGGATGCGACGGCGTGGAAGATTCCACAATTTGGCGAATGTAAATTTTTTGTAATAAACAAAAGCTGGAGAATTGAGTTCTGTTTATCTTTTTTAGTAGAAACCAAATATCTATATACCCCGATCCAGAACTAAAATAACAATATACATATATATATATATATATACATAAATAATAAGACATAATATATATATATATACATAATATAAGACATAATATATATATATATATATATATATATATATATATATATTGTAATGCCGCGATCCGCTCTCCGAAAGTTGAATCGTATCTCAACCCCGATGAGGGCGTGCACACACAAAAAAAATTTTTTTAATTTATTACTTCACTCTCTTACCTTTAATTCTCGGAGGGGGTTCCGCCGGTCTGGAAAGCGAGGAAAGGAGTATTCTTTTTTTTTTTTTTTTGGTTTCCTGAAAGGACAAACACACTGAGAAAAAAATTACGCGGCGTCCACTAATGTTTAACTCACCCCGTTTATTAATTCACAAAAAAAATTTTTTTTTTTTTTTTTTTTTACACTAACATGGCGGATTTCGCCCGGTCCGCATGCTCGGCCCACCACGACCGCGACCCGCGTCCTGACGCACTTGCCGACTTGGGTGGAGGGTGCTCGGTGATGGAAGGAGGGGACCGGGGACACAAGAGAGACACGCGAAGAAGACACGCGGCGGGTGTTCGCCGCTCGCCAGGGCGCTGACGTCCCTCCGGCTGTCACTCTCTCTCTCTCTCTCTCTCTCTCTCTCTCTCTCTCTCTTCAGCTCACCTTCTCGGCGGTGGTGGTTGCCCCGGTGGTCTTCTGGGCTCCTTCGGTCGCGTCCGCCCGGCTTCTTCTTCTTACTCCACCCTCTCTCTCTTTCTCTCTTCTCTTCCTTACTCTTCTCTCCTCTACCTCTCACTTTCTTCCTTTACTCCTCACCTTCTTCCATTACTCCTCACTTTCTTCTCACCTTTCACTCTCCTATCTCTCTTCTCACTTCTCTGTCTCTTCCTTACTCTTCTCTTCTCCTTTTTTTTACCTTCTGTACTTCTCTCACTTCCTTCCTTTACTTTCGCTCAAGCGACCAACAGCGCACTACTCACTCCGTCTCTTCTTCTTCTCCGACTCCCCGGCGGCGCGCGGCGTCTTCGTGTCTCCTTACTCCCTGGGAAGGGGGGAGGGGGGGGAGTTCGGCGGCTGCCGGCGACGGCCGACCGCGGTCGTAACGCGCCGAACACGCGCTTACAAGTGACAACATTTGTTAGATAAGATGATGGCTTTTTCTAAACGAACTAATAATTGAATAACATTTATAGTTGTAAGTGCTTGTGAAGGTATGATAGTTAAATACTCTCTTGTGCCAAGTAAACAAATCGCGAGAAAAAAAAAAGAAATGCGTAATTCGCCGCCTGTACAATGGTTACATAATGATTTAAGTGTAAGTTTAGATTACAGCAAAGTGAAAATTTCACTGCATTAATAAACGTAAAAACCTTTATGCTTTGTACAAAAAACATATAAAAATTAGTCTTTATATCCTTTGACTGTATCAAAAATTTTCTTTCGTTTACATATGTGCATCAATATTTCAAATGAGTATTTAATTAGTTTCAAGGACGCAGCAACCTTATTGGAGTTTTTAAACTACAGAAACACGATTTCGAAGTACATTATATAATAACTCATTCCATAGACTAAAATTGTATTAAACATAAGAAATAGCCAGTAGAAAATAGCATAGATATTAGCAATCATATAAGTCGACAACACTTAAGGGTAATAAAAAAAAAACAATTTTCTTACCAAGTTTTTCATACACAAAATTTTAAAGAAAATAGGCCGCCTATGTCGAGTTTTAAGCCTTACATATTTCCGTTGAATCTGTAGTTCTTTTTTTTTTTCTTCTTTTTTGCAAATCAAATAAATGTTATCATATGCATTGTATACCTTCATTAGAAGTTTTAAAAAAAAATTTTTCCTTAAAATTATAATCAAAAAAATAATGTCAAACATACAAAGTAAATAATTTTTATTTAAAAGGAACATGTAGTACCATGTCTGTTAAATATATGACAAAGACCTCGGTAACAGTTTCTATCGCTCACTGACGATACCTAATTTAGCTTATGCCGTCAAACTATACTTATGAAATAAGTTTTAGATGCTCATAAATACAGACTCCTGTACATGTCAAGAACCGTTTGTTGAGAGAAAAATATCAAAAAGATTTAAGTAAATTCAGTCATAAATGCATTATTTGTAAGTTGTGTTAATCCTCTTTTTTTTTATTGAAGGCAAGTCCATGAGGCTTTGATAAATACCAAATAAAAAGAAAACATGAAGAAGTATCTTCTAAAAATTGCAAAGAATAATTTCCTTGCTTTTTTATACTACATTAGATACATCTAACAAACGTCAGTTATTCTATTTGCCATTCCAACTAGGCGTTAATTTCACTTCCTTGTGTTACCCTTCATAGACCAAATTTCCTGCTTTCCCCATCATTACTTTATGAAATAAATATATTCATACACACGAATAGCACAATTCTTTATCTTTATTTTCACTTGGTTGTGCGCAGCCTTGGCATTTGTCCATGCCGTGGTGTAGGCCAAGCTACTCGCCTTTCCCCCAGCCGGCGATTATGCGTGGCTCGTGGCGCGGGGAGGTAAGGGGGAGAGAGGATGCCGAGCACAAGGCGCGACGGCGCGCGCGAGTGCCTAGGTGTTTTCTTGTCCACGGGGTGGCGCGCGCGTCGTCTTTTTTCCTGGACAAGTCGGCGCGGGCGCCTTGTGACGCTCGTCACAATATATATATAAAATAATATACCTATCTATGTAATATAAATGAAATTAAAATAACATTACACATCAACCCGAGTTCCCGCCCTGGAAGTACGCAGAAGGAAAAGGCGGTAAATGGAAGTATGTGACGAGCGGAAGTCCGCACATCGTTACATACTATAAATACATAGTAATACTCTTCTACATTCCAAAATAATGATGGTTTTATGATATTTTACATTTGAATTAAAAATTGTCTATTCTTTTCACGTTACTTTTTCTCATCCGTTTTGTCTAATAGGGGTCATATCGAAGTAACAACTCAAATGCATCAATTGCACGTTGTGAATACTCAAAACTCTCATTTCCTCCTAAAATTACTTTTTCCTCCTTTGACCTCCTTAATTAGTTTTTAAACTTGTAGCTAAAAGACTATCCTGCAAAAAAAAATAAACATGTTTGAAATTTTGCGAATTTCTTATGAGCTTTAGTTGTCATAAGAAACGATTTATTTAATAAAAAAATTTTAGCATGTATATTAATATTAAATCTGCGTAGGCAATAACTTTTTTGCCTACATAAATATTATATATACTTTAGGTTAGGAAAAGAACAATAATTTTCCTATTATATTTTGATATATATTTATTAGCTCAAACTCGTACATCTCGCGCTTTCCTGTAATCTCAAATGTCCGTATAACATTACTATGTTCGTTTGTATGTATGTATGTGTGTATTTATGTGCACACACACACACACACACACACACACACACACACACACACACACACACACACACACACACACACACACACACATATATATATATACATATATATATTTTTTTTTCTGCACCAGACTTCATAATTCTTTATTTGATATGTATGGCATTGAATATTTTCTTCAGTGTCACCTATTCAAAAAATCAGAAATTAAAGTTCTCACTTTTTTATCTACAGAGTTGACAACTTGCATTATAACCGTAATAAAATCGTAGGGTTCGTTTTAGTCCCTCAATTCAAGAATAAAAAGATGAAACAAAGTTTATTCGATTCATTATTCAATTCTACATCCGGGACTATCCAAGTTTGATCTGTACTATATGTATAAAATTTATAATATTTGTTGATATTTGATGTTACTGCAAAGCGGCGATGTCTATAGTGCAGACGACAGTTAGATACAAATTTTCTTATTTTTTTAAACTAACTTTGAAAAAATATTATGAAAGCAGTAAGGGATACCCCGGTTGTAGAATTTTTCAAAGATTCGTATAAAATTTGCAAAACGCAAAACGAACCCTGCGATTTACACATTTACATTTCCGTTTTAATAGTTCATCGTGGCGCTGGGATCACGGTATGGAGCACTCTTAAATAATTATATAAAACTCACATATATTTTTTGTATGAAAAATAAACAAGCTCTCGTTGCTTTATATCAACGCTTTAGTAACTTAAATTAGTATTAATTGAGTAAAATCAAATTTCTGAAACCGAAAGAAACAATCGATCCAATTTCTAAAACAAAATTTCTATATATTGTCACTCTGTATATCAAATTCTATACCAACCTCTGGCAATACACGATTTCATCGGGTTTTCTAACGGGAAGTTACGCGCCTTTCTACGCATAATCCATACAATCTCCCTTTTTGGACCATCGGTGCAGGCGAATGGAAACGCAACGAACGCTGGGGCTTCGGAGCGTATTTCTACCGGAACGGTGACGTTTACGAGGGCTCCTGGAGATACAGCTACCGACATGGCCTCGGCACCTACACTTATCAAGACACCGGCAGCAGGTACTACGGCACCTGGATCCTCGATCGAATGCACGGCTGCGGACAGCTGATTCACCAGCGTCACCGCTTCCACGGCTACTGGGAAGTAAATTTGGTTAGTCGTTGGCCTAATCTAGCCTTCCTGTCACCCCCTCTTATCTCCCTGCTTCTCTCGCTATTTTTCATTGATCCTTGATTTTCCTCTGGCACGCTGTATTGTATTGAAGTACGATCTGTATAGATGGTCAGATCCAACGTATTTTAAGATTTGAGTTAAAAAAGATATTCTAATCCTGAGAACATCTAAAAGAGACTGAATCTAGAATCTAGAATCGAAATAGCTTCAGAAACGTCAATGTTCTTTACAGTAACTTTTTCTAGCATTTATTTCAAAGTTTTTTTAAAGGCTGCTCTTCAATTTTTGACAGCTTAATTAAAAATCACGATGACCGAATATTTTTTAATTTCTTCGTAAGTTTAGGATTTTTTTGACGTACCGTACAGAAGAATTTCTAGATTGATTTCAATACAGAACGCAGAAATTTTTTTTATTATATGTGCATAATTTAAGTATATCAGCAAGTTATCCTACAAAAGTGTTAGAATTAAATTTAAATAGAAAATAAGATACTTCTTTTTCTGAGCATATTCTTTAAATATTATTAGTGGTATCTTTAGAAACTGACACAAATTATATTCAGCTTGTTACTGCAATAATACTTTCAATTTTTAGAAGGACTGAATAGTTCGTTCAAAAGTTATAAAGCTATGAAATGAAAATGTATTAAAAATGTTAAAATATAACAATTAAATTTATTATATTATGCAAGATTCTCATAATATAATAATAGAATCATATAAATGTTTAGAATTAATATAAATGTTTTTAATATATGTAAATTTCATCGTGCTGATATTCAAGATTCCAAAAATACGATAATATCTAAATTACTTACTGACATCGAATCTTAGAGTGAGTTGGATTTGCCCATATACTTTATGCCATCAGAAGAAGTTACAAATACAGCCGCGTGTACAAATATACCATTATGCTTTGCTTATGCATAATGGAGATGACATAAAAATTCCAATAATTGGAACACTGTATTGTAACTGTTTTTTCACACAGCAAAATAATTGTTTCAAAAATCCTATAAGCTTTTGTAATATCTTCTGTATATGCTTGATCGTGTTGATAATTAATAAAAAATCATATCCCTTGTATAATCGTAGCCACTCGGTCGTGGATGTTACATATTTGAAAATGGTAGCATGCAACACGGCTACTACGCACTCGTACCCGATCCACTCGCAAATGAAGAAGACGGGGGCTCGGAGGTAAGATGATCGCGCTCCCGAAAAATATAATTAATCATTGTAATTGTAAAATGTTTTATTATTTCATATGAGATTTTAGATATTTTTTGTAATATTCAAAGAGAATATATTGAAAAAAGCACTTATATAATTTAAGTTATCATGAAAGAATAATCGCTTAAGATTTTCTTAAACGGCATTTGTGCATATTTTTTTATACATCTGTGATGAAAACGGTAAGATAATCTAGAAAAAATAGAAAAATAAATTTTATTTTTTAAATATAAAAAAGGATATATTTTTTATTATTAGTAGTATATAGTATTTATTGTTATACGATACGTTCCATTATTGTTTGTATGTGGAAATCTTATTAGGCTTAACTAATATAATATTGCATCTGCTTCTTACAAATAATAAGCTTTTTATTAAAAAATCAAATTACTGTTGGGTCAAAGTCTTCGCTAAGATTGCAATTTTTTCCTCATACATTGACTAATTCGACTACTACGGTCCTATTTCTCTTCGCATCTTCCATGTAAATTTTTCTCGCGCAGGAGAATAGTCTTGGGGAGGAACAGGAGGAAGAGGGCGAGGATGTCATGGCGGGCAATGCCTGTGCGGAGGTAAGAAGACCAGCGCCCCTTAAGAAGGGCTTCGTTACAGTGTGGCGGGCAAGGTGCGTCACAGCCTACAATCCGGACATGCTACCGCCAGAGCCGACAGCACTCCCAGAGACGGTTAGTTATATAGTTCTCTTATGTTTGCTTCTACGGGCGGAAAGTCCTTGTTAATCCGATTGAATAATCATCGTGAATAATAGTGCTTTTTTCTCATACAGCTAATTTCGTTACTATTAAAAGCTTTCAATATTCATCATTGATTCATATTTCTATTTCTATTCATCTTATTTCTTAAATTCGTTTACAGACGATCGAATTTAATGTTATTTTTATTTCGACAAGACATATATTAACTGTTATACTTATCATTATTAATACACAAAAACAAAAATTCGATGATCGTAGAAAAAAATGTTTATGAAATTGAGACTAAAGTAATAATATTCAAAAATCCTATTGCGCTAAATGTTTAAAATATATCCTAATATGAATTCATGAAATTATTCTCAAAGTCGGTGCCGTGTCATAGAATATTTTATTTATCAATGTCATGCATAATTAATTTAGATGGATCGTATTAAAACCGTGTCTTCTACTCTTTGCTTAACTTCTCACGCCATTAGTATGGCAGTTCCAGCGACTGTAATGATCAGTTTATTAGGATAATGATTTTCATCTTGCGCGCACAGTCCTCTGTGGTTATCTTCTGTTTATCTGGCTTTAAGAATATCAATGCGAAGAAGTCCAACGAATTGCAGAAGAGGGAGATCGGAATCTTTTCGATAAAAATAGACATAGGCTTTAGTTTAAGCGCGGCAGTACTATTAGTAAGCTTCGGACTGACACTTTAATTACCGTTACAGTCTTTGAACAATGGACACTATTGGTGTTTGCGATCTGGCTATAATTTTAATTACCTTTAATTCGAAGATAACAATTAATCATCTGAAAAAGTAATCATCTGAATGATATTCTGACATCCATCAGAATGAGTTGAGTCAAGGTTAGTGTAGTATCTTCTCTTGCAGATTCTATACTGCTCCTATTTTCTCTATAGTCAGTTGTTATCCACAAATTTTTAATATTTTTTTGCTACTGCCCAGAGTACGAGATTATTCATATAAACTATAATTGATGCTCCCTTCGAAAAATTAAGATTGATCAGGTAATCGTTGGTGAGAATGAAGGTCCTAGAATCGATGTCTGTGGTACGCATGTTATTATGCCATAGGAGTCCATACCGTCATCGGTATATTTAACAAATGTCGGTCTGTAACATACGTATTTTAGAAAATCCCATTCGTTTGTATTACAGTAAAATCCTTTTCTCAAGGACTAGCAATTTTATTGTTTCGTTTCACTCGAATAAAAGCATTCTGGATATCCAGATTGACACTCTCAGTTACATGTATATAGAACATAAGCAAATACTAATATCATTAATTAACAGATCGACCAATTGGTCTCGGCCATTACTCATAGTCTTCTTTAAATAAAATTGACGGATGTCTGATTAAACTTCTCTATGTGCTATAATTCTCATATTTATTTCTCTAGCCTGTTACATATTACTCGCCTAAAAAGCTTTCCTTCGATTTATAATACGTCTATTACGATGAACGATTTTTTACTGATTTATTTTCTTTCAAAAAAAGTACTTGCATCGTTTAAATATAATTATCACTCATCTGAAGCACGATTAACTTCAATGTTTGCATAGTTTTGCTTTTCATGAATTGCTCTTCACTTAATGGTTTTAATTTCTCTTTCTCGAGGCAGCTTTCCTCTTTCTGTCTATTACATGGGAATAGAATGGCAATAATTTTTTACGGTAATGGTAAGCGAAGTCGTATAGCAATTTCCTTTAGCCTTAATAACATAATGTGTATTAACTTTCTTGCATAGTTCGATGCAGCATATTCACTTACTAATTTAAATGAGGACGATCCACAGAGGACGCCATAGTTAAGTTGCGTAAGTCTGTGCGGGAATCGTACAGAAAATATATTGTAGCAATTTTCCTGGACTTAAAGGGAGCCTTTGACAATGTCTGGTGACTGGCTGTATTAACAGCACTGAAAAGCAAAGTATGCTCTAGGGGTCTCTATAAGTTAATAAGAGATTACCTGAAGGGCCGCGTAGTCCTCATACGAAAGGGCTTTGAGGAAGTACAACTTGGGATCAGATGCCCGTAGGGATCCGTACTTGACCCAACTCTGTGGAACCTTATCCTTGATTCTCTTCTTTAGCAGCTCTCAAAACTAGGGCGTGAGATCATCGCTTATGCTGACGACACTGCGCTCCTTATGAAGGGAGACTCCCGTAGAGAGATCGCAAGGATAGGCCTGATTGAAGAAGTGGAATCCTAGTGTCGCCTCAATAAAATGAGGCTGGTCTGTCAAAAGTGTGGCATGTTGATATTAAGAGGCCACCTTGACCCGAAAGTCCCCTCTTCGAAAGATTGGCGATATAAGGGTATAACTATTAGAAAGCGTGAGATACCTTGGAATCCACTTCGGCGAGCATGTAAAAATCGGTTGCCATTTGAAAGCGGGACAATCCAAATGTATGGATTTGTTTAACAGGATTGGATGCCTGGTAAGATGGGAACGAGGCCATAAATTTAAGGCGCTTAGTACTATCTATCGCTGTATACGCAGCGACAGGTTGGCACGATTTGATGTGTGTTGAACAGCAACGCAAGTTTTCAAGTACTCAAAAACATGCGCTCATTAGAGTCATCGGTGCGTACAAGACCACCTGAACAGACGCACTAGCAGCGTTCAAACTCCCCATCGTGCTAGAATGCAGACATAGAGCGGAAATGTATACAAACCGTAAAAATGCAGCGTCACTTGAGGACCAAACCAAGGAGTCTATTGAAGCGATTGAAAATCTGAACTGGAACCTGAATAGGTGGTAGGGAACTAATAGTTTGGAATTGAAAGTAAATTTATTTATTCTAATTATACACTGGCAATCCTTAATATATATACATATACACAAAGATTATGTCTCTATACAAGTACGAGGATGGTCCCAGAAGTACCTTGTCCGACAAATAAAACTCAAAAATTTTGAAAAAAAAAATATTTATTTTTTAACGTAATCTCCTTTCAACTCTATACACTTTTCCCAGCCATGTTCAATAAGTTTGATACTTTATCTTTTTATTGATTATATAATATTATTTATTTATTATTTTATTATTTATTATAAATATTATTTATTATTTATTTATATATAACTATTATTATTGCCCTTTTCATAATAGCAATTGTCAAGCTCCTTATAATAGCCATTAACTGCCGACATCACCTCTTCATTGTTGGAAAATCTTTGACCAGCGAGCCATTTTTTCAAGTCTGAAAACAGAAAATCATCCGAGGGAGCTAAATCTGGCGAATAGGATGCATGGGATAGCAATTCAAACTTTAATTCATTAGTTTTGGCGATTTCAATAATGTATGTGTGAGCTGGTGCATTATCTTGATGGAACAACATTTTTCTGGGTCAAATGCTGCCGTATTTGCTTGATTTTTTCACTCAAACGTTGTAATGAGTTCGCATAATACTCGTCGTTGATAGTTTTTCCTTTTTCAAGATAGTGAATGAAAATTATCCCACACGAATCCCAAAAAACCGACGCCAAAACCTTGCTAACACATGGAACAGTCATTGCCTTCTTTGGATCCGGTTCTCCTTTTTGAGTCCATTGTTTTGATTGTTCTTTTGTTTTGGGTGTGAAGTGGTGAACCCATGTTTCATCCATCGTTATGAAACGGCGCAAAAATTCGACTTTATTTTTGCAAACTATTGCCAAACACTCAACTGAAGCATCTTCACGACGCCGTTTTTGTTCCATTGTGAGCAAACGCAACACTCATCTTGCGCACAGCTTTGTCATCTCCAAATTTTCAGTTAATATGCGATGTACCGTACTTTGTCTGTACTACCTTTCTTTGTACTACCATGTCTGCTACCTCGCGAACTTTCAGTCGACGATCATCCAGTACCGCTTTGTGGATTTTCTTCAACATTTCTGGACTCGTCACTACGTTTGGTCGACTACTGCGATGCTCGTCTTGGCAGCTCGTACGGCCTCGTTTAAACCCTGCTACCCAATATTTTACTGTTACAAGCGAAGGAGCAGTCTCATCCAGAATAGAGTGTATTTATCTTTTATATTGGTTGAGCTAAGGCCTTTCAAATAAAAGTATTGTATCGCACAACGATGACCAATTTTTTCCATGTTTACAAATTCACTGAAAACGTTCGCTAATGATGGCTGTCAAACAAACACTAAACATCATGGCGTTGTCAGACTTGAAACATATGCTTTATAGATTATGTACTTTCGAATACAGTGGTATTTTTTGAACAACTACCGCCACGTCTAGGTCAGGTCAGGTACTTTTGGGACCACCCCTCGTAGACCGGCACTACACACCGGTCTACAAAACTGTAAATACAAAATAGCAATAAGAAAATAATGAACCTATACACTGGTTAACAACTCTAGTCTGGTATAAGAATGTAAAATAAATAGTGGTTTAGAACCCACTATAAACTAGAGGTCCAAAAAAGTCGCAATGATTTACAGATCTGCAACTAAAAGAAAAGTTCAGCAACGAATGAAAGTTTTGGAGCATAACCGGACGATAAAACGAGAGCTAGGTGCGGCCGGGAATGCTTATGTGTAACAAAGTATAACTATATCGCCCATTAATGTAATCTGTGTTTCTGATGGCACTTTTTTACCGACTTCATTAAGCTTTGGCGTAAAATACTATGCTCGCTTCGGATTATAATGTTTTTTGTTCGCTATTCATCTCTGATTTAATTTTGACGTTACCGTTTCTACTCTAGTACTGTCTATTTCGGGTTTTTGATTCTTTCGGTATCAGACATAATTTATAAAAGACTTCCCTATTCATAACCGTAAGGTAAGTGTACGACGATAGTCTAAAAATTACACACTATGTTATTCGAAATTAATTGAAAAATGTCAGATCACAGTAAGTAAATTTGTCACATTAGATGATAAAGTTCATTCAAATTTTTTAAAAGTGTTTATTCAATTCTTAAACCACTATTTTCTTATGTCAGAAAACCAATTTAATATTTATAAAATAATGTTGTGTGTATTCTTCTATTTTGATAGATAAAGTTAGAAAGTACAACAATTTGAATTTAAGAAAAAAATCGATTCATTATTTTAATGCGTATAAAAATCTGTATCTAAATTATGGCGGAATCATTCTTTGAAATCAATTTTTAACTAAATTTTATTTTCGAAAGGCCGAGGTTGAAAGCTATATACAGCTTTTGAACGACTTCATTAGCTTTTCTAAATTTACTATCTCTTGGACATTGTTTCATATTATTGAAATTAATTTTTATAAATATTTCTAATGCATTAATAAAATTAATTTGAAATTGTGTGTATTTATTACTTAATTTTAACAATTATAAATTGATTTGGAACTTTATGATTGGCAATTCGGTGGTATTTTTTGTTTGGCTAATAGCCGAAAAACGACAATATTATTGCCAACAAATATTCATTTCTCCTTAAACTGATTTTATAAGGAAGAAATACGGAAGAAGCAGACGTTCAAAATCGATTTTCATCGAGTGTATCCTAAAGCTACTTCCGCTTTCACGTCTCTACTTCCGTACCAGCACATAGATCAATTACAGCGTGATGAACTTTAATAATAATTATCTTCTATTTTGTAAATGAATAATACAACTCAATTTGTAGCCCGTTTTCAGTTAATGAATAAATTAAACGAATTTAGTCGTGCAAGGAAGTTATAAAAAATTCAGAAACCGGAAACTGAGTACGGAAATGCATAAAACTCATAAATTTGTTAGATATTTATACAGGGGAACTATCTAGTTGGATATAAATAGAAGTATTTTTATTATACTTGCAATCTTGTATACTTGTTATAGAAGTTTTAAATTATAATTCATATTTTTAACAATAATTTATACTTAAAAGATTGTCTATATTTATGGTCTAAAGTAACTTTGACACTACAAAAGTATGATTTATAAAATCGTATAGTGGTATATTAGTATGTTTATGTAAAGGATAGAAAAAAAATTATTAGTTTAGGTAATATTTGATAATTGTAAACATTAATGCACGTTTGCTTAAAAAAATTTATTTTAATAATTCTTCAAAAAGTACGTAACAACTGATGATGAAATTTTAATATGCAACTTCTTTCGATTCCTGTTATTTTTTAGTAAAAAATTTATAGATCGTTTTTTATTTTACTCAACACATTATTTCTTCATGTGTTAAAAAATTATTTTAACAATTTATTATAAAACTATTTTATGTATTTTTTTATCTTTCCACGTGATAAATTCACTTGCTAAACGTAAACAATAGTTTCAATATAATAATTTTAATAATAATTTTTACACATTAGTATTGTATTTTCTGAAAATAATAATTTTCTATTATAATATGACATGCAAGACTTAGATGCTCTCAAAAATGAAGAAATCAATGAATCAAAATTAAAATATATTATGTATATTTCTTTTCGTTCTTTATATCGAAAACGGTTTAGGATATTTCAAAGTACTAAAAAAAATAAAAAAATAACAAATAATTTTCAGAATCATTTCATATTTAGGGTTCATTAGAAACGCTGAGCGACGTATGTGTAAATGATCCACCGGACATTGACATAGAGTACTTGATTAAGGAGCCAGAGGGTGAGGAAGAGGAGGAGCATCAGGTTTACGATGACGAGGACGAGATTGATTTGTAAGCAAGTGACAGCCTGCATTTGTAAATAATCTATTTGAACTTAGTCTTGAAAGTTCAATTGGTGCAAATGTACAAGCAACATATGAAAATTTGGAAGGATGATGATATGAAAATTTGGAGGCGCTTAACAACTGATCAAATGACGATACATTTGAGTGCCATTACGATTAAAGCATTTATATTAAACAAACCAACATTTTTAATTCATAAAATAAATGAATTCTTCAAAAAGATATTTTTATATTTAATGTGTTAAAAAGTAATGAAATTATTTACAAATAGACGAATTCCTATCCACATCATTTTCTACATCCAGAACAAATAACATATCTAGCAGATTTTTCTAAAAGTGTTAATAAGGTATATAATATTAAGCAGGCGGTTAATAGATATTAAAATGACACACATGATATCAAATTTTAAAAAGCAGACGATAAACAAATTATACGTATTTAAATCTTATAGACATAAATGGAAAAATTGTTATATAAAATGCTTAAAAATATATTATACAAATTAATAATATCAACACCTGGTCTCATAAAAAAGAATCATCCCGAATTATTGGTATTATTTAGGTAATCGATCTTCTGATATTTATTCTCATACCTCATCATTGTTAAAAAACAAGTATAAACTTTTCAGGCCCGTGCCCACAATGTTTATAGGTGAATAAATTTAACATTGAATATACGTAAGCAATGACAAAATTATAAAATTAACTAACTTAATCAAGTAAGGTTTGTATAATTCTTTTAAATTGCTATCCTATTAGTTAATTTTATGACACTATGATTATTTACTCTAAACAAGGAATTCAACACGATCATTAGAAAATTTTTACTATAATAAGAAAGTTTTAACAATATATATGTATACTAGCATTCTTCGTCTCGGCTTCGCTCGAGATTCAACGTAGCCGATTTCTTTTAATATTAAAATTATAATATTTCTGAACATATAATATTTTATTTTTGGTAAAAGCAGGTAACAGTTAGATTTGGGGTAACAAGATATATTGATTCTCTGAATTACCAGTTTTAGAAAGTCTAACATATAATTGACCATGTGAAAAACATTCTGATCGTAAATCTATGCCGTTATGTTTAAATGTCTGTCCTTGGACTTTATTGATTGTAATGGTATAAGAAAGTTGTATTGGAAACTGCATTCTTTTAAAATGAAATGGTAAATCTGTTGAGATCATTGGGATTTGGGTATCAGAGCCGTCTCTCCTTAAAATAGTCGCTTCAATAACACAATTTGTCATATGCTTCACTCGCAAATTCGTGCCATTACATAACGTTAAAGGGTTAAGGTTTCGGAGTAAAACAATAGGAACTCCTAATTTAACTTATCCTTTTGAATAATTTAATTAATTTAATTAAATTAATTAATCCTGCAGGATTTAAAGAATTTAAGAACTCTGTTCGAAAATTAATAGCATCTTCAGTATTAATCGTAGTATCAATATATGTATATTCCTTAACTTTACCTCGAACTTTTTCTAAAATAATACTATTAATTTCAAAAGCAGACATATTTCGAGGTAAATCGCTTTAAGATATAGTATATAGTAAGAGGCTTTAATATAATAATAACTTTTGATAACATACAGTACAATCAAGTGCAATCATAATATGTGTAATTATACTAAATATTTTCATAGGGAAAAAAATATTCATATATCAAAACAATATTTATATCAAATATTTTTCTAAAATATTCCGAAATATGAAAACAAAAAATAGAATATAGCACGCAATTACAGCTTAAAAGAAATTGCTAAGTTCGTTTTATATGTATTCCTATAAATAACAGTATATGTATAGTTTACACAAAATATATCTAAGATTCCGAGAAACACTAATAATTAATTAGTTTTAACGAAATGATATAATAATAAAGCACTGAAATCATTTCTAAATAGCAGAGTTTATTTTTATTATTATAAAGAAAGTACAGTATAAATGTCATGAGATCATTTAGAAATAGCCGAGTTAATTTTCATATCATTTGTATATCCCGAATAAGTGACATACCTAGCTTGTTTTTCTAAAAGTGTTAATAAAGGAATAATATACAGATAAATAATAGATATTAAAAGATCACACACTTGATATATAATTATAATAAGCAGACTACAAACAAAATACGAGTATTTAAATATTACATGAGCATATGTATATACCTAATAATACCTTTGTATAAATTTTGTTTATTTTTTTTTTTTATATATATTAGTGACAAGCCAGGTAACTAACAGTGGCTTGGATATGGTTTGCAGTGTAAGGAATTGATTCTTTGTTCCATTTGGAGTAAGCAGACAATTTATAAGTATACGACACTGCTCTGCCAAGACCTAGGGAAAAAGCTAGGATTCCGATAAAAATTTATAAGAAGAAATCGGTGATTATTTCCCGGCTATTAGGAGAAATCCTAGGCCGAAACTGATATAAAATTGATTGGAGCTGTGGCGACGGTTGATTCCGACATTACAACGATATAGAATTAATGTATGTAAGCTTCTTTACAAAAATTTTATTGGTTTCTAATATATAGAAACGTATAGGTATATTATAAGAACAAATTGATTATTACGTTATATATGATATTTTAAAGATATAAATATAAATTAATAAAATAACAAGATTTTAATTAAAAAATAGTAAATCTTTATATCAACAAAAATAAATTAGTTAATTTAAAAAATCAGTATAATTTCGACAAAGTATGTATTACGAATTTGTTAAATGTTAAAGAATTTCATAACATCTAAACAAACACTTAATCGAAATGCAATACTTGGTAACCAAAGAGTGAATAAACTTATACTTAAACTTTGTCTATTTTGCTTATATGTACATAAGACTATAATAAAGTAATGATACTTAAATGTTATATATAGCAGATGTAACTGATCTTAAAAACAAGCAAAAGGGTTTTATAAAATATAACGTTAAGTACTGAACATAACTTTAAAGTATTGTAGTGTGTCCTTTGTTAGCTTGAATAAACGAATCGTTTCGGCCCGTGGAGTCTACTTTTAAGATGGCTTGTTGAAGAAGATGATAACGATCACACACAAAGTAAACATATTTTTTTTTATTGTAAAATAGATTCTTGACGCGTCAATTACCTCGCAGTAGGCACCAAAAATTATGTTGCATTGAAAAACTCATCAATATGAAGAGGTTTGCTTATTTCGTTTATTAATTGCAATAGGAACGGTTAAATAAATAAAACAAAGTGATTAAGCAGATAATTATGTTATTTGTTGGCTCTTCAGTAAATCTTTGAAAACTTATAAAAACTTCGCGAAATGATATATAATTTTTGTTATATATTTTGACGTCCGCTTCGCCGGCTGTTCGAGCCTCCCTCACCAAATACGCCGACGACGTCACGCGCCGTACAGAAGAAGATGGTTGTTGCTACGGGTAAACCCCCGAATCTGTCGGTAATAATGGGAACCTAGCGCCGGGATCAGAGTGTACCTCTCTCGTTGGCGCCTTACACCGTGGATTCTCCGCCGCCGGACCTGCAATCCTGATCTGCAATTTTATCGCCACCCGTCTTCCTCCAAAAGGGCATAAAGTATTCCCTTTCAGAGCGCACTTCGCGGTTTATATCATGACCGTGAAGAGCTAACCAAGACCACCAGAATCTCACCGTTATGGCAAGCAACAGCACCTCTCGTCCTTATTCCTTGTTCACACCACAGCCACCACGCTCAACCTCCGCCAAGCACCTGTACGCCGCGACTCTCTCTCTCTCTCTCTCTCTCTCTCTCTCTCTCTCTCTCTCTCTCTCTTGTATTACTGATCGAAGTAGGTTTTAAAATTGCCTTTAGTATATTTGCAAGACAAAATAAATTATAAAAAGTAGACGAATTTGTGAACTTTTAGTTGAGAATCAATTCAATTAACTCATGAATGTGATTGCAAAGCAAATATGTCTGAAGGAAAATATTCGAATATAACGTATGTTAATAAATAATACATTATACAATAAAGTAGTAATTCCAACTGATTATCAATGTTTCTGAAAAAACTTATTTAATATAAATTGAAAGACTCTAATATATTTTGTTTTCTTTTTTAATTATGAATCTTATATTTTGAAAATGCTTTTTTCTTGTATGAGTCCACACATGGACCAAATGATGTGAAAATAAACTCGGCTGTTTGTAAATGATCTCATTACTTATATACAACTATAAACAACTTATTATCAATAAATGTATATCCAATATTAGATTTATATTTATTATAGGATTAAAGTCATAGAATGAAAAGAGAGAAGCAATGTAGAAAATAACGTATATATTTGTAAAAAACATTTAATTTTTAACAATACTTTTCTATTAATAATAACTAAAAATTATGTGAAAATAATAAAATGAATATACTAAAATGATGATGATTATGATGATGATAAAGTATTAGAATTAATAATTCTAATTATAAGGTTTATATTTTGAATGATCATTCAAATTAGTCGATAGTACTATAAACTATAAATAACTTATTATCAATAAAAGTATATCCAATATTAGATAAAATATTATATTATAAATAACTAAAATTTAAGATATTAAATTATTAAGTAATCAAATATAAACAAGTAAATATAGAAACGTGAAATTGCATACAATAATTGTCGATCAATTCGATTTTTTTTGCCAATATTCAATTTAATATGAATATAATTATTTTTATACAATGAAGAACAATATAAATAAACTAATAATAATAATTTTATACTTACACTTCTTAGGAATTAATTTTAAACTCCCGCTAATAATTGTGATTTAAACAATGTACTACTCCCAATTCCAAAAAAGACCTTAGGATTCGTACTATACGGAAAAAAGACCTTAGGACTCGTATTATACGGATTTTACGAAAGAAGCGAATTTTTATATACATATATATATTATGGATTAGCATAATCTATATATAATAAATATATATAATAATAAATGTGTGATTTGTGTGTATGCTATATACAAAATATAATTCTATACTTACACTTTTGGAACTTCTGTAGAACTTTGTATAGCGTTTTATGCTTTAAAATTTATATATATTTTTACATTTTTTTTAATTATTTAATGCAAATATTTTATCTTTAAAATGGTATTAAAATCATTCTATCAATTCTATATTCTATATTTTAGTAGTTGGTGTTAGGCTTTGGTCTGTTATCGAAAATCTTTTACCTTTCTTGTATATTATATTATTTATAATAAATTAGTTTACTTTTTATATATTTTTTATATTCTTTTACTTAAAAATTTTTACAATAATGATAGAACTGAGGAATTATAATTCCGTATACATTTTTACAAATTCTACTATATAGTTTTTAGCTTAGTAAAATATTTGAAAAATTCCTTCAAATTTGTAATGTATAGTATTGTTTGCAGTCTTAAGAAACTTTGTTGATTTCAGTTTATTATAAAAACAGACACGATAATTAAAGTAATTAAATCAGTATAGTATCATATTTAAAGAACATATAATAAATCATTTATAATCATAATTGTATATTATTTAATATATATATCATTGAAACAGAGATGTTTCGAACAACTTGTCAGATTTATATAAAAAACTGATAAAAATTCTGGATAGATAGATTAAGTGTAGATTTTGAGTCGTTGATTACTAATATTATAGTGATTGATAAGAAAAAAAGGTTTTGGAACAAATTGAATAAAAAAATATAGATCATATCAAAATATAATACTTAATTTCTATGCAATTTTTCTCTAAAAGAAAAAAATAAAATCGAATACAAAACAATCAATTGAAAAAGAAATTGCAGTAAAAAATTTGGTGAAAAAAATTGTGAGATAAAAAAATTTTATATAAATCAAACCAGTTTAAAAAACATAAGAAAAAATTTAAAAAAAAGTAGTTAAAAAATAAAAAAAAATTTTTGAATAAAACTGATTTCAACGAAATAGATTAAAAGAAAATTGGTTTTAAAAAATGTAAAAAAAAGTACGAAATGTCGATAGACTACTACCGTATAATAATCTGCTTATTATCTCTGCTAAACTATACATGCTGTTATTTATGAGGATACATATAAAATGCATTTACCCATTTGTTTTAATGGTCCATAGTTGTTAGCTGTAATTTCGTTACATTATTTTTTGTCAAGCTACTTCGGAATATTTCTGAAAAATATTTTATATAAATATTGCTCTTATATACGAACATTTTTTTGTTTTTCTACGAAAACATTTACATATATGATATAAATATTTTTAGTTTATGGATTAAAAATCTACAAATGTATTATTATTAGCTAAAATCATAGTAATAAACGGCAATGAATTAATAGAATAAAACTTATGTTTTATATAAAATTGTTTGATAGATAGGTCTCTTAAAAATAAAATTTTTTATGTACAGCTGGTTCCGTTACCATTTTGAGGATACAAAAATCTGACATTTTTGTACATGATTTACATAATTTACAAACATCATTTACATGAGTGTACAGTCTTATAGCAAATACTGTTGGGGCTGTTTATTTGCTGATTTGTTTACTGTTTTTAGAAATATCTCTGTATTCAATTTTTTATATTAAAGATTATACTTTTAAGATTATAAACGATTTATTATATGTTCTTTAAAATCTTATACTATCATTTTCAGAATAAAATAAATTATTGCAATTACTCTATAATATATACATAAGTAATTCAGATAATTTTTTTTTAAAAATTTCTTCGATATTCGTGACGTAACAATAACTATATATATATAGACATAGTTGTACGCTTCTGTCCAATGCGACGTTGCTCTTTTCGTTTTAATCATACGGAGGCTAAGCAAAATAATATCAATATGCGCACGAGCATCAGAAAACAACTCAGACCCAAACTCTCATGCCAGCTTCATAATGCAGACGAATTTTTGATTCTGCAGAATATCAAGACTTTCCTTTCTTACATTGTAGAAATTTCAAATTGAGACTTATGATTTTGTGCTAAAATGGATATTCCTTAATTAGTTTAAAAAATGTAATTTTAATATTTAATGCTTATATTATATTGTAGTAAATAACGCGTAGGAACAAAAAGAGAAAATCCATTAATTGTCTTAAATAATAAAAATATAAATAATAATATAAATCAAAAATGGAAAATGAAATTCTTGAAATTAAATGCTAAAATAAAATAAAATAAAACTATAGAAGTTTTTAAACTTAGTTAAAAAACTAAGTTTAAATGTTATACGTTATCTAAATTATAACTACAATATACGAGATTTACATTCTACAACGGTTTACAATAGGATAGAATTTAAATTTTTGTATTTTCTACAATATGCATTATCAATAAAAAATGTATAAGTATTTTAAATAATTATAAGTAATGACACGAGCTTAAAGATATTTTTAAAAAATACAAATATAACGTAGATTTTAATGTCAACGTAGTTAATCAACCCATATCTGTGATACTACGTACTAAATATAATTCATAAATCACATATATTATTCCTAGTTTCCTTCACATTCAAAGAGCATACTTTTCATTTATATTTATTTTAACCTACTCTATATTGTTACTTATTGACATTTTAAACAATTAGTGTAATTCCGATTTAACACAAAGATTGGTCTAAGACATAGAGTCCTTTTCTGAATAATTTTTACATTTTTTAAAACCAATTTTCTTTTAATCTATTTCGTTGAAATCAGTTTTATTCAAAAAATTTTTTTTATTTTTTAACTACTTTTTTTTTTATTTTTTTCTTATGTTTTTTAAACTGGTTTGATTTATATAAAATTTTTTTATCTCACAATTTTTTTCACCAAATTTTTTACTGCAATTTCTTTTTCAATTGATTGCTTTGTATTCGATTTTATTTTTTTCTTTTAGAGAAAAATTGCATAGAAATTAAGTATTATATTTTGATATGATCTATATTTTTTTATTCAATTTGTTCCAAAACCTTTTTTTCTTATCAATCACTATAATATTAGTAATCAACGACTCAAAATCTACACTTAATCTATCTATCCAGAATTTTTATCAGTTTTTTATATAAATCTGACAAGTTGTTCGAAACATCTCTGTTTCAATGATATATATATATATATATATATATATATATATATATATATATATATATATATATATTAAATAATATACAATTAAGATTATAAACGATTTATTATATGTTCTTTAAATATGATACTATAATTTTCAGAATAAAATAAATTCTTGCAATTACTCTATAATATACATAAGTAATTCAGATAATTTTTTTTAACAATTTCTTCAATAGATAATTTCATCATAAGTGAGGTTGTGTCCACAATCACTGTAATATTATAAATAAACAAACAGAATAATTTCGTTATTAATGTATACAGAAAATGACTCTATGATATAGATTAATCTTTGTGTTAAATCGGAATTACACGAATTGTTTATCAATATTTATATCATATCAATAAGTAATAATACAGAGTATTTTTGATTTATAATTATTATTTATATTTTTATTATTTGAGACAATTAATAGATTTTCTCTTTTTGTTCCTACGCGTTATTTACTACAATATAATATAAGCACTAAAAATTAAAATTAAATTTTTAAAATTAATTAAAGAATATCCATTTTAGCACAAAATCATACTACTCAATTTGAAATTTCTACAATGGAAAAAAGGAAAGTCTTGATTTTCTGCAGAATCAAAAATTCGTCTGCATGATAAAGCTGGCATCGGAGCTGGGTCTGAATTGCTTTTTGATACTCGTGCGCATATTAGATGTTTTGGCTTAGCCTCTGTAATGATATAAACGAAAACGACAACGTCGCATTGGACAAAAGCGTATAACTATATCTATATATATTTAATGTCTTCGTCACAGCTTGTGACGTAGGCAAATGCGCACATTAATTTATGCTGACGTAGCTGTGACGTCGCGTTGGCGCGTTAGTGTAGCAGTTGAGCCTGTTGGGGACGCATGCTCCCGGCGCTTTACAGATAAGAGATATAATAAAGATATAAGAGATATTATAAAGTCTTCGCCCATACTGTAATTATGCGAATATTGACTTTCTGATAAAAAGCTCAAAATCGTCGAGCCTTTCGTATATGGCATCGGCAATCTCTCCTTATTATCTCTGGACTCATCAGTAAGGCATTGTTGATAACCTCTGCCTTAGACGCGGTCATATGGACCGGGTCAAGGGCTTATATATTAACCGGAGGCCTGTGTGGTCGCTCACGGATTAACTAAGGTGCGAAGCTGCCCTCTGTTGGCAGACTTGGCATGTGGGTACCCGACAATAATATATATTTTTTACAATTTCGACTCATGATTTGGTAACTAATTTCAGATCATGCATTTTAAAAAGGCATACGCCTCAGCGGCTGGCTGCGGCGGAGCGCTCGTTCACCTAAATAGCCGTCCGGTCTTGTTATATGGGCTCTGGCAATCTCTCCCTATTATATTTAATTCTAGTAACCAGAGATAATAAGGAGAGATTTGCCGATGTCATATACAAAAGGCTCGACAATTTTCGACCGCCGTCAAAGTGCGCCCTCCATAAGGCGAACTGCTACACTAACGCGCCATATGGGATATAGAATTCTGGTATTTATGACCAAATATACGAATGGTCGATGATTTAAAAGATTTGTAAAGACATCAAAATTTTTGTTGGTTTCAACATTGTTGAATGAACTTATACTAAGAGAAATTTGACACCAATAAATAATAAAATAGTTTGCTGTTAAACATGTTTTTAATTTATAAACAAATCAATAATATATTCTTTCTTAGTTTACATATACAATTAATATAAAATATTCAATTTAGTGGCAAAAAATAAAGAGCGAGTTTTATTTTGCATATAGAAGGAAGGTACAATGTTCATTTTTTATATGTATATCAACAACTTTGCTTATACTACAATATGTTATTTGCATATGATTTTAAATTTCTTTTCGAACTACACCATAAATTTCTGTTTGTTTCTGTATATTTTAATCAAATTATACAAGAAGAGTTCCACGTCACTAAGTAATAAAATAGTATCACTTGTGCAACAATGTTCTAAATATAGAAGCAAATTAATATTATAATGTTTCTTATTTGGCATAAAATTGTTTGCCAATCATTTAGTGCCTAACATTTATTTTATTTGATTTTAGCATTTAATTTCAAGAATTTAATTTTCTATTTTTGATTTATATTATTATTTATATTTTTAATTAATGAAACAATTAATGGATTTTGAAATTTGAAATTAATCAATATGAAATTTCCACAATATTGGAGTTTGGGTCTGATTTATGTTCTGATGTTCGTGTGTATATTAGATATTATTTATCTTAGCTCCTGTGTGACTATATCTATATATACTTATTGCCTAGGTCATAGCTCGTAACGTAGGCAAATGCACGCACTAATTTATGCTGACGTAGCTGTGACATTGCATTTAGGCGTAGTGTAGCAGTTGGCCCTATGAAGGGCGCAAGTTCACGGCGGTCGAAAATTTTCGAGCCTTTCGTATACGGCATCGGCAATCTGTTCTTCTTATCTCTGTAGTAATTAGTGGCCAAAGTTTCACGAAGATGGCGCAAGTAGAATGGATTTCATATCCGTAATCTTTCAACTTTTGGGGCAAATCATGTACATCATTACCGTATACATCAGATAGAATCAATGTGAACGTTGCTGAATGCTTCCTCTATGTCATGTGTCCATCTACTATAACGCACAGCACTTTTTTCGATATGTGGCTGACAGCTAAGCATTTTACGTAAATCTTCATTAATTTTCCATTAAACCCTATGTTCTTTATTATTTTCAGAGATTTTCATATCAAAATAAGCATAATGCACTCTGGTCCCGCAGAGTTATACATTTCAAAAATACTAATTATACACTATATTTTCTCTTGTCACTATCTTTTCTGCTCATTATCATTTTATGATATAAGGTAATCTCGCATTAGGAATATCGTTTTCAGGAAGTGTGTCTTCTAATACCTCGCAGGTGTCGTTTCCAGCGTCAAACCATGAGTCACCCTTTTTCTTGATACTCCTTAGGAAGCTCATTTTTTTAGTTCTTTTCTGAATATCTTTCTCAATGTAGATGCCTTATTTGTATCCTTAAGTAATTAGCTAAAACATTTAATTGATGCCCATTTAGTTATCCTAAATTTTTCTTTGTATATATTAAAGTTGGTTTTATAAACTTGCCAGCTCTATATTATTTTGTCTTTCTTGGGTACTCATAGAAGTTTTTTGTACTTAGACGTTTGAATTCTCTTATTAAAGCCATTATGCTTATAAATATGCCTGGAACATAGAACATCTACATATTTTTAAAAACTGAATCGCAATATTATTTTATAGAAGCGTTCTAACTTTTATGACATTAAAAGTGAATATTCTAAAAATCTATTCAGAATAAATCTTATTGTATATAGGAAATTCTCACTTCATTAGCATTTTCTCCACAACAAATAGTATTTACAATACATAAAGTTGCAGTCGTGACTACAAAATTGTATAAATATGACGGAGCTGGTTAAACTGAAATTATTGTTGTTCAATTACAGTTGGTATGTATATGCTTAATTATTTTGATTTTAAAAGTATTTTTTCTCTATTTAATATATTTTAAAGAAAAATTTTTAAACGAATTTTTGTCAATTTACGAATGAAATAAGTTTCCTTCTTTTCTCAACTATTACATTCAAATGAACTTTTTTTTCTTTTGTTCATATAAATTTAATTTATAGACTAATGCCAAATTTAGACAATAGAAACCTAAAAAAGAAAAAAATATTGGGAAATACTAAATATGTTTTGTTACTACGATACCAAATATGTGCTCTATTATTTTAATGCAAACATTTCCTTTACTAATTTATCCGCTACCAAATCGAAATTCTCTGCAAATTCCTTATAAATGTTGAAAATTGCACATTGATTTAATATATTTCGTTAGATTTGGAAAATATCGTATTATGTTTTCAGATACCTCAAAGATAAAAATGACTTATACTTCCCCACTTGTTCATTTTTAAATGCGAGCAAGGAATCGCAGAATTTACATACATAAAATTTTTTCTAGAAAATATTTTCAGAAAATAGAAATTTCAAAAAGTGAACTCATACAATAATTGAACGAAATATTGACTTTCTGATAAATGTATATAAATATCTAATATACGTTAAAGATCATGTTCATGAAATTTAAACTTTAAAAACTTGTATTATAAAATAAATTGTTAAAGAAGGTAATCGTATGCACGATTCGTATATAATTTAATAATAATTTTGTATGCCTTTAAACTAAATATAGCTTCATTTTTTAGACGAATAATAGTAATATGATTTTCGATTAATAATAGTAGCTTTATGTTATTAATGCAAAGTAAAGGCTACAGTTATAGTTATTTCAAATTTTGTAAAATTAATCTTTACAGATAAGAGATATTATAAAGTCTTCGCCCATACTGTAATTATGCGAATATTGACTTTCTGATAAAAAGCTCGAAATCGTCGATCCTTTCGTATTTGGTATCGGCAATCTCTCCTTATTATCTCTGCTAGAATAATACCTATATGTTTATTACGCACATATTAGAAAATATAGCCTCTGTGTATTTTTATAATTTTTAAGATATATGATGCGTGAAATTTAATATATTTGTTTAAGTCACTTCTAATTTGGTATTTTTTATATTAGTGATAGGAGTAGGTTTTAAAATTGCCATTAGTATATTTGCAAGACAAAATAAATTATAAAAAGTAGACGAATTTGTGAACTTTTAGTTGGGAATAAATTCAATTAACTCATGAAAATGATTGCAAAGCAAATATATCTGTAAAAGAAATGAAATCCATAAAAAGTTTTAAGAAAATAAATAAGACATTCCCGCCGTGTTCTTCATATATCATTGGCACTAATCCCTATAAAGAAAATTATTAATGAATATAAAATAGATTAAAATAATTCGAATATAACGTATGTTGATAAATAATACATTATTATACAATAAAATTAGAATTTACAAAAGGTAATGCTGCTATTAAAAAATAATTGAACTGATTTATTTATTTATTATCTACATTAATTAATTTTCAACGAATAGTTGTAATTTCAACTTATTATCCAAATTTCTGTACAAAATTATTAAATATAAATTAAAAGGATCTAATATATTTTGTTCTCTTTTTTAATTATGTATCTTGTATGTTGAAAATAATTTTTTTCGAGGCGAAGAATGTAGAAATCTACTAGAATATTTGGATGATCTCTTCATTTTTTAAAACTATTTGCAGATCAAAATTAGCATCTAGTCAAATAAATATTGTTTTGTATATACATAAGTTTCTTTTCATAAAGTTATAATCATTTTTACATACATAAAAAAATTCAACCGTAGATGATTTTAGAGCATAAAATATTAAATAATAGTTAGTATCGATACAAATTTTAAACTATTGAATCTAGTAAATCTAATTATAAAAATAGACAGTAAAGGTCGTTAAATTTTTAAAAATTTTTAATAATTTATTACGGTTTAGTTTTTTCTAGAAAGTCACAACAGCAACTACTTCAAAATGAAAACGGCACTCTTTCTACTAATGTCCACGTTTTTAGCGATCAATATGGACTTTGCAATAGGTGCTTGCCAGACTGGATGGTGTATTCCACCTGGCGTCAAAGAATCACCCGGTTGTAAAGAGTCTTGTGGACCAACGAGCATTGGCTTTTGTACACCAAATGGGGCTTGTATGTGTCCATGTGAAGCATCATCTTCGGAAGTATAATCATAAAGTTCGGATCAAATGTAGTGCTCACGCTGGCAGTAGTGAAGTTATTATCGATTTATTGGATGAAACAACTGTCTAAATATTATAGTATTTCAATGCATTGATACATTCTAAGAAGTAGTAGAAAAATAAATGAGTTTATTCCATTTATGAAATTATTAATGTTATTAACCTCAAATATTAATTTTAAGTTCTCATGTAATTAGCATTAAAAAAAATTATTTTTTGTGATAGATTTGAATTGATCAGTTTAATATACGTAGGAAAATTTATTACTCTCTTAACCGTCAAAGGGTCTAGTGCTGAAGTATGGATTTAATTCTCGCTTATACTCCCTATGGCAGCTTGGTACGTTAATAAAGTTATTATCTTATTTATTATTTCATGTTTCTTGTCTGATAGTACATATTATCGTCTCAAGGATTTTGGCTCAGATGCCTGTTAACTCTCATCACATAAGAAAAAAATTAAAATATGAAAATAGTCGTAAGAAATGAGTATAATATACTAGATAAAATAATGTAAAGATCTTAAATCTTGAAAAATAATATAAATTATTACTTCTTTATTTGAAGTTAAAATTTAAAAAATTGAATACTATTAGGAGTGTGAATAAGTCTTTCCCGTTTTTTGTAAGAGATAAAAATTACGATTTGTTTCAATAATTAGTGTTTGAAATATACATTAGTTTCTGCTAATAAAGCTATAACTCATTACTTTTCTATAAATAAAAAAAAATATTTCAACCAGAAACAATAGTGGCGCATAAATGTTAAATAATAATTAGAGTTTATTCAAAATACTATACTATTGTCTGTCTATGAGAAAATAAAATTAAATCTGAAGAGATACGGTGGCAAGAAAACTGATAAAAGACAAAAGTAAGAACAAATAAAATAAAAAACCAAAAAGGATTAAATTCGAATTATTGTATTTGTTCTCCAAATACACTAATGGATGAATTTTCATACGTATTAAATTGTTCCCCTTTTCTCTTTCTCTCCACGAACAAGCCTGTTTTCAATGTAAAGTTAGACGGCGATTATAAAATTGTATAAATACGACAAAACCAGCTCAAGTTCCATTTTTCGCTGCGAAGTTAAGTAGTTAGTCCTTGGTAGGTATAAGCTTAACTTACTTTTACTTTGAAACTATTTTTTCTGCTTTATGAATCTTGAATTCAAATTTACATAATATTCTACATATTGTCCATTTTACGAGTTTAACCTTTTCTTCATTTTTCTCAGCTGCTTCATATTAGTAATTAATATATATAACTAGTTAAATCGCACTGTATAAAAGCTGTGATATATTATGATATTTTGCGATATAGTATATTAAATAATCCATTCTATCTTTATTTCATATATGACAAAATCAAATAATTTTCTTCTCCGCCAATTGATTAAAATATAACTTTATATATTTCATTTATGGTGTCTCTAAATCTAAATTTGGCAAAAGAATTACAAAATCTATTATGGTGCTTTCAGTACGAAGTATTAAATATAACAATCAAAACAAACTTTGTATATGACAAATTATGTGATTTGTTTCATTTTTTAGCATTACTATTTTCAACCCTAAAAATAAAAAATTCCATACGACTTAACTTACATGTAACTAAATTACATTAACCATTTAATTTAAATGTTATTGTTGAATTTTCTATATTTTTAAGCCAGGTTATTTAATAAAAATTAATTTACTGAACTAAATCTTCATAAAACACTTTACGGTATATGATATTGAGTTTGACAATAGAAATTGGTATTATTATCTTGTATTCTTATAAAGCTTTAGATTTTATTGGCTACGATTCATAATCTACATTTTTTAATTAAGTTTTTTTTCAATTCGTTAGTTATATTTCAGAATTTATGCAGTAATATAAATGAAATATTTCTTACAGTGATCTGATATATTACATCATAATAAGTGTGGACATTTCATATTACATAAATATAACGATAGAATTACATAATATTTCAATTACATAACTGAGATACGAGGGTGGATTGATAAGTTTCTGGCCTAACCAGGAGATGGCGTTACTAGGCCTACCTTGAGATGGCGTTCTATAGTACCATCCTGAGATAGCTTGTAGCTATAGTTTCAGTCCGATCGCCATGTTAGTTTAGGTTGGAGAGCACGCTGAACAAGACGCCTCTGTGTTTTTCGTAAAAATGGAAAAGCTGGAAAATCGTGCTGTCATCAAATACTTTTATTTGAAGGGGTTAACGCCGAAGGAAATGGTCTCAACACTGGGGACATCCTCCTCATCGTATTCAACCGTTAAGCAGTGGGTTTCTGAGTTTAAAAAGGGCCGTATGAGCACCTCTGATGAGCCTCGCTAAGGAAACCCCATTGAGGTCACAACTCCAGATATGATCGAAAAAATCCATCAAATAGTGCTAAAAGACCACAGATGAAAAGTGCGTGAGATAGCTGAGACCTCTAAGATGTCATATGAACACGTACAAAATATTTTGCACCAACATTTGTATATGGAAAAACTCTGTGCACGATGCGTGCCGCGTTTGCTAACAGTCGACCAAAAATTGATTCGAAAGAACATTTCTACCGGCAATTTGGCTTGTATAAGCGTAATCCAAGCGAATTTTTGCGTCGATTCGTAACCGTTGACGAAACTTGGATCCACCGCTACACTCCTGAAACCAAACAACAGTCTAAACAGTGGATTGGACCAGGGGAACCAACTCCAAAGAAGGCAAAAACAATTTTTTCGGCGAACAAGGTTATGGCTACTGCTTTTTGGGATGCAAGAGGTATTATCTACATTGATTACCTTGAAAAGGGTAAAACTATCGCTGGTCAATACTGGTCAGACTTAATGCAATGTTTGAGCCACGAAGTGAAAATTAAACGACCTCATCTGGCGAAGAAAAAATCTTGTGTCATCTCGATAACGCACCAGCGTTCACGTCAATCGTTGCGATGACGAAAATCAACGATCTGAAGTTTGAATTGATACCGCATCCTCCCTACTCTCCAGACCTAGCCCCGATATGCCAACGTCTTCATCAACTTCTCTGATAGTGATTCGACGATATTTCACACAATATCTTTCACAGTTTACACGTTTTAGTTATTTAAGTTATTTATTTGTTTAAGTCACTTCTAATTTGGAATTTTCTATATTAGTGATCGGAGTAGGTTTTAAAATTGCCTTTAGTATATTTGCAAGACAAAATAAATTATAAAAAATAGACGAATTTCTGAACTTTTAGTTGGGAATAAAGTCAATTAACTCATGAAAGTGATTGCAAAGCAAATATATCTGTAAAAGAAATGAAATCCATAAAATGTTTTAAGAAAATAGATAAGACGTGCCCGCCGTGTTCTTCACATATCATTAGCACTAATCCCTATAAAGGAAATTATTACTGAATATAAAATAGATTAAAAATATTCGAACATAACGTATGTTAATAAATAATACATTATTATACAAAAAAGTAAGAATTTACAAAAGGTGATGCTGCTATTAAAAAATAATTGAACTAATTTATATATTATTTTCTACATTAATTAATTTTTATCGATAAGTAGTAATTTCATCTTATTATCAATGTTTCTGTACAAAATTATTAAATATAAATTAAAAGACTCTAATATATTTTTTTCTTTTTTAATTATGTATCTTGTATTTTGAAAATAATTTTTTTCGAGGCGAAGAATGTAGAAATCCACTAGAATATTTGGATGATCTCTTCATTTTTAAAACTATTTGCAGATCAAAATTAGCATCTAGTCAAATAAATATTGTTTTGTATATACATAAGTTTCTTTTCATAAAGTTATAATCATTTTTACATACATAAAAAAATTCAACCGTAGATGATTTTAGAGCATAAAATATTAAATAATAGTTAGTATCGATACAAATTTTAAACTATTGAATCTAGTAAATCTAATTATAAAAATAGACAGTAAAGGTCGTTAAATTTTTAAAAATTTTTAATAATTTATTACGGTTTAGTTTTTTCTAGAAAGTCACAACAGCAACTACTTCAAAATGAAAACGGCACTCTTTCTACTAATGTCCACGTTTTTAGCGATCAATATGGACTTTGCAATAGGTGCTTGCCAGACTGGATGGTGTATTCCACCTGGCGTCAAAGAATCACCCGGTTGTAAAGAGTCTTGTGGACCAACGAGCATTGGCTTTTGTACACCAAATGGGGCTTGTATGTGTCCATGTGAAGCATCATCTTCGGAAGTATAATCATAAAGTTCGGATCAAATGTAGTGCTCACGCTTGCAGTAGTGAAGTTATAATCGATTTATTGGATGAAACAACTGTCTAAATATTATAGTATTTCAATGCATTGATACATTCTAAGAAGTAGTAGAAAAATAAATGAGTTTATTCCATTTATGAAATTATTAATTTTATTAACCTCAAATATTAATTTTAAGTTCTCATGTAATTAGCATTAAAAAAAATTGTTTTTGTGATAGATTTGAATTCATCAGTTTAATATACGTAGGAAAATTTATTACTCTCTTAACCGTCAAAGGGTCTAGTGCTGAAGTATGGATTTAATTCTCGCTTATACTCCCTATGGCAGCCTGGTACGTTAATACAGTTATTATCTTATTTATTATTTCATGTTTCTTCTCTGATGGTACATATTTTCGTCTCAAGGGTTTGGCCCAGGTGCTTATCGAATCTCATAGCATGTGAAAAAAATTAAAATATGAAAATAATCTTAAGAAATGAGTATAATATACTAGATAAAATAATGTAAAGATCTTAAATCTTGAAAAATAATATAAATTATTACTTTTTTATTTTAAATTAAAATTTGAAAAATTGAATACTATTATTTATTCGAAATAAAGAAATGTGTACATATTTAATTTAAACTAATCTTTCCATTTTAAATATATTACACATATTTTAAATTTCCATATATGAATTCTGCTTCATATTTCGGTTATTTATAAGTGGGAATGAAATAAAATTTGGAGATAAAATAAAAATGTTTTGAATAAATTTTATATAGAATTTTTGAGATATTAACTAGCCTTACATGCTAGTATTCAGTTAAATATACCCACTAAAATACTAAATAATATCTAAAATATAAACAATGGAGGGTGGATTGATAAGTTTCTCGCCTAACCAAGAAATGGCGCTACTAGGCCTACTTTGAGATGGCGTTCTATAGTACCATCGTGTCATCAAATACTTTTATTTGAAGGGGTTAACGCCGAAGGAAATGGTCTCAACATTGGGGACATCCTCCTCATCGTATTCAACCGTTAAGCAGTGGGTTTCTGAGTTTAAAAAGAGCCGTATGAGCACCTCTGATGAGCCTCGCTAAGGAAACCCCATTGAGGTCACAACTCCAGATATGATCGAAAAAATCCATCAAATAGTGCTAAAAGACCACAGATGAAAAGTGCGTGAGATAGCTGAGACCTCTAAGATGTCATATGAACACGTACAAAATATTTTGCACCAACATTTGTATATGGAAAAGCTCTGTGCACGATGCGTGCCGCGTTTGCTAACAGTCGACCAAAAATTGATTCGAAAGAACATTTCTACCGGCAATTTGGCGTTGTATAAGCGTAATCCAAACGAATTTTTGCGTCGATTCGTAACCGTTGACGAAACTTGGATCCACCACTACACTCCTGAAACCAAACAACAGTCTAAACAGTGGATTGGACCAGGGGAACCAACTCCAAAGAAGGCAAAAACAATTTTTTCGGCGAACAAGGTTATGACTACTGTTTTTTGGGATGCAAGAGGTATTATATACATTGATTACCTTGCAAAGGGTAAAACTATCACTGGTCAATGCTACGCAGACTTATTGCAACTTTTCAGTCACGAAGTGAAAATTAAACGACCTCATCTGGTAAAGAAAAAAATCTTGTTTCATCACGATAACGCACCTGCGCACACGTCAATCTTTGCGATGGCAAAAATCAAGGATCTGAAGTTGGAATTGATGCCGCAGCCTCCTTACTCTCCAGACCTAGCCTCGAGCGACTATGATCTGTTTCCTTACCTCAAAAAATCGCTTGGCGGTAAGAGATTTGCGGACTATGAAGAAGTAATCGAAGCTGTAAATGGGTATTTTGAGAAGTTTGACGAATCAGTCTATAGATATGGCATTACTAGACTAGAACACCGCTAGAAGAAATATATCAGCCTTGGAGGAGATTATGTTGAGAAATAAAAAAAAAATTCTTAAAAACGTTGTTTTTCTTGGTCAGGCTGGAAACTTATAAATCCACTCTCATAATCTATTAAGGTTTCCTTCTTAGATCTCAGTTATAAATAGGAAAAAAAACTGAATCCGAGAAGGATTCTCTTCTAAATTTCCATACTAGTTATACTGATCAGAAAAAAATACTAAATCAACAAGAACTACAAGCATATCTTAATGCTAATCTGCATTTTCTAAGAAGAAATAATATAGTCTATTTTCATAATTTTTATAATTTTTAAAATATATCTCGTATAAAATATGTCTCGTTCATTTTTTGTTTTTTGTGTTAGTGACCGAAATTGTTTTTAGTTTAAGGATTTTGGCCCAGGTGTTTATCGAATCCCATCACTTATGTTATACCAATTGACATTGAGCTATGTCTAATCAATGAGCTTTTCAATGTGACTTAAAACTGTTCCTGTTATTTTTTGAACCTTGCGCGGTAGTAGAGGGCGTGCTCAATGTTATCGTGTATTCCAGGAAATATTGAGCACTGTTTTTATGCTTTCAATGTTAGTAACTGTGAAGGTAGCTGTGCTCAGTAAGGAATTGTGTAAGGAGGCTATTAAAGAATCTGTATGGCTAGCCTGTCCACTCAATTAGAATGAGAATGGCACTGTGAGTGTACTCATTATTAGCTGTGTTCGTTGCCACTCAGCTATGGCCCTGTTCAAATATTTTGTATGACTATCTCCAAGTTCACCTCTTGTATTGGGAAGGGCTGATTTTGTACTCTAGTGACACTCTAGTATTGTTACCAAAAAGCATTCACTCAACACATTTCCCTTTTGAATTAAAGAAAAAACCACACCACTGTGATATTTTTCAATAATATAATTATAACATATTTTTTACATATCGTTACAACAATATCATTATTTAGATGTATTACAATTTTGACAATTTATAACGTATTTATTTTTCAAATTATACCATTATTCCAAACTTATTTTATAACTATTAAATCGAATTGGTGCTTTAGATTTTCTTACAGATCTACGCAATAGAATGTTTTATTTTGTGTTGTATTCATATATTCTGCTACCATGCCTTTATCCTGAACATTAAATTTTTTAACTAACTCACCATAGACTGTGCCTTGATTGCGATTAGCGTTATTAGGTATATACGTATTTGCGCCATTGGTCGGCATTTCAGTAATATTTTTCGGAAATACATGTGTATCATTAAAATGATATACCTGCCGGTATAAGGTTTTAAAGTAGATAATATATAAGAGTATTATATTACCTCTTTTTACTGTAACCAGTGCGCCCAATTTCAGGAATATAATATCTTAAAAAAGTATTTTTACAGTGCCTAATAATTCCATTAAATTCTATTAAATTCTTCAAAGGACAAATTTCAAAGTATCTCGAATAATAATTCGTAAAAATGAAATACTACTGCTTAGATAAAAAGAAATTCATTCTCACTTTTTTTCATGGTCTGTCCAAAAATTTTTTTATGGTAACTGATTCACGTATATTCAGCCTCTCCTCTATACAGGTAAGACAATTTTATATTAAATTCTTTAAATGTGAACTTCAACCCGACCAGCATATAGTTTCGTTTGCTCTCATTCTATATTTAAATGTTCCTAAATGAATTTCATGAATTTTATTTAATAATTAAAGTTGAAGAAATGGAGGAATAACCAATCATGATTTATACAATAATAAATTATCACAAATTGAAAAATCATTTTTATATTCATAATACCGCCTCATTTGATGACTTATTTTATATTTACAAGGCCATGATGAAATACAATAATCTTTTATTTGCATGCATATCAGATCATTTTCCTGTTCTATGTTTATTTTCTCTATGTATTCGAATTTTACCGGCAAATTACTAATAACAAAATTAATATATAAATCTATTTTCTCTGGAAAATTACCAGTATCATATCTTTATTTTTATTTATAACTGTTTTCCTGGTATATATTGTATAATGCACTAAAATCCCATTAATCTTAGCCTAATTCTTTATAATCTTGGAATCAACTGATTTAATCTTTACTTTGCAATACTTGTGAGAGTGGCTTATTATCAATTTCGAATTTAATTTTTACCTCTCATTATATAGTCTCGGTTAAATCTTTTGATTGTAAATTCCAGTGCTAACGCTTCTTTCTCAATTTGTCTATATCGTCGTAAAATGTTCTAAAGTTGGAGCTTTTCTTAACATTCTTTTTATTTCATTAAACTTCTTGTACTGCTCTTCAATCCATAATTTTTTTTTTCATTTTTTAATAACGAATGTAGCAGTTTAAGAATTTTTGACTATTTGAGATGATTTTACCCACACAATTTACCACTCCTGAAAATTGCATAAGTGTGTCTCTATTTTTCGGAATTTTCTAATAGCTTCTAGTAGATATGTCCTAAAAATATTATCTCCTTTGCGACATATACACATTTTTTTTATTTAAAGTTATACATTCTTCTATAATACGATTAAGAACGTGTTTAGGAATTTTGTCACGCTCTTCTGTTCTTTTCGCATATATGAAAATATAATTTCTATGTATTAATATATTACAGCATTTACTAAGTTAGCAAGTAAATGTGAGAAAAATTTCGAAAAATAATAAGTAGCACATGTGATACCGAATGGTAACCGCGTATACATAAATTTACTAAATTATATAAGTACTGTAGTAAGCGGTTAACTCTTTCCGTAAAACTTAATTTGATAATTATTTATTTACAACTTTATTTTCCTTACAGTTGCCACTATGTTTTGTTGTATCATAATAAACGAATACTCTATGTATATAATTGTTTATATCTATAATACTTTGCAATTATCCGAGAACGACTGACTCTCAAAATTATGTACAAGCACTGATGGCTATTTTGTGCATTTGTGGTGCTCTAGTATAATGTTACCGACGATCACTCATTCAACAGTTCCTGTGTAGGTGATTTTTAACTTGAATATGGCAACTAAATGAAGAAACATATGACCAAATGTGTTAATTCTAGAAATGTTCTACTCTGTTGCTGTTACATTGAAATCTCCTGCTTTCCCAAAGCATACTAGAGCTTTTCATACTTTTGACTGTAGCATTGAGAATACTTTTGAACTTAGCAATGATATCACTAGACGTTAAGTAACAAAAATATTATTATACCAGGTGTCTAAGCTCAAGTGAAACATAGTTTTGAAGAGTACATTTTGTTGTATATGTCGGGTTCACTAGTCACTCAGATTGTTATTATACGATTGTTGTTTTTGATCCAGCTTTGAATATGGAAATCTAATAGGATATACTGGTACAAAATCCAGTGGAACTACGCGAAAATTTGAATAAAACGCCAAAAATATGATTCCATGCAGCAGCTTTGGTAATCCGAAAATACTTAAACCTTCAAAGCAAAGTATTTCTGAAGTATGTGTAATATTATTTTATTTGAAGGTATAAAGTATAGATTAAGGACATAGAACCAATATAGTGAACAATGGATCTTAAGTATCTGGAAATTCCATGCATATATATTTTTATCCATCTGAAGCATGGATCTTCTGTAAAGTAAGAATATCAATATTTTTATCCCTCAGAAAAAAAGGTAGACCTTCTATGTTCAATCGACAAGTAATTATATGAAAAAATAAAATCGTACATTGTATGTACAAATAATACACTAGACACAGATTCCTTTTACTAATTCCAATAGCCAATATTGAAACTGACTGATTATTTTAAGAATTTATGAGATTAAAAAATATGTATAAATAAATAATGGCTTCAGATTATCCTTTTCAAGCATTTGAAAGATAGCATCGGATCTATTAATTGTAATTAAAATTAAACAACATACTAATCGAATTGATATATATTATTTTTCTACTTCTTTTCACAGTTTATCAATAAAATATATCGGCTATTAAAATATGCTATATCTATTTCGCAACTTTTTTGCTTCATATTATTAAAAAATATTTTTTTGAAAAACTCATCTATGGAGAAAATGACAATGACAATGACAATGACGATGATATATAATTTCTCGCAAGAGTGACCAGTAAGTGACAGCTGGCAAGAACTCTGAGCTGAACAATCCTCATCAGCGGAACCGCCACTCATCATTCTCATATTTACATTCTATGAGTTTTTCCGTATTCAGACTAAATAGTGTACCGGCTATCTTCCTAGTAGGTTAAGAATGAATGAAAGACCCTGTAAACTAACACCTCTCACATCTGTATAAAACTAGTTGACTAACAGTTAGAACATACGGATGAAGAGATCGATAGTTGGATGGGGTGCGCGAATGAGAAAAGATCATTTTATATCTATGGGCACTTCCCTCTAGGAGGGTACAGTCGTACAAATAGACAACACTCTTGGGTCACAATAAGTATGAGATCCAAAGCCAATCTAGCTTTCTCACCATTGAAAGATACCACAAAGAATAATAGAGTCCCATCAAGGTAATCGATGGCTTCGCCAAATTCCGATTCTTCTAGTATTTCCGTATGGCGTACGATTGAAGAAATCGTTTTTATTATAACTTTCTATAATTTCAACAGATTTGCCATTCCAATTTAAACGATTATAATTCGTAATAAAAATATCTTGTCCGAGTTTTTCTTAAAAAAAATTTTTAATTCACGCTTTAGTTATTACATACACTATATCATTCATTCAAGAAACTGATAATTTATAGTCAGTTTCATTTCAGTAGTAAGTGACGTGTGAATAGAGTGCACTCACTGCAGATAGTAGGTATCTTCCATTGCTCATTTATATTAAGAATGATCGTTCTAACAATCGATAGACGGTGACGCTCATGGTTGTGCTCTCAGGTTGTTTGACAAATTGCAGTTTTCACAAAACTCTCCATATGTACGTACTTTATCTGCAAGGATATTGTGACGTCCAACCACGCGGGTTGGTGTTACGCGGAGGTCACGACGGCGATTTACTGCCGTTGACCCTGCTGTTTTGCCCCCTAGTTTTTCAGCCACGCTTTCGCGTCGAAGCCGGGAATACGCGGGGCAGATCGCGAAATATTAATCGCGGCGCAGTGCGGTCAATACGCTGTTCGGTAAGGCCGCTTCCGAAGTGGCTCTATCCCGATCGTTGGGATACCCAAAGAGGCGATGGCTCTGGTATCCTTTAAGTAGTAGGGGCAGGACAGTCCTCGGCCACCACGTTGCTAGCCCACCGCGCTGAATTTGGGCCGAGACTACAATATCGGGTGACAAATTTCTTGTCTGCCCGATCAGCGTCCCCTGTCTTAAAATTTAGCGCGAATCGCGCAAGAAGGAAGAAAAGAGAAAAGGCAAAACCAAAGAAAAAGGTTAAAATTTGCTTGTACGGAACTTACTTTTTATTCAACACAAAAGTCTTTTAACCCTTTAACGCCCAACTTGACCATTTTTCGACAATATTTTCAGTGATGTGTAATACTAACTTAAAATGGTTCAAGAAATTCTTTAGATACCATTTTTAACGTAAAATTGTATGTACTTTCAGAATCTGATATTAAAATTGTCGAATAATTTAACAATAAAAAGTTATAAACAATTTTTTGCAAAAAAACGTGAATTTTTGAGAAAAAAAAATTCGTCTGACCCAAATTTTCGAATGGAAACAGGGTTCGCTCGCACGTCCAACACGTACATATTTGGTCAATGGCATGTATACTTTATTTTAAAACAGTTGCAATACCGAAATTAAAAATGGTGGCCATCCAAACAACCCTTTTTCACCAAACTTATCAAGAAAGGTTCGTGATTTTTTTTCTCGATTAGGATCGACTTAACGAAAAAAATTTATAGAACAAAAAGTTGTGAGAATTCATCAGAGAAGTCGTGGGAATTTTTTCAGACTTTTCGGAGCGACTTTTGGATTTTTGGCTATGGTCATTTTTTGATAAATACAAAAATCGCTTCGAAAATTCTGAAAAAATACACAAGTATTCTTTGATTAATTCTAAGCAATTTTTGTCCTATAACTTTTTTCTAGAGTTGGTCTTTATTGAATTAAAAATTGTTGAACATTCTTAGCCACTATTGAATGTAATGTTGCCCGGGTTTTACCACGTGGAGGTGAACGTTCATTGAAAACCCATGTTATCGGTTTTTTTTGTTGTTTTGTTTCTTGCTGTTTTTTTGTTTGTTTTTTTTTAATAATTTTTGACTCTAAATTTTTTGATTAGTAGTAAATACTCAAAGAAGATAACTACTAATAGTGCTTTTTTTTGAAGCATGGTTCACAAAAATATTTATTATTGCATTTCTCACAACATTTAGAACTTCTTACTTTACATTCTGAGCAATACGAGCGTTTGGTTCCTTTTGCTAGCTCATGCTTCGTCAATAAAACTGTTTGTAGATAATGCTTGCTTATTTCTACTGCAAATTTTCTTATCCCACATTTTTCGTTTTGTCGAACAGTAGTCCTCAGAATAAGTGCATTTGTAATAGATGCTTGAATTATTCGCAACAAAATATTCCACGTCCATTTTTTGGATCGGATACTTGGTAACACTTTATTATAGTACTGATCGTGGATGTCTACTTCGCCCATAAATTGGTTATAAATTTTAAAAGCATTCGGAAATGGTATTTCTACCTTCTGTTGATCAGTGCTACAATATCTTTTTACAGCACCAAGGGGCTTGATATCTGCTGCAGTGGACAGAATTGAAACAGGCTTCGAATCTTGCACAGTAATAAAATTCAGTCCACTAGACTGATCATGTTGTACAGCAAAAGTACCTTTAGGAGTTTTTTTATCCAAGATATTTTTTACCGTCACCCGATTTTCTCTAACTGTTGCTTGAAGACCAATTTTCTTTAGATGAATCAGTAAATCTGGACAAGTAAAAAGAGTGTCGAAATAAATATGATTCAGTTGTAATTTACGCGGAGATAAAGATTTCAACATATTGTCCAGCATTCGAATAACTACTCTGCTACCTAGAGTACAATTTGCTAATCTATCATTTGTTTCGTTTTTACCACAGTAAATATCAAAATAAAAAAGGTAACCAAAACTGCTACATAGAGCCCAAAGCTTGATACCAGATCGAGTTGGCTTTCCCCTTATAAATTGTTTTAGAGTACATCTACCGAAATATTTAACCGTCATTTCATCGATCGAAAATGCTGTGCAAAAATAGTCGAATTTCTTTATGTTCATGTTGAATATATCTGTAATTGCTCGAACACGCCAAACTTTGTCCAAATCATTTTTATCCTTCAACTGCGAACATTTCAAAAAACTTTTTATTTGTTCAAATTTATTTCTACTTATGGAGTTGCAAACTATTTCACTTTTTAAAAATGGGTTTGTCGACCAATAATCTCGTTGAGATGGTTTTTTGTTATAGGTTGAGAAAATTATAACACCTAGAAAAGTATTCAAATCCGTTAGAGATAATTCATATCCATTCTCTTTCGTAGCATCTATAATGTAATTTTTTAATTCTAGAGAGAAAAAGAACTCAAAAATCTCTGCTGGACAACAATTGAAAATTTTTTTCTGTCTGGTTCGGATAAAAAATATCATTCTCAGGAGAATGATTGTACACCTTCTCTCCTTTTTTCCAAACATATTCATGAGCTTCTTCTAATTTTTTTTGAGTATGATTATAATCATCAAATATTTTAGTGTAAGAAACAGAAGGAAATGGAACAGACGAGTTAGTCGTGACATTTTCATGAAGTTCATCTTCATCATTTGATCCATCATTATCAGACTGTCCCGAATCCTCACCAGGAATAAATACATATTCATTGTAATTTTCTTTTTCAGAAATTTCATATCGACTTCCTCGATTACTCGACATTTTCAGGTCGTTAGCTGATATATGTATGAAAGAAACGTGAGAGTGTATAATATGAAATAGGTATAAGTAGTTTAGAAAGTAATTTATAAAATAGGTATAAGAAAAGATAGCTAATTTACGCGTTATATAGTATGTATTTTTAGTTTATACTTATTACCTATTACGAACATAAAATTTAAAAAATTACAAAGTAATCAGAAATAGAGCATATATTTTTTTCTGAATTTCTTGATATAGTTGTTTATCGAGGTAAAATAAAAAAGGAAGAATAATGTTCTTTGATTAGAAAAAACAATAAATAAATGTTGATTGTGGTGAAACCAGTGCAACGTTACATTCAGTAGCGCCTAAGAACGTTCAACAATTTTCAATTCAATAAAGACCAACTCTACAAAAAAAGTTATAAGACAAAAAGTGCTTAGAATTAATCAAGGAATACTTGTGAATTTTTTCAGAATTTTCGGAGCGATTTTTGGATTTATCAAAAAATGGTCATATCCAAAAATCCAAAAGTCGCTCCGAAAAGTCTGAAAAAATTCCCACGACTTCTCTGATGAATTCTAACAACTTTTTGTTCTATAAATTTTGTTCGTTAAGTCGATCCTGATCGAGAAAAAAATCACGAACCTTTCTTGATAAGTTTGGTGGAATAAGGGTTGTTTGGATGGCCACCATTTTTAATTTCGGTATTGCAACTGTTTTACAATAAAGTATACATGCCATTGACCAAATATGTACGTGTTGGACGTGCGAGCGAACCCTGTTTCCATTCGAAAATTTGGGTTAGACGAATTTTTTTCTTCAAAAATTCACGTTTTTTTGCAAAAAATTGTTTATAACTTTTTATTATTAAATTACTCGATAATTTTACGTTAAAAATGGTATCTCAAGAATTTCTTGAACCATTTTAAGTTAGTGTTACACACTACTGAAAATATTGTCGAAAAATGGTCAAGTTGGGCGTTAAAGGTTTAATAATAATTAACTATAACAGTAGGTATATTTAATATAGCAACAATAATAACGATTGAATATAATAATATGTACTTTATTACAGTAATAACGGTAGTATTAAAAATAATATGTATTATTTAATAATAATATCAACAATCAGAGTATCTAAATAATTAAATATAAACGTATATATTATTTGATAGTAGTCTCTAAACATAAATGTATATTATTTAATAGTAATTAAACATAATGGTAATGTCTAATTCACTTGATAATGTTTTCCTAAAATTTTCCATGGGGAAGATATGATCGGAGGGGCGGGAGAGGGAGACGTCAGTCGGGTCCGTATTTCGGACGGAACCGCGGCTCTGCTATACGGCCACATCTGGTCCGAGTTTTATTACTCGGGGGAGGCGCGAGCAACTAGGTCTCTTGACCTTCGGTCGAGCCATTGTATATAGCCATCTATATACATTTATATATATATATATATATATATATATATATATATATGTATACGCGAATATATATACACAACTCTCCATTTTCCCAGGGATTGCCTTGAGGAATTTCGAGAAGTTAATTTATATATATATATATATATATATATATATATATATATATATATATATATTGTGACGTTGTGGCCTTTATTGCCCTGGCCGCTGTCACAGAATGTAATCAGGCTATCAGCACCTACCTGCTGCTGTCTCCGGCGATGATCCTCGTTCTCTCTCCACGAGGGGGTATGCTGAGAAGAATCGGGGCAACGCTAAATAGAATGGGGGACGGCGGCAATGCATACAGCACCGAGTAGGCTAGTATAAATTTCTTTATTCCTCCGTATACTAAAATTTCTCGGTTAACTTCTCTCTCTCTCTCTCTCTCACTCGTACACACACGGGATCGCGCGCATACACTCTCGGGTACGAGGTGCACACGCACCTCGTCTACGCGGCGCACACACTCCGCTTCTCTCTCTCTCTCTCTCTATCTCTCTCACGCACACACGCTGTCTCGCGGTTGTCTTCTTCGGGCTGCTGGCTCTCCTCCTGGGTCGACTATCGCTCTCGCGCGCGCACGTTCCCGCCTCCATATATACACCGCCGTCGCGATGCGATTCCGTGACCCGGGCATACAATCTATGTGGGCGCTGCCGTCGGCACTCACCGTGCTGTCGCACCGCTGTCGTAACGCTCTCAGTGGAAGGCGTGGCTGCTGCTCTTCCTCTCCCCAGCTCTGGCCGTAGCTCGCTCGGGGGGGGGGGTTGCTTCGTTGATCCTCCTCATCGTCGGGCCCTTGATTCTCGGCGGGCGGTCGTTCGGTCGCGCAAAATGGCATGGTATTCCCAAGGCGCGCCTCATCTACGTGAGGCTCCCATGCACACAACACGATACGTCTGCTCCGTGTCACACTCCCACAACACGTCGTCTCCGTAGACAAATATCCGGATAGCACTTGCGCACCGTGTCGAAACGTTTACGATTATCATTAGCTAACACCCGAAGTTTTTGGAAGCGAAGAAGCGCGGAGACACCTTAGAATGGTGATTCTCACTCGGCTGTCAAACATACAATACCCCTCTGCTCTTCGCGCCTCGTCTTCCCCTCCCCCCTCTCTTCATCGGGCCCTTGATATTCCCTCGCTCATTCGCGCGGCGGCAGCATACGCGTCTCGTCCTCGTTCGGTGCGTACGCGCGCATCGATTCGGCTGTATTTGCAACTTCTCTCTTCGGGCGCGGCTTCGACTTGATGTACCTCAAAAGAAACATGTCTATTAGTCGCAACATCGCTAATTCTTCCGAGACACCCGGGGCAGAGGCCGTCGTTCATTGTGACCTTCGTCACAATATATATATATATATATATATATATATATATCGTCGATATAGGCGATATTCCTCAAATTTCTATTCTATTGCCCCAACGATCGGGACAGTGTTGCCTCTTTTCACCTCTTGCTAACTCTCTCTCTCTCTCTCTCTCTCTCTCTATATATATATATATATATATATATATATATATATACATACGAGGGTGGATTGCTAAGTTTCCGGTCTGACCAAGAGATGGCGCTACTAGGCCTACCTTGAGGTGGCGTTCTATAGTACCATCTTTAGATAGCTTGTAGCTATACTTTCAGTCCGATCGCCATGTTCGTTTAGGTTTGAAAGCACACTGAACAAGACGCCTCTGTGTTTTTCGTAAAAATGGAAAAGCTGGAAAATTGTGCTGTCATCAAATACTTTTATTTGAAGAGGTTAACGCCGAAGGAAACTAAAGAAGAGATGGACTCAACACTTTGGACATCCTCCCCATCATATTCAACCGTTAAGCAGTGGGTTTCCGAGTTTAAAAAGGGTCGTGTGAACACCTCTGATGAGCCTCGCTCAGGACGCCCCGTTGAGGTCACAACTCCAGATATAATCGAAAAAATCCATCAAATAGTGCTAAAAGACCGCAGATTAAGCTGTCGTGAGATAGCTGAGACCTGTAAGATGTCATTTGAACGCGTACAAAATATTTTGCACCAACATTTGTATTTGGAAAAGCTCTGCGCAAGATGGATGCCGCGATTGCTAACAGTCGAGCAAAAATTGATTCGAAAGAACATTTCTACCGCCAATTTGGCGTTGTATAAGCGTAATTCAATTGATTTTTTGCGTCGATTCGTAACCGTTGACGAAACTTGGGTCCACACTACACTCCTGAAACCAAGCAACAGTCTAAACAGTGGATTGGACCAGGGGAACCAACTCCAAAGAAGGCAAAAACAATTTTTTCGGCGAACAAGGTTATGACTACTGTTTTTTGGGTTGCAAGAGGTATTATATACATTGATTACCTTGCAAAGGGTAAAACTATCACTGGTTAATACTACGCAGACTTATTGCAACGTTTGAGTCACGAAGTGAAAATTAAACGACTTCATCTGGGGAAGAAAAAAATCTTGTGTATATATATATATATCTTTTCGGATATATTTCCGAATTTCAAATTTTACGTTCCTCCGGACTTGGGTGAACGCGAATCTGCACGCCGTACATTCCGGAAAATTTTTTTTGAATCGTCGCTGGACGCGACAATATATATAAATGCATATAACAATGTAATGCATAAATGTTGATATATGTTTACATATATTAAAAGGATATTTTTTATTTATAAAAGACTGAATTGTTGTAACTCTTTTATTTACAAAAGTTTTCAATCAGTGAAATTGATTCAAAATTAGCCCTGAGCAAAGGTAAATAGACATTACATAAATATTTTTTAAATTCATAAAAGACTTAGTTACGTTTTGGATTATAGACCAATAATTATAAAAATAAAATGGGATTAATGTGAAAACATCCTCCTTTATTTTGATAAAGTTTAAATTGATCGAACAGTTTCTAACTTATCGGTAATCAAACACAAATAAAGCAAGCGTCGACTTGAGAAGATTTTTCTTTTGCGAAGATAGGTAAAAATCTGAGGCCAAAAAAAATATGCATGCATGCAAACCAATGCGAATCAGTATTTACATTCGATAGAGCATATGCATCTTAAAAATCACTCTAAATTGTTGATTTTCAGGTTGGAGTGATGGAATATAATAATTTCTTGCTTCTTCAGTCAAAAGAATAAAATTTCAGACGTAATTTTGAGCTATAAAATTATACTTTTGTGGCCGACTTCGACTAACTATAAAATGACAATCAGACGTCGTGTTAACCATATAAAACTGAACATTTCGAAACCGTTAAGGAAAAGTAGAAAAACAGTTCTGAGACTGACAGGTCGATTTCTGGACAACTAATGAACCAATGGATAGACCACTAACCAAACAAACTAAAAAAATGAAAATTTTCTATAAAAAATCGAAAACGTAGTGGTTTTTTTTCGAAAAACCAATAAATAATTAATAAGAATTAAAGAAGTTCCACAACAAAAAGTTTATGTTTTTAATAAAAATTAAGGCTTTATTTCAATATCAAATAAAAAAATATATTATTTAAATATTGTCCATCCTTAGGTATGATCTTTGAGTACACTTTAAATAACTGGTGTATCCCGTTCAAAAAAAGTCTTTCGACGCCAGATACGAATCAAGACAATTTTTTATAGCCTCAGATGAAGTAGACCTTTAGTGAAGCCATTTGGTATCGACCAAAGTAAATAGTACTTACTATTGGCGAGGTCTGGACTGTAAGGCATGTAGAACAGAAATTTCTATCTGCTTTTTTCCAAATAATTCTTGATATAATAATGAAAATTTGACCGAACATTGTCGTGATGGAAAATGAATATTTCACCACTGGCCTCCCATTTTGGCGGTTTTTCTCGCAATTCTCGTTAATGTTTATGGACGAATCACCTGCTTTGTCCTCTGGGGAAGTTCCGTCAGCCTGAACGAAAAGATGCCATCGACTTAGTGGCAGTCTGCTATCTTCTTTCTCTCTCTCTACGCACTTTGAATAGTCTGGGAGCCAGCGACATTTTTATGTCATACATTTATCCTCAGCCGAAAATTAGTTTAAATGATTTGTTTCAATGTGTTCTAAAGCTTATCAATCATCTGCTGTGTCAATCAATCTGGATGTGGCAACGCCAGGCATCAAAATTTTGTGAAAAAGTTACAAAAATGATAAAAAACAAGTTTCGTGGAATAATTTTGAGCTTAGAAAAAAATTGTTCAAACAAAAGTTATAGATTCTATTGAAATAAATTTTTAATGTTCTATCCATTTTTTCTCTAAAGCTAAGAATTATCGAGAAAAATGCAATTAATTATGAACATTTCGAGTTGCTATCAACCCAAGTCATAGTCGATATGTCAAGGATCTACCTCGCTGCTCAAATCGTACATGGTACAAGTACTTTTTAATTTTAAATTTTGCTCATAACATTGTAGTTTTAAAGCAAAAATATATCGAATGTTGCAATGGGAATTGCAGCAACTACAACCTGAAAATGAAAATAAGAATAAATAAAGATAAAAGTAAAATTAGCGAGGAAAGTTGTATGGATGCATGTAACAAATAAAAGGTATTCGCATAGAAGGAGGAAAATAAAGCAAATGATACGTGCAGATGAAGAAAGATATATGCAAATAGAAAAAAATTATTAATGACAGTGTTCGCAGACAAGAAAAGGAAGATAGAAGGAGAAGATTGAAGCAAGACATGAGTACATGTAATAACAAGGAAAGACGTGTATAGAAGTGACAGCAAGAAAAGTATAGAAAAAAAAGGAAGGAAGTCAGATAGAGAGAAAGAAAAACAAAGAGATACAGATGAACACAGATAGTTAGACGCATGCAGAAGAAGAGAGAGAGACAGAGAGAGAGAGAGAGAGAGAGAGAGAGAGAGAGAGAGAACATAACCTCGAAACGGGGAAATGAGATGATGAAATTGTAAAGTAGACGCGAGTGAAAATACTAAATTAAAGAGATAAAATAAAAGAAAATAAAGAAACAAGCATACGTGGCAAAGGTCCAAAAGCCATGTAGACACTGCAAGCGGGAAGTGGAAGATTTGAAGACACGTGGCCGCATCAGGTTATGTGCAACATACTGAACGAACGCAAAGAAGCCGCATACACAAAAAAACCAGGAAGCAGCAACAACAATCGAGCTCAACGATGTCAGCTCAACTAGCAGGAAGGGCGCGTGGAGACGCTGAAAAAAACACAACAAGATTAGTGAGAGTCGGAGATACACAGTGTGCGACGTCCGCACTGCAGACGACCGCACTGGAAGTAGCAGCCAACGTGAAGACGGAAGTCGCCGCGGAGAAAGAGCGGCCAACAGCGCCACCGCTCTTAGCGGCGCCGCACCGAAGTACCAACATGGAGACTTATATATAGATATATCTCCCGAGTAAATTTGAAATTGGCGCGCGAAATAAGTCAGAAAACCAGACATTGCAGAACGATAATGTCGGTCGAAACGGTATGAAGATGACGGAAGAGCCCGAGATTGGCGCAGATCGGAGAAGACGCACGATAATTGGTGCAAATCGGGGAAGAAGGTTAAGAATTGGATGATGGCGAAAAGAGGAGCTGCGATTGGAGAATCGGAGATGAAGACGAAGAAGAACTTCAGAAGACAAGAAAAGCCGGTAGAATCGACACGTGTCGCAGCCATTGTTGAAAAAGAAAGGAAGTTTGAAGTGAAAAGGGAGAGCCATGAGGTAGTTAAGTGACGGAGATTGTGTACGGAAGGGAAGAGTGTAGAAGGTCGGGGACGATAGACAGTTCGGGAAGTGGAGTGGTGCGGAGACAATATTTGTGCCAGTGGTGTAAGCCGGTGTGCGGACCCGGGATAGCAGATACGTTATCTCTTTTCTCTCTCTCTCCAAGGGAGATCACCGCGGAAGAGGAGCCGAGAGCAGCAGCGAGCGCACGGGGGGACGCCCTCGCCTATAATTAGCGGTAGCGGGTGAGTGGGCCTGCGCGCCCTTAACTTGAAATATTTTATGTAATGTATAGTATGCGAGCGGGGAAAGGGGTACGCGGGGGAATTTAAGCAGCGGCGGCCACCAAGAAGGGAGGGAAGTAAGGGTTTTTTTTGAGAGTAGTTTTAAGAGCGCGGGAGTCGGCGGACGTTGCCACGTTTCGCGTGTAACCGAGCGGGACGTACAATCTTACGTCAATCTGTATTTGTTTCGTAATAAATTGATTCTTTGGAGTCACCGATGTCGTTAGATTGTTTTCTTTCAATATATAAAACCTATATATGTATAAATCTAAACATAAAATCTCAACATATAAATCTAAATATATATTCAGCCCGAGTTCCCGCCCTGGAAGCAGTCCGGAGAAAAAAAGGGGGTAAGGAAATTACGTAACGAGCGGAAGGTCGCACAACGTTACAAATGGCGCCCAACGTGGGGCGGTAATCGGGCGGCGATAATTCAAGTAGCTAGTATAGAAATTAAAATTCAAATAGAATTTATAATAATAAAAAAAAAAAAAATTTCGGAATTTAACTGAAAAAAAGAAAAAAATTTTTTTTTTAAATTAAGAATTTTTTTGTTGGATTTTAGGATTTATAATGAAATAAAAATTTTTTTTTAAATTTTTTTTTGACAAAAAAATTTTTTTTTACAACGAAACAAAATTTTGAAGTTTAATAAAAAAAAAAAATTTTTTTCTACAACGAAATAAAATTTTGAAGTTTAATAAAAAAAAAAAAATTTTTTTTTGTAATAAAGAAAGAAAAAAAAATTTTTACAACGAAATAAAATTTTAAAGTTAATAAAAGAGAAAAAAAAAATTTTTTTTTAACATTCTAAAATTTATGATGAAATAACATCTTGCAGTTTAAAAGGAAAAAAAAAGAAAGATTTTTTTTTGTCTTCTTTTTTTTTTAAATTTTAAAATTGCTAATAGGATAAAATTTTGAAGTTTACTAAGAGAAAAGGAATTTTTTTTTTTAAATCTAGCGGGAAGTGTTAGTATGAATTGGGTGAGGGAAGAAAATTAGGAGAAAATGAGGAGATAAGGAAGAGAACATGCTGATGGACGAAGACAAATAGTAGTTAGTAAAGGAGGGAGAGATTAACAAAAAAAAAAAATTTTTTTTTGGTACCGGCGAATGTTGGACGAGTATAATTCTAGAAGTTTGGAAGATTATTGGAGGTGAAGACCGACAACTGAGCGCCGAGGGAGATATTACAGGAAGTTATTTACTTATTTATTATTATAATATATAAAACACATAAATACATATATGCTATCCCATGACTTGTTTAGATATCATATGTCTTTATAAAATCGAACTATCTATGTATGAAAGTTGTATCGATAATATTTATCCACGATAATTGGGGTTCGGAATATTCAGTAATTGTTACGGGGAATACACATATCGATAATGGTTAACTAGGTAATAGGTAGTAATAAAAAGGGAAGTAGCTTAGCAGACAGAGGGAAGTGCTGGGTAGGACCAGTAGATCGCGTGATCTTCGACGTGGGGTTTGTCGTAGAGGTGGCCAGCCGCGGGGTAAAGCTACGCGAGTCGTCCGCTAGCCGGTTGAGGAAAGGGAGTGTAGAAAGGAAGTGTAGAAAGGAAGCCCTTCGAAGCCATAATTGCTTTTTCTTTTACAAAAAAAAAAAAAACATTTTCTCAATCAATTTCTTTATACGGTGCTACACCCCGCACCACCCCTTGTTACAATTTTGCTTTTGTTTTGTGTGTTTGTTGGTATCGCTTGAGGCCGGTTGGTGCGCCCCGAGCGGCTGCCTTGCTTTGTTTTTTTTTCTCTTTCTTCTTTCCCTTTTCTCTTTCTCGAGTTGCTGTCATTGTCGCCGCGCTTGGACAACACGCAACGAGGTTTGACGTTCCCTCGTTGAAGAAAGAAGCAAACCGGAGTGACCTGAAGAGAGAGATAAAGGAAGAGACAGCTACCGAGAAGTTGGAAGTAGAGCGACAATGGCTGAGTTGTTCCCGCGACTGACGGAAGCCTTGGAGCGGTCCCGCGGGGCTCGAGCTATCGCCCGCCGATTCCGCGATCTCACAGATGAAGAGATCAGCGAGGAACTGGGGGTCCACGGGCTTAGCCTGACGGGAACGGATGCCGACCGTAGAGAAAGATTGCTCCGTTACGAAGTCAAAGAGAGCTTGGCGGATGAGGAGTTCCCATGGGACCCTACAGTGGATGAAGTGGAAGACGTCCGAACGGCCCCCCCAGTAGAAATGAATGTGAGCGATGCTCCACGTCGAGGCAGCCTAGGAGAGGAAGACGGTACGGCGGCGCCGACTGCAGGCAAGAAGAGCGGTCGAGGGAGGCCACGAAAGGGGTCGGCGAGGACAGACACCGGTAATTTTGAACTGGCGGGGTACAGTATCCCACGAGGCAACGAAAGGGTAGTGGGGGTGCCGATATCTAGCCCAACCCCTCCACCACCCACACAATCAAGGCCGGTTGCTCTCCAAAGCAGCGGAGAACCGATCGGCAACAATTTGGAGTCGCCGCCGCGGTCATCACCGGTCGCCTTGACCCAGGACGACCTTCTAAATATGCTAGGGTCGTTGTTAAGTTCAGCGTTGGCGCGGACGGAGTTGGGACGGAAGTTATTAGACGAGGGAAGGCTGAGAGACGACTCCAACCTAGAAGTCCCACCCCCGGACCAGACTAAGTCCAAGACACCGATCATAGACACGGATGACGATGAAGCGAACGATCTGGAAGCGGTAATGGCCAGAGTGAAAAGGAAGGCGGACCACAAGCTGTCTGCAACACGTAGGGTAGTTCCCAGCCCGCCCCCAGCGAGTCCTGTACTGGGATCCGGGGTAGTTCAGAGGAAGAATGAGAAGGCGGGACCGGGCCCGACGCAGAGTTCCCCCGACGTCACCCATCGGGAAGGGAAGAGGAAGCCATGGCGAGTGTCGGAGAGTGGCAGCGAGTCATCCGAAGCAGAGTTATTCTTTTTGTCGGAAGAATCAGAAGAGGAAGAGCGCGAAGAGGAATCCGAAGAGGAACTACCACAAGCCTCCGCCGCGCGACCGACCGGAAGGACTGGTCCGATGAACTGTGAGAAAACACTCCAGAACTGGCGGTTGCGGTTCTCTGGATCAGAAAAGGATAACCCCGCGGGCTTCCTGGCAAAGCTGAAGGACTGCAAACACAACACTCGCATGACGGACAAGCAAGTTTTGCGAGCTCTGCCAAGTATACTGGAGGATCCGGCGGGACAGTGGTTCAGAGAAGCAAAGCCAGGAATCACCACATGGAAGGAATTTGCAGCCGCCTTCCGTCACCAGTACTTAGGCGAGTGAGACGCCGCAGACCTGGAAGATGAGCTGAAGCGGCGCACCCAGGCAAAAGGGGAAAAATTCGTCCACTACTTGGCAGCTCTCCGCCACATAGTGGGCAGATTCCGAAACCCCTCTTCCGCGAAAAGCCTACTCATAACCGCTTATCGGAATCTAATCCCGGAATACAGGCACTTCATCGCCCACAAACGAATCCACAGCATGGAGGAGTTGGAGAAATGGTGTAGAGTGTGGGAGAAGATGAAGGAACTGGATAGTAGATATACGCCCCCACCTCCAAAGGATAAGATGCGGCTGCCGCTAGCCGCTGCGAGGAGTCAGACGGTCAAGAAGGTAGCAGCTGTAGAAGAGACGGACTCCAGCGGAAGTGAGCGGCGGCCAGAAGAAGGGAAAAAGAAGAAAGGAAGAGAAAGGATTAGCCCAGAACGGAGAGGGAAGCATCGAGAGGGGAGCTCACGACCTCGAGGGGAGCATGGCTTAGTGGCGGGAGTAGACGCGCCGTCACCCAAACCACGGCCGATGCCAAGTCCCCGACCACACGTACCCGACGGACCCCGTCCAGCCCCTCGACAGGCTGCACCATGCACGTCACCGGAGGACTACCGAGATAGGGCCCAGGCCACGAGGTCGACCTGGCCCCGCCGAGGCCTCGGACCACAGGAAGTACCAGCACTGAGGGGCGCGGGTGTTCTCCGAGCGAACGATTACCCGGGGGAGGGGGTACCACCGAGGGAGGACGGTGCCTTTTGGGGCACGTGCTACCACTGTAACGTGGTGGGCCATTGCGCCTACGAATGCCCCCATGTGGAGTGCTACGCATGTAGACGCAGAGGACACCGGTCCAGGGAGTGCCCTGAACGCCAGACGCCTCCTGTCCGAAACCCACCTTATCCGACAAGGGGGCCGCCCAGTCCACCTGCCCCTAGCCCCCCACCCAGAGGAGGAAGCTGGGGAAATGGATTGGCGGGGAAGCGAGTAGGGCCTATGCTTCCCGGCCCACAGCGACAGGGGCCCGAGAGACGACTTTGAGGAGGCGGAATTTAGAAGAGGAGCGGGACCAATTAGAAGAGGCGAAGCGGGAGATAACCGAGGAGAGCGTGCAGATTTCAGAAAAGTGGGAGAGGTTAAGACGAGAGCGGACCACCATAGAAGAAGAGAAGAAAAGGCTGCAAGAAGAAGAACTGAGGTTGAAAGAAGATCAAAAAGGGTTGACGGAACAAGCCTATCGGGTACGCCTGCGTAAATCCATTACCTGGGCGGGACCGGGCGAAGCGTCGGAAAACCGAAATCCCGAAGAGAAGAATAGAAGAGTCGACGAGGAAAAAGGAGAGAAGTATTGGGGAGACAACGAAGAGAAAGAAGAAAAGGCTAGAAGAGGTAATGAAAGAAGAGAAGAGAAGAGCAGAAGGAATAATGGAAGGGTAGAAGAGATTAGGAGAAGAAGCAACGAACAGACCGAAGAGGAGGGTAGAGTGAGAGAAGAAGGGAGTGAAGAGAAAATTAGACGAGGCAGCGACAAACGAGAAAAGAAGGTTGGAGGAGATTCGGTAGAGGAGATCAGCCTGAGAAGCGCGGGTGCAGGGTCTGAACTGGACCTCCCCGCAATCACCACCCCACTACGCGCGGAGGCAGAGGAGTGGCCGTTGTGGGGGGCCCGAAAACCAGCTGCCTACCCGGACAAGAAAGCCGCACCCGACAAGACGGAGAGACGGAACGCGAAAACAAGGCTCGGCATAAAGGACGAAATAGCGGGAACGTGGGTGGAGAACCGGTACTATCTGCGGGTAGAATTAGCCGGTAAAAGCTACCTAGCATTATTTGATCCGGGAGCGTCGATTTCGTTGGCCGGACCTCGGGTGGCCGAAGCATTCCGAGATCGGCTGGCACCCGCCCATCTGCACATAAAAACCGTTACCGGGGGAATTACCTAAATATTGGGGATCCTTACCGTAACGATGGAAGTGGGACGACGGTTGGGAGAAGTGGACTTGCGAGTAATGGAAGTTCTGGATCACGACTTGATCCTAGGAATGGACTTTTGCCAGTTATTCGAAATCTAAGTGAAATTCGGACATGGACAGTGGAGAACGCCGGACATCCCATGGAGAGAATTCGTCGGGGGTAACAACGAAAACGAAGGAGTGCTATATGCGGAATGTGCGGGCATCTCGGAGTTGACCGCCGAACAAAGGGGAAAAGTAGAACGCTTGGTAGAAGCCATCGTGCCGCCACCCTCGGAAAACCCGGGGGTAACCCACTTGACCGAACACCATATAGACGTACAAGGAGCGGCAACGATTAAGCACCGATTGAGGCCTATGTCTCCCAAAATGGCGGAAGTATCTGTAGGGGAAATCAGGAAGATGTTGGAGTCAGGAGTAATAGAGCGTTCTGGAAGCGAGTGGAGTAGTGCGCCTGTAATCGTGAAGAAGGCGAACGGGTCGTATCGATTCTGCATCGACTACCGAGATCTGAACGCAGTGACCCGGAAGGACGCGTACCCGCTACCGCGCATGGACTCCATCTTGGATAAGCTGCGAAAGGCCCGATACCTCTCGAAGATTGACTTAAAAAGCGCCTATTTCCAGGTACCGATGGCGGAGAGGAGCAAACAGTATATCGGGCCTATATCAGTTCACCCGAATGCCTTTCGGATTAACCAACGCTCCAATGACGTTCCAGCGTTTGGTCGACCGTCTGTTCGGTCCAGAGTTCGAACCGCGAGTGTTCGCATACCTGGACGACATCATCGTTGTGACGGAAGAATACGACGAACACCTGAAATGGTTGGAAGCGGTGTTGCAGAAATTGTTGGCAGAGGGGCTGACCATCAACCGGGAGAAATGCGAATTCTGCTGCGCGCAGGTGGCGTACTTGGGATTCCTTCTGGACAAGGAGGGGCTACGGCCCGATCCAGAGAAAGTCGCCCCGGTGGTAAAATGTCCGGTTCCCCGGAACCTGAAGCAGTTACGTTCGTTCCTGGGGATGGTAGCTTGGCACTCGAGGTTTATACCCAACGAGTCGGAGATCAAGGTGTCACTCGCCCGCCTACTCAGTAAGAAGCACGCATGGAAGTGGGGGGAAGAACAACAAGAAGCATTTGAGAAGTTAAAGGAAGCACTGTCGGAAGCGCCTGTTCTGGCACGCCCCGATTTCACCAAACCGTTCACCGTACAGACGGACGCTAGCGATTACGCTATCGGAGCGGTCCTGACCCAGGAGTTGGAAGACGGGGAACACCCCATTGTCTACATAAGTAGGATGTTACGGGACGCCGAAAAGAACTATACAGTCTCCGAAAAAGAAGGACTAGCCCTGATATGGGCAATAAAGAATCTGCGACCTTACCTCGAGGGCTACCACTTTAAGGCGATCACCGATCATAGTGCCCTGAAGTGGATGAAGAAGTCGAAAGAACTGACTGGACGACACGCTAGGTGGGCCCTAGAATTACAAGAATGGGATTTCGATTTGGAGTACCGGAAGGGGGCGCTGAATTACGTACCCGACGCATTATCGAGGGGAATAGAAGAGGAGGAGGAAGTGGCGGGATTCGTGGGAGTGGAAGACGAGTGGTACCTAAGGATGATCCAACAAGTAGAGGAGCTCCCGAAGAAATACAAGGATTGGTGTGTAGTGGACGGGATGCTATACCGCCGAGGGGGAGAGACAATTATGGCACCATTCACGGAAGGGAGTAGTAACTGGAAGTTAGTGATCCCCTTCGAACAGCGACGGAGGGTGCTCCATGACGCACACGATGACGTATCCGCCGGACATTTCGACATAGAAAAAACATACGAGCGCATAGTCCTGGATTACTACTGGAAGGGCATCTGGGCGGACGTAAGTGAATACGTGCGGCGTTGCCCAGAGTGCCAGAAATATAAGGTTTCGCAACAGGGCCCACAAGGGCTGATGGGAGATCGAATCGTAGAAGAGCCTTGGTGTGTAGTAGCGGCAGACTTCATGGAATTTCCGTCTAGCAAAACCCAGAATAAATACCTCCTAGTCCTGCAAGACGTCTTTACACGCTGGATTGAAGTCAAGCCTATGAGGACGGCCGATGGGAAGGGAGTAGTGAATGCCTTGGAAGAGTTAGTTATTTTTCGGTGGGGAACGCCGGAGTAGTACCTACTCAACGATAACGGAAAAGAATTCGATAATAAGTACCTTAAAAGGGCGATGGAGGAATACGGGATAAAGCATGTGACCATACCGCCATATCACCCGCAGGCCAACCCTGTCGAGAGGGTCAACAGGACGCTGAAGACGATGATCTCGACCTTTGTCAGAGAAGATCATCGGGGATGGGACCAACACTTACACGAATTCAGGAACGCGATTAATACGGCCTGTCAGTCTAGCCTGAAAACGTCACCGGCATTCCTAAACTTCGGACGGAATCCCAACCCAGTGCACAGCCTCCGAAGGGAAGTAGAAGGAAGAATAGAGGTGGTGAGAATGAAACCAGAAGAATGGGAGGATAAAATGAAGAGACTAGGGGCCATGCGCGACCTCATACGCCGATACTTAGACCAAGCCCGGGAGAAGCAACGGAAGTTCTACGACAAAGGGAGACGGGAAGTGCGGTTTCAGGTAGGAGACCTGGTGTGGAGAAGAACTCGCGTACTGTCAAGCGCGATTAATCGTTTCAATGCGAAACTGGCGCCCAAATATGAAGGCCCTTATAAGATCCTAAACGCCCTCCCCCCAACGGTTTCCGTACTCGAGACCAATACGGCAAAGCGCGTCGCGAAGGCCCAGATATCCGAGCTCAAGCGATACCTACCACCCCGGGGTACCCAGGGAAATAACCAGGCAGGGCCCATTACCACAGGGGGAAACTAATCTATATGTTAATTATTTCAGAGACGGAAGCAGCGACGGAAGAAGCAGTGAAGGAAGAAAAGAAACGGGAGTAGCGACGGAAGAGATAGGGGGAAAGTTAGGTGTAATAGTGACGGAAGCAAGAAGTATGGAGAACAAGGAAGGGGAAGCAACGCGTAAGTTAAGCGTGAGCAGCGAAAGTAGCGGGGAGTATTACACCCCACAGGGGAGGGAACCGGAGGAAACTATAATCCCAAAACAATACCCTCTCGGGTTGGGTGGTCGGAACTGGGCCGACATCCCAGTCGACGAGGAGGAGGAGGAGGAAACTTGGGGTGGGCAAGCCTCGGGAATGAACGCGCAGGGACCCACAGAAGAAGAGGTCGGAGGAGAGGACGAGAGACAAAAGAAAGGAGGCACCCCGAAGGAGGGAGAGGAGGCCACTCCCAAGGGAACAGAGGCTACGGGAGAGAGAGAGGGAGTAAGGGGACCATCCCGAAGAAGAGGGAGCGCTCCCCGGCAAACCGCCGGAAGGAAGTAAGTCGGGTGCCGCCGCTGCGGCACGAGCCTGAGAAGGCACCGGCAGCGGACGATGGACAGCGCCCCCCCCCACCGCAGGACCAATACACCTAGGCATCCCACTTCCCCCACCAACACCCAGGGGCCCACAGGAGTGGGACGAGGAGGTGGTCGGACGACCGGGTCCACCGGGATTCGCCGCCGAAGAGCGTAGGGCAGAGGAGTTAGAACGCCGTGAAGCTCGCCGGCCCAGGCGATATAACCCCCGCCGGCAATTCGAACGGGAGGACTTTGAGTCGATCCTTTTCCGGCGGGAGGAAGGGGCCGGCGCAGTGATCCAGGCCGCAGCGGGGGTTCTCGGCCAGGAAAGGCCGCTACCGCCAACCCGGCCCGATACCACCCCTAGGCAGTCGTCGAGGGAGATTCCCACCCATACAGAAAGAAGGGGGGCCAACAAAAACAGGCCCCCGCGACCGAAGCCCCTAAACGCGACAGGCGAGGCGAAGAGGGAGAGGAGCGTAGCTGGGTCCACCCCGAGAGCGGGGCCCGCATACCCCTCCGGAAATTGGTTATCCGAAGGGGCGTTATGTTTGGAGGCCTGGCTACAATCCCCTTCGACCCGGCGTTGGACCCGGAGCTCGGGCAATGCTTCAATTGCCGGAGACCGGGCCACCGCCGCCCCCACTGCCCTGAACCGGTGCGGCATCGCGTCTGCCACAACTGTGGTCGACGCGGGGTGGACCTGGAGGACTGCCCACGCTGCGCGAGGGCATACCGGCCACAAGGTCCGAACCCGAAGCCGCAATCACCAGCGCCGACAGTCCTAATAGGGCCCCCGGAGGAGTTGTGGCCGAACCCGTCGCCGAGCCCCACGCTGAGCCCATCCCCATCAGCCAGGCTGGCCCGATGGAGGCAAGAGGCTCCACCCGACGACCTCCCGACGAGACCAAGAAGAGCAGCCGAAGATCCAACCAACACCACGGATAGAAGAGCACCACCCCGAAGGCTGTCCACGGAGCAGATCGAGGATCGGCAGAGACGTACCCTCGAACTGCTCCATGAGACTCAGGGCCTGCCAGAAGGATTACGGCAGAGAATATTACGACAGGCCTTCGGGGAGGAGGAAGAATGGCCCGAAGAAAGGAACAGCGGTTAGGGGGAAGAGGGGAGTTGACGGAAGTAGAAAGGAGGAGGTGACCGAAGTAGAAAGGAGGATGTGACGGAAGTAGAAAGGAGGAGGTGACGGAAGTGAAAGAAGTAGGTTACGGAAGATAGTAGGAGTAGATAGTGGCAGGAGGGATGGGCGGAGAGATAGGAGAAGCCAGGGGGAAGTAGGAAATAGAGGGGGGAAAATTAGCGGGATACGGACAGTCGGGGAAATAAGAGGGGGGAGACCTAGGGCAAAACCAGGTAAAGGACGATTCGCGGAGAAAAAGGGGGGGAAGCGAGAGGTAACAGCGAGCGAAACAAGCGAAAACTGTAACACGTAGTCAATGTAAACGCGGTCCACTCACCGAGTGTTCCGGTTTAGGAGGGGGGAGTTTGCAATGGGAATTGCAGCAACTACAACCTGAAAATGAAAACAAGAATAAATAAAGATAAAAGTAAAATTAGCGAGGAAAGTTATATGGATGCATGTAACAAATAAAAGGTATTCGCATAGAAAGAGGAAAATAAAGAAAATGATACGTGCAGATGAAGAAAGATATATGCAAATAGAAAAAAATTATTAATGACAGTGTTCGCAGAGAAGAAAAGGAAGATAGAAGGAGAAGATTGAAGCAAGACATGAGTACATGTAATAACAAGGAAAGACGTGTATAGAAGTGACAGCAAGAAAAGTATAGAAAAAAAGGGAAGGAAGTCAGATAGAGAGAAAGAAAAACAAAGAGATACAGATGAACACAGATAGTTAGACGCATGCAGAAGAAGAGAGAGAGACAGAGAGAGAGAGAGAGAGAGAGAGAGAGAGAGAGAGAGAACATAACCTCGAAACGGGGAAATGAGATGATGAAATTGTAAAGTAGACGCGAGTGAAAATACTAAATTAAAAAGATAAAATAAAAGAAAATAAAGAAACAAGCATACGTGGCAAAGGTCCAAAAGCCATGTAGACACTGCAAGCGGGAAGTGGAAGATTTGAAGACACGTGGCCGCATCAGCTTATGTGCAACATACTGAACGAACGCAAAGAAGCCGCATACACAAAAAAACCAGGAAGCAGCAACAACAATCGAGCTCAACGATGTCAGCTCAACTAGCAGGAAGGGCGCGTGGAGACGCTGAAAAAAACACAACAAGATTAGTGAGAGTCGGAGATACACAGTGTGCGACGTCCGCACTGCAGACGACCGCACTGGAAGTAGCAGCCAACGTGAAGACGGAAGCCGCCGCGGAGAAAGAGCGGCCAACAGCGCCACCGCTCTTAGCGGCGCCGCACCGAACTACCAACATGGAGACTTATATATAGATATATCTCCCGAATAAATTTGAAATTAACGCGCGAAATAAGTCAGAAAACCAGACATTGCAGACCGATAATGTCGGTCGAAACGGTATGAAGATGACAGAAGAGCCCGAGATTGGCGCAGATCGGAGAAGACGCACGATAATTGGTGCAAATCGGGGAAGAAGGTTAAGAATTGGATGATGGCGAAAAGAGGAGCTGCGATTGGAGAATCGGAGATGAAGACGAAGAAGAACTTCAGAAGACAAGAAAAGCCGGTAGAATCGACACGTGTCGCAGCCATTGTTGAAAAAGAAAGGAAGTTTGAAGTGAAAAGGGAGAGCCGTGAGGTAGTTAAGTGACGGAGATTGTGTACGGAAGGGAAGAGTGTAGAAGGTCGGGGACGATAGACAGTTCGGGAAGTGGAGTGGTGCGGAGACAATATTTGTGCCAGTGGTGTAAGCCGGTGTGCGGACCCGGGACAGCAGATACGTTATCTCTTTTCTCTCTCTCTCCAAGGGAGATCACCGCGGAAGAGGAGCCGAGAGCAGCAGCGAGCGCACGGGGGGACGCCCTCGCCTATAATTAGCGGTAGCGGGTGAGTGGGCCTGCGCGCCCTTAACTTGAAATATTTTATGTAATGTATAGTATGCGAGCGGGGAAAGGGGTACGCGGGGGAATTTAAGCAGCGGCGGCCACCAAGAAGGGAGGGAAGTAAGGGTTTTTTTTTGAGAGTAGTTTTAAGAGCGCGGGAGTCGGCGGACGTAGCCACGTTTCGCGTGTAACCGAGCGGGACGTACAATCTTACGTCAATCTGTATTTGTTTCGTAATAAATTGATTCTTTGGAGTCACCGATGTCGTTAGATTGTTTTCTTTCAATATATAAAACCTATATATGTATAAATCTAAACATAAAATCTCAACATATAAATCTAAATATATATCCAGCCCGAGTTCCCGCCCTGGAAGCAGTCCGGAGAAGAAAAGGGGGTAAGGAAATTACGTAACGAGCGGAAGGTCGCACAACGTTACAATGTAAAAAATTTATTTTAGGTAGATCTGTAAATTTTGTTTAAAATAATTTTTAACAAACTCTCAATTGTTTCATATAGTATCGTTTATTTATTATTATATACAATGTTTTTAATGCTTTTCACTATTTCAGTATGAATTCAGCCAATTTAATGTATAATATTAATTTTCCGAAGCTCGAAAAATTATTTGTACAAACCGTTTCCTAATTGTTATTAATTTTTCATTACAAATAAATCAAAAATACCAAAATACAATAAAGGTGAAGGAAATTTGTTATAAGTATGAGAGTGACATCTATATGCATATAGTTTATTTCTTTAAATATTACAGAATTTTTTTTAGAAAAATTTATAAAGTATTACAATAATATACTCGACTCTTTAATTTATAATAATTAGATATTGGTATACTATTATAATGCAAGCAATAAATTTATTTAAAAGTGCTTACAAAATTACAGTAATTATGTACGCTCGTATTAAATTCTATCAGAGAATAATATAACAGATAAATATTATAAAAATTATTCAAATGACAATAAGATTCTGGAAAATGTATTACGTGATTCGATGACAATACAACATGTGAGATATCCATCATGTTCTAGTTCCCCCGAAAACGCGTACTACAACTGTTTGCCCATCAGTTGCCATTTATTCTTGCAAAATTCTTTTTTCATCTTGTTTTATAATATATGTAAGTTCTTTTGCAATAATTTTCAGAACTGCAACAATCTGGAATTGAAGCTGTAAATTTTAAACTGCAGTTCAAGCACGCGTTTTCGAGTGCACTTTACTTACGTTTCTGTTAGATGGAACGTATATTTCACTGCCTCAGCAGACATACATTCCAGATTGTTGCAATCCTAACAACTATTATAAAATAACTTACATGTATTATAGAACAAAATGAAAAATGAATTTTGTGAGGATAAATGTTAACTGGTGAGTAAAAATGCAGTTGTAGTATGCGCTTTCAAGGGACCTGGAACACGATGGATATCTCGCGTGGTGTGCTGTCACAGAGCCACTTAATACATTTCCCAGAATGTTATTGTCATTATTATAATTTTTGTAAAATGTGTGTGTTATGTTATTATCTGACAGAGTCTGATACGAGTGTTAAAAATAGTAAATTTTAAACCATTTTGAAATATTGTGTCGTCCAAGCCACAATAACATAATAGGAAAATCTATTTCTAATAAATTATACAGACTATTTTTATTATTCGAATTTGAATATTTTAGTGATCATCAAATTAGAAAAATGAATGTTATAGACAAAGTTCTCAGAATTTTATGATAAAAAGCAATAAAAACTTTGTATATAATAACATGTACATTATGATATGTAAAACAATAGAGAGTTTGTTAAATATTGTTTTAAAAAAATTTGGAGATCTGCCTAAAATAAATTTTTTACTTTCGATATGTTTTTGCTTTAAAACTTTAATCTTATGAGCAAAATTCAATATAATACGACATAAAAATACTTTTACCATGTATCATCTGAGCGGGCAAGATAGATCCCTGACGTATCAACAGTGACTTGGGCTGAATATAGTAGCTCAAAACGTTTATTATGAATTACGTTTTTCTTGATAATTATTAGTTGTACAACATAATGGATAAAACATAAAAAATTCATTTGAAAATGATCTACAACTTTAGTTTGAACATTTTTTTTCTAAACTCAAAATTATTCCATAAAACTTGGTATGTATCACTTTTTTAATATTTTCACAACGTTTGGGTGCTTGACGTTGCCACATCCAGATTAATTTCAGTATATTTAAAGAAATCATTTAAACTAATTTTCCGCTGAGGATAAATTGCTCACTAAAATATGTCGCTGACTCCCGGACTAGGGCTTGTTCAGCGGCTCGCCGGTGACGCCTAGATCTCAGGTCACTACCTGGGAGACTACGCGGGAAACGTACCTCGCCTCTTCTCTGTAGTCCAGGGAAAATGACATGGAATAAATAACACTGCCTGACCGGTCTCGCTATACACTCGCCCGGTCCAGGAAAGATTCTCAACTCATGATATACTTGTTCTCGACTGGATTCGTTGTCTGCCGGGTGCGAAGTGTTTGCGCCGCCGATTCCTTTGAAAATCAACTGAACTAGAGACGGCAAAAGATCTGTGTAAGAGCGCGATCCTCTACGGCGCCAATTACAAAATTCAATTATAAACTAAAATTTACGTTACTCCATTTCACACCATTCTTTTTTTTATTATTTTATAACATGCTCGCATTCCCCGTCTCGGCTTTGGCGGAGTAATCATTTCACCGATTTGTTAAACATTTCAATAATATCTATGTAAAAAATACTTTGTATATAAATATCTGTTCCTATAGATATTTTGATCTATTATTGCTTCCGTGTAAAAAGCTGCTATTTCAATATCCGATTCACAAACGTAGTATTTCGTAGACCGTTTTTTTTTGTTTCAATTTCAGTTTGTGCCAATAATTAAATGTTCACGATATTTACTTAAAAATACGAAAATAGACAATATATATACGAAGTGTATTCAAAAAGTAACGAGAATTTTTAAATATCGCGGGATTGGAGAGTCCGCCTGTATAAAAATTTGTTTTATTACGCATGCCCCTGAAGTACGATAAAATTTTCAGCAATATTCATTTTTTACTTTTTAAGTGCCAGCCGCTAACGTTAGACGTGTTTTTTAGACGAGCTCGGCGATTTTCGTTTGAGAAAAAAAATGGAGCAAAGAATTTGTATTCAATTTTGCGTAAAAGATTAAATAAAGTGTAGTGAAGTTTCTAAAATGTTAACAAAGGCATATTGTGAGTCTACTATGAGTAAAGCAAGTATTGACGAGTAGTATAAGCGTTTCCAAGATGGCTGCGAAAAAGGTTGAAGATGACGAACGGCCTGGACGCCCAAGTACATCAACAACCGATGAAAATGTGAAAAAAGTGAAAGAAATGGTTATGAACGATCGCCGAATCACAATCAGAGAAGTCGCTGATGATGTTGACATATCAGTTGGCTCATGCCATGGAATTTTTTCGGATGTTTTAGATATGAAACGTATGGCAGAAAACTTTGTTTCAAAATAGTTGAATTTCAAACAAAAACAAAGGCAAATGGAAGTTGCTCTGGAGTCGCTAAATGAAGTTAATAACGATGCAGAACTACTAAAACGTGTTATAACAGGTGACGAAACATGGGTTTACTTATGTTGTTATATTGTGGAGACCACGAAATCTAAAAATATGCTCAATGGAGAAAAGGAGATACGATTTTGAGAGAAGAAGCTGCAGTTGAAAGAAACAAAGATGAAGTTAAATGAGGAAAGATGGAAGATAGTAAAAGAGATGTTGAATGTAGAAGCAAAGAGGATGAAGATAATTGAAGAAAGCGCCAAGCTTGAAGAAGATAAGTTGAAGTTGAGAGAAAAGACGCTAAATCTAAACCAGAAGCATTGGGAAAACTAATATTCAAAGGTGGTCAGAAAAAGAGGCGATTCAGTAGCGAAGTGTGATTGAAGGTAGCAAAGCAGAGCAGCTCAAAATAGAATGTTTATTTTTAAAACAGGGGAACTACGATCGAAGGCTAAACAGCGGCTGTGGATAAGTTTCATGAAGAGAAGGCGAAACATTCCTGTCTAAGCGAAAACATCAGCAAATCCATCCCAACTGAGAATCCCGATAGATGAATCAATCACCCCGATACACGAAGGCACCGCGCGAAGTAGGGTGACCCTTCTGACGAATTCTACAAAGAGATCGTGGTACGCCGCCGATGAGCAAGGTATACTAGTGACATTGCACGCGCAACAAGAAAAAGAAGTAAAGAAAGAAGCTAAACATCGTAAATCTGCAACTTCGAGCTTTTCCAAGATACGCATATCATAGAATAGGGGAGAAGAACGAAGAGCAGGCCACACGACAAATCAGATATAGCGGGGACGTGGGTAGAGAACAAGCACTATTTGCGGGTGAACTTGGTATGAAGAAAGTACCTAGGTCTGCTCGATCTTGACGCATTGATCTCTTTAGCAAGAGTATTGAACAACGACATCATCTTGGGCATGAATTTGTGTCACATGTTCAAAACAGATATACATTTTGGTACCAGTAACTGGAAAACACTCGAAAATGAGTGAGAATGGTGAAGAATAATGAACAGTTGACCGTAGCGAATGTTTATAGGCGGTGAGCCAAATCAAGAAGAGATCCTCTACGTGGAGTGTTCGGGCATCTCGGAGATAACTAAAGAGCAGCGAAAGGAAGTTGGATTAACAGGTAGCAAGTCGCGATCTTGTAAATAGTGATCAGACACTGGCAGCTATATTGTCTCTAAAGTCGTAAACTGAATCGGTAAATTTATTTTCCTATATTAGTACAACCTTTCTTGATTTGAGCGCCATATCTACATTAGTGAGTGTTTGTCAGCTGTTTATTTACACCGCAAAAAGTTTGTTTGGCGATATTGACTATTGAAAAAAAAGTTGATCAACGAGTTTGCTTGAAATATCGTGTGCGACGAGACAATAGTCTCGCGCAAATAATATTATATATTGTATACAAGTCGCGAAGTCGCGAGCGGCGCGGCGCGGGGGTAAAACGCCGGCAGCACGGCGAAGACGCGCGAGCGCTCTCGGGCCGCAAACGGCGACGGCACTGCGCAGCTCTTAGGCGCGGTACAGTGCGGTAAGGGGAGAGCGAGCGCTCTCTCCCAATTCTCAAATAGAGCCGCACTGACTGCGAATTTTCAGTGTGCCAGCGGCCTCGAAACTGGCTATTCGAGGGAGACCTGTCGTCGGCGCGATAGCGGGCGACAAGTCTCAGCACACTCAGGGCGGGACGCGATCACATAAAATAAAATAAGAAACAAAATTGTAATTACACTCGCGCGGAGCGCTAATTTTAAGTTAAAAATAATTGTCAATTTTTATAAATCATAAAATAAATATATTTTATGATTTATATTAAGATTTATATTTATTATTTATATTAAGACTGCTAGATACAATTATTACATCTGATATGGCACCAAATGCATTAGCATATCTGGATGACATAATTATCGTCACCGAGACATATAAGGAACATAAAGAAATGCTAAAGACAGTCTTTGAAAGGTTGCGGGCTGCCAAATTAAAGCCGAATCCAGAAAAATGCAAATTTGCAAGGTCACCACTTACGTATCTGGGACACGTGGTTGATGCACAAGGAATTCGAGCAGATCCAGAAAAAATTAAGGCATTTTCAGCAATACCACCACCAAAAAATCAAAAGGAATTGAAAAGATTTTTTGGAATGCTTTCTTGCTATAGGCGTTTTATTAAAGACTTGTCAAAACAGCAACACCATTATGTATACTATCAAAGAAGAAAACAAAATGGACATGGACACAGGACCAAGCAACGACTTTTGAAGAGCTAAAGAAAAACTTAACGGACGCTCCTGTTTTGGCATGTACAAATTGGAATCTGCCTTTTGTCCTGCAAACAGATGCGAGTTTACTTGGCCTAGGAGCCGTGCTAACACAGATAGACGGAGAAAAAGAAAACGTCATTGCATATGCTAGCCGCACACTAAATCCAGCAGAAAAAAATTTTTCCGTTACTGAATTAGAATGTTTAGCTGTGCGGTGGGGCATATGGAAAATGCGCCCATATCTGGAAGGTTAATCGTTTACGGTAGTAATAGATCATCAATCATTAAAATGGTTGGAGAAATTAGATAATCCATCAGGAAGGTTAGCACGATGGACACTGGAATTAGCTCAATGGGATTTTGATATATAGTATCGAAAAGGGACAGAAAACAACGTGGCCGATATACTATCACGAAATCCAGTCGAAATAAACGCGATATTGAAAACGGAAAATAAATGGTACGAGAAATCTTATAAATCGGTATCAGAAAATCCGAAAGATTTTCCGGATTACATGATAAAAGACAATAGATTGTATCGGCACATATTACACACGCTTGATTTTAATGAAACAAATGAATTAAGCGAGTGGAAAATATGTATAAATGACTCAGAAAAACAGCGAATTTTGGAAGAAAATCACGATAATCCCACCGCAGGACATTTAGGAGTAGCTAAAACATTAGCAAAATTAGCTAAAAGATACTACTAGCCCGGCATGTTCTATGAAGCCACACGATATGTACGCGCATGTATAAGCTGCCAAAAGCATAAAGCACAGCAGTCAGCCCCGGCGGGAAAAATGCACACGACAAATGTAGAACAACCATGGGAGATAGTCTCCGTTGATTTGGTGGGGCCTCTCCCACGATCGAATAATGGATATACTATGCTTCTAGTAATGCAGGATCGATTAACGAAATGGATCGAACTACGTGCATTACGAAAAGCAACGGGTGCTGCCATAGGACGAGCAATCCAAGAACAAATTATATTACGTTTTGGATGCCCGCAAGTAATAGTGATTGATAACAATAGACAATTTATTTCGAATGAGCTTCAACAAATATTAAAAAATGCGAAAATTACTCATCGAACTACGCCACCGTATTCACCCCAGTGCAATCCTGTTGAACGGGTAAATCGCACTGCAAAAACTATGGTAAAACAGTACATAGATAAGCCCAAAAAAACATGGGATAATTATCTAAACGAAATTTCTTTTGCGTATAACACACTCATGCACGATAGCACGGATTATACGCCAGCTTATTTAAATTTCGGACGAGAGCTAAGCGCACCAGGTAGCCTGAAACAAGAAGTAGGACAGCGTTCAAAATCGACAGAAGAAGAAAGAATAAGGAATGTTCAAGAAGCACTTGAGCTCGCCAAAATAAAAGCGGCACAGTCTTTCTCACGGCAGAGAAAATATTATGACTTACGTCGACGTGATTGGCAGCCACGTGTTGGTGAACAAGTCCTGAAGCGTCAACACATACTGTCAAACAAAACAAATCAGCTCAATGCAAAGCTTTGCGAGAAATATAGTGGGCCATTTGCAATAATAAAGAAAGTTTCCCCAGTCATATTTAATCTGCAAGGAGCAGATGGGAAACTAATAGAAAAAATTCATGTCGAGGACATAAAACCGTACACCGATCTTTATGTAAATAGTAATTCATTTTGTAAATTTGTAATATATTGTACATTGCCGGCAATAGCAATAAGTAAATAGGATAATTAAGTAAAATTAATTTAATTGATATCTCTGTAAATAATTTTGTATAAAATTATTTAATAATTTTGTATAGCGAGTTAATAATAGATATAATTTAATACGTAATAGATAGTAATGTACATTGGTTAAAAATCAATCAACAATACGGCTCGGAAATGAATTGGGAGGAAAGATGTTGTTTTTTTTAAATAATCACGGCTCACAGTTACATAGCTTAACATTCTATTGTGGAACTGAAGATTAATTATCTACTAACTCTGACTGGAAACTAAACATCACAGACATGTTAAATTGTTCAAGAAACGAAATATGATACTTATATGAAATATGAAATATGAAATATGAAATTGATACTCTATTGTCTATTAAGGCAATTCGAGGGTGTTACCAACAAATGTAACCTTTATATATAAGCCTTAGTGAATATATTTTATGAATTAAATGTCTTAAAAATTATATCATATTATATTAGTTACTTATATTATGTTATTTAAATTTCTTCGAATTTTAAGTGTAGATTCATTTACAAAACAAAACAATGTTAAATCATATGCATTGTCATTCAAAGCAAGATTTAAATCCTTTGATAAATGTCTTTAAGAGCGCTCTTTACCAAAAGCGGGAGTTAAAATCGATCATAGCGCATGATTAGAAAATATATTGTAGCGAGTTAGTAAATTATGCTGAATAAAAATTTGTTTCTGTATTATCGACTATTCAGGAATGTATTACTTAGATATATATGGACATAAATACAGCTTAACTAGGGTCCACACACACACAGACATATATATATATATATATATATATATATATATATATATATAGATTAAAATTACATAAAAGTAGAAATTAATATTTTAAAAAAATAAAAAGAAAAAAAATATATTGTAGCGGTGTCTGCGCAAACTGTTACGTATTTACTTGTAGGTGTAATAGCTCCTCCGCATATTCGAAGGGGAAAATTGGGGAAGACGAAGAAATATACGCGCACTTGACAATTACAACCTACAATTTATTAACGATATTCTAAATATTTACACAAAAAGATAGATACTACTATTGCGACATTATCATGGTACGAGACTCTCAAATCCTGAGCGGGTTTAACACATTGACACGCTCGTTTCATCATTGAATACGCATAAGCGGGGAGGCACGCGAGATTCTACACGACTCGCGGGTCGTTATTACAAAAGGGGGATATCGCGACGGGGACGAGTGTGGCATGGAAAGTCTCCACTTCGACAATTAGGTGAATACGAAACAGTACTTGCCGATCGCGTCCTCTTTGCCATCAGGTTAGCCCGCTAATGGCGATGCCTGTTAACGGCGTCGGAATTGTTTGCGTGTTCGCGGTGATCAATATCTCGATCGATTTCAACTTTTTCTTATACCATCGCGAAACGATGTTTACAAACTCCCCCTAAAACTCCAAGTGAGGTGAAATTCCATTGAGTTTTAAGCTGCTCCGTGTGCGGTGAAGTGATTAAAGGGTGTCGAGAGGGGTATGCTGTAACGAAGTGGCTTCGCCAGTTCGAGATTTGTTTGTCTCGAATAATACGCTATTTTGCGTTATTACAATTGTTCGCCATTCGTAGATATAACGTTACGTGCCAAAAAAAGTATTATGAAATGTAATAAATAAATGAAAGAAACGAAAAAAAGTATTTCAATATGAAAATTAGACCCACTCCTAATAATACTAACGCGATGAGATTATATCTAGTATTGGCCTTGCATTCTACAAGTTTCCTATCTATATGCTTAATCCTAACTGTATCACGCAGTAAAATTATATTTAGAAAAATATGCTTAAAAAAATATATTTGATAAAATTATCTTCCTGCTTCTTCTTCTCTGGCTTTCTTCGTCATTCTTTCTTCGCCTTTTGCGTTGACGCATTTGAATGAATGCAATCAATTGGTTTCGACCCCAGGACCTCTGCAGTTATATGGACACAGCTTGTGATGCTCGGTTGACATCGGCTCTCTAGTTTTGGCTGGAGATTGGGAAACTGCTTCTTCATGTATTCCGCTGAAAATAGGGGAGGTATTCGTACTGATCCTTCACATCTTGAATCTGGTTCGATGTGGATCAGCATTGCAGCTTGTACAGCAACTACCGTCGGTTATTGAGCCATTTCACGCTTTCTTTCGACACGGATAAGTCTCCGATACGCGTTCCGATTCACACTCGTATTAATACAAGTCGAGGTACAACAAGGGTGGTTTTATTCCTATCCTGGGTTCATTATGGCGGTATGGAAATACAGAAAGTAAAATAAGTACTGGCGTCAGTTTGCAAGGTGTATGGGCAGTTTGGCGTGCACCTTGCTAGTACTGATGCTTGCGTTAGCAAAATTTTTAATCCTTTGAACGCATCCTGTTAATCGCTTTCCAATGCCCACATAACGTTCTTTTTCAATAATTTAGTCAATGGCAGCTTAATCCCTGACAGATTCTCTATAAATCGGGAGTACCAGCCCACCATCCCTGGAAACGCTCTCAGTGGTTTTAGATTTCTAGGAGGTGGTATTCACTCACCGGCTTGATTTTATCCGGATATCTGCGTAGACCATCCTTATACACGATATACCCTAAGTACTTTACCTCAGAACAACAAAATTCGGATTTCTCTACGTTCACCCGTAAGCCTACTTTCTTAAGGCGCTGTAGCACTTGTAGCACCGTCAACTTTTCTGTGTGTTCATGAAATGAATTGGTGGCAACGATGATATCGACCATGTACACGAATACTGCTGGTTGCCATTCTGGTCCAAAGATGACGTCCATGCCACGTTGAAAGCTTGCGGGGGCATTGGTAAGTCCGTAAGGTAATTGTTTGTGCTTTATCCGTGTGTACGTTATTCGGAATCCTCGGTTTAATACCTTCCATTTGACTATAATAAAGTGTCATTAAATTTCAGAATTTATTTAAACCATTCAAATTATTTATAACATTATCTGTTAAATTCATCAATTTAAGTCACCTGTCATGTGATAAGAAGTCACTTGTTGATTTTTGCGAAATTTTCTAATTATTTATGCATACTTTATTTATTTATATCCTGTTTATTATTTATTTAATTTATTATTATTATGTTTTATTATTAATTTTGTTAATGTTATTAGCTTAGTGATTTCTATTGTGTTCGCTAAATCGTATTAAAAAATGACTGATATTAGTAGCAATTCAGATTTTTATAATTATCTATTACATTTATCCTGTTGTGAATTAATTAATTTATTTATTTATTTACTATTGTTTAAATTATAATGGTTGGTCCTGTCTGATTCTCTTGTATCGATAATGATTCAGCAGATGTTGAGTACTTACTTATTATTTAAAGGAAGTTTTCAAGCGTGAAAGTTCGTTAACTCTTAATAAAAATTTCTAGTGCTCAAACTAGAGTTCTTTCACTTCTATTCACAATATAAAAACTTATTATTATTAATAAATTATTTTAATTATTGATTAAAACCTAAATAGTTTGTTTAGTTAACGTGTTATAATTCTTCTTGCATTAGTTCTTATTGTTCTAGTTGGCAATTCCTCTTTGTCATAGTCTGCTTGCTTTATACCTCAAAGCTATAAAAGTAGCTACTTTTTTGTATTACTTATTATTTTTACCAACTTTTTTATTTATTGCTCGATCCTTCTAATTTTTGTTGCCACTTTGTGGCATATTTGTGGCATATAATATTCTGTGAATATTTACCGACTTAGAGCACTTTGCAGAAGTGCAAAATTCCACTTGCTTCTATGGATTTTCCATTTGCTAATTTTTCATAACAAGAGCATCAGTGTACTTGTGCAAGAATTTTTTTATTTATTTGTATCTTTATTCTCTGATATACGCTCAACTCGCGTAGATCCTTGGCCGCTCAACTTGCCGCCAAGCGAGAATAAAGATATATATTATGTTTAAAACTTAAAATTCAGATGTATTTTCTGAAATTTGGATTTCTTTTGGAGCAAATAAATTCTGACGCTACTAAATTTATAAGAATCTTTTAAAATTTACTCAAAATTTTATTTAACAATAATTCTTTTAACAAATCTAAAATATATAAAAAAAGAAAACTAATTATGGCAATAATAAAAAATAAATTATTTATTTAATGATTCTAACATTATAATAAACTAAACTATAATAAAAATAAAACTATAATAAAATAAAACTATAATAAAAATAAAATAATAATCAAAATAAAATAAACTCATTTACCTAATAACCCTACTGACGCCGCTGTTCCTCTTTCCCCGCCTCTCTATTTTGGTTATTCGCTGAAATAGAGACGATTTGTTACTATTAAATTATTATTTATCCTAAAGCCCGTTGGTTTATACAATTAATTTATCTCGTTCGCGCGCGGCGAGTGTACTAGGAGATTGGCCATCAGCTATCGCGCCGATAGTAAATCTCCCTTATTTTTCCGACCCTGTGGACAGTACACTGGCATTTTCGCTCTTTGCTGCGAAATTTATAATCGCGCAAATTGCTTCCCACTAATACGACCGCTCTATAATTATTCGGCGCTTGATAATTAGCAGCGCGCACAAATTATTATTTTTTTTCTCTGCGCAAGTAAACGTACTCGTTGCAAAATATAATGTTAAAAAATTAATTTCTTAAAAATTTTGTATAACATTAATAAAAAACATTTATTTACACATATTACTTTTGAAAGTGATTTATAATTACATATTTATATTGCGTATTTATATAGTAATTATCTGTTGTGATATTCTATAATTGATACAATACATTATTATTTATTTTCAATGAATATAAATTCATATCGGAAAGTATATAGCACATATTTAAATTGTATGGCCGATAATGTTTGCAAAAATTTTCGATCGGCATTTCAAATACCTTTACATATTTTAAAATTGAAAATTTTTTTATATATATCTGGTAACAACTTTCAATCGTTTAGAATTTCTGGATGTTTTAATTCTGGTACGTTAATTGTTCGAGAATATACTTCATATATAATTTACATGATGCCTTTTTTAAAACAGGATTTTCGTATCCTTATCTGTGCATTTTTCTATATATGTAAAAATCAGAATTTCCTTTTTTTCAATTGTGAATTTCTGAAAACCCCATGGTTTAGGGAATTCTAAATCAATGTTATTCTCCTGATTATTATTATCTGTTATAATTAATTACATTTTTATCATTAATTATAGCATAATATTTTTTAGTACAAAAAATTCTTACATGATAATTTCTAAGATTTTAAAAAGTTTACAGCTTCGATGTGAGCCGTTGCACGCGCAACAAGGCTGCTAAGCTTTACCTCGCATTCTTCGTTACCCGAGCATAGCGCCGAGGTGAGTTAGCAAAACTAGTTTTGCATGGTTTAAGAGACCAAATGTTACCGTACGCTAATACCAGAGTTTTCCGACCTGTATTGTATATAACATAGACTTATATATTAGACCGCGGGAACAGAGTTGAAGACTAAATCAGAGTGAGATAGCAATACAGGGAGTCGGATTGTCTCTCTTTTATAAGCGAGTAAGTGGGGAGAAAAGGAAAGTAGGGGAACAGTAGCAGTGGAAATATACGCAGCAAAAATATACGTTTATCCTATACTCTATACCATTGTGATTGTTGGACTGCCTCCCTACTCTTTGCCTGGCGCAAGAGAGAAAGGACAACTCCAGGCCCATCTCTGTCCCTTCAATATTGACTTCAGAGCACCCATTTAAGCGTACGGTCTAATATATAAGTTTATGGTCTGTCCCAATAGACCTCGATCCAGGAAGTTGCCAGTAAGCAGATATGGCAAATTGACAATAGTGGAACGCATTCTCGTATACGTCCCATCCTTCCCATGTAAATGTCATGAACGGTTATGAAACTACAAGCTGTGGAGGAAAACATGTAGTTTTGTAACCATTTATGATATTTACCTGTATTTACATGGGAAGTGTACGGGTAGATACGAGAATGCATTCCAGCAATGCCATATTTACTTACTGGCAACTTACTGAAGGCCTTTCGGAACAGACCCATAGTAAAAATAATCTTGCCTTCAGATTATGGTCGTGGTCACCATAACTTGATGCCCTTCAAAACATAAAAATTTTGTATTAAAGTTTTTTCTAGTGTGTAAAGATTTCGAAATGCACGGATACTGATGAATTGAGATCTTTACCATGCCCTTGATAATGACGATGACTTAAGGACATATGCAAATGTAAAATTTTTGCTCTTTCCAGTTGCAAGGTTAAAATTGGAAGTTCTCATTTGAAAAAATCGATTTGAGCTTCAAAGGACGTTTATAATTGACATCAAAGTCATGATAAATCATAAGCTGCTCCCCTCCAATTCCTACAATTTTTAAATTTAAAGTTTTTTTTTCGTCTGCCTTATTGTTCCAGTATTGCGTGGATGTTTAAAATAAGCTTCCGTGTATATGCATGTGTAGATATGTATATGCAAGCGTTTGTATTTGTGTATACACCTAAAGGTACATTATACAATATGACAAATTTAGAAATGATACCTGAAGAGAAACTGTGGAAAGGATCAATGCAAAACCTGCCTATCATAATAGAGTTTGAATAATAGTCAAGTCAGGTCAACTTTTGCAAAAACACTGCAGCTGCAACTTGATGCAACCTATAATAAGACGTATGTATACACATCGGTATACACATAGAAGGACTTAAAGTTTTGAAGGGCATTATAAAAGGATTACCAGTTACCACAGATTATTGTGGTAGCTGCATTTCGTTCTGAAAAAATAGATTACATATATACCTATAGCAGCCTATATAGTAACTGATGTTTTGAATCGTACAATGTTCAATACTTTTTTTAATATTGCATTTTTTGTGACAGTGTATATAAACAAAGTTTAGATTCTCTTTGGTGATTTATAAAGAGAAAAAATGTAGAAATATGTTGAAGGAGACTCTTCGAGACTTTTCAGACGAACAATAATTGATTTTATTTATAACCCCAAAATGCACAAAACGATCTTTTTGCTTTCATGTTTTCTCAGCAAAGATGTTTTTGCATCTTATTGTTATCCAGATTATTGTCATAATACAGTAAGTATTCTTGATACTTTGTTATTAAGTTTTTTAAATAATATGTTTCAACATAAATGTTTACTAATGTTAGATGCAAATATATATGATAAGTTTATTCATTTTTCAGACAAATTTTATACCAGGATCACAAGATCAATGTTTACTTGCAACAGTACAAAGGGGTACAGGTGCGGTATTTATTATTTAATATAAAAGTTTACATGCTTCATAATTTTAAAACTATATATTTCCTATTTGATATAATTTTTGTATAAGGACCTTTTTTAATATGTTTAGGTACATTAAAATACAAATGAAGTAAAAATTTGTGTGCTTATTAGCATTTCAAATATATTTTAGATTTTTTGAACTTATTTAACTTTTTTTAGAATGTATGGGAATTAGATTTGAAAATTTAGGACATATACCACCTTCTGGAGAACCATTGGCACAAGTTTCTTTAAAGGCTTATGTTAAATCCTTTGGTGACCTAAAGGGAAAAGCTACTGCTTTTAATTTTTCTATTGCTCAAATAAATTTTAACAGTAAGTAAATAAAATATAAAACCATTTTTTGAATAAAAAGAAAGTAAATATATGTGAAGAGTAAAATAAAATACTTTACATAGGACTGATAACTCGCTATCAAAACTTAGGAGATGAAGAAATCTCTGCTTGTCGTCGAACTGAATTTTATGGAAATATCACTAATACTGCCATAAAGGGGTTTTATATGTCTTGTCCATTTTTTAATAATTCATTTGAAAATAATCCATATCGTTTGGAGTATCTGATTTCTGCAAATAATTATGAGTATAGCAGAAAGCTTGTATTTATAGTTCCTAATCATAGATTTATTGGTAGGTTAGAGTATAAATGTTTTAAGGAATATATATATATATATATATATGATATTAATATATACATTTATTTATTATATTGTTTAATTAGATAATACTGTCAAAGATATTACTCTTTACATACCTTTTATTTACATTGATGTTTCGGATGCTTCTACTTTAATATTATATATTCAAGCATTACCAAAAGAGTTTAATGTATCTGAATATAAAATCTGGATGATGAATAATGACACTAAAAGTACAAAAGAAATAAATCTTAAAAATCTTGAGAAAAATGAACTACTTCATCATAATTTTTCTGTTAGTGATGGTGTATTTTATTTTAAAGTAGCTGCACTTCATCTTATATGCGACCAAAATTATGGTTGTATTAATAGTACTTCTCCATATGTAAGCATAAGTAAGTAGAATACTAAATCATTTATAAATCATAAATATAAGTATATTTTTATTGTGGTAAATCCATATAAATGCATATCTTTGTAGAGCAAACTTCACATCGGCTACTTATTATGATAATTAGTACTATTTGGATTCCACCTGTGATATTGTATTCTTTATACCATGCTTATAAAGTATATAAGAAAAAAGGTATAAGCTATAAACTACGTTTTTGCGTATAAATATTGTATCTGGGAATAAAAATTTATATATAAACTATGACACTCAGATATAAAATAAATTTAAGGTACTCTGAAATAATATACAATACTGATTTTATTACAGAAATGTTAAGAAGAGTTGAAAAAAAAACAAAGTGCCTTTTAGTTTATTCACCTTCACATATAGCTCATGTTAATGTAATGATTGATTTGGCCCGTTACTTACGATGTTGTAATATCAATGCAATGATTGATACTCTAGATATTCCTGATAGTATAAATAAAGTATTTAAATCTGCATAAAAATTCATTATTTTAAAATATTGATGAAATTTAACCACTACAATTTATACATCTTATTTAATGTAATTTTAGGATCCTGTATTATGGTGTAACGAAGCATTTCATTCAGCAGATGTAGTAATAGTTGCATCCTCACCACAAACTGATGAAATTGCTCCAGTTGTTTATCGTAATATGGATAGTCAAGCTTTAAGATTACTGAAAGAAAATTATCCACATAGAAACAAAAGATATTATTCTCTTCAATTTCCATATTGCAAGTTAGAAGATATTCCAAGAGAAGCAAAGCAGTTTAAACGTTTTTCAATGCCAGAGGATTTGGATAAATTAGTGAAAGCAATTCATCAAGTTGAATATATACGCTTTTTTGGAGTAACTGACAAATATTTTGTTGACTCAGTTAAATTAGCAAAAAAACAAATTATTCAAAGTAAAAATTCTCGAGCATCTGAAGAAAATAGTATGTATACAGTAACTTTGATATAAACTAGTATTGTTAAATTTTAAAGAATCATAAATTTAATTTGCCTTCTTAATGTGAATAAGGAAAAATAAATATAGCATTTATTTAAATAAGATTCGACTTACTAAAATAAATATTTATTTCAAAATCAAAAAATGAATTTAAAATTTTTATGATACATGTAAGGTTAAATGTCTTATTTATTAAGAATAATTATTTTTAATTATTAATATATATCATTAGTTTTGTTAATTGTTCCATAATATCATTAAACAAAAAATTCTTTTTAAACTAATTATTCCTTTGTTTATTTATTATTTTTTAAGATACTATATGATATATATCATATGGAATATGATATATGATGATTATACGTACTCTGTTAGACATTGTTTTGTAGTGCGCCTCTGAAATATTCAGTTGCTGGAAAACAAAAGCATATCATTTAGCGATATTAAAACAACCTATGCTTTTGCCATCTGGGCCCATGGTTGCTCTCAAATTATTATATATTATTTTATGTATTAATTATATAAATTCTTTATTTTATAGATTTTATTACATTTTTTTTATTATATAAATTTGAAATACTCATGAAATTATAAATTTACTGTTTTAATTTTACAGATGATCTTCTCATACCGGATTTACAAGAAAAAAGTATAAGTTTAAAAATTTTACAATTGCCAAGGGAAGAAAAAAAGGAGGATGAATCACCTATTAATAAAAATATATCACAGCAATTTAGAACCAACATTGAAGAGTTAAATTTACTTGGTGAAAATAATGAAAGAGATCATACATTTACTTTCAATTCACCAGATATTGATACTGAATTTCGAATCGATACTTTAAATTTGTAAATATTTTGGATTTGCATTGTTTATATAACTGCTTTACTACATTTTTACTTTTATATATTAGATATATAAGCTATATTTTATTAATAAACATTTATTTATTTGTATTATAAGAATTAATATCTTTTATATTTATTAAATAAAAAATTTATTTAAACAGGACAAATATACTTGTAATGTACACTTTTTTGATATAATATTTAAAAACAATTATTTGTTTAACACAAAGTAGAAGATGAATAAAATATTACGATAAAAAAAATTATTAATTAGAAAGTTTAATAATTGAAATAATTGTAAAACAAATTTGTATTTTATAACATATTTTTATAATAAACTACATGAGTAATATAAATGAACATCAATAAATACAAATTTTTTCAACTATTTCGCTATAATTCGCATTGGATTTTTATAAATCAGCATAAAATTTAAAAAAATTTTAAATTTAGCTTTGACATTTCAAAAAATTTACACAACCTTTAGAATTGAAATTAATATGTATTTTACGATTGAATTAGAAAAACAAATGATAGTTTTACATTATGATAAAATATTCTTAAATATTATTTGTATTTATACATGTCAATGATCACTTGTATAGATTTTGAATAAAATGAATACATAAAAAGATATTTAAATAATATATGAAAGTAGTAAGAGAGAATAATAATATAAATAAGAATAAATGTAAACAGCTATCAATGTGTATAAAGTTATAATGCATAAATTTCAATACATTTGTATATTTATATAATATACAAATATTTGATTATATTTGAGATTTTCTTTACATAATCATTAAACCAATCTTTGCACGAGAATGCAAGTAGGAATTGGTAGCCAATAAACTAATAGACCAAAGGATGGCTAAGTTAGTATGGTCTAGTATGGTATATTCAGTATAAAGTATATAACTGCTAACAGCAATATTCATCAGATAATTATTAAAAATTATTAGTTTATACAGAGTTGCAGATTATAAAAAATACATAATAAATAATTATTTTGATTTATTAAATCAACCAGCAATTATCAATATATAAATTGTAATTACAATTGCGAAAAACTATAATTCTATATAACTAATTGCATTATTCAATACACATTGCAATATTAAAAAATAATACTATTAGGTAATCACCTATTAATCAAAAAATCAGAAATAATCAAATATATTTGATCTATTTCATATGATATATTAATATAAGTAATATAAGCAATATGTTTATATCATTAATTTTTCCAGCATTATAAATCACATAAGTATCTATGCAGTCATGAAATGCATTTGTTTATATATATATATATATATATATATATATATATATATATATATATATAAATTTATTTTATTTAATGTTTTACTCTTTTTAGATTTGAAAATAATCATTTTGACACATAAAAAGGTAGCAGTATAGTGAGAACAAAGTCATTTTTGTGTTGTTTATTATAAATAATTATTCATTTGTTATATTGTTATAGTTTTATCTTTATTGATAATGTATTGAGCTTAAAGTATAAATATACCTTTACAAAATTTTCATTCAAATCATTGAATTTTTATCAATCATATAATTTTCATATAATTTTTTAATTCTATAGATAAAATTCAATTGAATTAAAAATCAAAATTTGTTTATAAATTTTAACAGACTAACTCACACTCACGTACTACAGACTTTGCTGTAAAGTACTGCTAGTTTATTTTTTAATTGATTAATTGAACTCCTCTTTCGCTGGAGTGCTTATAGCCTCTTCAGCCTATCTATTGCTATTTACAGAAATCCATATCTGGGCAATTAATCTGGCAAATAATATACTATGCAATTTTCAAGCCCTATCATTATTGCTATTAGAGTCTTGATCTTCCAGAGGGGCGGCAATGGTAGATAACAAACGTAAGGCAAGATTACGTCGTAATGTATTTAATCGTTGATCAATTCCATTTAGCGTTACTGAATTTACAGTATCTAGATTTTGGGTCAAATTATCTGTAGTTATTTGTCTAAAAAGATTTTGTTCTGGATTTGGATTAGAAATCATTATCTCATTATTTTGAATATTTGCAGTTACATCTAACGATCTTCCTAAATTTGAGTCTGAGCTAGTCCGTCTAACATTAGAATGATTTAATATATTAGTATTAACATCTGCATATCTAACATTTGAAAAATAAGGCACTTGCAGATTATGGTTGAGAGACGATCTTCTTGATAGTAAATTTCTTTCCATATTGTCAATTCTACTTTGTTGCCTTCTAAGTGATGGGGGTATCCAGTCTATAATTGTATTCCTAATTCTATTTTGATGATTTTGTAGATAGGTTGTTCTATTTGTTTCATTGGATAAACTAGCTATTTCATTAGCATTCCTGATATTTAAAACATTATTTAATATTTGTGCAGTAGGCTGTAATGTATTTATTGGTCTGCTATTTGCATGAAGGGCTATATTTGAACTAATATTCTCTTGTTGATTAGTTGATTGATCATGCTCATTAAAATAAGATGATTCACCCATACTTGAAGGTGCTATATGATTTTCGTAAACTGTTGCTCCTGCACATTTTTATAATTAAATATCTAACTAAATACAAACTAAAGATTATTATAACCATATTTATTGTATGCTTACCTGTGTTCAACCACTGATTAACATTACTTTCTAATGAAAGAGGATTTTGACCTGGTTGGTTTCCAACATGTCTATTATGTTCAGATATATTAGATCCATCAAGCAATGAATTTCTTGATAATCTTGAAGAATTAGATGCTATTTCAGGTAAATATGCATCGTTTGTCAATCGGATTTGATTTGCAGAGCTATAAATTGGTCGTATTGGCAGTATTGAGTTTGAATTTAAAACATTTTGAGTTTGACTTTGGACAAGCCTATCATTTATTGAATTATTTCCATTGCTGTTAATAGTAGAGCCAATGTTACTATTACTTCTCGTACTAACAGAGGGCAATGTTCGATGATTTGTTCCATTATCTCGAATGTTAACTTGATTTCCTCCATTATTTCTATTTCTCAAGCATCCTCTAACTCTCAATAAAATACCTTCACCTCTATTATTAGAACTATAAGGGTGGGATCGTTGAGTTTCTCTAGGAATAAGGTGTTTGAATTTATCTAATTCAGCTGGAGTTAATTCCCTGGCATCTGAATCAACTTTGTATACGGGAATTTGATTATAAGGTGTTTGCCGATAAGCTAAAGGACTTACTTGTTGTTTCATCATTTGATGCATTTGTTCCTAAATAAGTTTTTAATACATTTAATGTTCTAATCTATTTAAAACTACAAAAAGCTATTAAGATATATTTATTAAATTTATTTACTTGTATTGTAACTTGTTTAGAAAAATTTGTTAATATTTTAGATTGAGGTGAAGTTTCTTCTTTTTTATCTATTTTTTCTTCTTGATTTATATTATTTATAATATCAGGTACAACTTGTTCATCCTCTTCAATAGTTACAGGTATTTTAAATGTTGCTATTATTGTCGATAAAGAGTCAAGAACCTGCACTGCTGTTAAACGTTTATGTGGTTGAAGAACAAGTAAATTTCTGATTAATGATCCTGTTCCTTCAGACACTCTACCATCACTGAAAAAAAAATTTATCTTGGATTTAAAAAATACTGTTATTAAAACAGAAAAGCAAAATGTTTTTTTCAACCTAGGCATAAAATAATTTGCTGCTTTTATTTTATTAAATAATTGTGTTGGGCTGCTGTCATAAAACGGAAATTGACCAAATAACATAGTGTATAATACAACTCCAAGAGCCCACATATCTGAAGGTTTTCCTAAATATGGTTTACCACATAAAACATCGGGTGAAATATAAGCAGGTGATCCTCGTTGATCTTTCAATAAATCATTCTCACAAGACAAATGTTTTCCCAAACAAAAATTAGTAATAGTCACCTAAAAACAAATAATTAAATAAACAAAAATATTTTATCAAAATTAGATTTCATTAATAATTATATAAAATTACCTTCTTAATTCGACGATTCAAAACCAAGTTTCCTAATTTAAGATCTCTATGAACTATATTTCTTTTATGAAGGCAGGCTACAATTCTCACAGTATCAAAAAATATCATGAGAGTTTCTTTTTCTGATAATTTCTTTTCTCGAATAACATAATGCTGTAAATTTATTAATTCATCACTGTATGGATTAAAATCATGACATATCAAACAATCAAGAACCAAACATAATCTTTGTCTTATTTTTCCTGTATATACAAGTTCAGAGTTTAACATTTTTTCTTCCAGAACATAATTCTAAAAACATAAAGATTATTATAAATAATTTAAGTTAAACATATAAAAAATAAAAATTAAAAATTATTATTTTTCATACTTTAAAAAAACCATGATGATGTACAACACCATCTTGAGTTTGTAATAAACTTAATAAAGAATACTCAGAATGCAAAAGCATTTTGCCTTGTCTATCATCCTGAGTTTCATTTTCTATCGAATCTTTGATTGTTAATATTTTTAGTGTATAAATTTTACTTGTTCCTTCTTTTCTTGCTAAGCATTGTACAATACTTTGAACAGGTGATGAACCAATTATAGGTCCTAATAAATATGGTCCAGCTTTTTTGATAACTTTTTTAGCAACTGGTGTTCCGTATTTTGGCATTTCATGATCAGAAATATTATTTTTTAAAAAAAATTCCTGTTGATTGAAATCTAAATTCCTTTTTTTTTTATCATATAAATTTTCTGAGTTTTTTGAATTCTTGAAACTTTGTTCTGTTAACAGAATATCCTTGGAACATCCAGGTGGATTGTCTTCTTGACATTGTGATTGATTACTTGCTTTCATGCACATATTATTATTATTTTGTGATACATTATTTAATTGTTCAGTAGCATTGTTGACCTCTGAATTATGATAAGTTTCACTTATATTCATAGATTCTGTCATATCAGCAGCTGCACTAGAGTTAATAATATTAGTGATATTTTCATTTAAAGGACTAGTTGACATTTCCACAAATATTAAATAAATTGCGTTTTCCAATAGTAATTTAGATTACTTGTGCTAGTATATAGACGTAAGTATTTAACTGATAATACATAAATTTTATTAAGTTTGCTTAGATAAAATAGACAAAAATCTTTTTATCGTATCTACAAGAAAAATTGTTAAAAATACTAAATTTGCAAAATAGTACTTGCATTTTTACTATAAAATCTACTTAAATCGTAATTATATAAACTATTATCTTGAATCTTTTTCAACGCTAATTCTTGAATATATAAAAATATTTACAAGATTACAGGTGAGTTCAACATTCTTTAAAAACACATTTAAAAAACTTCTTATTTATTTTGAGTTGAACTATATTGCTGAACTGAAAGAGTTGTGTGTGTATGTGTGTGTATGTGTGAATGGATAGCTTATTGAAAAAAAATTATTATACTTGAAATGTACCTGAAGTCCTATTAGAGGGCGCTACTAAACATTTATCATTAGACCGCGCGCTCTGCGAACAGACCCCAGTGGGCACAGATAACTGTAAGATATCGGATTTCTGTCTGACTTAAGTTTGCTATAAAGCATTGAAAACAGATATCTAAATGGCGACATTTATAGGAAAACTGTAGTTAGTTAGTTTACGGTTTTCATATTATCGATTACTTTAAGTCACATGAAAAACTATTACTTTTCCTTTTTACAGTATAATTTTAGTTACTTGTAAAGGGTCTGTTCCGAAAGGGCTCCAGTAAGTTGCCGATAAGTAGATACAGCAATGCTGTGGTGCTAAAAGGGGGAAAATAATTTTTCGGGAAATAATATTCCATTGATATTATCACACTCAAATGATCTTAGTGACAATATCCAAGACATCTCACCTAAAGAATCAATTTGATTTTTCGGAGTCAGTGCCAAACACCCCAATTTAACTATATCAATGAACTTCTTTTCACGCGTTGATGACTTTTTGATTTATAGACTTTATTAAAAAGGGCTTAGTTGGATAATATGGTCAAAAATGCCCGAACAGTATTTGTAATAAGAATATACCATCATGTCAAATGTAATAAAAAACTCTTTTTGTCAGATTTTTGTACCCCAAAGTGGTCGGACGATACTTGCAGTAGCTTGTAAAATAATTAACGGAATCAGCTCACAATTTTTTTTACCAATTTTGTTTCTGCAATTTCTTTTTTAATCGATTTTTTTCTATTCGGTTTTATTGTTTTCTTATAGAGGAAAATTACATGGAAAATAAGTTTTATATTTTGATATGATATATATCAGGTATGTGAATAAGTCTTTCCCGTGTTTTTTCAAATTTTGAGCCTTTATTGTGAAAAAATGGTTACAAATGAATTATTCAAAGTATTGGCCATCGCTAGCTACAACTTTTTCCCATCTTTCTGGCAACATACGAATCCCGTTGCGAAAAAATTCGACCGGTTTGGCCTCTATCCAGTCATCCACCCATTTTTCGGCTTCCTCGTAGGAATGGAAGTGCTGGTCAGCCAGGCCATGCGTCATCGATCTGAAGAGATGGTAATCAGACGGAGCAACGTCTGGACTATACGGCGGGTGGGGTAGGACTTCCCATTTGAGCGTTTCTAAGTATGTTTTCACCGGCGGTGCAACATGTGGGCGAGCATTGTCATGTTGCAAAATAACTTTGTCGTGCCTGTCGGAGTATTGTGGCCGTTTTTCTCGCAGTGCGCGGCTCAAACGCATCAATTGTCGTCGATAGACCTCGCCTGTGATCCTTTCATTCGGTTTCAGAAGCTCATAGTAAACCACACCTAGCTGGTCCCACCATATACAGAGCATGAGCTTGGCGCCATGAATATTTGGCTTGGCCGTCGATGATGATGCATGGCCGGGTAGTCCCCATGATTTTCTTCGCTTCGGATTATCGTAACGTATCCACTTTTCATCGCCAGTCACGATACGATGCAGAAAATCCTTTCTTTTATGTCGCTGAAGCAGCTGTTCGCAAGTGAAAAAACGCCGTTCGACCTCTCTCAGCTTCAGTTCGTGCGGCACCCAATTTCCTTGCTTTTGGATCATTCCCATGGCTTTCAAACGCTTGGAAATGGTTGTTCGGTCAACTCCCAATGCTTCAGCAAGTTCTTCTTGCGTTTGACAAGAATCTTCATCAAGCAAAGTCGCCAATTCTCGATCTTCAAAGATTTGCGGCCGCCCGGAACACTCCTTGTCTTCCACGTCGAAATCACCGCTTTTGAAGCGTCGAAACCATCCGCGAACACTTGAATCATCGACACAACCTTCTCCATAATCCTCCTGAAGCAATCGATGCGTCTCGGCAGCAGATTTCTTCAAATTGAACCAATAAAGTGAAACTTCCCGCAAATGACGTCGACTCGGCTCAAATTTCGACATTTTCACGATATCAAAAATTTATGATGCGAAAAAATTTTAACTAATGTGTTAGTATGGAATTGTTGACATATGAATAAGCTTTGATTATGACATATGTAACCATTGAATACTCGCACAGTATTGGTGGCGCCATCTCTTACAAAAAACGGGAAAGACTTATTCACACTCCTAATATTTTTTTTCAATTTGTTCCAAAACCTGTTTTTTGTTATCAATTTCTATAATATTAATAATCAAGCGACTCAAAATCTATGCAAAAACTATCCATCTAGAATTTTTATCAATTTTTTCGAAACAGCTCTGTATTCAATTACATATATTAAATAATATACACTTAAAATTATAAACGATTTATTATATGTTCTTGAAAATTTTATACTATAATTTTCAGAATAAAATAAATTATTGCAATTACTCTATAATATACATAAGTAATTCAGATAATCTATTTTTAACAATTTCTTCAATAGATCATTTTATCAAAAGCGAGATTATGTCCACAATCACTGTAATATTATAAATAAACAGACAGAATCATTTCATAATTAGTTAATACAGAAAATTACTCTATTCCTTAGACCAATCTTTGTGTTAAATCGGAATTACACGAATTGTTTAAAATATTAATAAGTAACAATACAGAGTAGATTATAATAAATATAAATGAAAAGCATGTTGTTTGAATGTGAAGAAATCTGGGAATAAAGTATGTGATTTATGAATTATATTTAGTATGTAGTATGAGAGACATGGGTTGAACAACTACGTTAACATTAAAATCTACGTCATACTCGTATTTTTTAAAAATATGTTTAAGCTCGTGTTATTACTTATAATTATTTAAAATACTTATACATTTTTTATTGATAGTGCATATTGTAGAAAATACAAAACTTCAAATTCTATCCTATTGTAAAACGTTGTAGAATGTAAATCTTATATCTGTAGTTATAATTTAGAAAACGTATAACTGTTAAAAATTAAAAAGTTAAATTTTTGGTTTATATTATTCTTTATATTTTTAATATTTGAAACAATTAATGCATTTTCTCTTTCTGTTCTTACAATATTATATAAGCATAAAATATTAAAAGTAAATTTTTTAAACTAATTATGGAATATCCATTTTTGCACAAAATCATAAGACTCAATTTGAAATTTCTACAATGACAGAAAAGAAAGTCTTGATTTTCTGTAGAATCAAAAATTCGTCTGCATTATGAAACTAGCATTGGAGTTCGGGTCTAAATTGTTTTCTGATAGTTATGCGCATATTAGAAATGTTTTGGCTTAGCCTGTGTATGATTCAAAGGAAAACGGTAACGTCGCATTGAACAGAAGCGTACAGCTATATCTATATATTTAGCTTTATCTATTACAGCTATATCTATATCTATATATACAGCTATATCTATATCACAGCTCGTGACGTAGGCAAATGTGCACATTAATTTATACTGACGTAGCTGTGACGTTGCGAATACAATACTTATAAGGGACTAGGCAAAGCCCAAAATGTATGCTTAATAATCAGTTTTATTTATTAATTAGATTATTTATAATAGATAATTATATACATAATTATATATAATACCTACTAAATAATTATATATAAAATTATAAAATTCAAAAATATAAATAATTCTAATTCATAATTTATAAAGAAAATTGATTATTAAGTATACATTTTGTATTAAAAATATTAAAATTCGATTTAAATCCTGTTAAAAGTCTTATTTAAATTCAAATGTATAATACATATGCAAACTTTTACACTAATCTTACTTATACACACACACGTATATATGGGCGCGACCATCTGTTCAACGGGGTTTCGTGAAAATGAGCGCAATCAGCTTCTTGCTGAAGTAAACTCAACGGAACGATATCCTATGATCCTAGTAGGTCACCAGTAAGTCAAAATACCATACTTGACCGTTTATTTCCATTGATTACGTCAACGGCGGAAAACTGCCAGTTTCATAACCGTTTATAAGAGTGACATGGAGAGTATAGCAAAATGCATTCCAGCATTGCCATATGTACTTATCGGCAACTTACCGGAGGTCTTTCAGAACAGACCATACAGGGTGTTGCTACTTTGTCGTCTGAAGTTATCTATTAGTTATTGTTAAGAAGGTATCGTTACTTTGCCTTTTAACAGTATAATTTTAGTTATCATCAAAAAGGTGTCGCTACTTTGCCTTTTGAAGTCATCTATTAGATAAAATTAAGAAGGTATTGTTACGCTACCATTTACCGGATAACTTGTACTAGTTTGAATTTGAATTTCTTAGAAATAATTTGTCGTTAAGTTTAATAGTTATAAACTTATGGGGCGGAATCTATTAGTGAATCGACGAGCCGCGAGTAATTCAAACAGTTCAAAAGTGGCGGTTTTAGAGTTGAAGACAAAGATCGCTACGTAAAGCCGAAAAGTTTTGAAGACGAGGAATTAGACGCTTTGCTGGATGAGAATCTGTTACGTCGTCATCCATTTTTCTTATTACAGTTAACTCATAACTGTACTTATAAATACTTATATACTTATAAGTAAGTACGAGAACTACTTTGAAAATTTATCAACAAATCACACGCATTGCTCCGCACCCAATTAGAATCTCCATATGGCCGCAGCGGCGGCTCGGGGAACTACTTACCTCGAGCTTTATAGGCATGAGCGCGGCGGCGAACTTCAGTTCCGAGTTACAATCCATTTATAAAACATGCGCCTCCACTATAAAAGTTTTTCAGTACATTCAAAAAACACTAACAGACGCATCAACAGCAACGAACCTACGAGAAACACACTCACTTTCTCTTTCTCTCTCTCTCTCTCTCTCTCTCTCTCTCTCTCTCTCTCTCTCTCTCTCTCTGGACAGAGATAGTAATGGTTGTAAGAAACAAGAGAAAAAGAGAGAGATCAGAAATAAAAGTAAGTAGCAATAAAAATTTATGTTCTGTAATTATTCCTCACAACCATATCCTAATCCGGGGAAGCGATCGGTCCTCCTTTTAGGTGAGGACTATGCATGCGCCATAAACCTTGCACATTCCACTAAGGAATAGGGTTTTTAGACAGACTAGGGAAATAAGTTGAAAGGCGGAGGTAGGTGTAAACTATTTCCCTCAAAGGAAATAGTTTTCATCTAAGTGAAGCGATTGGCCTTCAACCTATCTAAAAAAGAGTAGGTTTTATTATTAGATGTAGTGAGAGTAAACATAACTTCTCCAGGGACAGGGTCCGAGCTAGTGGAGAAAACTCTAGGCTCAAAAGGGCGGCGCATACTTCTAATACATCTTGTGCACTAGAAGAGTTCACGTCGGACGTTACATGATGTATATAGAAATTTTTGGGGGCTCAGCCGGGATACTGTGGAGTGCTGCTTTTGAACTTTAGGAGATCCTAAAGTACAAAAGCAGTATTCCACACTCACAGTTGACGAAATTGTGAATGTACAGCAAAGCAGCGCCGGCTTCAGCTGCTGCATTGCTCGTGGGCTCTCCACCGAGGACTGTCTGTCTGGATTGTATAGCCAAGCAGTATTCCAGGCCAAAAGAGGTACTGCGCTTTAGAAAAGAAGAAGAAAATAAGGGGGGGGGGCGAAATATAACACTAATGTAGTTACACGATCAATTAATTAAAAACAAAAGAAAATTTGATATTTAAGTATAAAAAAAGGAAAGTAAATGTTAAAGAAGTGTATATTCCTTGACTAACTTGTAGCTTAGTTAATAATAAGTTACCTTTAACAAAATCCTTATTTTCCTAGATGCATTTACTGAAGCTGAAACCTTTCAGTTTTCCTATGACTTAAAAAAGGAAAACAAAAACAAAGTAACTGAACTCTAAGGAGATGAACTAAATTAAATAAGTAAAAAAAAAGAGATAATAAAATGCAAATATTATTATTGTTATTAGGAGTGTGAATAAGTTTTTCCCGTTTTTTGTAAGAGATGGCGCCACCAATACTGTGCGAGTATTCAATGGTTACATATGTCATAATCAAAGCTTATTCATATGTCAACAATTCCATACTAACACATTAGTTAAAATTTTTTCGCATCATAAATTTTTGATATCGTGAAAATGTCGAAATTTGAGCCGAGTCGACGTCATTTGCGGGAAGTTTCACTTTATTGGTTCAATTTGAAGAAATCTGCTGCCGAGATGCATCGATTGCTTCAGGAGGCTTATGGAGAAGGTTGTGTCGATGATTCAAGTGTTCGCGGATGGTTTCGACGCTTCCAAAAGCGGTGATTTCGACGTGGAAGACAAGGAGCGTTCCGGGCGGCCGCAAATCTTTGAAGATCGAAAATTGGCGACTTTGCTTGATGAAGATTCTTGTCAAACGCAAGAAGAACTTGCTGAAGCATTGGAAGTTGACCGAACAACCATTTCCAAGCGTTTGAAAGCCATGGGAATGAAACAAAAGCAAGGAAATTGGGTGCCGTACGAACTGAAGCTGAGAGACGTCGAACGGCGTTTTTTCACTTGCGAACAGCTGCTTCAGCGACATAAAAGAAAGGGTTTTCTGCATCGTATCGTGACTGGCGATGAAAAGTGGATACGTTACGATAATCCGAAGCGAAGAAAATTATGGGGACTACCCGGCCATGCATCATCATCGACGGCCAAGCCAAATATTCATGGCGCCAAGCTCATGCTCTGTATATGGTGGGACCAGCTAGGTGTGGTTTACTATGAGCTTCTGAAACCGAATGAAAGGATCACAGGCGAGGTCTATCGACGACAATTGATGCGTTTGAGCCGCACACTGCGAGAAAAACGGCCACAATACTCCGACAGGCACGACAAAGTTATTTTGCAACATGACAATGCTCGCCCACATGTTGCACCGCCGGTGAAAACATACTTAGAAACGCTCAAATGGGAAGTCCTACCCCACCCGCCGTATAGTCCAGACGTTGCTCCGTCTGGTTACCATCTCTTCAGATCGATGACGCATGGCCTGGCTGACCAGCACTTCCATTCCTACGAGGAAGCCAAAAAATGGGTGGATGACTGGATAGAGGCCAAACCGGTCGAATTTTTTCGCAACGGAATTCGTATGTTGCCAGAAAGATGGGAAAAAGTTATAGCTAGCGATGGCCAATACTTTCAATAATTCATTTGTAACCATTTTTTCACAATAAAGGCTCAAAATTTGAAAAAAAACGGGAAAGACTTATTCACATACCTGATATATATATATATATATATATATATATATATATATATATATATATATATATATATATATATATATATATATATGCATGCACGAACGCTGTACCTAAATTTTAAAACAAATTAAAATTAATAATAATAACAATTTTTGCTACTTATCTGAAGGAATAAATATAAAAAAATGTGAACACTTGTTAAAGCCAAGCTTATCGAACAAGCATGAACAAAAGGAACTTATGAGAATTCACTTATGCAGCTGGTTGAATTTACGTAAATAAATATCGGACAATTAATAAGCAACAAATCATAAATAATTAATAAGCAATAATAATTCATGAATAAACCAATCATAATTAATAATAAAAACAAAAATTTTATATAAATAAAATTAAAATAAAAATCAAAAAGAAAATTAAATAAATGTATGAGTACAAAATTAACATACTAATGTAAAACAAATACATAAATACCAAAATAAATATATAAAAATAAATGAATACATTCAATGTATAAAAATACTTACACACACAAGTGAAAAATATTAAAGAAAACCAATAATTTTTACAAGATATTGAAACCAAGGATAAAAGTAGGCAAATTTATAAACATGTACGGATGTAACCAAAAAGACAAATATTAAGAAAAGAACATCTACTAACATACTTACTTATATATATTTATATAAATCTATATAAGTACAATGGGACTTTGCAGACAAAGAAAATCTGAAACAAAGCTGAGTAAAAAGTAGAGGAAGTAAAAAATGAATATTAATTACTATGAATAATATTCGATTTATAACTAATATTATAAGTATATTAAAAAAGGAACCAAGGAATAACTAAAATATCTAATATTATATGCAACTCGAATTACAACAATCTTAAAACAATAAAAACTATCTTTATTAATTACAGATGATCTCCATATTATCATCCGAGGGAATCAGTACATACACGGATGCTTGTCTTGAGCGTATAGAAAGAAGAATATCCGAAATAATAGAGAACGATCACGATAGGTGGGAATACGAGAATTATCTAGAAAATCGAGTTAAGAGTTTAGAAAAGGCTCTAGATACCGAGAGGAATGAAAAAAAGATATGAAAAAATACCTTATACCCAATACACTCTCTGCTTACAGAAGAAAAGAGCCAAGTAAAAGACTCGAATGAAAGAGATCAATATCTTATTGTCTTATTAAAAAGTAAAGAAGAGAACGAAAAACGCTTACGATCGATCCTAGCAAGAGTACTTGAAGCCACGATCAAAGTACATAAGTCACCCAAATAGAAAAACACTGAAGCGATATGAAGCCTACAAGAGGCATTTAAGCGGCTTTTTCTGTGCGAATCAGGGCTCATGCCATGAACAAGGAGCGAAACCGAAAGATTAGAGGAAAGATTAGAACTTGAAGAAATGAAAAAGAAAGAAGACAGAGAGAAAAAGTTCACAGAAGAGAAACAAGCCTTCAAACATCGCCGTAAAGTAGCAAGAAGTCCCGAAGAAAACCCAAGCCAAATATGGCAAATGTATCAGTACCGTCGGTATCCTTGAGAGATGCTGCCAGACATGTACCTGAATACGATGGATCCAACTATCCATTGCAACAATTTCTAGAATACTGTTTTAACACAATGGAATTAATAGATCCTAATCTCGATGCTAAATTTACCCTCTACCTCAAAAGCCGTCTTACAGGAGATGCATAAGATGCAACGACAGGTATGAAATTCGAATTATACGATGATTTTAAAAAACACTTACGAGAAACGTTCTTCTCATCGAAAACCATAGGCTAAGTAATCGGAGAACTCAGCAACGAGTTTCAACGCAAAAATGAATCGGTATTGACATATGCTAACAGGCTAAAGAAACTAGCCTCGCAGATATATGAAGCAAACAGAGTACCCACTAACCTACCCACTACAACTAATTTCAAAACATACGTTGAAAATACCTTAATAGATTGCTTTAGAGCAGGATTTAAGTCCGACATTATATCCCGTCTAAAATCAATTGAAATGGTCCAAGATATTGTTAAAGACGCTATCGCCGTCGAAAGAAAAATAGAAAGGAATTAGCGATTAACAGAAAGGGAGAATTTCATGCCAAGGAACAGCAATAAGCGACTAATTCAGGTGTGCGAACTAGAAAATCGAACATCACCGAAAACTATATTATGTAGTAATTGCGGCATGAAGAGGTACCCTGCGTCAGAATATCGCAGTAGAATTAGAAGTACACAGAGACCAAAGGTATGCCAGGTCTGCAAAAGAACGAATCATACTACAGCACAATGCTGCACCTTCACTAAATGCCAAGTGTGTAATAGAATCGGACACATCGCCCGCGATTGTAGAAGTAAAACGTCGTCAATAACGTGCCAGTTATGCAACAAGCCTAGCCACACCGCTACCTACTATCGAGGAAACAACTCAAACAATCGACAAGCTGAGCAGCGTCCTGAAATCATATGTCAAAAATGCGGACGTATAGAACACACATGCGCTTACTGTAGAACTCACGAAACAACGCCATCCAACGGCAATGCATCCAACAGACCAGCTTGTGCATTTTGGAAGATAGTCAGTCACACTATAGCAGAATGTCGGGAAAAAATTTATAATTAGGGAAATGGCTAAGGTCCCAGGAATCAGAGTGCGACCCAAGGGACTCCGAAAACACCAACGCGCTCGATAAACGCGACTCAACTATCGAACCTATTAGGAGAATTAATACCTTCCGAACCGGAATAATTCGATACATACCGTACGTAAATGTCCAATTCGGTCTTGAAGAACCACTCTCTTTTATGTTGGATAGTGGATCTGAAGTCTGTATTGTGAAAAAATCTATACCAGAAAATACAGATATAAACAGAAAGAAAATGTATACGCTCGAAAGAGTGGGTAATGTTAAAGAGATTACGCTAGGAGTTGTACTATTCCGAAAAAACTGGAATAAACGCAGAATTTTCAATCGTCTCAGATGAATTCCCTATTCCTTACGATGGAATCATAGGTTCCGATTTCCTCATGGATAGCCAAGTTGTTATAAAGTATAATGGCAAAAAACTCAGTGTAAACAATCAAACGATTGAATTAAAGATAGGAAACGCCACCATCGAAATACCTGATTATAGATTAATTAACATCCGTACAGAACAAGAAAGAAACCTTCAACCTGTTGTAAAGGTCCAAGATCCGGTAGGCAGCGAATCTCTATTTCTGATTGATACAGGATCAGAGGCAAACTTGATAAAAAGGGGTTCACTGCCCGCTCGCTTTGAGATCAACGAGTCGGAACGGGCCTTCTTGAAAGGTATAAACTCTAAACCACTCTTAACGCTTGGAGCAATAAAAATTAAGGTTTTAGGAGGAATTACTTATTTCCAAATCGCCTCCGACGTCTTTTCACTAGCTTACACAGGAGTTTTAGGTGCGCGTTACCATTACAATTCACGCGTCAAATTGGATTATACAGCAAAAACTATATATTACCTCACTATGGATTATCCTATTAAATTCATATAAAAAAAAATCTAATCGAGGACTTGAAGGAGAACCCAAAGAAAGAGATCCCTAATTGTATAAACGACTCAATGCATACTAATACTTCTACAGACGAATTTAGCGAGAACGATGAAATCGACGAAGAACAAGAAAATTTAAATTGAGAGCTACTGTACATCAATGACAACACAGATAAAATCTTCCATCAATACCTGAATTCACAGAGGAATGCAATTAAAACATTACACTCTATTTCACAAACTGATACCTCGGAAGATCTAGGTATTACTCAGAATGTGATTGATTCAAAGAATTTTGGTCCAGAAATCAGAGTCATCACATGTACTCAGATAGTAGGAATAAAGGAGCTGATACGAACCGAGCATCTCAATCCTGTAGAGAAGCAGTATGTGCAAGATTCAGTTGAAAGGAATCGCGAAGTCTTTTTCTGCCTGGAGACTCATTATCAGGCAGAAACGTTATAATGCATGGAATTAAAATGATCGACGATGAACCCATCAATACAGAACAGTATAAATTCCCCCATGCACTGACAGGCGATAGTAACAAACAAGTTAACGACCTATTAGCTTCTGGAGTAATAAAGGATTCAAATTCACCTTCGAGTAGTCCTTTATGAATCGTTCCTAAGCGCGCTGATTCAGAAGGATGTCCTAGATTGCGCATGGTACTTGATTTTAGGGCCTTTAATGACAAACCTGTAAGCGACGCATACCCTTTATCCAATGAAACGGAAATATTCGACCAAGTAGGATCCGAGGGATGCTTATAAAACTGCATTTAGCACCCCATTTGGCCATTGCGAGTTTGTTAGAATGCCATTCGAACTCAAGAGTGCACTCGCAACATTTCAAAGACTAAAGGACAGTCTCTTGAAAGGATTACAGGGCATAAAACTCTTTGTCTACCTAGACGATGTCGTCGTCTATGCTAACACTCTGGAAGAACATGATCAGAAAATCAAATTGTTATTAGATCGACTCCGAAGAACAGGATTAAAATTACAGTTTGACAAATGTGAGTTTTTAAAAAGGCAAGTCAATTATTTAGGGCATCGACTGAGTGAAAAGGGACTCAGTCTAGACACAAAGAAAATAGAGGCTGTAAAAACTTTCCACAACCTAAGAATGTTAAAAATGTTAGGCAATTTCTTGGTCTAGATGTTTACTACCTCCGATTCATAGAAAACTTGGTTGCGATATCTAAACCTCTGACTAAGCTCTTACAAAAAGATACCTCATTTCAGTGGTCGGATAAGTCAGAAAATGCATACGTAGAAATGCGTACGTAGCTATATGTATATATTAAATCACGATAATTAATTAGCAACAGTTTGTATTTAGATTGCGTTTCCTTGGAAGGCGAATGGGTTAATTCATATTATATATATATATATATATATATATATATATGCGCGCGCCACTTAGGTTATGTTAGCTGGATTTGTGCTCTATCCTAGTCGGAAATTAATCTTGCGTTCGATGGCATTAGACCCATTGCGATGTTCTATATTTTTTGAAGGGTGGAGCCATAACCTATTTCCTCTCAGAGAAAGATTTACAGTCTAATATTCTAATCTTCTATCGCTAACCTATCGCTGTTCGTGATAGAATTGATTAATAATTTATTTATAATGCGATATATAATGAAAATATTAATGTGCAATAATAAAATATAATTAATATAAGTAATAATGCAAATCTAACACGTAGATTTACATTCGATATTATAATATACAATATAAGATATATACAACATTGTGGAATATTTTTGATAATCTCGTTTTACACTACGTAATCGTAAATGTATGCTTATACGAATTTATGAATATACATAGAAATCGGTAATATATATTTAATAAATGAATGATAATAATATTTTATTTTATATAAATAAAATAAATTTTATACATAGGAAACATCCCACAACAAGTCAAATATATAGTCGTGACACGACAAAGATAAAAATTGTGAAGTCGGCGACCTGTGTATATACACACACACAGACTACCGCGACTCTACGCTATACATACGGGTGTACTCAGGACTGATGCAAATTTTTTTTTTCCTAGAAAATAATAAGATCAATATTTATTTTCCTTTTATGCGTTTTCACTTGGTTTTCGTTTCTGTATTTTTGGATTTTTGTATTTTTGTATATTTTTGTAGTTTGGTATTTTTCAAAAAATACAAAAATTAAAATTTTGTTATATTTTCAAAATAATTTTCTTTTGTGTGGAATCTTTATTTTTGAAAATCGAAAATTTGAAAGTGAAAACGTTTGAAAATTTTTGAAAATTTTTGGAAACTTTGAAAATACAATTCTTTCAAAATTATAAAGTGACTAAAATCCACTGTTTCTTAACACTACAGACTTTCATGATTTGCCAAATAAATGTGTTTTGTTCGTTATTTTTTTCTTCTCTTTTTTTTGCTCAATGAAAACAAGGAATATTAAATAATTTAATAATCAGTAAAGAAAATAAGTAAATTCTATATAGTTTACAAATTATTAGTAACAGATGCAATTGAAGGTAACAATTGAGAGATAATCAAATAACATGTTAATTATTAAATTAAATAATAATTAATGAAATGTTGTCATATAATAATTAATAAAATTTTGTTAAATAACAATTAATTAAATTTTATTCAATAATAATCAATTTACATACAATAACAATTAAATTGAATAACAATTAAAATTTTTTTCTTTTATCTCTTTTTTTTCATAACAAAACATACGAAATTTTTTGTTGGGTGTTCTGTCTCATCGTAACAAACGTCATATGAGCATCGCTCAACGGGTTAGGTACGGGCATTATTTAATTCATTAACTAATATAAAACTTGAGAAAAATTGAGCCGACAATAGGCCAGGTGAATAGCCCAGTTTGCCATTCCAGAAGTCGAAATGGAGTTAGACGTCATCATAATTCTAGATTTGGAAAACGACTGTCTGCTCGATGCAGACTTCTACCACGCTTTCAATGCGGTCATCCACCCGCGGGACAATACCATGTCGATCGAGGGTGCTGCGGATTTCGTTCCGCTACAACTTAGCACCCTCTCGATTACCGTGGCGTATTCGCTTGCCTCTATAGGTTTCGCTGATATTGACGATAGTCAACATCGAGCTCTCGAGGAACTCCTCGACCGGGTGCTATCTTCGGCTGATCAGCCTCTGGGCTGCACGCATCTGACCGACCACGTGGTCGATGTCGGCGATGCTAAGCCGATTAAGCAGCATTATTATCCGGTCTTTCAGAAGATAGAGCTGGAAATGCATGCCCAAGTGCGCAAAATGCTCAATTAGGGCGTGATTCGTCGATCGACCAGCGAGTGGTCTAGCCCCGTCGGAATGGTTCGCAAGAGTGACGGGAGCTACCTATTCTGCGTGGACTATCGGAAATTGAACTCCGTGTCCAAGGTCAGCGCGTATCCGCTCCGATGCATGGACGTAATCTTACGGCAATTTAGAAATGCGCGATACATATCCACACTGGACTTCAGTAGCACCTACCACCAGGCCCCTCCTCTTCGGGAGGAATCACGGCAGCTCTCTGCCTTGACGGTTTTAGACATGGGGTTGTTTGAATGGACCTGCATGCCGTATGGTGTCGCGGGAGGGGCTGCAACCTTTCAGCTGTTAAGCGACAAGCTGATCGGCCCTGAAATGGAGCCGGTAGACTCGATGATGTCATCATCGCTATGGAGAGCTTTAACGAGCACCTCAGGTGGCTCGAATACATTTTGCGACGAATTTCCGATGCCGACTTAACTAGTAATAGGCAGAAGAGCAAATTCGAACTCGCAGAGGTACGGTTTCTCGGCGTCCTCGTGGATCGTGATGGTTTCCGACCCGATCCGGATAAGATTGCACCAATCTTGCCTTACACAACACCAAAGAGCTTGAAAGAGCTCCATTGGATACTAGGCCTTGCTTTCTAGTATCGCAAGTTCTTGGAGAATTTTGCAATGCTTGCTGAGGCTCTCGCCCGATTGACCAAGAAGAACACCAAGTATCATTGGGGAGTAGAGTAGCAGTAACCCTTTGAGCAAATCCGGGCGCTTGTCGCATCTGCACCAGTCCTCTCTCGACCGTCCTTTGGGGAAACGTTCGTCCGACAAACGGACGTCAGCGACTTGGGACTAAGCACCGTGCTCATGTAAACAATTGATAGCGTGGAGCCCGTGCTTTTCTACGTGAGTCGCACGATGAGTGTGGCTGAGCGTAATTATTCTGTCACCGAACATAAGTTCCTCGTCGTATTATGGGCTGTATATAAATTTCACCCGTACGTGTAGGGCAACCATTTTCAGGTGATAACGGATCACAGCAGCCTCCGTTGGCTGCACTCATTGCGCAACCCCACGGGCAGGCTCGCCCGTTGGGCCTAAGAACTGCAGGGATATGACTATGAAGTCATCCACCGGAAAACTACTTTGAATTGCATGGGCGTCTGGTATGCACCACTGGTGGACGACAACGACGATATCGGTGCCCCGATTGTAAGTGGTAGCCCGCTATTATCTCTCTCTCTCTCTCTCTCTCGCTCTCTCTCTCTCTCTTTCTCTCTCTCCCTTCCGTGACTCCGCACGCGCCGTCGCATTGAAGGCCCTCGACCTCAGTACTCAACGAGTTTCGATATTAAAGAGCTATTTATTTTTACTCGTTTCTCCTTTCATTCTTATTCCTTCACCTGACGCGTCCCCTTGCATGCGACGCTTCGCCTTTCGCGGACTTGGCGAATCGATTAGGGGCTAAACGCAGCCGGGCATATCTGTAACGGCCGTGCCCGTCGTCCTCGTGTGCGAGGCGGATACGCGCACCATTACAATATATATATATATATATATATATATATATATATATATATACATATTTCATACGACCTTTACGAGAAAATATTTTACTTTCGTGTTCGGACAATAGAATATATATGAAGACACGAATTTCCTCTTAGATTTCGTGTTCTTGTATCTTCGTATTCTACCGTCCGAATATAAAACTGCTGGAAGAAATTATTCCAAGACATCTGAAGATTGTATTTTTTCCGGTGAATACGACACTCCTTGCAGAAATCGGAAAATAATAATTTGATTAAATTATATTTCAGAGTAATAAATATTTATTTATTGTTATCATTATATATTTTGTTATAAATATTTATATATTTATAATAATATAAATATATTGTTATAAATAATAAATATTTATTTATTGAGGCAGTCGGCCGTATTCCGTTATACTGAGAATGTCGTGTACCTACTCAAGCGTTGTTCGGGCAGCATATTTCGCCGAGTGTCCTTATCATCGATATTCTCTCTTTTTTGTGCTTCCTTAATGAGATTTGACAGATCTTGAGAGATTGCAACTATTATACAGGCTGTCGTTTCGTCTAGCAGTGGCTTGATATCGGGGGTGCTGAAGACTGTTCCTCGGATAGGCCTGCTTTCCCCGGTGATTGCTTCCTTCATGTCCTTTCTCATTTTCAATGGATGGGCAGTCGCTTCCGAAGAGACTAGTTCCACTAGTTCTTCACCCTTATTGCAGAATGTTCTCTGCCCGAAGTAGCGTAATAAAGCATCGAGCAGTTCATTCTGCCTTTATACGACGTGCTCCATTTAGAAGTCGTAGCTACGCAAGTACATCGTCTAGCAATACAACTTTCCCTTATCGTTTCGAGTTTTGGCCAACCACGCCAGTAATCGATTATCTGTGCCAACGAAAAGGAATGAACAGAAACATAAAGCCTATATAAAAAGTATCATAACCCCGTGGAGTGTTACTACTCGGCATATAGATGGCATAACCATTTTGAACCACGATAGTAATAGTTTTTTGCGCAGAACCAGTCTCTGTTTTAGTGTAGTTTGTAAAAAAACTATAATTCCCGTTGATATTTGATGTGCTAAAACAGGGAATGGTACTGTGCAAAAAATTATTATCATCGTAGTTCTAAATGGTTGTCCCATCTGTATGTCGGCGTAGTAACTTACCACGGGGTTATGACACTTTTTATTTGGGCTTTAAAAAGCCTAAAAAAGCAGTCCTCGAGGTAATGACGGAACTTGCGTATGCCAAGATGACGGCAAGGGACTTCTGCTCGTTGCTATGATACAGAGTTTTAGCAGGCGAGAAATTGGCGTTACCATATCAAATTATTTGTCGCTGCCCGTTATGTGTGAGCTCGTAATATACGTGCCGCATGCCTTTTCTGCCGACATCAGTCTGCTTACATAAACGCAACGGCCTACTAAACGTGTTCTTAAACTCTACGAAGGCCCTTTTTTTGATCTGCCCACCGACATGACCCCGAAGTGGATAATAACCACATAAACGGGTTTACGACCCTTGACGCCTATGATGGGTCGTTCGCTAGAGCGAAGGACTAGTAACTTGGTGATCCGAGTTCAAATTCCGGTCTCGACAGATTAACACAAGCACCGCTATAATAATTCACATGTGTTTTGTTTACAAGCACATCGTAAACCTCCGTCGGTGATTAGCACCAATATTTGAAACCATAAATAGAGCGACGTTAAATAACAAAAAAAAGTGTTTACTATGCGACGAGTACATAGACTTGCACAAATTAATATATTATATTTCACTCGCGAAATCACGAGCGGCGTGGCGTGGCGAAGTGGGAGCGCCAAGGGCTTCGTGGCGCGGCGTGGCGCGGGGAAAGCGCCAGAAGCATCGCGAAGACGCGCGAGAGCTTTCGGGCCTCAGGCGGCTCGAAGAGTAGTTCGAAGGGGACGGTGCTGCGCAACGACTCGGCGCGGTACGTTGCAGTAAGGGAAGAGCGAGCACTCTCTCTCAAATATCAAATAGAGCCGTAGTGGCTGTAATTTTTCAGTGTGCCGCTAGTCTTAAAAGCGGCTAATGAAGGGGGACCTGTCGTCGGCGCGATAGCGGGACACAAGTCCTAGGCACACTCGGCGCGCGAAAATTTATAGAAATTTATAGACATTTATGTAAGCTCCGAGCGAGAAAAAGCTGAAATAGAAAATATTGGTCAGTTAAATATTTTTTTTAATGAATTATTTTAAATTTATGTTATAGATTTAAACAACGTCAGCCGGGAAAATTAATAGCGGCGTATCTCGTGCCGAAGACAAATTTGAAATTAAATTTTTTTCCTTTATTTTTGTAAATAGTAATTTAGTAAATTTATATATTTTTATTTTTTTTGTGTTGTAAAATTTAAAAATAAATTTTCTCCGGAATTTAAACGAACATTTTCTTAGTAGAAAACCAAATCCCAAATTTAATATAACTGATACGCAGCTACTACAAGGCCTACCGAAATTGTTAAGAGGCGACGCGCAACAATGGTTTAGAAATTTTTCCAGAGATATCACGACATGGGAGAGATTGTAGAAATGAATGCGAGAATTTTATTTACCTCCGAATGAACAACGACAATTGAATAGACAAATAATAGATGGAAAACAGAAATCGAAAGAATTGATTTTAGAGTACGCGAACGCTTTAAGTACTTTAATGAGACATAGCGGAGGCTGAGATATTCGTACACAGGTAAATAATTTGTACGAAAATATGTTGCCCGAATTGCAATTATATGTGGCAAGAAAAAACATAGCCTCTGTAAGCGATTTAATGCGGAACGTGAAAATCGTTCGCGAACAACTAAATAGAATGGAAGGAGATCGAACAAAATTAACTTTCGAAAATCATCGTTCATTCGTGAAACCACGAAGTACAGTTATGGCGATTACGACATCGTATGACAAAAATAAATGTTGCTGGCGTTGCAAGCAACAAGGTCACACGCGCTTTCAATGTAAAAACGCGCAAAGAAAATATTGCACCCGGTGTGGCAAAGACGGGGTATTTTCGTGCGATTGCAAATGCCAAAAGTCGCGAAACGAAAATGTGGCCGGACCAACACAGGCCCGGCCAATCAGCAATTAAATTTACGCTATTTTCTAATAGTAAAAATTGGACAAAAGAAGTATAAAGCATTAGTTGACACAGGTTCAGTTAATTCTTTTATACGGTCGGACGTGGCGAACGATTGCATAAATAAATGCAATTGGACTGCGGGAGAAAAATCCAAAGCAGCAATACTGGCGAACGGTACATTAATATCCGAAATGAAAGGGATAAAAGGCACGGCCAAGATAAAAAATTATTTAGTGAATCGCGAATTTTACGTAATGAATAAATTAAATAGTAAAATTATCCTAGGAATGGATATTTTAACTAAATTGGACATTGACGTTTTATTAAAGGGAAGAAAATTTAGAAATAGTAATATACTTTCAAATCAAATTTCAAGTATTCACGATCAAACAGGACTACAAAAGTTAACAATACAGCAAAAAATAGATTTAGAAAATTGTATACATTCGGAAATGATAAAATTTAATTCTATTAAAGGGGCTACGCCCTTTGTGAAACATGAAATACGACTGACGGACACTATGCCTTTAAAACAACGTTACCGAGCTAGAAACTCGGCAATGCAGAAAATTATCAATGAAAAAGTTGATAAAATGATAAAGGAGGGCATAACACGACCGTCCGACAGCCCATGGAGTAGTCTTCTGTTGATCGCAAGAAAAAAGACGGCAAACTTTGATTTTGTGTGGATTTTCGCTGTCTAAATAAAGTTTCGAAAATGGATGATTATCCGCTACCCCAAATACAGTCAATTCTTGAGAAATTGCAGGGTCCAAGAATACTATCAACTATTGACCTGAAAAATGGTTATTGGCAAATTGATTTAACAGAAAAAAGTAAGCCTCTTACGGCTCTTACAGTGCCAGAACGAGGCTTTTATGAGTTCAATGTAATGCCTTTTGGTTTAGATACTGACCCCGGAACGTTTCAAAGACTGCTAGATACAATTGTTACACCCGATATGGTACCAAATGCATTTGCATATCTTGATGACATAATTATCGTCACCGAGATATATAAGGAACATAAAGAAATGCTAAAGGCAGTCTTTGAAAGGTTGCGGACTGCCAAATTAAAGTCGAATCGGGAGAAATGTCAATTTGCAAGCTCACAACTTACGTATCTGGGACACGTGGTTGATGCACAAGGAATTGGAACAGATCTAGAAAAAATTAAAGCAATTTTAGCAATACCACCACCAAAAAATCAAAAGGAATTGAAGAGATTTTTTGGAATGCTTTCGTGGTATAGGCGTTTTATTAAAGACTTGTCAAAAACAGCAGCACCGTTAAGTATACTGTTAAAGAAGAAAACAAAATGGACATGGGCACAGGACTAAGCAACGGCTTTCGAAGATCTAAAGAAAAACTTAACAGAAGCTCCTGTTTTGCTATGTCCAAACTGGAATCTGCCTTTTGTCCTGCAAACAGGTGCGAGTTTGCTTGGCCTCGGAGCCGTGCTAACGCAGATAGACATAGAAAAAGAACACGTCATTGCATACGCTAGCCGCACACTAAACCCAGCAGAAAAAAAAAATTCCGTTGCTGAATTACAATGTTTAGCTGTGCGGTATGGCATATCGAAAATGCGCCCATATCTGGAAGGTTATCCGTTTACGGTAGTAATGGATCATCAATAATTAAAATGGTTAGAGAAATTAGATAATCCATCAGGAAGGTTAGCACGATGGGCACTAGACTTATCTTAATGGGATTTCGATATACAGTATCGAAAAGGGACAGAAAACAACGTGGCTGATATACTATCACGAAATCCAATCGAAATAAACGCGATAACGAAAGCGGAAAATATATGGTATGATAGAACTTATAAATGGGTATTCGAAAATCCGAAAGATTTTCCGGATTACAGGATAGAAGACAATAGATTGTATCGGCACATATTACACACGCTTGATTTTAACGAATGAATCAAGCGAGTGAAAAATATGTATAAATGACTCGGAAAAACAGCGAATTTTGGAAGAAAATCACGATGATCCCGCCATAGGAGATTTAGGAGTAGCTAAAACATTAGCAAAATTAGCTAAAAGCTACTACTGGCAAGATATGTTCCGTGAAGCCACCCGATACGTACGCCGCCCGTGTATAAACTGCCAAAAGCATAAAGCACAACAGTTAGCGCCGGCGGGAAAAATGCACGCGACAAACGTAGAACAACAATGGGAGATCGTCTCCGTTGATTTAGTGGGGCCTCTCCCACGATCAAATAACGGATATACTATGCTTCTAGTAATGCAGGATTGATTAACGAAATGGATCGAACTACGCGCATTACGAAAAGCAACGGGTGCTGCCACAGGACGAGAAATCCAGGAACAAATTATATTACGTTTTCGATGCCCGCACGTAATAGTAAGTGATAACAATTTATTTCGAATAAGTTTCGCCAAATATTAAAAAATGCGAAAATTACTCATTGAACTACGTCACCGTATTCACCTCAGTGCAATCCTGTTGAACGGGTAAATCTCACTGTAAAAACTATGATAAAGCAGTACATAGATAAATCCTAAAAAACATGGGATAATTATCTAAACGAAATTTCTTTCGCGTATAACACAGCCATTCACGATAACACAGGTTATACGCCAGTATATTTAAATTTTGGACGAGAGCTAAGCGTACCAGGTAGCCTGCAACAAGAAGTAGGAAGGCGTTCAAAATCGAAAACAGAAGAAAGAATAAAAAATATGCAAGAAACACTTGAGCTCGTCAAAATAAAAACGGCACAGTCTTTCTCACGGTAGAGAAAATATTATGACTTACGCCGGCGTGACTGGCAGCCACGTGTTGGTGAACAAGTCTTGAAGTTCCAACGCGTGCTTTCAAACAAAGCAAATCAGCTCAGTGCAAAGCTTTGTGAAAAATATGGCGGGCCATAGAAAGTTATTAGTAAAGTTTCTACCGTTATGTTTAATTTTAGAGGGACAGATAATAAAATTACGGAATAAAATTACATAAAGGATTTGAATATAATAATAATAAAATTACACATAAAGGATTTGAAACCATATATTGGTTTGAATTAGAGAGAAAAAAAATAGAAGAAGAAGAGAAATCGTCAGTAATAACAGTAATTTCTGTAGAATATTTGTAAATATATATATTATGTAAAATAATTAGTTATACGAAAGTAAATCTATAAATAGGTAGCTACACACACTTATAAATTATATTTAGAATAAATAAATTACTTGTAAATATTAAATATTTAAAATAATAAATTATAGTAGAAACTAGTTTATAACTGTAAATAACGGCAAATTCGAGAATAGTAGTAGATAATTAAATGTCGAGTTCCTGTATATAAATGTAAAGATACGTTGAATAAAGTCGAGAGACAGGGAGTAAAAAAAAAAATTTTTTTCAATTACCAGTTCAAATTTGCAATTGATATTGGCTAAGAAGAAAAAGATGAGGATCGATTGGACCTGGGCACTCACCGACGGAGAGAGACTACAAGAATTGCAACGTCAAGGCCTTACACCTACGGGCTTCATGGCGCGGCGTGGCGCGGGGGGAAAGCGCCAGAAGCACCGCGAAGACACGCGAGCGCTTTGAGGCCTCAGTCGGCTCGAAGAGCAGCGGCGAGCGAAAATTCGCGAATTGATTCGCGAATTCTCGTGAGCGGTGATGGCGCTGCGCGACGACTAGGCGCGGTACGGTGTGGTAAGGGGAGAGCGAGCGTTCTCTCCCAAATATCAAATAGAGCCGCAGTGGCTGTAAGGTCCGAGTGAGAAAAAGCTAAAACATAAAATATTGGACAGTTAAATATTTGATTTAATGAATTATTTTAAATTTATGTTATAGATTTAAACAACGTCAGGCGAGAAAATTAATAGCGGCGTCTCTCGTGGCGAAGACACATTTTAAATTAAATTTTTTTCCTTTATTCTTGTAAATAGTAATTTAGTAAATTTTTATAGTTTTTTTTTTTTGTGCTGTAAAATTTAGAAATGAATTTTCTCCGAAATTTAAACGAACACTTTCTTAGTAGAAAACCAAATCCCAAATTTAATAAATAGAACAAAATAAAATATTAAAATACTATATTGCTCTGGCGTGTTGAGAGAGAGTCAGAAGTATATTTTTATTAAATATAGTTAAGTAAAATATTGAAGACAAATATATTATCTTGCTCTGGTGTGGTGAGCGAGAGCGAGAAGTATATTTGTCCCAAATTATAGAAAGGGTCCACTGGATAGCAACTTGGTGGCGTGCTAAGCGATCAAGTGGCCTAGGCGTGTTGAGCCGAAGCCATAGCTTTCCAGTGTAAGGCCCCTCCAATAAAATAACCGTTATGCGAGCAAAACTGGTGGCGTGTTGAGAGACGAGTGGCCGAGGCGTGTTGAGCTAAAGTCGTGCTCGTACAGCGAGTAAAGAAACAGAACAGGTGTATCGAGGAGTCCGAGAAAAGAACCTGGTAGTGTGTTGAGCGACCAGGGGCCGAGGCGTGCTGAGCCGGAGCCACGAAGTAACGGACAAATGAATACACACTGTTACAAATTAATATAGCCACGCGTTCTGATTTTACGGTGTTTCCCTCGCTGAGTTTATGTATATGTATAGGTGTCTCCATATGATATGGCAAGCGATTGGAGAAAGGGTCTAGGGGCGTAGGATAGTGATCGCATACGACGTTCATAATCATCTGCACAATATTACACAACAGTCTGCCCCAAAAGTTTTAAGACTAGGGGTACAAAACGCACAATAAATGTATAAAATTGTTAAACAAACTCTTTATTCAAAATATTAGATGTAAAATAAGTTTCCGCCATTTTGAAAAGATGGCACAACCGATAAGATAACATCGAAATTGTCAGTTGTATAAAGTCGTGTAGTCTATGTTGACATCTGGAAATAGTATAACCTTTTAATACCTCTGACTTTTTGCTAGCATCACTTAGTTTTCGTCGTGTTAAGATGTCAAGTTTTGAGCCAAGTAAACGTCATTGGCGCGAATTGTTAATTTACTTCTTTCATTTAAAACAATCTGCAGCTGAAGCACATTGCCTACTCATAGAAGCATATGGTGATGTTAATTTGAGTGAGAGAAGTTATCGGGAGTGGTTCTAAAAATTTAAATGTGGTGATATTGACGTGGAGGACAAAACACGAAGTGGAACACGCAGACGGCCCAAAGTGTATGGTGACACAGAATTGGAAGCTTTATTGGAGGAAGATCCATGCCGAACGCAAGAAGAACTTGCACAAGAGTTAGGAGTGACTCAGCAAGCTCTTTCACAACGTTACAAAACCCTGGGTATAGTCCAAAAGCAAGGAAATTGGGTTCCTTATGAACTGAAACTAAAAGACATCGAGCGTCGCTTATTCGCTTGCGAACAATTGCTCAAAAAAACAAAATCACAAAGGAATTCTACATCAAATCATGACGGAGACGAAAAGTGGATTTATTATGACAACCTAAAGCGTAAGAAGTTATAGGGTAAGCCCAGGCATGCCTCTACTTCGATGGCTAAGCCAAACATTCATGGCAAGGAGCTAATGCTGTGAATTTGGTGGGATCAGCTTGGAGTAATCTATTACGAACTACTCCAACACAATCAAACCATCACAGGGAACGTTACTAGCAACAGCTGATGCGATTGAGCCGAGAATTGAAGATTAAACGTCCACAAAATACCAAAAGGCACGATAAAGTCATTTTTCAGCATGGCAACGTTTGGACACATTTTGCAAAAATCGTACAGGAAACGTTAGAAGCACTGAATTGGGACGTCCTACCCCATCCGCCGTATTTACCAGACATTACTTCTTCAGACTACCACCTATTCCGGTCGATGACTCATGTTCTGGCTAAGCAGCACTTCACATCTTACGAGGAATTAAAGAAATGGGTTGATCCGTGGATCACCTCAAAAGACGAGCAATTTTTTAGTCGGGGTATCCATTTGCTGTTCGGAAGATGGTCAAAAGTAGTAGCAAGTGATGGGAAATATTTTGAATGACATTACTTGTACCTTTTTTTTAGAATAAATTTTTATTATCTTATAAAAAACGGCGAAAACTTATTTGTACACCCAATAAAAATATTTGTTATAATACGCACTAAAGAATAAAAATGTCTAATCTGTTATATTTGTATTCGCAACACAAAAGTTTAATAGTAAAATTAAAAAGATTTGTAAAAATTATTTTTCTTGCATCGATAATAATTTATAAAAAAATGTTTTATATTATGCAACTGAAATTATAAAACTAAATTTTTCTGTCCTTATTTAATATAAAACAGCTAAATATATCTCTGTTAATGTCATTTAATATTATAAAAAATAAATACATCAAGCCCTTATATTGTATAATATTGTAAAATATATATATTCAATATTTAATACATCAAAATACACTATTTCAACCAAAGTATAAATAAAATATAATTAATAGAATATATGTAGATCCCACTCGATAAAACTACTAGGTTATATAAAATATCTATGATGTACGATTCTTTTGGATAAGAAAATAGTATAAACATTTAACTTATAGATATTTTATAATAATTAAAAAACCTGTAAATTGGTAACCCATAACGCCATCTCAGAAAGAGAGAGAGAGCGAGAGAGAACCGACTAGCGCCACCCCCGCTCAGCACCGCCCTTTTCTCCTCAACTGGACCGCCTCTGAGCATGGGACTCACTACCCCCCATGAACTCAGCAACAGGCCCATTGGTGGAAGGAAAACAAAAGAGAAATTGGGCCTCATTTAACACTGTGGAAAACGTTTTTCGAAATGGAGGAGCCACGCACTTTAAAAACGGCCAGAAATCCGCAATTCTGGCATTCAAAAATCAGAAAAGACGCACAGATGAAGTAACTTTTAAATATCAACAACTAAACACTGCACCATCACTAGCACCGGCATCTGTACTAGCATCATCGGCAGTGACACCATCATCAGCATCTGCAAGTTTATAAAAAAAATTCTAATTCTCTCTCTCGCTCTCTCTCTCTCTCTCTCTCTGAACAAAGGTAGCAGAAGCTGCTTAAATAAAAATAAATAAAAGTGAGTAAAAATATAAATAACTTTGTTTTTTATAATTATTCTATAACCATTACACATATCCTAAACCAGGAAAGTAAGTGGTTCTCCTTTTAAGAGAGGATTATGCATGCCCCTTAAACCTGCCATATCCCATTAAAAGAATAGGGTTTTTTTTGATTAGGGAAAATAAGTTGGAAGGCTGAGGTAGGTGTGAACTATTTCTCACAAGAGAAATAACTTATACCTAAGTAAAGACATTGGCCTCAACCTATATTAAAAAAGAATAGCTATTAGTAGCATAGGAGTGAGAGTAAAACATAACGTTTTGTCCAGAGCTCGATAAAATCCTATCACTAAAACTTTGTCCGAATTATTAACTTGAGCTCTGTTGCGAGACGTTTCTCCAAAGACCAGCAGTTCTTTTGTCCTATATTTTTGTATTACCTCTTAATTTTTTATCAAAGGATCAGCGAAATTAAGCGTACCTTTAATTTTATAATATAAAATCAATCTGATTTATTTATCCCGTGTGAAAAATAACACCAATCATTCGTGCGGAAAATAGCGCCGAATTAATAACGTTGTGGATACGCGCATTTAATAAAATATATTCAGTTAGTTTTATAGATCTAGTATAATAAGTTTTGTATTATTTTTACTTATTTGGTTTTATTTTTTTATTATTTTTTATTTATTTATTTAGTATTCATTATTTTCATTTTTGTTACAGAACCGTGTCAGAGCTTGGAAGTTTGAATAAATATATATTTTAACATTTCAAAAATATATTGTGTTGAGAAAATAAATTATTTTCCTGTTCCGCTGTGTGTTCCAGAAAAAGTTCTTCCCCTCTCAAAACTACCCTGGTAAATACCGCGCAAGCTATCCCGTAGGGGATAGGAATGTTACAAATATAATACAAAAAATACAATTTATATTATCTGCCGCTCCTAACAATTTCTATTAATATTTGAATCATGGTTGTATGAATTGGTATATATAGATATATGTTAATATAGATTATTTAAATTTTTTTAATTAACTCTTTGAAATAAAAATTGATAAAGATCCAACATCCCTTTCGCTTACAGTGGAAACCACCTTAATATTAAAGTAATTTGATATAAATAGATATTCATCCCAAAGTTAGATATGGCCGGTCAAATGAGCTGGCCTGGTATTAATACTTTAAGTTGATTACTTTGAGTAGATATCTGACATAATTAATTCGCCACGTACTGGCTGCTGGTGGAACTTACTGCTATGAGCCTTAACTGCGCACGCGGACAGTAGTACATTACTACATACACGATATGCGATATGTGTAATAATCACACATACACGATATGTGTGATTATTTAAGTAAGGTTACTTTCAATAAAAAACATAGCCTATGTCCTTAGCTGATGACAGTATATATATATATATCAATATATTAAATTTTAGAGCAATCGAAGTTAAAGACAGTTCACAGCTAAAACAGTTAAAAATTAAAAATAATAAAACAATAAAAATAATAAAAAATAATAAAAATAATAATGAACTCTATTCTATGTTAGCAAAGGACAATCTGACTGCTCCCACCACGTTAAATTTAAATTTACCTTAAATGTCCAACGTTCGAACCACCATGGTTCATCGTCAAGGACTAATTTGTTTAATGACTAAGATGTTTACTAACAGTTTAGTCCTAAAATTACTAACTAAACTATTTACTGACAGTTTAATCCTTGAAAATGTTCTTCACTAATATAGAATATAGTTTATTATTTTTATTATTTCATTTTATTATTATTATTTTATTTTATTTTGTATAATTCTTAAATTTTAATCTAATTAATTTTTAGACAAAGAAAATTTTACTCCACAAGCGATGGGGCGCAATAGCGCTAAAATTACGAAACAGGCAAACAAAAACGCAAAAGAAAGATTTGGTACACGAGCAGTGCAAAAAAAATTTATTTGCGGGACGAAACAAGGAAAAAGCAATACCTGTAAAAAAACAAGTTATTTTGAACGATATTACGATAATATTTCTTTAAAATGTAACAGAAAATATTAAAAGTCTCAAATTCTCAATTTTATGAATAGAAAAAAATTTTTTTGTGTTAGTCGCCCATGATATGTATGCTCCTACCTATCTGCGGCGCACGCAAGAATGTATATGTGTGCGCCACTTCTTAGGATCCAAAAATTGTATATGTAGTTTGGATATTTATACGTAGATTTAGAATATCCTTATTATTTATTATTGTTTATATAAAGATTTATATAAATTTGTATTATTTATATAAAAAACAATTCCTTTATCGTATTATTTATAAATAAATTTAATTAACTATTTTAACAATATTTTTTATATCTATTAACGAATATTTTTATATTTTATAACGAATTATTAAACTAAAATTGTTATTCAATATATAATAATAATGACCAATGTGATCTTAGTATAATAACTATTTTTATTTTATAATAATTATTATAATATTAGAATACGAGTGTGGATTGATAAGTTTCCGGGCTGACCAAGAGATGACGCCACTAAGCCTACCTTGAGATGGCGTTCTATAGTAATATCCGTAGATAGCTTGTCGCTATAGTTTCAGTCCGATCGCCATGTTAGTTTAGGTTTGAGAGCACGCTGAACAAAACGCCTCTTTTTTTCGTAAAAATTCTTAAAAATTTTTAAAAATTCTTAAAAATTCTTATCCATCCACCCTTGTAATATGAATATATCATAAAATATTTTCTAGCACGCTCTGTTGCCTAGTTTATGATTGTGCGAGAGAATTTCCTCGAGTGCACGACCGGCAATTTTCGAAATAAAATATAAATTAAATGTAATTTCAATTTATTAGATTTATTAAATTTATTTTATTCAGCGTAGTGTATCTCATACTGCTTGCTCATGACTCAGGTGTTTATTTTCCCGAGCCAGAGTTCGACAACGTAAACACCCGCTGTCAAGATCACTGATAAATAAGCCTCTCTAGCACAAGCTATTCTTTCACATGTAACATATATAATGTTACAAATAAATATAACTATTGAATATATTATATTTCGTTCTATATAGCATATTATGATGCATACAATTGTGTTTGGCGATTTAGCATTTATAATTATTTATTATTATACAACTATAATAACTATTATTATATAATTAGGAGAATTATTATCATTATAACAGTAATAATGTTCCACTGCGCTTACAACGACGTAAATTTCAATGCGACATTTTCCCGGGGCACGCAAGTACGCAATAAATTATAAGTTTTTATGTAAGAGTGATACAAAATTGCACAACAAACCGTTACTCTATTGTTACATCAATCATCTGTCCGGCAAAACAAAAAGAAACAGCTCCTATATAAACGAACGCTAAGGATACACTGATTTTTCTGAAGACACAGTAATGTTCGCATTAGAAAGAGTAGGCTTCAGGCTCAACAGCAGGCAATCATTAACTTTTGATGCATGTATACTTCTGTAACAGTACCAGTCTTGTTACTTAATAACCGCACCTTGTGTACAACTGCCATATTTTATGTTTTATTTTATATTTAATTCAAATTTTTTTCTTCACTTAAATTGTTTATTTCTAATATCAGATGAAATTTCTTTTTGTTTATATTTTACCCACAAATATTTAACGTCTGAAAAATTCCGAAGAGTTTTATTAATAATTTCTACAATATACTCAAAATAGTTCATTGAAAAGTACTTGTAACAACTGTACGAGTAGTTCTATTGCATGAGTAGTTCTATTTAGATCTAAAGGATTTACATATGCATGTTGCATTAAAGCAATTGCGACTTCTAACTCTGTTGTTTGGACCAGTGTTTGACAAAAATTATTGATATAAATTTCTCTGATTCAGCAGAGTAAATTGATGTTCATCGTTCGCCATAACTACAATCTGCATTGAAATGACCCTCGTGAATTTGATCTAACAAACTCGCTTAATGATCTATCCAAATCAAATATGTCCTTACAAGAAACCATCTCTTCACCAAATAAAACTGCTGTAACATTATCCTGCTCTTTTCTCGGGATAATGGTAGCGGTAGTGTCAAGGATGAGTTTAAGAGAGTAGGAAATTTTAACTAGGTTGGATAATAGTCTTGGCAAAAGAAATGTACTTAGTATTTTGTATAAATACGAAATAACAAACTCTAAATTTTTAGACAAATATAAAATAATTCTGAAGTGCATAGTTTGATAACAAAATAATATAAATCACTTATTAATTTCATTAGATAATTTTTATAAATTAGAAATTTACGAAAAAAAAGTAAAAAATCACACTTTTATATATTGGGATATTGTATGGAAAGCTGGGAAAACGAAGCCTGTTGGCCTAAAGTGAGCCGCAAAATTAAGATCACAACGTCATTCCATTTCAAAAGTAAAACTGTTCGAATTTAAGGGAGAGGTGGTCCAACCAGGGATCAAATTTCACAAGGATTAGATAAGATATTGCAGCCTCCTGATCTTTAATGAAGCGCCACGTAACCAAAATCACGACTCTACTAATTCGGGATTACGGGTAAAGGCAGGGATTTTAAAGTTCTGGACTCAGGATTGCTCTAGAGAGCTGCTTCCCGTTCATCACGCCGAAAGCATTGATTTTCTTGGAGTAAACTCACCCTTTTATACAAGAAAAATTGGTAAATCGAGTACTTAGGCCGTCGTTCGAAGGGGGTGGATTCAACTTCAGACAGTGGGCCTCTAACCATTCTAGTGCTCTTGATGATCTACGCGATTATTTGAAGGATTGAAATTTCGCTGCCAATGAAAAATCTGTTTTGAGTACCTTAGGTATTTATTGGAACGTAAAAAATGATAAACTATGTTTCATAGTCAATCCGATTTTGTCTAAATCAACGAAACGTACAATCGCCTAGGAAATAGCCGAGGAGACCTGTATGCGAAAACTTTGATGCAGGCTTGTTGGAGAGCGGATGTCAAATGGAATGAATCTACCTTTTGAGTTACATTCATCATGGAAAGCTCTATCTGAACAGCTTCCTCATCTTAATTCACTTGTATTTGAGCGCGATCTATTAATTCAGCATCCTGTTGAGATCCAACTGCACGGTTTTAGCGATGTCAGTAAAGTTGGTTATGGAGCCTGTTTATATGTGTGCTCGAGTGATGCACGAAGAAACGTGATGGTAAGACTGTTCTGCGCAAAATCGCGTGTTGCGCCCCACTCAAAGAAGTCACCATACCACGTTTCGAGCTTACTGGTGCTCTGACCCTTGCTCGGCTTTAGGAAGTGTCAGAAAACCATTCCTTCATTCATAATAAGGTTATATTTTCGAGCGATTCTTCCATAGTATTACATTGAATTAGGAAGTCACCGAGTTTGCTCAATGTATTCAAATGGAATCGAGTCACTGAGATACAGCGGGATTGCGTACGCATTGAATGGCGGCACGTGAGAACACATTACGATCCGGCCAATGCATTATCTCGTGGTCAACTCCCGGCTGAATTTTTGAACAACAATATATGGATCCACGGTGCTCCGTGGCTTCAGAGGCCAGAATCAGAGTAGCCTATAAGTCTAGAGCTCCCAGAGGTGGATTTGCCAGGATTGAAAAGGCTGTTTGCCTCTCAATCCAAATGGCAAATCAAGATAATTTATTCGCACGATTTTTCTCTTACTCGCGTATGATCAGAGTATTGTTATTATGACTTCGATTTCGGCGAAATAAATTCCATAAGGGTCCCATCACTATCGATGAATTTCAAGCCACTACAACTCGTATATTAAAAATGATACAGGAGTTGACATTTTCCGTCGAATCGCAAAGACTACATAGAAATAGTAGTAACAAGGGTGCCAATTTCGCAGCACTTAATCCATTTATTGATATGGACGGATTACTGCATGTAGGAGGGAGGTTAGGAAAATCAAATTGAAATTTTAACCAAAAGCATTCTATTATTTACCTTCTCGCTATCATAGCGATGATCTTATTATATGCGAAAATCATGAAAAACATTTTCACGCAGGTATTCAGTCGAAACTCTACTCTATTCGGATTAAATTTTAGTTATTAGATTGAAAAACTTAAATACGTAAGATCATACGTACCTGCGTCCAATGTAGGAGATTTAAATCGAATACAGTACGTTATCAGATGGCAGATTTGCCAGAGGCGGGAGTTGTCAAAGCTGTTCCATTTTTGCATACGGAAACTGATTTTTTTGGCCCGTTATTAATAAAGGAAAGACAAGGTCGTAATTGCGTCATAGCTAAAATGTATGATTGCGTTTTTATTTGTATGTGCACCAAAGCAATTCATTTGGAAATCGTGAGCGACCTGTCAACAAATACTTTTTTAGCTACATTTAAACGGTTTATTGCGCGGAGAGGAATTCCCGCACATGTGTATTCAGAGAACGGGACGAATTATGTTGAGGTCAATAACAGGCTGCGAGAACTGTTCGCTTTATTATGTTTCGAGGAATTTCTTGATCGAACCAATTGCTTTGTCGCACAAAATGGTATTTCGTGACATCTTAATTCTCCATTATCACCACATTTCGGTTGCTTATGGGAACCCGCCGTAAAAACGCATGGTAGGAAATTTCTATTTTACTTTTGAGGAATTGAACGCTTTAACAATAGGAATTAAATCAATATTGAATTCGAGACCCATTTATCTTATTTCATCAGATCCAAATGATCCTATAGCGTTAACACCTGCTCACTTTTTAATAGGTAGGCCCTTTAATATGATTCTAGAGGTTAATTATTTATATGTTTCAGATAACCGACTTTCTTTCTGGCGTCTAATCACAATAGCGCGCCAAGATTTTTGGAAACGTTGGCATACGGAATATGTAAATGAATTACAAAAACTACAGAAGTGGAGGACAGACTAGCCCAATTTGCAATTGAACATCGTAGTCGTCCTCATTGATAAAAATCAGCCGTGTATGAGCTGGCAGCTGGGACGAATTACAACCTTGCATCCGGGAGATAACTGTATTGTACGGGTCGTCAGTGTGAAGACTTTGAAAGGAATTCTTAACCTTTAAGGGCCGGAAAGCCGATATATCGGCTTACAAACATAATGCTAGGATACCTCTTAATTCTTAAGTAAATTGATGCGTTAAGTTCATATCTGTAGTTGGTTTGGCCTTATCACTTCAGAGTCAAGGTCAATGAAGGTTATTTGAATGTCAAACCTAGCAATATGGTTTGAATCATTGCAAAAGATTTATCTTTATATTTTTGGAGTCACTGTGTTTGGGTTTTACCTTATTTTGACCTCAAATAAAAAAGAGAGATGAAGAATTCTCCAAAGTCAGGTTGAGAATATACCCAGGGAAATATTTAAAATTGGTTTTTACATTTTGAGAGCGCTTGACACCGAACTTTCTCATTCAACCAATCACATTTCTGTCAATATCATTATTCAGATAAATTTCTGAATCTATTCTCGTGAAAGTAGTTTGTCAGTAAAATTACAGAAATACTTTTTGCTAGAAACGTATATATCATCATAATTTAGATCGTACAATTATAACTAGAAATTTATTCTAGAAGAAATAATATAAGTGACATAAGTTATTTATAAAACGCCTGCATACAGGCAACCACCGACGCCGAAGAGAGCTTCATTCCACTCTCGACCGCTACGTGGCGAAACACCGTCCTGGAGCGTCCTGGCACAAGAACACTCGTCTCAATGGTATAAGTCCGGGGAAAACACGATACTCGACGATTAGCTTGCGACAAGCTTTTGCTAACCGTTACTCTACCATCACTCTAGCATTACAATATTTTCGTACTTTTCATTCCATCGTTTGAGTTGAGTATCTTCTCTCGTTTTTCACTTTGATACTTATTTAACTACCTTTCCTACTGAATAACTTTTGATTTTGAGTTGGTCTTCCTATACATACACAATTGTGGTATTCAACGTAACAACTCATAGAGTCCATAAGCAGTCTACAGCAGAAACTTTCTTCCTTGAGTCAAAATAATGAGTGCTTGGAGTAGTGGCGAATCAGAACCAGAAGAAAAGTATGCTGACGATAGAACTGGTGAATCACAACCAAATGCTTCTTCAGAAATCTTTGATGATCCTAGGACAGATGACGGTAAATTTTTCAACTCTGTTTATTTCTCTTCCATAAAAAACTTTGCAGGTCATGCTAATTTTTATGAAAATATTCCTATACCAGAGCATACTCCATTAGCTTACTTTGAATTCTTTATGGATTCGAATATAGTCAAAGTAATTTTGGAAGAAACAAATCTATTTCAGAATCAAAACCCCGATCCATTCCATTCTAATATGGCTCCATAGAAAGATGTAACAGTAAAAGAATGGCGAATTCTTACTCTAACTATCAACATAAGCCATGTTCGTAAGTGTAATATCAAAGATTATTTGAGTATGGATCCTCTATTATCCACTACAATATTCAGAAAATACATGACTCGTAATAGATATCCCCAAATTTGACGTTTTCTGTATTTTGAAAATAATAGGGACAATGCATCACCCAACAAGAACCACCTTCTGAGAAAAATTAAACGTGTAATAGATTTTCTAAATCAGAAATTTTTCTCTACTTTGCATCCTGGGAAAACTTTTGCATTGATGAAAATTTGATGCTGTGGAAAGGAAGATTAAAATTCCAGCAATATTTACCCTTGAACAGACACAGGTTTGGTATAAAATTTTTTTAATTGGTTGTTTGTGAGACTCGATACCTATTACGATTCATTATCTATAGAGGAGTTGATACAAATTATGAAAAATTTGATTTGGGAATCTCTGAAGATATAATAGTTGATTTCCTAACACCATATTTCAATAAAGGTTACGTTATTTTCATAGATAATTGGTACTCTTCTCCTCAACTTGCTAATGTTCTCCATGACAAAGATACTCGTGTATATGGGGTCGTGCAGAAAAGCAGAAAAGGAACGTCTAAGCTTGTCAGTAAATTGAACCGAGGTGAAATTGAAGTAGTCCATACCGATTCTTGGTTAGCAAGAAAGTGAATGGATAAGAAAGAAGTTTACATGATAACAACAGTCCATGAAGTTTTTTACGCAAGTAAAGGGAAGAAACATTGGAGTACTAATAAAGATATTATAAAACCAATATGCACAGTGGACTACAATAAAAATATGGGAAGGGTTGACAACATAGACAGACAATTTTCATTGGCAGAAACGATTAGAAAATCTACTAAATGGCATCAAAAACTTTGTTTCACTTACTGTTCTGGTAAATTCTCATGCCTTAGATAAAATGAAAAGCACCACTAACAAAAAGTTCTGATGACTTGCCTTATTCATGTCAGTCGAATGACTCTCGACTTACTGGGAAACACTTTCCGAAGAAAATTGATCAAGGAAAAAAGAAAGAAGGCAATTGCTGTTTATGTGTCATAAATTAAACCAGACATCGAAGCACTTATAAATATAAAACTTGTCAAGCTGTTCTATGTATTGAGCCATGATTTGAAACTTATCACACCAAAGAAGTCTTACCTTGATCAAGTTGGAAAAAATTATAAAAAATAAAAGAAAGTCATAAAGTCCGATGTTATCAATATATTTATTTAGATCTTAGAAGAGCAATGTGAGAAAAATACAAAATAGACTTCTGGAAAAATGGAAAAATAAAAAAAAATGAAAAAAGAAGCTACATTATTCTCTACGCCCACGTCGTTAGCTCTGGGTAAAGCAGAAGGAGAGTAGAATGCCTAAAAATTCCACATTTCTAAAAATAAAAGCACGAATCAAAACTTCACGATCTCTCGCGCCGTCGATAGAAAGAGTGGAGAGACCGAAAAAGAGAAACTTCACCGCATGGCGAAGGAGTTTAGGTTTCGATTTACTTTCAAGGGCTTAATAAAATATATTTAAAATCCTTTTTGTTACATCTCGTTCGAAATACATATAACAAATGCATAGCATTTGTTGTTTATTAATTTAATATAATACAGTGCTATGCCGGGGTGCCGCTTCTGGAAACATCTCGCGCCGAGTTCATCGGTTGCGTTCATCATGTTATCTCGCGCCGATTATTTGCCGGTTGTCTCGCTCTTGTAATGCATTACCAGTTGCGCTATAGATTTCTTTCATAGATTAAGTTATCGCAAACTTCTGTCGTCGAATTTATATTGTAGTATTATATTATATATTATAAGTGATTATCTTGTGTGCACACAAATTCTGTAGTTTTACATCTTTTATAAGTCATTGTAATTATAGGTGAGGTTTTTATGCCTTGAGAGGCTTTTCCTCACCCGAGCCCAATAAACATTTTCATGCGTGGTTTAAATTAAGTGTTCTATTAATTATTTATTCCTTTTCACCATCATTCAAATTTATAATCCATCTAGCGGGCGAATCTGAAAACATCAGCTCGCCTTGTTTAACTAAAACAAAGACTATATAAAAATTCTCAAATTTAAATATTAAGAACACTACTCTAATAATTGACTAAATTATTAGTTGATTTTTTATGTGCTATCATAGAAAGAAATTAATAATCAGATTTAGTCAAATATCCTGGCTGTGATGAAAGAAAGCAAAATAATATAAATATATATCTAATTATATTGTATTGATTTGTAGATTTTTTTCATTGAATTTATTAAATAATAATTATTTGAAAAAGAAATTAAATCTCCATAAAAAGAATTTTTAATAAAAGTAAAATAGCTAGGCAACCTTGATGTGCTCTTAGAATAGTAAAAATTTTAAACTTTAAACTGATGGCATTTTTGCCTTATAAATTGATATTTTTGATGTGCAAAATTTATACATAAAAACACCTCATATCTCTAGAGTAGCTGTCAAGGTCACAGGTGGCTCATATATGAGCCAGTCCGGTAGTCTAAAGGTTAAGTAAATCTTCTTGTATCTTTTACAAAAAATTGGTATAGAATATTTTCCAAATGTCCAAAATATATTAACACAAAATATGTTCTATAATTAAATTAAAAATCAGTTCACTGAAATAGTCCGATGATCTACTCGTTGTGATCAAGGAAAACATAATAATATATTTTCTTTGCATCTTAAGAAATGTACAACTTATAAATATTATATGTCTTTTATAAAAATTGTATATAAATATACTTCTATAAATAAGAGTATGAATAGTTTACACGAAATATATTCAAAATTCTGAAACACATTAATAAATAAATAGTTTTTTCTTATTCCAACATACAAATCACACCTTCTTAATTCCAGTTCTTGTGAGGAAAATATAGTCCTTACCTAGTACGAAAAGTTGTTTTACAAACCTCGTTAACACTCTCGACTTCGCCTTGGGCCGCAAACTTCTCGCTTTTTAAATAAATCCTTTCCATACCCTGTAAGAAATATAATATTATAGTACTCTATACCATAAATTCGTACTTTATGGCCACAACCGATAAGTATTCTATTATAGTACTGTATATGATAAATTCGGACTTTTCAGCCGCCTGAGCGGCCAATAAGTATGCTCTTACGATCAACCAGTGCAGCGCTAATTTTAGATCATTCATGCCACAATGAATATACGTTAATATTTATACACCTGAAAAACATATTGTTTACAAAGCAATAATTATGGAATTATGGAGCTTTTAGAAATATTAAAACTACCATTTCAACATTAACAGTGAATAAATTCAATGAATAACAAAAGAAAAATTTATGAACAAATAACATCTGGTATTGTTTTAAATAATAAAAAGGCCAAAATGTCTATGTTTTGGAAATAGACAATACAGTAAATAATACAACAGCAACACCTCATATAAATATTTTAAAAGAAATGAATCAAAATTATAATGAAGTAACGGTTCAAAAAAGTAATTCTGAAATTGCATTGGAAACCTCATATGAAACCCAGGTAATTTAAAAAAAATACACAAATCGTAAGAATTCATAATAAGTTTTTTATGAAACAATAATTGGATTATATACATTAAATCCAGAAGCTGAAAGAGATGAAACATATGTTTTCAACAATTGTAATATCACAATAAATAGTGAATGCCATGAATCTGTTTGTAATAATAATTCGACTTTTAGAATAGTGCAAAATTGTAATTTTATTCGTTATTTTATAGATGTATTATGAATTATTATTATTATTATTATTATTATTCATGCTAAATGAAAAAGTACTAATTCTCTATACGCTAAAACGACTTCTCCAAGTGTGTAGTTCGATATGCTGACAAGCAAGTAAAATAACTAGATTTAACAATAGGCTAAAAAACTCTGATATATCGTGCGTGAACTCGAGAGCATGCCTTCGTTATAGATATCGGTGTCCAAACTTGATTACGGGAAAAAAACTAACACATAAATGACCAGTCCTTATATGAAATATTAGAACTTATATTGATACTTCGTGGTCTGTTTCGGTAAACCAAAAACTGAATGCCAATTCTCAAACATATAAGATTTGAAACTTACTTTAATAACATAAGTGGTACAAACATACCACTCACCTCAAATAAATAATTTCGTACGATATGCAAAAATAAACGACAAACATTATTATTTAGAGATAGTTCGACTGTAATGTTCATAGATTAGCTGATTGTCATGAACTGTTAGAAAAATTAATTTCTTGACTAGTCGCTTACATTCAGAAGTAGCAGCAAGCAATGTGACCACTTTCGTCAATTGATCATTACCCGGATGTAAGGCTGTAATACGTCCTAATGACCATTTTGATGGAGGAATCAAGTTATCTTTAAATAGAACCAAATATATAATTTGAAAGTTATAATTAGGCTTCAATTATTTGGTTCTATGTTTTAACTGACTTAGATATTCCTTATTCCATCTTTGCGAAAAATGATATCTCATATGTTGCATTAATCTCCATTTGGAACAAAGAATATAAGATTCATCAATTTCAAAAAATGGCTCAGGAAGCATTACAAGTGGACACCAATTAGAAAATAACCTGGTGATCGCACTCACATTTGCAGAATCTAAAAAAAGTGTACTTAATGGTCTAAAATTAGAGTTCAAAATAACTGTAATGACAATTTTGATTCGCCTATAATTCTGTACAAATTTCTTTTAAAAGATTTCATATTAGCATTCCAAATGAAACCTAAATTAGGGGCTCTGGAAGGAATGAAACATCACCCCACCTGATCTTTGGCCAGAGTAGACGCAATCATTTGCCATGAAGCAGAAGCTTTTATAAAGAGACGGTAAATTTTAGCTTCACTACCCAGAAACTTCTTATCATTATCACTATAAATTACTTTAATGAGACCCCGATGAGCGGTAAACCTAAAAAACGCCGCTAAAAATGCATATGCGGTAAGGTCAGATACTAATTCCAAATGAACTGCATTGAAGACCAAACAAACAAAAACTGCTACGTACCCTTTGAAACACTAAATAAAGGGTCTGTTTCTCTTGGTACTGTGGCCGTTTCTCCTTTAGTGCTCGACTCAAACGCAACGTTTGCGTTCAATACTGATTCCCTATAATCGTTTCACACAAATTCAACAAATCATATTCAAATCTTGCCTATCATATATATATTGTACAATCGTACATTGTATTGAGCGCCTAAGATTTATTATGTATTTGTTTATAAGAGTAGTCCTCGGCCAACAGATTAGCTTTCGTCACATTCCATAAGTGTGACGTTCGCGGTTTTCAGTGTAATTCGGCACTCTAGATTTCGGTTGCGTAGAGAATATACGTTCGTCGACGACTCTGTACAATCAGTATAATTACATTGCGTACATAATTATATTTTGTTAAGTTTGTTCATTTTAATAAATTTTCTTGTTTTTTATTTATATACAAAAATGGTGGAATAAATTTATTTCAAACTCCTTTTGTAATCGTAACGCTATTGCAGTTTGATTGCTCCTTTTCGGTGAGTGTTATCATTAAGCATTCGAAAAGTCAACATATATATATTTAAATACGGCTTTTACGGCAAAATATTGTACATATTTTCGTGTAAGAGCGCTTCAATACGATAGCCCAGTGCCTCAGGACGATTTTTACTAGGGGTTTTGTGTTTGGATTGTACAATACGATATCAAGATGTTTCTAAACGACTTCTGTGGAGAGCTGCGTGGTCGGACGGTAGAAGGCGACGAACTTCTCCGGAGAGTTTCGTATTCTATCATTTGAATAGCAAACTCCCAGTAGAAGTCGTCCAAGGATACTTGGACATCGTATTGTACCTCCCCAACAAAAAAAGCTCTCTATAGCAGTCGTGCCGAGACATATTCTATCGTCCCAACATGATCTCTTCGTAGAAGTAGTCTCAAAACATTTAGAAATTATTTTCTATCGCCCGAACTCGAAAGTACAATTTCCCCCGTAGAAACCGTATGTAATATGCATATATATGTAGCATAAAATGGTTGGCGAAATATCAGGTAAATTATTTATAGTATTATAAATTTTTATATAGAATAATTTTTACTTAGATATTATTGAACTGTTTAAGGAATCTGTTAAAAAATGAAGTTTTTTACGGCAACTTCCCTTGTAAATTTCTTTTATGACATGGAGAGAAATCCAGGATGCTTTTTTACAGTATTAACTCTGCTATAAAACTTATTGTACTGCACTTTGATGTATTTCGATCATTTTCAAGTTTTTGCAAGAAATTCTGAAAAAAGTCCGAAGTTTTACTAATCTTAACAATGCTTTCGTGTACATCTGTAATGCGCATGGCTGCCATTTTTTAGTACTCTCCATCGCTAGTCTCGCATATTATATTTAAGTTGCCAATATTCAATTCTAATTTCGCTCTAGATTCCAAATTTCGATCACGTGTTAATAGTTTTGATTTGTAAAATATATTTTATGCATTTTCAGTAACAATTTTTGAACCTAAATATTAAGTATTTAAATACTTATATTTTGTTTGTCGTCTGCTTATTACAATTTTATATCATGTGTGTTAATTTTAATATCTATTATTCGTCTGCTCATTATATACCTGAATATTTTTAGAACAATCAATAAATGATGTGAAAATGAACTCGGCAGTTTATACACGACCTCATTCCTTTATTAAGCTGTAATGTTATTAATATTATTTATTTATTAATTTTTTTCGAAATTGTACATATATTTTGTATAAACTATACATGCTGTTATTTATAGGGATACATTTAAAATGAACTTAGCCATTTGTTAAAGATCCATTGATTTAAGCTCTGAATGCGTTATATAATTGATTGTTTTTTTTATATAATTAGGAATATTTTAGAAAAATATTATATATATTTTTTTTATAACATGCTTGATTAGATTTATAAATTTTGAAGTTCTCAATATTCTACAAACACATCAAACTCGCCTAACTATTTTACATTTGTGAAAAGATTTTTTTTGTTTTTACTATTCCTTTACAATTTTGTAACAAAAATATAAAATAAGAGTTCTTTCAATTAGAATAAAGTGGCCACAGACGTTAAATAACTTTTATATTTGAGAGTTTTCTTTTATAGTAAGAATTTGAAGAATGACATTCTTTATGATCTTTAAAAAAGGTACTACAATTAGATAAATTATATTCCTGTACTTTATTGCATACTTCATACATTTATTGTTTTAAGATTATAGAACGATTCTATTAATATCTTTTTTGAAAACTATTAGCTTCTATAATAATCATTAGAAATGTCGGAAATAGAAATTTCTTTACATGCAACAATAGACATGATTTTCGAATCATTACGATCATTAGCACCTTAATTTTTTTATTGAATACATTATTTAAACTCTATTTTTTATTCTACTTTGTTTTTTCATGTAAGCTTTTCTTGTTCTATTCTTATATCCGTTAAGCTTTCTTATTATAGTTTTGTAGGACAATTGAATAGAAGTTGAAAAAGGAATCAAAAAGTTCAGGTTGTATAAAAAAAAATTATGAGAACAAAATCTTAATTTAAATAAATAAAATTCTTAATATATAAAATATTATATAAAATATATATACTATATAAAATATTCATAATAATAATAAAATAATCATTATAATTAATAATTATAATAAGAAATAACAAAAAAATTTATCAAAGTAAACTGAAAATGTAGAAAATGGATTATATAAAAAAACGTTCAATATAACCACCATATTACTTAAAAATTATGAGAAACACAACAAATTAAAAAAATGAAATTAGATGTGTATGATTAATTAACGAACAGAAACTCTGGTGTTACTGTATAAGATAGTAAAATGCACATTATACGATTTAATATATTTGAATCACATGACCCCATTCAACATTGTAGAAGTGCTATTGAGATTGCAAGAGAGAAAAAAAATGGGACGCCACCTACTCATCAAAATTTTAACTACTATTTTAAGTCATGCAATTTAGATAGTACGGCCCGGTGCAATTGGTATTTATAAAAATAGTATAGTAACTTTTTTAAAGACTATTATTAAACAAATCATGAAAAATCTATACAAATTATAGTTTTTTACATTTATCTCGGATTACATGAAAAATTCTAACAGTATCTTGTGAAACTAGAGTGCCAAATATTATTTGATAATGCGTGTCTACTGATTGAGCGTGTTTTAGGCCTTTATTCCAAATCGCTGTGCACGGTCGATAATTATTAGTTTTTTGACGAGACACTTTTGTGTTCATGTCTCATACGATATTTTTTAACATATAAAGAGCGCATAAATCAAATTTCTACGACTATCGAAGAAAGCAAAATACTATTTAAAGCTTTCTAATGAATATACTCTATAGTAATATTAGATTCTATGACTTTGTACCTAATTGTATGACTTTGTCTCCATTTTGTACCTAAGAGTGAATAAACGAAATTTTGTGCTAGCCAAATTGACAAATTTATATTTTATGCACCGAATGTGAAAAGATACTTTGTGTTCCAAGGGAGTATAGTCGTGGCTGAAGCAAAAGAAAAGATAATTCACTTGGGAACTTCACATTTCCACTATACTCTTTTGGAGCAATATAACTTTTTCCCACACCATACGTAAAAATTGGATACTTTAATTCATAAATGCAGCTAAAATTAATTATGCTTTAGTCGATATTCAAGGTTAAACAGAATCAGCTATCAAACTCATTAATGTTTATAGCTTCTTATACATATAAGGCCTATGTGATTCATTTAACCACTAGCTTTTTATAATTTTTCATCAAAACCGTTGTTGCTATTTTATGGAGCCAATTGCTTGGCATCCCGCATTGATTAGTGCTCTACCTGATTTGACGCCCTTGGATGATACCCAGATTCGCTCTACACCTCTCTAAAATGTTAAATGTTGAAAACTTCTCTTAATTTCTTATTTACTTATATTGAGCAATTCAGAAGAGCATAACTCGGCATTATGATATAAAATAACCTCTATCCATAAGCAGAATTTGGCAGTGTTGTAATACACTTGTAATATGTTTGCAACTATGCTGCAACGTTGCAACCCGACGAATGCGCCAAACTGGTCGGTGGCCGTCAGAAGAAACTTTTTACAATGGCTAACATCACACCCACTATTAGAGTTGTCAGACCTAAACAAAATGCGTGGACTGGGGATGGGGACATTTAGTATAGCATATAAGAGAACAGAGGGCGAGATATAGATATAGAAGAATCTAAAAGCGACCGTACGGCCAAGTATTCGAATAGCCGCAAGCCCGCGAGCGTGGTCACGAAACGCGAGGCCGAAACCGGCGTCGTCATGATCGTTCGCCGAAAGCCGAAGCCGAACTAGCCGCCACGCTGAAATCCAAAGTCGAACTGTCGAACGGCCAGAGCAGCAGAGAGCCAGCCTGCAGTCTGCGACTGCACTCTGCAGGCGCTGCAGAAAGCAATTAAGTGTTAGTTTAGTAGCATTAGTACACTGTGTGCAGCTTCGCTGGATAATATTTAGGGGTTTCGCAGTGTTCGCATGCGGAAGCGGACGCATGAAGACTTACGTTTTCCTCATCTCATCGTCGCGAAGATTGATCGCGGTCGGAGAGTCTTGAGAGGAAAACAAAAAAAATGCCGGGCGGAGCCTGCTATTCGTCTTCGTCGTCACCCTCGTCGTCGCCGTATCCGTTGCCTATATAAACAGCAGTTGCTGTAGAGTATAGCTGTTAAACGTGTAGGTGCTTCTCTCTCTCTCTCTCTCTCTCTCTCTCTCTCTCTCTCTCTCTGCGTCTTTCTGACCACGACCTGGACTACATGTATGTTTCTTAATTTTCAAATGAACAGTAAAACCTATCGCTAATAAACGGGAAAGAATTCTGATTAGCGTGTAACATTTTATTTTGATGAAGTAAGAAAGACAAATTGTGTATATATACAGTATTTTGTCTGCAAACAAGATACCAGCAACGACAGTCAGGATGTCACAGGACGACGACGTCGGTTTTTTGTACAAAACAATGAGTAAGTAGTTTTATTTATAATGATTTTATGTAAACAGCTCATTTTTAAAACATTGTATGACATAGTCTGATCAAAGTTTACAATAAAAGTCACAATAAAGTTTATAATAACTTTAATTATAAATGGGATTTGCAAGTTTTTTGTACAAATGTATGATGTTCTGTATTGTATCTTAAATACTTATATTTTATTTTTAATATCCTACATTTCTAAAATATTTCTGTTTTATATCATTAGATTTTTCATAATTCAAATTTTCAAATTTGATTTATTAAACATAATGTATGACCTTTAATTTTTAAAATACAGATGCATTAAAATTAGGTACATGTCATTCACACAATATAAATGAAATATAATTTATAATGCTAAATTTAATTTATATTTTAACTTTATTAATTTCATTTAAACTTTTTTTTATTATAAATATTATTTCTCAAATTAACTATTAATTAAAAAATTTAATTATTAAGTATTTAAATATTTATAAATAATTTTATTTTCTTAAAGATTTATAAATACAATTAAAAAGTTTTAATATAAATTAGATAGGCGTGATATTTTACATATGTGTATGTACATAAACTTAAATTTTTATTCAATTATTTTATAGTAATTATGTATAATTTTATGTGTTAATATTTAAAAGCAGTTTTTTAAAAATATATATATATTATTTTCTAGAAATGTTATGTAAATATTTGAAAATTATCTTATTTTCCTTCATAAAAATCGATGATTTTGGTAATTATTTAATAATATTTGATGAAAACTTTATAATCATAAACTTATATAACTAATTAATGAATGCTCCAAAGTATTTCAAATCAAAATTTATGTTCTTTTATAAATTTATTACAGTTGAGAGAGATCCTAATAAGAGAAGAGTCAAACCCGTAGAATCAGCACAAGCATCATTGTTGGACTTTGACTTAGGAGAAAGTTCAGACGATAGTGATTTTAGGATAGAAGATCACTGTGAAGAATCTGATGATTCTGTTGATTCCAATAATGTTGGAAAAGGTAACGAGTATTTTAAAAAATTTTAATTCTATAGAAAAAATATTTTTAATAAAAAAGTTTTTTTTTCTTTTTTTTGAATAGATGATGATGATGATGACGACGACGATGATGAAAGTGAATCGGATAATTCAGTAAGTGATGCATTATCAGGAAAGAAAAATGGTGCTGAAGAAACAGTAAATGATTTAATTGAAAAAGCTCGTCAACAGGCTGAAAAGGGAGCAGTTATAGAAGATAAATTAGCAAATATGCTAATATGTTGTGGCTGTTTAGGAGATAGAAGTGATGATATTAATGAAATTGTAGAATGCGATGGTTGTGGCGTAACTGTTCATGAAGGTATAAAATATTTATATAATTAAATGGTATAGATGCATTTAAAAAATGCATTTAAAATAGTCTATTTTTCTTAATAATAAAAACGTTTTTTAGGCTGTTATGGTGTATCAGATGTAGAAAGTTTTTCAAGCACAGATTCACTCTCGCAGTCAGCACCCTGGTTTTGTGAAGCTTGCAGTGCAGGAGTCGAAGATCCTTGTTGTGAACTTTGTCCTAATAAAGGAGGTATTTTTAAAGAAACTGATGTAGGAAAATGGGTTCATTTAGTATGTGCTTTGTACGTACCTGGTGTAGCATTTGGAGAAGTAAGAAACTTTCAATAATTTTCCAACTTAATGTTAATTACATATAATATTTGTGTAAGCTTGTTCAATAAAAAAATAGAATTTAAATTTAAGGATCGTATATTAACTTTTACATGAAAATATAGAATATAAAGTGAATATAATACAATAAATTTTGTACAAGATATTTCAAAATACTACTTTTATTTGAGCCTTGTATTTAAGATTTAACTTTTAACTAATCATCCTAATTCAATTAATTAATTTTCTTTATATTATTCTCAGGTTGATCGTTTAACTAGTGTAACCCTTTTTGAAATGCCATACAGTAAATGGGGAGCAAAAGCCTGTTTTTTATGTGAAGATGTAAGATATGCTCGCACAGGCGTTTGTATAGAATGTGATGCTGGTATGTGTCACACATATTTTCATGTTACTTGGTATGTTTAATTAAATAAATTTGTTTCATATTTTTAAAATGTAAAAATATTTTATTTAATATATTTATGTAACGTTAAAGCATATAATTTTATTAAATCTATTTATATCTTAATTTATAAACAAAACATTTGTTTAAAATTGTCCAGTACTGTATCATATAGTAAAATAGATATCTAAATTTTAGTGCTCAGAGAGAAGGCTTACTTTCGGAGGCACACAGTGAAGAAGTCGATCAAGCTGATCCATTTTATGCACATTGTAAATTGCATTCCGACAAAACACTTGTCCGAAAACGTAAACGTAACTGGTTAGCTTTACAGTTGCGGGCAACGTATCGCTTTCAAATGTTGAAAACTCCAGCATATCGAGAAACGGAAGAATTTCGCAGAATTCAACGTAAACTAGCTAAACATCGAAATAAGTATCTTGCTCAAAAAGCAACAAAACCACCACCCTGGGGTATGATCATAACTGTAAAGTTATTTATTCAATTAGTCAATATCTACTGTTTTAAAATTTATAAAAATATTTTTATGAAGTTTAGTTCTTGATCTTCAAAAATTGTTTCATCTTTTTTTTTATAATTACTTCAGTATTTTACTAGATAACCAGTAAACATTATTACATGATGTAAATCTTAACTATAACTTATTATTGAATATATCAGCATTTTTTAATAATTTAGAGTCTTTTAGAGATGATTTTTAGAGCAGTCAAAGCTGTTCGAGGGTCTGAGTTGCATTACCTAACATGTCAAAATTTATCTTTTGTATGCATTAAAATAAAATAAATAAATGATTAAATTTATTTAATAAAAGATCAGATTTACAGATTAACATTTTATAAAACTTATGATCCAACAAATATTTATTGAAATATTTATTGGTAAAAGGAAAGAACTTTCTTTATAGATTTATTAATAATTAATTAAATTATATTATATAATTAGATTATTTTATAAAAATTTAATTATTGTGCGAACTATTTAAAAAAATATTTAGTTTTAAAATGTATGCTTATTTGATTATATCTGTATTAAAAAGTATCAAAAACAGATATTTTTGACTTATAAATGTTGTAAATTAAATAGAAGATATTGTTATTGATTTTAAATTTAATTCTTTACTTTTATTTATAACTCATCTTATATAGATTTCGTAAGTAAAAAATTAGGAATAAAAACCATGTAAAAAGGAAATATTTTATTATATGAAAAAAATATTTTTTATAACTATAAATGATATGTATTAAAATTTCAGTGCCAACTCAAAAGATGCCTAGATTATTAACAACATCGGCTTCTGCTTGTCGAAGTTTTCAGCACAAGGCTGAACTAATGGGAGTGGATACAGTAGCATTAGAGACTCAAGAAGAACAGATGGCTTCACTTGTTGATATACGTAAAAAGTGGCACATACCACCAGCTTTCAGCGTTGAATTTATTAGTTACTACCTCGATCGAATCGCACGTTCGGATATAATGAAGAAACGACTTGATGAATTACTTGAAGCTAATACTCGGTTACTTGGAGAACAACAGGAACTTGATAAAAAGTACGATGAGGCAATGAAACTGAACGAAGAGGAAGTACAACTCTATAAAGAACATAAGGAAAAGATAGAAATGTATCATCGGGTGTTGAGGTCTGCTAATTATGCAAAACCATTACCTTCAGTCACAGATATTGCTAAACCTAAAACTCAAACAGCTATTGGAGAGAATGGTAATTATTGATTGCAAAATAGATAAAAACGTTAGTTTTCAATAAAAGATTTAAAATTAATGACTAGATCAATAAATTTGTTTAAAATCTATAGCACGAATATAACTGAAATTTGTAGAAAATTACAATACTATAATTTTTAAGCAGTTAAGAACTAAATGATATGTGCATTAGTAATCAAATACTATATCTCAAAAGTAAGTTCTAGATTGTAAAAAAATGCAATTCGAATTTGAAGTTTGAACATCACGATTTTAAAAACGGGATGATTACATTATAATCATACATCGAAAATTGAATTTACGTTTGTGTATGATACGTTCTGGATTCTTAAGATATTTTAATTTATACATGTATAACCTTAGTACATTTAAAAGGAAGTCGAAAATATTGTAACTAATTTATATCATAAAAAGATGAAGTCAATAATAATTTTTGAATTAAAGGATTTTTTAATAAATTATATGAATATTAACTTTATGAAAAAAATTAACTTTATGAAAATAGATCTGATTAATGTTGCAAATGAATAGTTGAGATTTTATTTTATCCCTCTATGGTTTCAAAAAAAGGAAATGATTTTTTTGATCTGGCAAGGCTAATAAATAATTTAAAAAATAGCCATAAATACAGTTCAAAACTAAATTAAAATGTATAAATTTAAATGATATTTATAATTGATTGCAGGTCCAGGGCCTTATGTACCAACTATAGCAGCTCTGAAAGCGAGTTTACAATCTAGCAGAGGCAGTGACGCAGACCGTCATACAAGTATTCAAGAGGTTGAACAGAATGATAAAATTGAACTTCAACTGAGGCATCAATGCGGTATCTGTAGACGATCTACAAATCAACATTTGCTAGCAAAATGTGATACATGTCATCTCTATTATCACTTATCATGCCTAACACCTCCACTAACCCGTATGCCAAAGAAGACAAAACTGATGGGATGGTGAGTTAATCTGCTTCTTACTGTAAGATCGTGATACAAGGTAGTGTTATATAAATATTTTCGATCTTGCATATGCATGTGTAATGACAAAATAAGACTAAAATATAGATATTAAAATTTTGTAAATTGTAATTATACTTCTTAACGTCTATTTTTCAGACCAGCTTATTGGAATTTAACTAAACTTATTTATTAACAAATTTTTATTAAAATATTAAGACGGAAGTCGTTACTTTTAAAAAAAAGAAACTTGAAATATTGAAAATAATAATTGAATATAAGATAATAATTGACAAATTTAAGTTAACATGATGCAGTCACGATTAACAAAGAATATTAAGATAAAATCATTTTCTTTATATATTTATTTGTTAATTAAAATTTTAATATTGTATAAAATGCATGTTACATAAATTTAGTAAGTCATTCAATCAATATAAGAGTCGATATAAATATGATTAATTTTTACATTAAATATATGTTAGAATTTTATAATTGTAAAAATTATATAAAAGAGCGTTATTTAGTCAATTACAAACATTTGATAAACTTGTTCCGATTAATTTTCATTAAACTATTTCGTTTAGATTGTCAAATTTTACTCAAAATTAAAAAAAAACACGATGATTTCTCAATTTGAAACAACTTATAATTAATATTCAAAATGTCCATGGCAAATATTACGTAAGCGAATTTGTCACTTAACAGCAATAATGCCTACAGCGCTTTATTGTTTCTCACATTCAAATACACCCTTTATTTTCCGTAAAGTTCAACAATGTAATCAATGCTGTGGCCTCTCACGCTTTTAAAATTGATAATGGCATAAGTGGAGCCTGGTCCACCGTTGATAAGAGTAGCATCGGCGCCATTTCCGTTTTTATTCTGATCAAGAATTGACACTTGATTGATTCTACTATTATTATCACCAACAAAGGTCTTCGTCAGTTTTGTAACCGCCCATAGCCATTTGGAGGGTTCCTTTACAAATTCGCGTTGCAGTAAATAGTCATTAGGAAGCCGGGATCCTACAATTACATCTTTAGGCTTGGAATCTGCGATAACCGTTGCCACGATCGTGAAAAAAAACACGAGAAGTAAACGTTGGGATGACATAATTGTTTTAGAAATAAAACAGACTGAAAAAAATTATTAGGAAATATGTTGAAATAAATACCTATTATAAAAGGTTGTGTATGACTGAGGGATCTTATTATTTTTGTGCGTTAGATTCGTCTTAATTAAAATTTATTCTACCGATTATTATGCTAGTTACTAAAAATTAATTTAAAAAAGAAGAAATAAGATAAATAAATGAAATCTGTGAAATAAATTCAAGAATTTCTTTGAAATTAATTACTGCAAATATAATTTTTAACTATGATCAATTACTCAAGTATTTCATAAATTCAAAACGTTTAAAATATTTTATAAAGAAGTAATAACAGTTATTTGAAATGAACTCTATATTATTGTGATCTTTTTATAATAGTTCAAAATTAATATTTTATAAGTATAGTATTTAATTATTTTTTAAAATTATTTTATATTAATTAATAATTAAACATTCTAAATATCATTGAATTAATTTAATTTTAAATTGAATGCTTAATATATTAAATAATATTATATACATATTCTTTATTTTGTGAAAATCAAAATAAAAATATCATATAGATTGAAACTTACATTTTGAGAATTTAGGAAATACTTTAAGAAATTTTATTAATCTTACTGGTGAAATGCTTGTAGAAACGTTACTTTTATAGTGAGCTAATTTCTTATCATTGCTTGGTTTGTAATTTGAAATGATTTATAAATACCTTCTGAGGTGTGAATTAGCAAATGAAAAAAATGCTCTTTGCATTGATAATAATAATGATAATAACTTCGTCAGGAAAATTGATTATCACCAATACTTCTTGATAATAATTACATTCGTGATAACAGATTCGATGATGATGTCATAATTTAATATATTTTTATTGAATGGTGCAAAGAAATATTTTGTATTAAAGTACTAATAATGCACTAATTTTTATGAGAATTGTAGCGCATACAGAAATTCATATACATATATTTAAAACAATTTAAAAATTTTAATTTTCAGATATTGCATTAAATTTAAATTATAGAAAATTTTAAACATAAATTTTACTTTCTGTGATATTTTTTAATTAATCGGCTGTTTTTTAATTAATCTGATTGTCGAATGCTAAATATATTATTAATAATTGAAAAATGAAACATTTAGGATTGTCATTTAATCTTTGTAAATTATTTAATATATAACCACTAATGTATAATTATTCAATATATAATCACTTATATATTTTTTATATTTTTTAACTCGTAAACTTACAATTAATTAAAATTTTTTATCTTATCGTATATATTGTTGCTAAATTCGTACAGATCTAAAATTATCCGGTCAACTCATATTTTCCAAACAAACAATATTTATTTATTATAATGACAACGTTATCGAGTAATATTGTAATAAATTTTACGGCATTAAAAGAAATTTTGTCAAATGTACGTTTTGTTTCGAGATATTTCAAAATTTTCATCCGGCAGCCTCTTAACAAATCCGCGTTATTCCAGGCAATGCTCGGAGTGTGACAAGGAGACGTCCGGCTCCGAGGTCGAGCGCGTGGATACATCAGCACCACGCAGACTGAGGCACTGCAAGGAAGAAAGCACGAGTTTCGCTCCGGCAATCGTTACGGAAGAGGTGCAAGTACATAAACCGCCCACGACAGTGAAAAGCTCCACTCCGAAGAAGTCGGCGGCGGCGGCGGCAGCGGCGGCGGCCACTGCCGCCGCTGGTGCTGCTACTAGCACTCCCGTTGCGACAACACCAGCTGTAAATAACAGCAACGAGAATTCAATAATTGCTAGTGCTATTGTCCATACTCCCAAGGTGATAATAATTACTTATAATTTTTTTTTTCATTTATTTATTGATAATTACTATTAATTGATTTTTGGATTTAGGGTACTTAACATTACAATTATCTGATAACACTGACCTCTTTTTACTATAAATATAAAGTTTATATTAATATAATTCTAATACCTATGATGCATACCATTGTTGAAATATCGCAATTTTGCGTGAACCAAAAGACTTAATTTTACAAATTAAAAATGAATATATTAATTAAGATTTTTTTTCTTAACTACATTAAAATAAACTTCGATTAATTTATTAAATTTAACATTAATTGATTACGATTAAGCGTAAATAAATCCGAAATATTTACACTTTTGAATAATTTTTTTATTTCAATTTGCTTTGTTGTTGTACTTTAAAAAATACAAATGATAAACATTCAAAATTGTTCAGATTTATTTGACTATTATCTAACTATTATCATAAATTATATTTGTTTTTTTCTCAATTTTTTCTATCAAAAGATGCTAGGGTATATTTTTTGCTGTGATTAATTTATTATGTCAAATACTATATAATGAGTAGCGTCATTTCGAAAATTTTTTATCGACTTCGAATGGAACCTCGCCGCCAGTCTAGAAATAAATATATTTATATATTTTTGTCTAAAACGAATTAAACATTTGAAATAATTGCGCAACTACGTTCTATAAATATTATTTAAGGGGCTCAAGAAATTATTAAAAACTGAATTTTGATTGTATAAATCGAAGACATAACATTTAAAAAATATTAACTAACAATTTGCAACTTATCTGCTATGATTATAAACAGCTGAGCTTAACCAGGTTTTTATACAAACATATCTTTGAGAGCTTTTGCCGACGATTATTCATCGTGCATAACATTTGTCGATAACGGACAGAATTAATTTCAAGTAAATTGATTTGCCAGTTGATATACTTAATGTATTTTGAAACAATCACAAAGTTATTCACTAGATTGCAATAATAATTCACACTTATACAACATTCTTTTCAACAGTCTATTATGTTTTTTAACTTTTTTCATTTATTTTTATTTGATCATCTTCAAACTTTCCTACAATAAAATATATATTACAAATTATATAAGCAAGAACCGATGACGAGGAACAAAAATAAAATAAAATAAAATAAAACCGCATAATATCTTATTTCGTATGTAGATTAACATATTCGGAACACATCATTTGAATTAATCTAGAAATGAAAATTATCTAATATTAAATTAAAACTCTCCCTATAAGCTTTCATGCGTACTTCTGAGCATATTAGATACATAGAAGTTAAAAGTTAAGTTACATATTAATGTTAATATTAATTTTAGTTTCACATTTGACAGAGCAATTTATGAACAAATAGTTTATGCCTGGACAGTTCTGGTTTTATTGTTGTTGTTATTGTTATTATGGTTATTATTATTGTTATTATTATTATTATTATTATTATTATTATTATTAGTATTATTTAATATTTCAATTACGTATCTAACAAAGCGTTGTTATTATAAAAGCAAAAAGTTCATTTTGATTTAAGAAACATACAGCAAATGTCTAATCCAATATAAATAAAGAAAAATTAATATCTTCCGTACGATCGTTTAAGGTTGTAATAAAACAAAATTTTAATTTAAATAAAAATATTAAATACCTTTTTAGAATACGTTTCGGAAGATTATATGTTATTTTGTGATTATCAATATGTCATCTTATTTAACGATACGATATTTTAAATAAGAGTAAATTAATATTAATAAAAATTAATTAATAAAAATTTACTTTTTATTTTAGAATTTGTGATATCCGTAGGCAAAATTCTGAATAGTGCCTCTTTAATAAGTTATAACATCGAAATAAGTTGACTCATTATAAAATGTAATTTCTTGGATTTGTAAAAATATAATATCGTCGTTTTTCTCTTGAAAGATTTTTTGCAGTTTATTTGAATCTGAAAAGCTCGTAAAATTAACAAAAAACATTTCTACATTTTGTCTTAAAATAAATGATTTCCTCTTATTTGGAAACTAATAAAATATGTTAAGAAGAGATGTAGGATTCAGAGATAGGGTGCAAGGGGCGTAGCCCCCGCCGGAAGTTCGGGACGGAGCTCCCCTTTACACAAAGAAATAAGAATAATTAATTAAATATTATAGGTTTGCTAATCATCTAATGTTAAAATAAAATTTTAAAAAATTTAATAGCATAATAAATAGAATTTAAAATTAAAACTAATTTAGAAAAAGATATAGATAATTTTTAATACTTAAAAAACATTATAAGAACTTTTATAATAAATTTCATATATATAAATCTTATTTTATTTTAAAATTTTGACCTAACTTAAAGTGCAAAAACAGGTCGAGTGCGCGGTCGAGTGGTGCATATAAGTCTAAAAATTTTCTCCCTAGGGAGGAAAAGTGTTTATAACCGTTTCCCAATCAATCAGAAAGCAGAATTTTACTTTTCCTCCCTTGGGAGGAAAATCGAATGAACGAAACCGTGTAATTCTGTAGGATTCTCAGTTTTCCGTGCCTGCGTAAAATCTGGCATTTACGATGTTTAGACTTATATGCGCCACTCGACCGCGGGCTCGACCTTTTTTTGCACTTTGAGTTAGGTATTCGAGATTTTTAACTAAAATAAGATTTATATTCTATGTAAAATTTATTATAAAAATCTTATAATTGTGCCACATACTATTTTTCCATACGAGGGCGCTTTATCTTCTTCAAAGAAGTGCGCAAAAAATTACAACTCTCGGAATTAAAAAATGTCACATTTTTTCCTATGTAGTTATATCTGTATAGAGCAAACAGTTATAATATCTGAAGGTCCAGACCATGCTCGCTCCGAAATAAGTTGCTCTATCATAAAATGTAATTCGCCGACTTTGAAAAAATATAATATTATCAGTTTTCTCTTATGATTATTTCTGTAATTTATTTGAATCTCGTAATATTCAATTAAATGATTGCCTCGTAATTTTAAATTAATAGAATATGTTAAGGAAAGATGTATGATCGGGGAGTGAAGGTGTAGAGAGCAAAGCTCCCGCCGGGGATTAGGGATGAAGACCCCCCTCCCCTTCGTAAAAAGAAACTAGAATAATCAATTGAAGATTATCAATTTATTCATAATGCAATCTTAAAATAAAATTTTACAAAATATTAAGAGCATAAAAAAATAGAATTAAAAATAATAGAATTAAAAATAGAATTAAAACTAATTTTTAAAAAATTATATAATCAATTTTTCATACTTACAAAACTTTTATACAGAGAATCTACAGATAATATAAATTTTATTTTATTTAAAAATCTCCAATATCTAACTTGAGTGACACATATAAGCCCTAACATCGTAAATGCAAGATGTTACGTAGACACAGAAAATTGAGGATCCTACCCGACTATACGATTCTATCCATTCACTTTTCCTCCCTAGAGAAGAAAAGTAAAATTCTGCTTTCTGATTGGTCAGGAAAGGGTTATAATAGGACATTATAACCTCGCTTCGCGCGGGCGGCAAACATACCCTCGTCGGAAAACGCCTATTTTGTTCCCTTGTGTCACATACTATTTTTCCAGGCACGAGGGCGCTTTTTCTTTCTCAAAGAAATGCACATAAAATTGAACGGCAAACTCGCAGAATTAAACAATGTCAAATCCCCTCCCCCATGTGTGAGTCATGCTTAGATAGAGTGAGCAAGTATAATATGTAAAGGTCCAAATGATACTAGCTACGAAATGAATTGCCTTAACATAAAATGTAATTCGTTGGATTTGAAAAAATATAATATTATCGGTTTTCTCTTAAAGAGATTCCTGCAATTTACTTGAATTTAATAACATTAAATTAAATGATTTCTTCTTATTTGGAAATTGATAAAGTATGTTAAGAAGAGATGTAGGATCGGGAGGTGGGGGTACAGGGGTGAAGCCCCGGCCGGAAGTTCGGGACGGAGCTCCCCTTTACACAAAGAAATAAGAATAATTAATTAAAGATTATAGGTTTGTTAATAATCTAATGTTAAAATAAAATTTAAAAAAATTTAATAGCATAATAGATAGAATTTAAAATTAAAACTAATTAACAAAAGATATAGATAATTTTTATACTTAAAAAACATTGTAATAATTTTTATAATAAATTTCACATAGAATATAAATCTTATTTTATTTTAAAATCTCGAATATCTAACTCAAAGTGCAAAAAAAGGTCGAGGCCGCGGTCGACTGGCGCATATACTCGTAAGTCTAAACATCGTAAATGCCAGATGTTTCGCAAGCACGGAAAACTGAGAATCCTAACGGACTACACGGTTTCGTTCATTTACTCTACCTCCCAAGGGAGGAAAAGTAAAATTCTGATTTCTGATTGGTCGGGAAGCGGTCATAAACACTTTTCCTCCCTTGGGAGGAAAAGTAGTATTTTTTTCCCACTAGACAGTTGCCGAAAATCGTATTTTGCGCCCCCAGTGCGAGAAGCACTTTTCCTTCCTTAGGAGGAAAAGTAATATTTTGTTCCCTCCAGACAACTGTAGAAAATCAAATTTTGTGACCTGCGTGCGGAAAAATATATAAATAACGTAAAATTTTACATGAGCTATATTATGTATTAAAATTAACTTTTCAGATTGTTTATTAATGTGTTATTAATTCAGTATAATTATAGAGATTTAGCAGTATTATATTTTATGAATCTCATCAATTCTAAATCTTTGTTTGATGATTGATCTTAAATAAATTTTAATTTTAACATACTTCAAAGAGTATATGCTAGACAAGTACGATTTTATTAAGAAAGATACAAATGATTTTCAAAAAACGTTTCACATTAAAAATTATAGTCTATAATAATTACTCATCGATTTTGTAGTCGTCAACCTTGCTACGTAATAGAGAAAAATGAAAATATGTGCTATTGTTTATGACATAAAAATAGACTACATAAACATTTGAACATAAGTATGGATTTAATGAATACCACACTAACTTAATCATATTGAATTGACAACGTTTTTTATCGGTTTCACAGTTATTATAAAATAATATAATTATAATTATATTGTGACAGTTTATAATCATCCCTGTAGAATCGGAAACAATAATTACTGCTAAGTAAAAATAAAAAATTAAATTAAAAATAAAATTAAAATAAAAAATAATCATAAATAAATCGAAACAAAAAATAATAATAAATAAATCAAAATAAAAAAATAACAAATAAATCAAAATGTAAAAAAACTTCAGTTTAGTCCCTGAAGATAAACTGAAACGGTTAGAAACATTGGACGAACCATCTAGAAGATATGGTAATTTTCGGCGGTGGGTGCAGTCAGGTTGTCCGTTGCTAACATAGTATATTGATTATTTTTATTTTTAATTTTTTATATATTTATTTATTTTTTATTTTTGTGTTATTTTTGTCTTATTTTATTTTATTTTTAATTTATTTTTTATTTCAAATTCTACAGATGTGACTATCAGCCAGACTGCCATTATATTATTCTAATTATAATATTTTATAAAGACTGTAAAACTGATAAAACCTTCGTTAATTTAATGTAAAATGTTCGACGTAAGTACAATTTTAATTTTTAATTATTCATAGTTAACGATTAAACCAATGGGGCCACAACCAAAAGAGGATCAGCCCGCGCAAACGGGAGAAGTCAATTATAATCATCATTTCGCTAATAATTTAGGAATACCTTTGAGGGAAGGTACTCCTGAATACAGGATGGCACCTTTGGATGGTGTTGTTGAACATAGTTCAAGCCGAAGTGGAAAAAAAAGAAGAAGGTAAAATCTTTGCAGTATTATATTATTTATTTTATATTTTATTTTGATTATAAACGGAAGATAATATCAAGTATACATCAACCGTTTATTTAACAAAAAAATTTCATTATAGAGAAAAACACAAACGTTATACTCCAGATCCAATAACTGGTGCAAAACAAAGAAAACGAAAGCACAAAAGAAAAAGTATGGATATAGAAAATCCAGAAAATTATGGACCTCCCGAAGTTCATAGGCGTATTACAATAAAGGTGAAGAGAACCTTATAATACTGAATATCTTATTGCATTAATATAATAGTCTATTTATACAAATCTGCATTATGATTTTCAATGATATATTTAATCATTTAAACTTTATATACATTTTAAAACTTTTTATATATATATATATATATATATATATATATATATATATATATATATATAAGCGTTCCGTTTTTCATACAAAGCATTTTATAAATTATATAAATCAAGGAAAACTGTAGACATATTACTTCATTATTATATTTAAAGTTATATGTTACATTAATGTTAAAATTGAATTTGAATATAATGTAAATTTAATTTATATATCCACATTTTTTGTTCAATATGTGATTATATATTAAATCATTTTTACTTGTATTTCAATTAAAAAATAATACATGTCGAATTTTTTTGATAGATTTTTGACAATTTTTATTCAACAGGTTAAACAGTAATATTAGCTAACTAAATAATAATACTATATATATATATATATATATATATATATATATATATATATATACAATATATTATTTTTATATTTTATTCTAAAACTTTGTTAAATTATTTTTTTGACTCAAATAGATAAAACCAATTCCATTCCCGGAAGGTGAAGTAGCATCAGAATCAAATCCCCAACTGTTTGTTGCCTCATCAACAAGTACTGAGATGATACCTCTGAAATCATCTCAGATAGTGCAGTCACAGCCTCAAACGAAACTTCAATCTTTGCTTCCTTCACTCCCGTCAACGTCTTCTATTTCAAGTGATGTAACGGCAGGACCTTCGCGGCAAACTACGACAATGACAGCAGCACAGATATTAAAGACACCACCTATAACAGCTGGAACGAGTACAAGTAGACTGCCATCAGGTGGAAGAAGGACTAAGGATGCAGACCTTGTAACATTGTGTACTGTCTGTAATACTGTAGGAACTAATCAAAATCTTGTCATGTAAGAAAATCATTTAAACAAACAGGTTTTACAAGAGTAGAAATTAGATGCATATTTAGTGCATCATAAGGCTGATGCACTTTTCGAAATTTTATATGGAATAACTAATTACATTAACTAATTAATTTTTGAAACAAAAATATTTTTATTGATTAGAACTTAAAAAGTGAATCACATATTGAATTTCTAATTGCGATAAGTTTTTTCCAATGAAAATTGTTACTGTTTCAGGTGCGATGAATGTAAGAAGTCTTATCACTTTACATGTCTTGATCCTCCAGTGAAAAAATCGCCAAAGAGACGAGGTTATTCTTGGCATTGTGCGGACTGCGATCCTAGTGTAAGTTATATCAAATTTCCTTTTACATAAGTTCTTTAAATACTTATATAAACTTTCAGACAATACATTTTTTATTGATTAATTTTACTGCACTGTAATTTTTACAATTAAAAATATTATTTTTTATAATTTTATTTTAAATATTAATTTTATATAACTTTTCACTCTTTTTATAAATTACTGTATTATTATTATTAATATTAAAAACTGTACTTATGTCGACTGTATTAAATTAAATTAATAAATATTTTTATCGGTCTTACAGTCTTTATAATATCATATATTAGTTAAAATAATGACAGTCAAACTGTCCTTGTTTATGATCACCCCTGTAGAATCTGAAATAAAACTTATTACTACAATAAATTATATCAGAAAATTAAAAATAAAAATAAAATAAAATTAATAATAAAATAAAAATAAAAATAAAAATACAATAATAAGTAAAATAAAAATAAAAAATAATAAAAGTACTTATTTTATTAAATAATTATTTTATTAATATTGTATTTTTATTTTTATTTTATTATTAATTTTATTTTATTTTTAGTTTTAATTTTCTGATATAATTTATTGTAGTAATAAGTTTTATTTCAGATTCTACAGGGGTGATCATAAACAAGGACAGTCTGACTGTCATTATTTTATCTAATATATGATATTATAAAGACTGTAAGACCGATAAAAATATTGATTACTATATTATTGTCTTATCATATTATTAAATTATACAGACCACTAACAAGACTATTTAAAAATATATATTCTAATTGATATTGTTTTTGTTATTGCTGTTATTATTATTATTATTATTATTATTATTATTATTATTATTATTATTATTTTAGGCCTCAGAACCAGAAAATTAGCAACGGTTGTATGAATTTCGTTAAAAACAAACAGAATTGTATAATTTTGTACATTGATCAAATAAAGACTACGCGTAAGGTAGGTCAGGTTTACAAATCATGTATGAAAATGAGAATGTTACATTAAATAGCTTCTCATTTCTCTCTTCTTAAGTCTATATTGATTACGACGTTGTAATTATTAATAATACATATTTTCGTCGTCAGGAACAGACTCAATTGCACATATTAAATTATGTATAACTAATTTATAGTTATGTAATCAATTTTTTTATAATAGCATGATTTTTGTCATTTGAGAGAGAAATAATAGTGTCATGAAACCAATAATGTTCAACTTGGACAAAGCACATATGGTTTCTTCGTTTCTTGATAGTATTGTATTCGACGATAGATATTTAAAATAAATCGTAACCTTGTAAGGCGATTTTCACAAGATCTATTAACTCTTATCGGTGATTATTCCTATAGATCCTTTTATTTACTTTTAAATATGGTATTTTCCATTTTAAAAGTTTTTAAGGAAAGTTGAAATTTCTAAGATAATAAATATAATACTTTGAAAGAAATATATAATTTAAAAACACTCATTAGATATAGCAAAGTAAACTACATTAATATTGCATTTTTAAATTTATGATATCTTGTTATTTAAAATATTTTTTATTTATATGAAACAATGACTTTCCTTAATTTTTTGTTATTGTCTAAAGTGGAGTAATCAGATATTAGAAAACAATTATAGAATTTATTTATAGTGACTTAATTGCAAGGTATTTTTAAATATAACTTAATTTATCAACGTTATTTGGTAAATTATGTATAGTATTATTAAATTAAAGTCATTCTTTCTTGTGCAAAATCAGTGATAGCAAGTGAATTAATTAATTAAATTCAAAATGTGAAATAAATTTTATACATTTTTCTTAAAAATCAATTGTATTTTATTCGAATAATAAATTTATTCATTTCAAGAAAAAGTATACAAGTTATACAAGTAAAAGTGGTATTTTTAGTTATTAGCCCTTAGTATATTGTCATATTTCCTTTCATATTTTTATCTAAATATATAATACTATTATTATATTCAATCAAATATGCATAATTCCTTTTTATTTAAAATAAAACCTGTTCCAAAATCAGTTGCAGATTTTGGACGCTTTCCAGGAATTATTACTTTTTTTACTGTAATCCAACTATCTTGTTGACAATAAATACACAATTGTTTCGTTTTTTTATCATATAACACTAATCCTAAAATCATTTTTAAAAAGTCCAGTACAATTCCATAATACAGTGTGGCATCTAATAATTCAAGGAAATCATTCCTTTTCTCACCTGGTATTTTATTTTGTACATTATTTTTTATTGTTTCGGGAATTATTTTAATATCTAATAATTTAATAACTTGGTTATTAAAGTAAGTTCGTAATGGTTCTATTCCTGTAAGTCCTCGTTGCAAGTTATATATATTTTCTGCAGTCATCTTATCCCATTTAATAAAAGACATATCTTGTGTTATTTTGGGAGCTGAAATAGTAATAAAATAGATCTCATTTATTTTTTAATTAAATTATAATATTTGTTTCTGAATATTCTGACTGACCATATGTTGCTAGTTCTTCAGTTTGTTTAGTTTCTGTATTCAATATTTCTGGAATTTTATCTAATATTTCTATTAATAAATTTGCACCTAACTTTGCTAATTTATTATATAATGTCATGTACGTATCATCTGGATGAATTTTAATTTCTTTTTGTGCAATTATTGAGCCAATATCAAATCTTAACAAAAAATAAATTAGATAGTTCATATAAAAGAAAAGTTTTATATATTTAGTGAAGGATTTTTTAGCTACCTCTTTGGCATAATTTTTATAATAGAAACTCCAGTCTTAGTATCTCCGTTCATTAACGAATGACATATAGGAGCAGCACCTCGCCACTTAGGTAATAAGCTTCCATGTACATTAATCATTCCCCTACATTAAAAAATTAAATAGATAATGTTGATAATATTTATTAAAATGTAAGGTACTACAGAGAAAATATAATTACAGTGGAAATAAATTAATAATTTTTGTAGGAATATAATGTCCAAAGGAAACAACAATTCCAATATCAAATTGTTGGTCATTAATTTTAGGTGGCCAATGGTGTAAAATAATCCCATGTTTTTTAGCATATTTACTCATCGCATTTTCTTCTCCTTTATAAGCTGTTACAATTTCTATTTGATTAATAAGCCTCTCTTGTTTGCTAAAAACACATTCTCTGTTTTTTACATTATATATTTATATATATTTTTCTAATTTAAATTACGCAATATCAATAACCATAATCTAAATATTTTAGAAAATAATTTTTGCAAAACTATTTTTATTCTTATATATTAAAATACTTACTAAGAATGATGTAGTGACAGTAAACTCTCCAAAGCAAAATCATCAGAACCAAAAAATAAAATATTCCATGGTTTTTTATCCAAAACATGATGTGAATATTTGATTTTATTATTAATAACAGGCTTATTTTCGAGATATTTTAAAGTTTTTGTAAGAATAAATGAACATTTTAGAAATTTATAAAACATAAGAAAGTTTTTTAATCATATAAAATGATATGTTAACTTAACCTATTTAACATGAAACTACTGTATTAAATGTAGTAAAGAAATCGTTAAAATAATTTTAGTAAGCAATAGAAATATTTTTAAATAACAAATTTAAATTTTAACATACTTATATTTTAAAATAGTATTTTATTTAACATTAAAATTTTGGCAAAAGGACCGACCGGCGATTATAGTATAGAACAAATTTTTGAAAAGTGATCTGGTCTGATCAGGCAAGGATCAGGCCTGATCAGGCTAAGTGATCAGGTCTAAATGTTTATCAGTGATCTCATGATTTCTGATTATTTTTGTTGCGTGTATGGAGAGTAGAGAGAAGGAATGGAAACTCCGCTTTCTTTACATGGGAAGCTTGTCAAAAATTAGCCGGAGATGGTAATTCAGATTTATCCGGTAGATATCGCTGTCTTGGAAATTCTTCAATGGTTCTGCGTGCAACAGAGAGAGAAAACAAAAGCCAAAGCGAGTAAGGGAAGAAAAGAAGCAAAAGTAGGGGAGCAGAAATTTAACTTTCCCCTCTTTTCGCGCTCGCTGCATACCCCTACTCTTTTTTTCAAATACATCCATTTGAACGAGCAACCTCACAGGGTGTCGCCGCCTTGCGGCCAATTCTGTCCCGAAGTCCTGCCGTGTAATTTGACATGATTTTTCACGAGTTTTCATTTCTCTCTACTCTCCCTAATATGGAGTTTGACTTTTTGAGCCCGGAGTGGCGCCCCCTATTGAAGCCTAAAACTTGACACACAATTCCCATAAGCAGAAGATAATTACACATCTCTCCTTGAATTCTTCTTGTATGTACTTTGACCTGTAGAATGCGAACCCGATCGAAGATATTTTTATAATAAAATATAGAACGTTGTTTAAATCGCAATTGCTTGTATAATTATAAAAAAGTCTTTTTAAGTAAAAAATCTTTTATAACAGTCGTTTTTTCAAAAACTTTGTTTGTCAAATCTCAATTAATTAATATGGTTTTATAATTCAAAATCAAATTTACTGTTTTAATCTTATTTAATCATTTTCAATAATTTATTAAATTTTTTAACTAACAATCTTTTTAACAATAACAATTTGATCTGTTTTCATACGCGACGTTTTGATGTAAGTCGTATCATTTTTGTACTTTATTGTTTTGAAAAATTATTAAATATTTGTATAAATTATTTTATTAATAAATTTGATATAATATATGACTTTATTAATTTATTAATTAATAAATAAAAGATAGAAAATATAAATGATGAAATTCAAAACTACACTAACAATTGGATAAGCCGCGTCTGTAACTCCCAAACCTAAAAATATATTTTATTTTTCTATTCTTTAAAATAAAGTAATATAGAATAATAATTAGTAAGCTTTATAATAATTTGCAAAAGCATTTCTAAGTACATATTTTTTTAAACTCACGATAACTGTTATATATAGTTTCTTTAATTGATCGCCGTAAAATCAATATATAAACTTCAAGTATATAATTTATAAATGTCTATAAGTTCAAGTATATCCTTTATAAATGTTAAACCATTGAAACGGTATTTTTTTTATTATTGATAATAAATATGCTATATATTATTTACTTTTTTAGATTAAGATTTAAAGTTCCAATGAATGCCATTATAGTAATATTTACAATTGATTCAAGTACTCTAATATTGATATTCAGTATAAGCTTAAAATTTAGCTATAATCCCTACTGCTTTGATTTACTTGGATTCACTGTCATCTTAATAAAAGTTTTTCAAATGTTGAAAAAAGCTCTTTCGTTAAAGCGTGCTCTGAATTACCGCGTAGAAAACGTCTATTATTACAATTATAATTACGTTTGTATAAGATAATAATAATGTTAATATTTATAGTTGTGACGTGATTCTGATTTTAACGCACACTATTGTTGGACATAGATGGCAGTTTAGTTAATTAATAATTTATCATATACTTCCGGTACTGATTTTTATCCGGCGCTGATATCAATCAAAATGTAATTCTCAATATATTTGTTTTGATTTTGAAAACCTGGTAACCATAATGGTATCCAAGAGGAAACATGGCAGATTCTTTAAAGAAGTATGGACTTTTTATTGATGATTTGGCCAAAATTCGTGTACTTGAACCGGAAGTAGCATCCCAAACAGATAAGCTTAGAGAAGAATGCCAAAATTTTGTTACCAGTAAGTAATAGTAAAATTTAGAAGACGAATTAAATGGTTAAACAAATGCATTAATATATCGATCTATATATGCATACGTAGTCTTACTTCCTATATAATATTTTTTAAAATAATATAATCTAATTTGTGTTAAATATTCTGTTAAACAACTATTATCTATATTATTAATTTTTTTAATTACTTTATTATGTAATATAAATTATAATAAATAACTAAAATATTTTTTTACAAAATTACAAATGCTCTTATATAATAAAGAATGATATTTTATTGTTAATTTTAAAAATAGGAATTGGAGATTTTCATAAAGCTGCTGAAGAATTTATAAAAATAATGAGTCACTTAGCTGATGAAGTGGAGAGGGAAAAAATGCGAGCGATTGGAATTAGAAATTTACTTCACTCTATTACTAAAGAACACGATGCAGAAAAACAACAATTAGAAGTACCTTTTTTCTGAATTATAATTAGTAAACAATATATTAAAATATATAATATTTGTTTTGTTTCAGGCATTGGTAATAGAAAAATCTATGGAACTTGAGAGATTGCGAGTGGAATATGAATCATTAAAAAAAATTGAGTTGGAACAATTAGAAACCATTGAACATTTAATGTCAAATTAATATCTTAATTTATATAGAATTAATGTAATGTATTACTATTCCACGGTAAATTTTAAATGTAAAATAAATATTTTCATGCTAAACTAGACTGCTTTATTCATTTTGAATCACACATTTAATATTCTAATATTTAGAGACATTGTACAGTTATAATAATGCAATTAGTTTTTTTAAGAATCATCTATAAACCAGACAATCCAAAATATCAAGTTTCAATAATTAGAAACTGGTTTTAAATAAGAATAACATTTACACATTTTATTACTTTGTTAATAAATAAATAACTTAATTAATTAAAAAATAAATATAGTTTGTATAGGTAATTGAAACGACTTACAACTGTATTTATTTATAAATTATTTCTTTCTTTATTCAATAGGATATATTTTTTAAAATTAATTAAAGTTTCATTAGTTTTGTAATGTTTTCGAATTTTTTAAATTAAATAAGTGAATTATATTAGATTTCACTTTCTAAAATATTATTTTATTGCTTTAGACATAGTAGTTTATCTTTATTTAGAAAATATGAAGTAATTCTGTTTCAAATAATAAGAAATTAATTATCATTAACTCTTATTTTAGTATATTCTTTAATATATATAGGAAATCTTTTTATTTATTTATTTTTTTTACTGTAAGTGCAATGAAAATCTTTATATTTGGAGTAAAAATACATTTGTTACCTAGGTAGAACAGGGCAGTAAAGTCGACAAGCGAAATATTTTCATTGAATGTCTTATAAAGAACGATTACAATTGATTTCATTTCATTTATATAAAAATTTAAGATATTTTTTAATATTTTACCGTCCTTATATTTAGGTAAACAACAAATGCACATTTTTCATATTACAAATTACTCTTTTAATTTCAAAATTTACAACAAATTTTCAGTGTAAATTGCAATAATGATTTATAGTACGTAGAGACTATTGTCACACATTTATAAAATACTGTGACAGGATTCAAAAATAAACTTTATTTAATACAATAAAAATAAGAAATCATTTTTCAAATTACAAATACGAATTCTACAGGCTAATTTCATAAATATGTACACCTATATGCCTAAAAAGCGATAGTTCCACAAAATAGAAATAAAGTGATCAATTTTAGTTTAAAAAGTCTTTGCATAATTGATTTCATTACGAAGCAAAAACAAAAAATATGCGAATGCAAAAATGAATTGATAAATGATATAAACTTTTGTAAAGTTGAATCTTGATTCTAATGGAGCAAATGGGATAATAATAATTTTTAATATGCATTTGTAATAGATTAAAATAGTGATATAGTTAATAAAACACTTATGATTGACATAAAAGTATAAAAAATGTAATGTTACAAACTTGTATCGCTACAAATAAAACAATATATAATTAAATTTAATAGTAGTTGCTTTATAATTTATAACGTTACAGTTTCCTAATGATTAGGCTTTATCAACTATTTTACTTAACTTAAAATCTAAATTTCATAAAATACTACAATCTAAATATTTTTTAAAATAGATACGACAAAATAGGTTTTTTTTAATCATTAGACCATAGCCAATTATTTTATAACATACTAAAAAAATTCTTTTTGATAATTTGTATTTTTATTTAAAAAATTTCATCTATAGTTCTTCTAGTGATTGTAATGTATTTAACAATTGTAGTACTATTATTTGTCAGGAGTTTATTTAAAAAAATAACTAAAAATTACCAATATACTTAAGTTTTGAGTGAGAATATATGCAGAAAAAGAGGTATATCATCCTCATGTGCTCCAAATACCTATCAGTCCATCACCAGTGTTCAACGCTGATACATTCTTTATACATAAAACTATAACATATGATAATTGCTATGAACGCAAAGTAAATTCACAGCTTCACAAATTTTATAATTTTACAAAAATTCACATTCAATGCAACAGCTCTCATATTTCAGTTTTCATGTTTTATATTTAATGTCCTCAGCATGTTTTAAAGCGTTTACATTCATCTATCACACTGTCTTCAGTTCCACCTGATGCACCAGACGATGTGGGCCTTTTACTTGCAACTGATGTAACTTCTGACGTAGATTCTACATTATTTTCTTTAAGTTCTTTTCCAGATTTAAACTGAACTATTATTGCAGTCATGTTGTCGCAACCAGTTCCATCACCAAGAGTATTTGGTGCTAAGCACTGATCAAAGAGCTGAAAAATAGAAAAAATTAAGAAATTAAATCTACTTTAGTTTTTATAAAATTTAATGAAAATGTTATTTTTTTTATATTTTCTAAAAGATAATTGATTTAGTAAACAATAAAAAAACCTTTAAATTTATAAATTATATGCCATGTAATTATCATTAATTAAATTTAAATTTATAAAATAGACATACAAACCTCTTCACAAACTTTTGAAATATTTTCATAACTTTGATTGAGTCTTGTGCGTATGAAATCAACAACTTTTTCACTTGACATAAAGTTCCAAATACCATCACAGGCAAGTACCAGAAATTCATCTTTTTCTGGATCTACCTCTATAGTTTTAATATCTGGTAATGCTGATATCATTTGCTCTTCTGGTGGTAAATCTTTATTTTTTTTATAAGCATGATCACCAAATGCTCTTGACAAATTAAGTCCACCATTTACTCTACCATGAGCAGTAACTTTTCCACCAGCTTTAACTATACGCTTCATTTCTTCTAGATCTTCAGGTTTATGATCAAGACTTAATTCAATGGCTTTTCCATCTCGGCATAATACGCAACGAGAATCTCCTGCATTAGCTACATATAACTGATTTCCCTTGAGAACAGCTACTACTGCTGTACAGCCACTGTCTGAGCCAGGCTGAAAAAACAATTATTGAACTTGAAGTATCTATAGCTATAGTATAGTATTATAAATAATTTATTAACTTCTATATTTTTAGTATATTATATTCGTACAATTAATTTACTTACTTCTTATTACATTGTTGATTATTGAATTTAAATTTAATTTACAAGGGAAATTATGTAATAACTTATGTTTAAGTTTAGATATTTGATAAATATACTCTTTATAAATAAAATAAATCAATAAAGAATATTACATTTCATTCGACATCTTATTGATTTATATATAAATAATTTTTTTCATGATATTATAAGAAATACAGATGAGTTACAAATATAAAGTTGAAATTTTTAAAATTATTTGTTGGGCGATTTTGTTTTTAAATGACAAAATCACAATGACTAATTAGAATACATCACTAAAGTTGTAAACCAACTAACCTCTTCATTAAATTCTGTAGGATTTGTATCGTCTTCATCTTCTTCCTCTTCATCGTCATCTTCATCATCATCATCATCGTCGTCGTCGTCGTCCTCTTCCTCCTCCTCTTCCTCCTCATCATGACTGCCATCATTTTCTACATCTCCATCACCATCACTTTCAAAAAAATTAATCAAAATTATTAGTTTATAAATTAAATCATATAAATATAAAGTACTTTAAAAAGTTACTAGACAGTTGGATTCCTATGTAGATATAATATTATTAAATTTTCATATATATGTATAAAGAGTTGAAGCAAAAAAAGTTTATATTAAACTAATTTGATTAAATTTTACCTCTCTGGTTGACCATCAAAAGTTTTGTCATTTTCATCATCGTCGTCGTCGTCGTCGTCGTCATCGGAATCATCTACTTCCTTATTCAATAAATTATTATAAAAATTTATTATTTGATTTCTTCTACGTCCACTACTACTAATTTTTTCTTGTTGTTCAGCTTCACCATTTTCTAAGGGGGCGCAAGAACTGCTGCATTCATTATCACTGGCGTTCTTGCTACTGTCTGCAACCTCAACTTCAATGCTTTGATTTGATTTTTCACCATTTATCTCTGCTTCATTAAGTGTAGAACTTGACTGTGCTACTTTACTAGGTGATACTTTCTCATCAATATCTTCTGAACTATCTGGCATTTCCGATGATTTAGTTGGCTGAGAATCTGCAGAAGAACCAACCTGTGATGTGCGAGAAACATCACCATTACTTGTAGTTGAATCTAATATTTGATCCGCTTCACTACTACCAGCAGCATCAACAACTTTTCTTTTTGATGTTGAAGAAGATGACTGACAAGGCTGACTGGAACTGCTTACATCAGCTTCATTGGTATTCCATGACGAAGACGAAGTTGAACAACCTGCACCAGATGATGAACACGCTCCTCTATCTTTATTTTTTCGACTTCGTAAATATGAGCTTGGAAAATGAGATTGACTAGAGCAATTTTCATTATTTGTGTTTGCTAAGCTAGGGTTTGAATCTTGTGTTTGATATTTAGCAATTACTTGATCCAATGGCATTGTTGCTTCCATACAAAGATTTTTTACATTTTCTTCAACATCTAGAATAAATAAATTACAAAAACAAATTATTTTAATAAATCTTAATTCAGTTATATTTTAACATTTATGAATAATAAGTAAATGTGAACTTTTATCTTTTTGATTAATTAGTAAGTTTAAAATAATGAAAATTTTTAAACAAATTTATAAGAAAATCTATTTTTAATGAAACATATACAAATTTTAAACAAATATATTTTAAAATATATACGTTTTTACTGAATACTTTAAATTAGATTAGCATTTCATAATGTTATGAACTCAAATTTTAATAATTAAAAATGAATCACAAATAAAAACTATTTTATATTAAAAAAATGTTTTCGATTTATTTATATTTACCATATACATTACAGATAACAAACATACCTGATTCATCAGCTTCTTCTTTATCGCAGAAAGAAATTTTACCTCCTGCCATTTTCTTCAAAATTGAAATAACTTCAGGTGTTGCAAGTGTAGAATCAAATTTTAAGAAGGCATCAATTAAAGCTTGTTTTATATCACCTGCTTTGTAAGCTTCTGTGTTTTTAATAAAATCTGGTAAATTTTTTGAACAATATGTGGCAACTTCGTGTCCTCCATGACCATCATATACAGCAAATAATGATGCATCCTCATCAAACTCTATGCAACAGTTGTGGGCATCCTAATAAAATTGAACGATCTATTTTATATTTCAATTAAAGAAAACAAGTATAATAATTTTGCAAAATCTAATTGATCTCTTAAATATATTTATGGCTATATCAATGTTACATTTGGAAGCGATTTATATATTCTTGAAATAGTGCACAATCAAAGAATCAATAAAAAAAAATATATATATATATATATATATATATATATATGTATATGTATTATATATGTATATATATGTATATATATGTATCTATAGAAAGAGAAAGAGAGAGAGAGAGAGAGAGAGAGAGGGAGAAAGAGAGAGATGAGGGAGAGAGACAACTAGTATCAACATGTTCAAATAAACAATAAGACTCCGAAACAATCATTTTGAAAATTACACTAAAAAATCAAACTAATACTCACGGACGCTCTTATGCGCATTTATACACATCGATTCATAATGCATACATAGAAAATAAATCTGAAAGCGAGAAAAAAAATGTCCGTATAACACCCAGAGTTGTAACTTGTGAATGTCGAGTACCGTCCCCTTATAACTATTATATATACTTGGAATCCTCAAAACGTAAAAATCGGAGCACCCGAGTGAACTGTGAAACCATTGATTGCACCGGCAACCGATATACCATGCTCGGCAGTCTCCTATTCCTGCATATACATATATATATATATATATATATATATATATATATATATACATATATATACATATATATACATATATATACATATATATACATATATATACATACATACATATACACACACACATATATATATATATATATATATATATATATATATATATCACACACTACACGCAGCCATACACATATATAAGCGGAAAGCACGCGACGCGCGCGATGCATTACTTTACTAACTCTTTCTTCTACATGCATATATGTATGCATGCATACATACACGCACACATACGCGCGCGCGCGCGTGATGTGTGTGCGCGCATTGTATGCATATATACACATGCGCAAGCGTATATATATATATATATATATATATATATATATATATATATATATATTCCTTTATAACGCCAATTTTTATTATTCTTTACCTCCTGGCTCATGCGCCAGCCCTGCATAGAACTGGCTCCGCAGACAAGGTTCTTGCCCACTTGGTCGCTCGAGATCTTCTTGGTGATGGGCTTGGATAGGTAGGCCCCCATCCTGACTGTTCCCTCGCACTATCTTGGAGTCTCGGCTCTCGGCACGGTGAGGCCGCGACCGGTGTGTGGGCGCGACGAATGCGTGCCGTACAATTCGATATCTAGTAACTATTATATATAGGCACCGTAAGGAACTTCGTTCGTGCACTCCGATGTAATACACAAAACGGACAATTACTTTACTCCGTTTGCTCGTCGCTTACGGAAACGCGGCCTGCCGTTGGGATTGCTATTCTGATTCTGATCTCGCGGTTAACTTACAACTTTTACAGCGAGTCCTCGTCTCCTCGTGGTGCGTTTCTCTCATCTTTCGCCGTCTTGCGCGTTTCGTCGTGTAGCGGCTTGCTGAGCGTACTAAATGTGTATCCGTGCGGTCGCTTCGAGCCTGCGCAGAGAAGTCTCTCGCTTAATTGGTTGAAAAATGCGTACGAAATTTAAAAGCGGCTTGGAAACTATACTTACGAATTTGCTTTTCGTTTTTCTTTTAAGTAATTTAAAAATAATTATTAAAACTTATACATTTACAGATTCGATTGAAAATTAATGAATCAAATCACGAACTTTAGCAATTACAAATACATATAATTAAATAGCTGAAATGTACAAATTAACTCAAAACTGAGATTAAACATAAGTTTAAAAAATTAACTTTTAATTAATGGTTATAACAATGTTACCATGCAGCATACCCAATTTATTAAAAAAATAAATCTAATTTAATTCTTATAGAATTATAGAGATAATTAATCATACATTAATTTCTATTATTATCATACTTAAATAGATAATAAAAATAATATATTTCTAGAATATTATTTTGTAAAATAATAATTAGAATTGTAAGTATTCATCAAAAGAAAAATAAGCTCTTTTAAGCAATAAAATACAATTCTTACATTTTATACATACTTAACATTTTTTTATTCGTTCCAAATATTCTTTATACTTTATATTCAAGATTTTTTGGGGGGATAAACTTAATTTTTTTAAGAATATCTCTAGTGCGCTAATGATCAAAATTAATGATGTTCCTGTGTAAAGTATTATTAAAAAGTTATTAACAAATTAAGTTTTTGCAGCCACGTGAACGCGAAAAAGCCAATAAAAATAAATGAAATTATACAGAATAATCAATTCTTGTTTCAAAGCATACGATGATTATTTGCATTTTTTCTTTTCTTATTAATTAAAGGTATAGTCGAATTTTGTTATAAACAAATAAGTTTTTTTGCTTTGTTTTATTAATTTAAAGAATTAAAATTTATTCTTTATAATATTTTATTTTACGATTATGAAATGTACTCGTCAGATTATTATGCTTTTTTATAGAGACTTTCACTTAAGATGTATTGAGTCGAAAAGTTCGACAGTAGAACTGATGATGGTAAAAGACAAATGTGAACGCTGAGCCTAATTATATGTAAGATACTATATGCAGTCAGTAAAATAAAAGCAGATTATTTATAATTTAGATTCTGCCAAAACAAGTTGATTTTTAAGAAAAAACTACAAGTTAAAAATTGTATTATTATACAAGGCGTGACGGTCTTAACATATTAATTCGTTAATAATTATTTTAATATCTATAATTATTTAAAATTAAAAATTTGTGGAGTAAATTTGAATTTGATGTATTGAGAAAAATATCACTTTCATGTTTTAGAAAGTATATAAAGTTATTGCATCGATATAGCAAAATATTTTATGAAATTTTTGTCTTATTGTTAAATAGTTTAATATCTATTTTAATTTTTATTTTTATTTGTTTCATTGAGCGAATCATTCAGTCATACATATAAGTATAACATTATGGTTGAATAGTTACACCGAAAAATAACAATTCATTAATGTTCAATGCCACTTTTTCATGAGTGGAAAATTGTTAAATTTCTTAAATCCAAAGGGAATTTCCGATATATGTTATAATTATTTTTTCTGAAGTTCAGGCAATTATAGTATATACTTATTATCAATATATTATTGTAGTAAGACACGATAAGAACGCATATGGGCAAATGATATGATAAATATAAGTAATGCACGTGTCGTCTTGCGCGTACGAACCGCTTATCGAGGGCACTAATATATATAGTGACACCATTCGTCAGTTGCATACATATATTGGGCCCTCGCTATTATTTTCATCTTTGTTTTCTAATATGTGACTGTATATAGTAAGATGGCCATTGTGTCATATATATATATATATATATATATATATATATAATATATATATATATATATAGCAGCTGACAGCAGATATAGTTTGCATATCTGATATAGATCATTTAAAAGGTATACTATTTACGTATAGAGTATAATGGAGTATAATGAATATATTTATTTATTATATATTATACAAGTTATGCACTGCTTCGTGGATGCACGGGTTTATAAATAAATTGCAAAAATAGCATGATCATCAGGGATATTTGCAGCATAGAATATAGATATAAAACATTAAAGGATTGAAAAGTATTTTCTAAGATTATTTAATAATTTGAACTTGATCAGAATTTTGCCGCATTTGGAAGTTCATATTTATAAGTTCAAAACGTATAAGCTTGATTGAACCCTCTAACATCGAAAAGCATTTATTTTTCCATTTGACTTTGTTCACTTTAGAATGTAAATAATCTGTCGATTATATTATGAAGAAAATGTTTTCGACTGTTATCAAACATGCTCTCTCACAATCATAGCTCAAGAACAAAACAAAAATATACATATGACCTAAGTTTTTTCAATTTAAAAGAAAAATGTTTTTTTTTCTGTCTCGTTTCTTTATCACAATTATATATTTTCTATTAAATTTTTATATCTATAAATATAAAACTGAAATATTTAAATTGAAAAATTTTTACTGCCTTTCAAATTCTACTTGTAATCTTAAGAAATTTATAACGGACGCTTGAAAATCGATTTTTGTTTTTTTTTCTTACTACAGATAAAATTTTGAAGTTCAATTGTAAGAAAATAATCAGCTTACAAAAAAATTTATAGAATAGACATTCTTCAAATTAACCAAGAATTATATGTGAATTTTTTCATAATATGTATACATATTTTTAAATTTTGGAACTGTTAGCACATTGGAAAAACTGAAAATATCTAGACAAAATCTCAAATAGGCGTCTTTTAAGCAGCACTATACTATAATGTATTTTTGTATTATTCAACCCTTTCAAATGAGAAATTAAAAACTTATATATTTTATTATTTTAGTATTTTCATATTACATTTATATTGCTGTTCAATCTCTAAAAACGACATTTCTAGGAAATAAATATTCAATTTATACACGAAGAAATGGATTTCACAAAATTTTATAATCTATTCTAATATTTTTTTCAAAGAGCATCCTTAGATAAAAATTGAAACGGTTGTTTCTAGAAATGAGTCGATTGTTGATTTATATACATATTTCTAAGAGTCTAAAGCCAAATTTAAAAAGCATCTATAATTATAAAATTAAAGGCATAAGTGGCACTTAAGTATGGTTTTATAAGTAAGTATTTAAAGTATAATAATCGAGCCCAATGTTTTTTTTAATTTTTAGAAGTTTGTAGAATCAAGTCAAGCATCAACAAATTAATAAAAAATTTTTTAATCAATAATATTTTTACATTTATCTTTTAAAATTAAGTATACGAGGTCAGACAATTAAGTAATGCAACCGATTTTATTTCTCGGCCTGTGGTAACATTGCGAATCTGTAACTTCGCCACCGTAATAGTAGATCTCTACTCTCTCGATTGAGACCTTGACGACTCTTGTACGATCATTTCTTTGCCAGCTGTTTAGTGTTTTGTAATAAAGCGCGAGTAGTGCATGTCACGAAAATGGAACAGAGAAATTTATAGCAACGGTGCACAATAAAATTTTGTGCGAAACTCGGCGAAATCGCGACAGAAATTTATGAAAAAGTGCTTAAAGTGTTTGATAGTGATACCCTAAGTCGTAGCCAGGTGCTTCGGTGGTATGCTGATTTTAAAAAAGGCCGTGAAAGCGTCAAAGACGAGGCACGGAGCGGAAGGCCAATTCAAGTGCGAACCGACGCGAATACGAGCGCGTCCGCGCACTTGTTCATCAAGACCGGCGACTAACCATTCGAATGTTGGATGACAAGTTTAATATTAACTGGGAAACAGTTAGAAAGATTTTAACCGAAGATTTCGCCATGAAAAAGCTGTCCGCGAAGATGGTACCGAAGAACCTTTCAGATGAGCAAAAAGCTCACCGAATGAGCATCGCTAAAATTGTCTCGAGTAGGTTGAAAGTGATCCTACTTTTCTCAATCGAGTTATTATTGGTAATGAAAGTTGGTTCTTTCAATATGACCCCGAAATTAAATGACAAAGCCAACAGTGGCTGTCCTCTGGAGCGCCAAGGCCAAAGAAAGCGAGAATGATCAAGTCCAAAGTAAAAATCATGTTGATTTGCTTCTTCGACAGAAAAAGGGTGGTTTACAATGGTTTGTACCACCTGGACAAATCGTAAACCAAGTATTCTATCGGATTGTGCTCGAAAAATTAAAAAAAAGGTGCTCAGAATGCGTCCAGGGATCGCGAATACTTGAGTTCTGCATCACGGCAATACTCTCTGCCACAGTGCGTTCAGTGTCTCTCAGTTTTTGGCGTCTAAAAGCATCGCAACGTTACCACAACCGCCCTATTCACCGGACATGCTACCCTGCGATTTTTTCCTATTCGCCCATTTTAAAAAATTCGTCCATTTGAAAAAATACGTCAAGAATCTGTGACGAGGGTACTCGGAGAGGTCCCACAAGAAGTGTTCCAGAATTGTTATGAAAACTGTAAAACTTACTGGAATAAAAGTATAGATAAAGAAGGTGACTGCTTTGAAGAGGATCGCAGCAATGTACCTGAACTTTTAAATGTACTCGATTTTTTAATTTTGTCGCATTACTTAATCGTCTGACCTCGTAAATATGAAAATTGAGTTATATATTTTATAAATGCCATATATTTCTGTAAATGAGTTAAAGTTTATGTACTTTCTCTACGAAACATATTACACCCTGAGAAATCTAAAATAATATTAACAAATAAAATTGATGTATATAATATGACTTAAAATAAAATTTTCCTTAAAATTTGATTATATCTTGGTGGATAACTCATTATAAATTTTTAACGATCGATTATAAATCAATTTTTCATGTTAATTTTTCAACAACGCCGCATAGAATTTTGTTTGTTACTATATAAATGCGACAGAAAGAACCACCCATCGATTTTATACTCTGGTGGCAAGGATAAATGGGATTTTAGATAAATTCTTATGAATTATCAGATTCAGATTTCTTATCAAATTATTATATTCAGATGAATTATCTCCGAAGCAAAACTCCGCTGGACTATCACTTGTTATTAATATGGCACAACTTCTATTTATCTGTGTATAAATAGTCCGTCGAACTAGCTCAATTTCGTAATAGAATATTTCAATTAATGAACGACAATGATGTGACGTATCCCTACGGGGAAGAAAAAATCCATCACATTCAGTGTACATTCATATCTATATATACTGACGATTTATGCCTTACACAATAAAGAACGAAGAAAAACTTGCATCTCACACGCGAAGGCGTGTGGAAAAAACAACTGTTTACCGCACGAATGTAATCTCTCTCTCTCTCTCTCTCTCTCTCTCTCTCTCTCTCTTTCTCTTTCCCTCTCACTCACTGGCTTTTCCTTTATCACATCATATGCATGCGAAGAAATGGAAAGCAGACAAACTAAATGCACTCATCCATAAAACCAGAGCTGATGACCGCTGAGCTGTATGTATAGGGCGAAAGGCGCAGTAGAGCTGCCGCGAAAAATATAAGAAGTTACTGGTGCGAAAAACTAAATTCTCTGCGATAACAAATAGGGAAAAACGCTTATTTTTTTTAAAAAGTATAATTTTTATAAAACACATAGGTCTAAGTTATATCCATAAATTTTTTTTATGAAATTTTTAAAGCCATATTCGCAGTATGCACAAAATTTCTCTGGATTATGGTTTTGAAAATACTAGGTAAAAAATTTATTCCAGTTTTTAAACATAATGAAGAAAGCAGTTAGTTAAGGAAAAATAATTATATATATATATATATATATATATATATATATATATATATATATATTTATTGTAGAGAATGAACAGCCTTTAATCGAAATAATATAGGAGGTGTGTTCAAATAATAAGGTGACTTTTCAAATATTGAGGGCTATGTCGGTTTGATTATCGATTTGTATTGGTACATATATTCACGGCTTTAGCTCCATAGTATTATTTGCTTGTTTGTGACAGGCATACCAGGTTATAAGAGTTTCGCGTGCTCGGCGATTTTATTTTACCAAAAACATGGAGCAAATAGTGTGCATTAAATTTTGTATCTAAAATGGAATTCAGTGCTCTAAAACTCTTGAAATATTGACAGTTGCATATGGCGAGTCTACTTTGAGTAAAAAGAATGTGCATAAGTGATACAATCTGTTCCAAGAAGGCCGAGATCATGTCGAAGATGAACTCTGGACGCCCGAGCACGTCAACAGATGGAAACGTTCAAGCAGTAAAAGATATTGTGTTAAATATCGTCGAATCACTATCAGAGAAGTTACTGAAGATGTTGGCATATCGGTTGGTTCATGCCATGTTATTTTTTCGGATGTTTTGGGCATGAGACGTGTGTTAGCGAAATTCGTTCCAAAACTACTTAATTTTGATCAAAGAAACGTCACATGATCATTGCTCAGGAGATGTTGATTGAAGTCAATAATGATGCTGATTTTCTCAAAAGTTTTATAACTCGTGAAGAATCGTGGGTATATGGTTATAACGTCTAATCTAAAGCCCAATCGTCTCAATGGAAGATCTCAGAAAAACCAAGACCGAAGAAAGCACGCCTAGTTCGATCAAATGTCAAGGTTTTGCTTACTATCTCTTTTGATTATCGTAGCGAAATGCATCAGGAATTCTTACCACAAGGTCGTACGGTGAATAAGAAGTACTGCCTTGAAGTTATACGCCGTTTGCGAGAGGCAATACGCAAAAAACGTCCGGAACTTTGCAAAAGCAATTCGTGGCTTTTGCATCACGATAATGCACCTACTCATTCATTATTGCTTGTGAGAGATGTTTTAGCCAAAACCAACATGACAGCCATACTTCAGCCTCCATATTCATCAGATTTGGCAACCAGTAATTTTTTCTTTTTCCAAAACTGAAAAGACCCATGAAAGGAGATCGATTTTCAACGATTGTGGAGATACAAACTGCATTGCTGAAAGAAGTCAAGACTATACCAAAAAATTATTATGTGAAGTGCTTCGATAATTGGAAAAAGCGTTAGCACAAGTGTATTATATCTGAGAGAGGTTACTTTGAAGGAGACAATATAAGTATTGATTAATAAATAAATATTTTTTGAGAAAACCAAAAGGTCGTCTTATTATTTGAACACACTTCGTATACTATTTTTTCAAAATCAAACTATATTTCTTACATATAATTTATGAATTAATTGAATTCAATGCTTTATTCTTGTTAATTTAATTAATATTTTATATAAAAAATATCATAATATCAAAAATATCGCAAGTAGTATAGATGAATCACGTAGTAAAGTTCAATATTAAAAAGAATTTAAATGAATGATATATTAATGTGCGCCATCATTGATACTAAAGTAATTATAATTATCAGTTTTCTGGAAAAAAAATTTTGTAATAAAAATTATTTATTTTTGAATAGCTTTTACAAAACAATCTGAATTAGTTTAGGGTCATGTCAATACCTAACACTTTTTATTCTACTTGGTTTCACCGTAAAAAATAGAGATTTTTCTATACAACATTGCTTTAATCTTCAAATAACGTTTCTGATGAGATCGAGGTCAGATCCAAAGTGACTATGAAATAGCTTGTAAAAATTTTTGTATTACTTGTTTGTCTGTAGAATGCTTATTGTTCATGTTTTAACTAGAAAAACACTACAAAAATTTCTTAATAGCTCAAAATATTTATTTAATATTTTCTCAAAATTAATATGTGGAACACAATATTTTTACTACAAATTTAGATTTAGCAGCTCAAAATACATAGGAAATGTGTGCCGCTTTCGGTGTTGAGACCACTTTTTTGTGGATCTGTGTAATGGATCGATGTTCTTTTTTACACTGTCACACTTACCACGAGTACAAAAGTTTGAAACTTATTATAATTGATCGCGTTATTAATAAATAAATAAAAATATATCTTTTGACAGCACGCCAAATAAAATTTAACGATTCTCTAAAGAAAATATTTTCCCAATAATAAGCTAAAATTATATTTGTTAAAATTAGAATACAAAAATTTTTATATTAATTCAATCAAAATCGGCCGGCAGGGCATCCTATTTTCATAGTATATTTGAATTAAGCAATTCTAGTTACATAGAAAATCGTGTAGCAGTTTCTACGTTCAAGCTAATTTTGTGTCGGCCTGTGTAACTGAACAATTTTTTAACGATTTATTTTATTTATTTTACATTTATAAATATAGCTTGCTTTATATGCTGTGAAATGTAAACATTTTATCTTATAAAAATGACAATTTCAAAAAATAAGAAAACCTTATTACAAATTTTTCTAGAGAGTCTAATATGTATAAATTAAGTCGGGCATCTGCAAGAAAAATGAAAAATAATAAATATAAGATCGAAATTACTGTTGCTTTCGTTGAAGGCATTGAAAATTATATCATTTCATCATCTACTTTAATAAAACGAATGTATTATATTAAATTAAAAACAAAAAACAATTATGAAAAAAATTATTAGGAATGTGTAAGTGAATCATAATTTTTTAATGGATTAAATAAAAATTTATACTTGTATGCAGAGAAGTCCTGATAGATAGGCCATCGCGCTAACGAATTACGTTAAACACAAATCCGCGAGGTCTCGTATCTCCATCGAGCTCAGAATGTATATAATAAAATTATTACTATATAGTCGATGCCGAATATGGTTTCTACGTAAAAAATTACTAGGGAAATGGCCCATTAACTGTCCCGTACCGAAACTTTGCAAATCTGTGCCACCATCAAGTTAAAGCTTGATAAATATCAGATCGTCATTTGCATATGCTAATATCCCCACGAATTTCAAGAGGGCGAGCGCGGCGTTTATTTTTCCGAGATTCGAATATATAATTTCACAGCGTAACGACTAAGATCAAATTCTCGTGAAATGAGGCATCAACCGTAGGTCGATTCCAACTTGTTTTAATTATATTTTACATACACCTGCATCGAAAATGAGAAGGACCTCTTGGGCGTGTAATCTATGTAAAACAGAACTGTTTCATGGTTATTACATTCTAAAATCGTAATTTGTACGTAACATAAAACTAAACTTTATATATACTATAAAATATTTCGAATTAATTGAAATATCGTTTTATTATTTACTGCTAGCATTGATTGCATCATTTGTAAAGTAAAATTCATAGAAAGTTTCAAAATTATTATTATCATACAATTCTGTTTGTAATAATTATTAAATTATGTGAGTAATATTTAATCCAAATTTAAGTACCTTATTAATGAATATTAATTATTGACTCTTTCTTATGGTTAACCCCAATAGTTACCATAAAGTGCATTGGAAAAAAATTAAAACCAAAAATTATATTTAATCTGCATTTATGACAAATCCCTTGCTTATGATACATCAATTTTGAATTAAATTAATTTTTCTAAAATTATAATTCAAATCCAGGTTGTGAAAGTAAATCTTTTACAACTCAAAGTTAATGTTTTCTTTATGATTAAAATGAATATAATAACGTGTATAATATTCATTTTTGTGAAAATATCAATTTTTATTTTTAGGCTTATCAAATTTTTTTATCATAAAGAAAAAATTTTTTCTACGATTTTAAAGAATTCGATCAAATTGATCGTAAATCATCCGATAATAAGCGCATGTTCAATTTATCCGAATTAACTTTCCATATCGAAAAAATAAATCCCGCCAATGCCTCGAAAATCTAGAAATTTAAAATTAAATTCCTTTCCTAAATTCAAGCTTCTATCGTTCGTCTGACCTCCTTCTCCATCTTCGTTTCACCTCCCTGTCCTTTTCTAATTCCTAATTCGAATTTTTACTCCTTTTCAATAACGGGGACGACAATTGTTTTACGAATATGAAGAATGACTTCTCTTTCTCTTTCCCTCTTTGGGAGAGAGAGAGAGAGAGAGAGAGAGAGAGAGAGAGAGAGAGAGAGAGAGAGAGCACTCTGAAGCTGATGGTGCTATGGCTCATAGTAGAATACAGAAGCCATATCAAGTAGTGCATATCAGAGTACAGTCGGGCGGTTCGCGACGAGAGCGCGTTTTTGTGCGGCGCGAGGAAAGCGCGCCACGGGATGACTTGAAAAAACTATTATACACACACACACACACGCACGCACGCACGCGCGCGCGCGCACACACACACACACACACACACACACACACACACACACACACACACACACACACACACATATAAGGTATTGTTGATGGGTACACGGCAGGTACCAGGAGATGGAGCGATTGAGGGGAAGAAAAGGGAGGTATGGTCGAGAGTAGGATCGTACCGTATATGCTCGCTCGCTGCCACGGGCGGTAAAGGTGGTTCGCCACACGGCGCCCGCACCGCGGCGCTTATCGATTCGGGAGTTGGCGAACGCGCGCGCGCGCTAGACTCCCTCCTCACCTCCCACCCACCCTCCTCCGCGGCTCGCTACCTCTTTGTCTTTGCTCCTCGACGCTCGGGCTGCCGCATCTTCCCCCGTGCGTGGTTTGTAAGCTCCCAGACGGGCGCTGCTGCTAGACGACCGTGGAAAAATTGGTGACGGTATGTATTATATATATATATATATATATATATATATATATATATATTGTAGCTGATTGGCTGATTTTCGTTGTTTTCGGGCATACTGGCGAGTGCTATAATGCTCCAAAGTGCACTGTGCCATAAATTATATAGGAAGAGTCATCTTCTTGTAAGCCCCGAGTAGTCATCGCTGCTAACTATATATATATATATATATATATATATATATATATATATATATATATATATATATATAAATAATGCGTCGTTGAAGAATATTTGGCTATTATATTAGCTCGAACCGTTATAGTGGACACCTGTTTGGCACGACTACCGACACGTGCACTGAATTGAAATTCGATATTCTCAGAGCATAGGATCATGAGCGGTATTAGAATTAGGATACTGGATACTATCCCAGCGTCAACTTCCACCTCCGGAGAATATAAACACAATCTTCTGGCTTACGGATACGCTTCGAAAGCATATAGATGATACCGAAGTCTACTATTAAATACGATACTAAACGCGCGTAAATATCTAGCTTAAAGGACACTTTTTAACCGCGCTCATCACTACACCGCTGGAAAGTTTGAGCATGTTTTACGAATATTGAACCTATTCTGCGCTGTCGTTATAGCTATGTCTTATTCCGATTGGTGGTCGAAGGAGGAAAAAATATGAAAAAAAGCGAATGGAGAACTGAATTTACTTATGTAGAAATTAGTTAAAATTATTTGCCAATAATTTGCACCCAAATATAATTAAATAAGACGGAAAGAAATATTTAAATTAAGTAATGAAGTAATTATTAAATATTGAAGTTGCCTCAAAATCTAATCCAGAATTTAAATTTCTGTTTCGGCACAGGATGCTATTAATGCACTACATAGAAGTTAAACTATTAAATAGACTTTGATTTATAGATGTCGCGATTGTACGTATAACAAAAATATCGAGAAGTCAACTGGAGCTGCTATTTTCAACTGTAAATAGTATTTTTCTCAATTAATTTGTATTTTTAAATTTAATGTATAATATAATATTACATTTAAAATAATTATTTAAAACATATCACCATACTCAACTGTTATACTCTATTACGATAAGTTACTTAAAGTAAAAGAAAATGACAGATACGAACATGTAGGAACAGGAGATCAAATTTTCTTTGATGCACCAACCTGATCAAGATTCAAAATAAAGTTTCAAATTTAGGGTTACGTCCTACATTTCTCAAAAAAAAAAAAAATTACTATAGCATCAATACAAATAATAAGAAAAACTCTCGCTTAAATAATTAGAAAAACGATATCTCTCAAATACCTATTCTCCCCTCCCTCTTAAATCGCCATTGAGAATAATCCGTAACTGTAAAAGGAAGCATAGAATAAAAAAATGTTCATAAACCGTGCCACATTCCTCGTAATAAAGCAATTTAGCGCCGAGCTTAAAAAGGATTCTTGAGAGTGGCCAATTTCTCTCAGTATTGTCGTAGCAATGAGCGAGCTACTCTTGGTCGCTAGTGTCGATAGTGTGTGAGAAAAAAGTGGCATCTATTATTGTTTGAGCCTTTCCTTGGAAAGCGCTTGATCTTTTGTCAAAGTTATTCGCGAAGTGTGGCCGAACATTATAATAACTTGAATCTCGCCGGTTAATCGATTGTCTTTGGTACATAATGGCCCATTAGCACGCGAAAATTCTTTGATGCTTAAGACAAATTCACCAGCTTTTTCAAACGCAATTAATTATGCAGCTTTCACTGTAATATGAATAGACAGACAAATCGAGGACCGTATAATTCCGTGACACTGTAATATAGCTCGCCAAACGCTAATATTATCGCTTGACCATAAAGATCGTGATAGTTTTGGTAAAAGCTATATCTATATTATTGTTCGTTTGGAGTCTTTGTATTTTTGGATTGGCGTAAGGACAAATCAAATATTAAGTCACATCCAAGGTAACTATGGGATAATTGTTGAAGAATGCTGTTCTTCATGCAATATAATATAAGTATAGAAACGTTGCAGGATTTTTTTAAACCAATTCAAATGTTTATTTTAATTTCTATTAATATCAGACAGAGGGATTCCTGATGTTTATGGCACATCTGGCTTCGTCAGTTCAAAATACGTCGGACTAAATGTGCCGCTTTCTGTGTTCAAATAATTTTTCTCTGGCCCTATATAAAGGATCGATATTCTCAGACTTACATCGAATGCAAAAGATTGCGATCTATTATTAATAAACGTACATTTAGATATCTGATTACGTTCTTAATATATGATTTGACATATCAAGGAACAATACATCCTTTGACAGCACGTCAATTAAAATTTTATGATCATGGAAAGAAAATAGTTTTCCAATAAGCAGCTAAAATTGAATTTATTAAATTTAGAGTTACAACAACTGCCAATATTATCTTTAATTATTTTGCAATGGTTTATATATATAGAGAGAGATTAAAATTAAGATTACAAAAAGTAAAACTTTACGACTTTTATATTATCTCCGCATTATTTATGCAAAGACGACGGATAATATACACGTACACACTTAACTGATTAGTGCAGTAAAGAAATAAAATTCTCCTTTATGTCATAACTTGCACAGGGGAACTATAAAATAATAATAACAACAACAACAACAACAACAACAACAACAACAACTATAACAATAATAATAATAAAAGTAAAACAAAAAACAAAAGAAAACAAAACAAAACCTTTTTTGGCCGCCGTTAAAGTAATGAGGATTGTTCGCTATTCGTCGTCCGCACGCGACCGCGCGCGCGGAAATAGCTAATCCAGAGGTCTCGCGAATGAGAAGAAGGCCGAGCAGTCGCCGTTCCGTAAATTCAATTCGCGCAGCCGTCGTCGCCGCGTTTTACCGCTCTCGCGATTAAAAGCTCTCTCCTCGTCCAATTATATACTCCGCGCGTTTTTATCCGCCTCTCTCATTCTCGCGCCCCGGTGTAGATACGCCATCGGCTAGCGAGATTTCATGGAAGTTATTGTCCAACTCTAACTATTATAGTATACGGATAATGTTTATTAATCATATTAAAATTATTTTTAACAAAAAGATAGCGTAGGTGCTTTCGAAGACAATCTAATTTATGTGTCTATATTTCGAGTTTCAGAGGAGACGTTCAGATTTTTGTTTATTTAGCGTACAGAAACAGAAACACGCTTTGTGCCATTATTATAAGAGTATAATCTATATATAAATATATAATATTATTTGATATAATATAATATGATGATAATCATGATACGATCATGATGATATATTGGAAAATCTCAATAAGATTAAGATTGAGATTGATGAAGCAAATCTTTGAGCATGCCTTTAGGAATGATTTGTGTTGTCTTTTTCAGTACTGTAAATAACAAAAAAATTGCCTTAACAACTTTTTTCAAATGATATAGGGTATCGACATATTTCATATGTAATTCATATAAAAATCAATCGCAATTTAATAAGAATAAACTTCTGTAATTACTACCCACACCCAATTTCTTGTAAAAATTTATAAACTTATGTTTTTTTGTATCGTTGATTAAAAATATTGTAGTAGTTTTTGTTGTAAATTGAATTTTCACGGCAAAATCAACAACAAACAATAAAAATAATTGTTTTTGAACTTATCTTAGAAAATGAGAAAAATTTTGAAAAACATTTCAAACAAAAGTTGTAGTTCATATAAAAATACATTTTTCATGATATATATATTTATTTTGTTTTTAACTAACAGTTTGCCAGAAAAATCATAAACAATAAACACGATTTAGCGTAGTTTCCATAGTATTATCTGGCCATGTTTATAGTTGCTTCATTCTAGAAAACAATATATAGAACATAAAATATGTATTGTAATGAATTTTGCAAATTTTGTTGGAAATATTTTTTAAAAATTTTCATATTTTCTACAATAACTTCGAAAATCCATGGTCTTTATGGGTTTGAATGGATTTTGCCATGGAACTTCAATTTTCTAATAATTCTAATAAATCTAATTTTAATTAATTCTAAATATAAGAACATTATCTTTGAAGAAGTTCAATTCTATTAAAGAAAAGATATTCTCAAAATTTAAATACAGCCTAAGGACATTAGCAAATGATATAATAAACGTTTGAAATATACTTCATATAGTAATGATCAGTTAAGCAGTCTGAGGTATTGTTGTAATTGCGATAATGGAAATCACATTGTTTTAATTTTTCTGAATATAGACAAATTATTTCATTATATAATGAAAATTTCCAGGAATACGTTTTCACATAAAATAAAAAGATAAGTATTTGTGAATATGATATTTTGACATCTAATGTTATTACATAAGGGCATCTAAATTAAAGACATATTTAGAAAATATTTATACTTGAATAAATGTAACATGCCCTTACAAAATCTATTATTAGGTATAAATTACGTTTATCCCTATAGAATTTACAATTCCAATGACGCCAATGTAAAACAAATAAAATATATGTTAAATTATATTGCTAAAAGCATCTCAAATGTAACATTAATTTACGAAAAAATAACATAACCTCAAAAATCTTTATAGAAGGAATGAAATTATATTGGAAGATCAACAATAACACCAAATAACGTATATCAAAATACAAACAACAGACATACAACTGACATGATTTAGGTCTGTGGAAGTGTATAGTTTCTTATACAAAACATAATAATCCTAAAAAGCACTTATTTTAAGGCCCAGCCGATATGTAATTATATCGGAAATTTAGCAACAAAATTATAGGAAACACGGAAAAATACGAATGCTTCTACTTTTTTTGTAAAAACATAAAAAACAAATTTTTGGAATAAATTGTTTTAGCCCACTATTTATATTTAAGACTATGTAACCGATATTTGATACATAAAAAATTCCGCCTATGATTTTTTTAGAAAATTTGCACTCACCGGTGCAACACATAAAATAATGCTGAAGAAACACGTTTCTCGATCTGAATGTATAGGGTTTAAGAAGCTAAAAATTTGGCTACGGAAGGTTTTTTTATTCTCTATCGAATAGCGTATTACAGTAAGTATTATAGAAGTAGGCGAAATCGCCTATCTTATCCGGCCAGAATCTTTCCTTATAGATTAAATTCTGTTTGGAATTAAATTTCCTGTAATTTATAGCCTAGTTGACCCTTTTTTCGTTCAGCCACGCGCATATCAGGAGTCCTCTTTCGATCTAGAACTAGTTGAATAAATTGATGATGATGGGCAATTCTTGAATAAATGGATGGAATATTATCTTCTGTGCAATTAACGGAAGAAGCAAATAAAATACCAGCTACAAATTCGTTTTGATAAACAAGCGGACTGCCTCCATCGCCCTGAAAAAATTTAGGAACAAAATATTTTTTACACAATTAAGAGTCTTTATATAAAAGTAATTTTTATACCTTGCAAACTCCTGCAGGTGTGTTTGGATCAGGTCTTTTTACTCTGGCACACATATTGGCACCATGCACGTTAATACGGACAAGCTTATTGATCATATGATTAGATACGGATTCTGCTTCTGCATAGCGTAATAGGCCGTCTGTTATTCCTTGATCATCGTCAAGTATTTCACTGATTCCATAACCAGCTATGCGATAATTCTTTCGTGTATGAGAAAAAGTTGGTTCTACTAACTGCAGTTTCCTTAGTCGTGAGTTCTTACTTATATTCAAACTATCTTTCAGCTGCAAGTAATGATACAATAATAAAATAATTTAAATTTTTAATAGGCCAAATAAGTCCTCGAATAGGAGTCAAAGCGGCTCGAAACATTGGATGTTATAGATGGGAAGGATAAGAAGGGATAGTTGTTAGATTGTCATATATAAACAAAATTTATTTTAATATAAAAATTTTGGGATTTCTGAGGATTTTGAACGAGTTCTCACTGTTTTTTTACAAAATATAAATTTTATGTAAATTATTAAGAATAAAAACATTTCATTCACGATTTTCTATACTCTGGATTATCGTAGTGTATCCAGTTTTCATTACCAGTCACGATGCGGTGCAAACTTCCTTTTCTTTTTTTTTTCGTGTAAAAGACAGTTCACACGTGAAAAAACACCGTTCAACGTCTTTCGCCTTTAATTCATACGATACTCTATGTCATGCGTCTGCATCAATCCTATCACTCTTAAACGAATTTTTTCTGTGCGCGAGTATGTTCTTTATTCTCAAGTTCAGAATTATTATTGTTGAAGCGTCGCAGGCAGTTTCTGTATGTCGTATCGGACTGAGTATTGTCACCATAAGTTTCAACAAGAATAAAATTCCCCTTAAATACACTTTATTTGGCATAAAAGTAGAGATTTTCAGAACTAATAAAAAATTATTTTTTTTTTTAAATTAAAATGGACTATCGTACACTATAATCTAAAGTTAGATACAGTACTTCCTTGTACGTACGCAACCATTCGAATTTCCACGAATGGAGTAATGATACCTCTATCTTTGTAAAAATAACAAGAATTTATTGAAGGTCCTAATATGTTTATATAAGCAAGAAAAGTCTTGCTGCCATCATAATTATTGTAATAATATTATTATAGTTTGTTAAAAAGGATCGATAAAAATATGTATTAGTTTCTTTTAATAGACGTACATTCACTGATTACTGTATTAAATATATCAAAACCACCTCGAGTTACAGTGGTATACTTGTTTGTTATATAATTGTAAAAAGGTTAAATCTTTATAAGGATAAATTAATTTAAGATATTCGTAACAATTTTTAGACACTAAGTTTCTCTTGTAATATTTTTTCAATATCTTATTATACAAGTTCTTTGTATGCATAAGTTAGCACGAAGATTTTATCCCTTTCCCCGAGATGATTTTTTTTAGTACGTTAGGTACAATACGTAATGACCGTTATCAAGCCTATTTATATAAAAAACTGACATTCATCGTTCAGAAAACCGTTTTAAACAGCAATTAAATTTGCAAGATCATTTCAGAAATTCATTGCACGACTTGTTTCCACGCCCGTATCAAATATCAATTCATTTATATAGCGTATATAATTTTTTTTGTACATGTTATCAATGTGTAAACGTTTTTAGATATCGATTAGATCCGATTTAAGGAATGATAAAGTAGTAAGCAATAAGCTCGTTTTTGTGAAAATTATTAAGATAGACGATTACTTAAAAAAAAACGAAATCTTTTAAGAAATTAAAATTTTAATTCTTCCTAATATAGTCACAGAGATATTGGAACTAATATATGCGATCTGATAAAATAAGTATCAATATATCTATGTACAATCTGTTACAATATATGATACAATATATGATACTTATTACGTACGTAACATATGAGTATTAATAATATAATTTTTTTTAATAATATGATATGAATATGCTTGAAATCTAAAAATTCTTGTTTTTACCTCAACAATTGATATGTCTGCATCTACAGTTTGATAATAAATGGAATCAAATTCATTTGTTCCGTAATTTCGAAGTATGTATACCTTTCTTACTGATATTCGTATTTCATCAGTTCTTACAGAAAGATCAATGCTTCCAGCAACAATTGTGAAATCAGATTCGATAAAAGTTGCATTGTCTATGTTAAAAAAGCAATGAGCAGATGATATTACGAAAAAATCATCAATAATGCAACCACCGCATAGGTGGTTGCCATTTTCTTGTATCGATACTTGGTAGTTCAATTCATTTTCACGAGCCAGCACTCCACCAATCAAACCTTCCACTTTTGAGCCATCTACGAAAAATTTTAATAATAATAAGACGGTCAATATATTTATTGTATAGTTTGCAAAAATAATAAATATATAGATTTCTTTTAGAATTATTCCTGTGAATAACTCTGTAAAAGCGAATGGAATTAAAAAATAGCATTTACATAAATTAAAGCGTCAAATGGAAGAGAAGAAGTATAATTTTGGTGTTAGTATTCAAGATTTCAAAGCTCAGTTAATTAAAACTATTTACCCGTATCAGTTAAAGAATTAATTATGAATAGAAAACAGATCAGGAGATGGTGTATCGTCATGTTTTAGATTCTTCGAACTTAGTTTTAAGTATTTGTGATATAAATATGCTTAGTTCAGGTAGTTTGGCGTTAGCATTGAGTTCGTTAAATTTTTGATAATAACTTAAAAATATCTTATAATAAATACTTTTCAGCATTACCGATTCTTATATTCATTGCGAAATATATGGAAGCTCCTTTGTCAAACAGATGGCTTATCTTTATATATTTGCCCGTATTAAACAAAACTCATAGGCATGCAAAAATCTATGTAAACATAGCACAAATATTAATGTATTGAAATAACGTAATAATAGATAAACTTTAGATATGTTTAAATAGGAAGGCGAGATAGTCCGTTATAGTGAGATAGTCCTCAGCATAGTGCGCTGACCTCGTCAGTCATAAATCAAATATTGTTTTAAGATTTAATGTATTTATAGTTTTATTAATTAATACTACATTATTACGCATACTATTTTTCTGAACGTTTGTGTAAAAATTTGACAAATATATGGGATGACTTATGCGTTATTGAATTATTATTTTAAAATGTAAAGTTTCTTCCCGAGCTGTTCAGAAGTATAGTTAAAGAAGATGGAAAAGGTGAGTGTAGAATGCAATAAAGGTGACAGGGTCTGGGTGGCTTCATCCCTGGTGGGCGTGCAAGGAGCGAAGCCCCTCCCCATATATAAAAAAATCAGAGAAGAATGCTCTAACAATAGAAGAAAATAATCTAACAATAAGATAATGAAATATGATATGTGAAGCAAATAAGCATAGCATATTTGAATAATTAATAAGAATAAACATTAAATAATACAATTTCCAAAAGTAAGATTGTATTTATAATATGTTACAAAGTATAAAAATAATAATATATTAGTACATTATTAATTGATGTAAATATACATTATATTATTTATTTATGTATTATATTATACTAATATTTCCATCTGTTTTCACAGTCTTAGCTAAATAAATTTATCAAGCAAATTTTTTCAAAACTTATTATTTAAATTACTATAAGAAATGTTTGACTTTTCTGATATTAAAAATTGTCCACATATTGGCCAAACTTGTGAATTTTAGAATAGCTTACATGGATCATGGTACAAAACGATCGGAATACAATGCCTGAAATTAAACGTGATTTGTTCATATTAATTACTTAAAAATTCGTATATCCGTGGAAAATAATACTGAAGTGAATATCAGCTATTTAATACAAGTATTTTATAAAAAAAATTTCGACAAATCTTTTCCGTAGCTTGAATATGATCAATTTTAGCAAAAAACAAGATAAAATGAATTTTAATAAGTAGAAAAATACGATTTCTGGTATTTTAATTTTGAAATGACCTATAGGTTTTAAGGGCGTCTTTTCACGTTATGTTTTGAGGTCGCACGGCTTTTTGTATACCGTCATTGTATAATATAGTAATCTGCGAAATTTCTTTCTATATGCTCTCAGATTCTATTCACCATACCAGAGCTAGATTACCCTAGAATTTATCACTTTAAAGATATCATTAAAATTTTTTATTGTACTTATGTCGACTGTTTTAAATAAATGAATTTTAAATATTGTTTTTAATAAGTCCCTGAAGAGGTATCGAAGCGAGTTCGAAACATTGGACCAAGCGTAAGCTGTTACAGTGAAATTAGTAGATAAGTTGGTGTGGAGGCAGTTAAATTGTTCTTTACTATCTATAATTTTTCTTTCAGAAAACTATTTATTTTTATTTCAGATTAGTATAAGGGGTTTGCATTCTTCAATTAATCATAATATTTATAATATTTTATATATATTTAATTTATTCTATCTCATAAGAATCTAAGACTAATAAAAATATTTATTAGTATATCATTAGAATTCTTTTAGTTTTACTTTTAGAGCTTTCACATAGCTTCTAAAAGGATGAAATATTATAAACAGGTATTATATACATTTATTATGGGAAACATAAAATAATTTTGAATAAAAATTGGATTTTTTCCACTGCCTAGCGAATAATTGATTATACATAAATTTCTGATACATGGTCAATACTTTGACATTTACATAAAACTTAAAGTTAGGTGAATATGGGATAACATAAAGTAAATTAATATGAAGTTTAAATATTTAATCGAGTTTGAGGTGGTATTTTCTCATTGCTGTTTTGAGCGTACCAATGAGATGGAAGATTATGAATTTGAATGAATCTTTACACTTGATATATTTACAGAGACGATAATCTAAATAATTTGGATGAGTCATATAGGCGACATTATGCAACATTATAGTCATGAAGTACTTTCTGTTACTGTAACTGCGCAGTCAATTGAGAATACATGAACATTCTGAGATAAGTAACACATGTGACGTGTGGCCTACGATGGCTCGATCGCTAGAACGAAGGACTAATAACTTGGTGATTCGAGTTCAAACTGCGATCTCAGCCGATTGACACAGGCACCGCTATAACAATTTACATATGCTTGATTTACAAACACATCGTAAACCTCTGTTGCTGATTATCACCAATATTTAGAAGCATCTACAGAGACCGATGTTAAATAACATTAAAAAACATATCTAACGTCGAAATTCTGTAAAATCTCAAGTCTGTATTGATCTTTCGCAAAGTATCCGACATTACAACCCAGCAGCCTCGAAAAGCCGTCTTCCTGTAGACTGCATGATGTAGCCCAGAAACATTTGTGACCACAGAGAATCCGATTAAACAATCAATAAGAATCCAAAATTACATCGTGATCAGTAATATTGTCAAAGAAGGATATATTGATAGCATTACCAATATCAAAGCTAAACTATCATCTTTAATTACTGACACAAATCTTTGAGGTCTAAAGAGCATGGCCTTAATTCTATCAGCATTGAGTTTTAGAGTGATATCAGTTGTCGCCCCGAGATTACTCAAAGCGCCACCATTTGCTCCTCTAGATCGTCGTAAGAAATTCAAATATAAATTGTCAGGCTATCGACATAAACAATATACTGGGCGTTTAGATTGATCAGAACTTCATTTTTGTTTTTTATATAAATATAAAAAACCTAGGACTGATCCCTAAGCTACATCTAGTTAGTACAAGACTTGTGACCTTCATAAACAACCGATTCTTCCGTCCCAAAAAAGTAGGAATATATCCATGTGAAGGTTACCCTGGAAAATTCCAGAAAATAGAGTCTTTAAACCAGACCACTGAAAAGTATGCCATCTTTTCTAGAGCTGTTTAAAAATAAAAAAGAAGAGATATCCGATAAAAGTTTGAGACTGATTCGAGTGTTTTACGTTTTTTTCTGAGAGAATGTCAGATGAAAAAGAAAACAAAAATAGAAAAGTTTAACTAAAATTTGTCTGTGATTGGTAAAATTTCGACTATTGGATTCTATGTAATGTTATTGTAAGTTTACCAATACCAATAGTAATTTTTTTAAATGTAAATTCTTGTTCAAAGGCGGAAGAAGCCATTTTATCATTCTTCTTGACGTGCACTTATACCAAGCTTGGCAACTCCTTCCAAACCGCGTTTTATGAAATGCTTCAAATAAATCAATTTGATAATAGAAATCGTAGAAAAAGTCACCTACTTATTAAGTTCGTCCGTCTGTTTTATGTGAATTAAAAACTAATTCACGAACGATGTTTCATCAAATAACGTCTATATAATACGTTACGCCATCTGGTCAGCGAGACCGACTGTGCAAGAAGTCAAGGCGATCTACTATATTTTGTCGTTAGTACGAATCAGGATGTCATTAGCATGAATTAGATTGCTGAAGAGGTAAACCAGCACTATATCAACGCGAGAATCACAGTTTTAAAAATTTTTTACAATTGCATGAGAAGTTATAGTTTTAAAATTCTGGTACAAGACGTTTTTTCCACTTTAATTACATATAATTACATATCTATTACATATGGAGTCAAAAAGGCTAAGGACGAATTATTGATTAACTCAGCAGTATGGGTCCAAAATAGTCCAGACATTAATTACCACTATTAATTTCAATTGAACAAAAATGATACTAACAGGTATAGAAGTTAATTGTAAAAATTATTTAATTTAGAATATAAATAAGTAAGGCAATTAAAAAGTAATTAATAGTTGAGAATTCAAAAATGTGTAAATTATAAGATAATATATAAAATAATTCACGCGAGCTCATGGAATCTCAGGATTTAAAGAAGATCGTCTCCTCAAACCTCCAGACTCCAATTCGTGGGACTTAACACAATTTAAAAATTCTAGCCAGACGAATGAGGCAAATGTAAGTACGATCAGTTATAGGAGCGAATGAATTCAACGTTATCCTTATAGAATCTTTACCGTATCCTAAACCAGAATTAAATCTCGAAAGATGGGTATTGGTAAGAAAGATAAATATGTATAGCAAGAAAGAGAGAGAGAGAGAGAGAGAGAGAGAGAGAGAGAGAGAGAGACAGAGGCAGAGTACGTACATCAGTTCTCTCTAATTATCGTATTATCGTTACCTTATACGACCGGCCTCGTATTATATATACATATATATATATATATATATATATATATATATATATATATATCCACTAACTCCACCAACTTGCGACGAGCGACCGCGGGCCGTTGGAATGCGGATGTAAAGAGTCCCGAGTCCCTGCAACCGTGCGCCGTCTCGTGTCAGCGAGGCAAGCGCCACTTCCGCGCGGCAGTAAATTGCGCGCGTGCTTCGTCCCGTTATACCCTCGCTCGTTTATCGCATTATTACGTTTCTCCTTGCCTTTTATCCGCTCGCATAACGTCGCGTCGTCGTCGTCGTCGTTGTCGCCGATGGTTCGGACACGCGTATCTCTAGGACGAAGCAATTCGAGATTCTAAGAGCGCTGCATCCTGTATGTTTATGGATGGATCGTGGAAGATTCGATTAGTCTGCATTATACGCGCTCTATTTATCAAAAATGATTGATTTTGAACGATTGATATTTGGATGGGTCGCGCAGTAGATTGTCAGAGACGATGGAAATTTCCGCGAGTGTAATATATATATATATATATATATATATATATATATATATATATATATATGCATGTATGTTTGTATGAATTAAAATGCGAATATTGTAACATTTATTTCGTCTTTCAATTGGTCAACAACAGTTTAATAAAATTTTTCAACAAACTTGCTTTAGCGGAAGAAAATATAAAGTCTGCCTTATCAACTATACGAAACGTCCGCAGAACGAGAAAGTTGTTGGATAAATGCACCCACGCGCTTACTATATTCCGATATTTTAATTCATTTCATGCGCGCTTCTGTGCATGCAGGTTTAATTGTCGAAAATTTAAAATCTTTACTTATCTCAATATTTCTCGATGTTTTTGAACCTTTGTCTGGTAAAGAATAATATCCAAAATTACGACAGTATTTTTTTTGAGTATTTTTTTTAACAAAGAATTAACTTTTTTATATGACCCTCAAATTGGAAACGCGAACTTATTTAAATCTAAACGGTCTCTATAAGCAAATATTGCGAATCCTTAAAAAAAAATAAAAACTCCAGTTAATCCTTAAGGACTGCCCGGACGGGCAGTATACATAAAGCCCCCGGGAGAAATCTGTTAAACTTATTTTATAGTTTTTAGAGAGTCTGGGGATTCTCACGCTTCGTTCTCTCTCTTTCTCTCTCTCTCTCTCTCTCTCTCTCTCTCTCTCTCTCTCTCCTTCTCTTTTCTTCTTGCCCGGTAAAAACAATTTGCTATCCCTTAAGCGAGGAGAAAATTCGCGCGATAGTAGAAGAAAAAAAAATAAAAGACTAAACTGCAGTTTTATTCGACGAGACGAGAACGCGATATCTCGTGTATACGATAAAACGCTTGAAATATAATGTAGCGCCCAACATCCATCTATTTAAGTTTTACGTACGATTACGTGCTGTTCAATGTCCAATTATGGTAGAGGAAACTGGGTTAACGATTGATTCGTCGCGTCCCGAATTGTTCTGCACCTGCACCGAACTCACCTCCCGTCGTCGTGCTCGATTTCCGACACCAAATTCCCCGCCCCATACCGCCTACGTGTATCACAACCGGGGCGACATTCGTCATCGTTACATCCCCGTTTCATTCGGAAACGCTCGAACGGGCTTGTAATTTTTCCCCCTCTACTGATATGCGTAATATAGACGTTATTATATTAACGTAGCAGCGATCGATCTTGGCGTCTCCGTTTTGTATATGGCTTACGTATTAAAAGCTCCGAGCAGCGCTTAAAGGCAAGTCAATAAAAACTGGACATGAATAATAAAATCTAAACTTCTGATTAAATTCACCTCTATTCATCAAGATACACTATTCAAAGAATGATACATTCAGTTGTTTTTTACGAAAATTTACCTTTTCATTCTAAGTAGGCCTAAATTTCAGCTAACTAACGACTATTTAGCCAGCATTAAAAATTAGATTTTGAGACAGAGTCGGTGGGTTAGGAAGTAATTCGAAGCGTTCAATTCAAATTCATTCAATTTGATCAACGTTTTCATACACTTACGATTTGGTTCATTATTGTAGTCCAACAGTACTTCGTTCTTTATTTCTTCGCTTAGTGTATTGAGTAACGTCATGGAATATTCGCTATTGATGGTTTTACCTTTCTCAAAGTAATCGACGGACAAAATTCTACGCATATTGAAATTTGAATTTTTGTTCAAAATGGGTGGCTGCAGCGAGTTGATATACATTCGGCCAAAGATTTTTTTGAATTTGCCAAACTTGCTGTCGATCCATGTTTCATCTATTGTAATACATCGCTGCAAGAATCCCGCAAATTATGCTTAAACAGTTACAACTGCATTCGTAAACATCTATTTGTTATTTGTTGCCGATTAGCAGCGACTGAATGAGATATACTTTAGATACAACATTTTCATTCACAAAAAGCAAAGTTTTTTCCTTTAATCTCCGAGATCGTTTGATATTATACATGGAAATCATATATGATCGAACCTAGAGGTAATGTTGGAAGCTAGAGGGGTCCAACTGTCTATTAATTTTGTCTATGAATAGTATAGAATAAACACGTTCTCGGTATACTTTGTCAGTTCCACTTAAATTGATACCAAAAATGTCAGAGTCGAAACAAGTCAATTTTTCTTTACGAGTTGACAAATGTTCGTCTAGAATAGTGAGTCGACTACCTTCTGATTTTGGCAAATCCTGTGCTACTTCACAACTGTAGTTTACAATTTGCCAAAATTATTTTAAAGATATCACGCGTTTGCGTTGATCATTATTTGTATCTAGGTGATCTAGTTAAAGTCAGTATTAAGAACAGTCCAAATTGCACTTGTGAATCTATTGCATTGTTTACAGAGTGTTTTTTCCTATCAAACAAGAATGCTTTATTAATACCGAAAATTCATATTTTTTCTTTATAATTACCTAAATAGAAGTTTCTCCATTGAAACCAGTGTTACTGTTGAAACAAATGTTCGGTTGACACGAAATTTTTACGCGTATTGTTGGAAGCTCACATATACTAAAAATTATCTGAGATTTATATCCCTTTCTCAGGCCTTAAGCAATATTTTCTCGGCAATTGGAGAATGTCGCAGCCTGTCGGGGACGCGTAGAAAAATCGAGCGGGCACAACGCATGTACGTCCGATCGCGATTCGACTCGTGTATACAGTCCAATCTGGAGAGATGTTTTAATCGCGCGACGAATTTTAAAAGAAAATGTATACAACGCAGCTTTTGTAATATCGGATTGATTTATCACGATTCCTTTATCCGTTTGTACGCTCTGTTTTATACCTTTTATATTCTCGTTGATTTTTTGTTTTTACGGGCAACCAGTATCAAGTTGCTCGCTATATAACTTTATCCTCTGATGGAAACGCTTATATATACGAAATATATATTTGATCTCCTGGCAATAAGAGCGGTTTTAAACTTTTATAATCGCTTTAAGCATTTTAAGGACCTTTACGAGTAGGAAGAAACTTGAAAAACATCGTAAAAAATTCTCAGCATTAATATTTCGCGTCGAGTTTAAAACTCGTTTATTTTTTTTTCTCAAAACGCATTTGATTAATAATTATTTTGAGTGCAATAAAAAATGATAGCATCGAAAAGTGTAGTATGCAACTCATTTTTCATTCTTGAAGGGAGTCCTCTCTACACCCAAGTGCAAGAATGCGCTTTTGAAGGAAAAAAAAAATTCGTTCGAGAGAGAACGCACGTTGCATGCCACCGGTTAATTTAACCGCTTAGCGTTCGAGTCGAAATCAATTCGCGCGAGAATATTCTTTTAACTTAATCATCATTTACTTCTTCACCGAATTTAATGACTCGCTGACACCAAGTATAAAGCTTCTATTTATTAAATGCTTCAGTATCTCCGTTTTTTTTCCTTTTTTCATAGCCCGTCGACAGAAGTTCGCTTGAAACATCAGTAGTACGTGAGAACGGTATCGTTAATTGTATTTCGTCGTCTTAAAAAAAATGACCCCATTATCACGAGTTACAAAGCGCCATAAACATTATCATATAATATGCGACGTAACTTCTTGTCGTTTACATTGCTCATTGCGAGATAAATGAAATTTCCAGGATATCAATAGAATAGGCGTTCAAAGAGCTGCCAATCTGCGTCCGATTATTGTTCGGGCTCCTACTGACACGCTCCCGGTACTATTCGATTAATGCGGCATCAAGATTCTGCATTGATGTCTCTTGCAGTATTTATGAGAATTCGAAGCGACCATAATTATTTTAGTATAAGTGAAATCGTCTTGGATCGTTTGTTAACAACGTAATACAATATTAAGGTCTTTATAATGCGTTTTATCATCTCTTGCATCTCATCTCGCACTTATTACTGAGTAGGTTTTTAAATTGTGCTTAATTTATTTAATTTTCAATGCAGCTTATAATTACATTCATTATTTTGTTATAATTTAGGTTATATTTTATTATTAGATATATAAAATTACTTAAGTATAAATAGCTAATATATGAACTGTTATGTTTATATACTATTACTGCATATATTGTTAATGTAATTACTGTTTTCGATATGTATTGGACGAGAAGTTTTTAGATTAAATGAAGTATCTATCTATTTCTTTACTTCTCTATATTATATATCATATGAATGCAAATCAATTCCTTCTCGATCTCTATCTCCTTCTTTCTATACGTACAAGGTTCTGGAGCTATTTCATATCACATCTTCAGCATTTGTCATCTTTTTCTAGTCTTAAAGCGCAACGTGTCAGAATTTTCTAAGCCTAGATCACTGACATCAATTTAATAATATCGATCGCATTAGGTTGAGTATTAAAGGCTGCATTAGGCCGAGTACGTGTATATTTTTTATCGCCAACGATTTTCAATTTTATTAGTATTTTTTTGTTTTAATTTTTTTCATATTTTTATATCAAAATAATAGGCATTCTTTTCTTAATCTTTGGATTAATCAGGATTGCAAATAACATGGAATATCTAAGCGTTGCGTCGTTTAAAGAATCAATTGAGTTGTATTTTTTGACTCTGTATAACCTCGGCTGAATTGGATAAATATTACTGTCAAGTGTAAATTTTATGATCAAATTAATAAATATGATTACGTAATTGTTTTATATGTCTATATGTATTTTATAATTTTTCTAAATCTACATGTATAGAATGAATTTACATTTTGTCTTTAGAAAAGAGTAAGGATCTCTGTCTCTCTCTGTGTCTATATTATATTCTATAAGTATATTCATTTTTATATTTCTTATTGTAAATAATATATATATATATATATATATATATATATATATATATATATTATTCTTAGATATGAAAAATACAAAAGAACACGCATCTATCTATATCTACTGCTCTTATTCTCGGACGAGAGTTTCGAGTACGGTAGAAAGAATCAACAAAGGTGCTAATAGGGGAGTTAGATTCTAGCAAGATAAATAGATTTTTACATGGATGTTATGAATTTGATGAACGAAGATATACATAATAATAATAATTAAAACCATATTTTTAAATTTATTAGTTTTATAATGGTTATTATTTCAGCAAGAGATTTCACATGAACATTTTGCCACTGATTTGTATCCCAAATTATACAGTACAAGATATAAAAATAGGACGTAAGTGAGCAGAGACTCGGAATTCACGCGGCGAGGGCTCACCCTCCCTCCCCTCTCATATAAAGTCGATGACAATCCAGCACCGCGTTCGTGTGCTTTTGCTCCCGGCCACAGCAAATAACAACCAAATTCTCTCTATCTCTTTCACCTCTTCCGCTCTCCTTCGTCTCCCGGTTGCGCGAACGAATTCACGAGATTATCTCTTTGGGGTCGTCTTCGTGCTCCATTCGCATGATGCCCGAGTTTTGATCCTTCATAAGGCCATCATCCAGGCCTCCCCGTATTTTTCCCCCATTTTCTATCCGCGCCGCACTTTTTTTACATCCGCATATGCATGTATATTTGAACCCCGTGGATCAGAATAAATTATATATATATATATATATATATATATATATATATATATATATATATATGTAAGTATACACGCGTATACAATGCGCGAGATCGCCCACATTAGAAGGAGAATCAAGCGATAAAAAGATTCGCGCATGTATACACACGTATACGATCGCGGACATGGGCGGGGAAAGGAGTGTAAGGGAGAGGTTGGGAGCTAGAAATGGGCCACGGTATTTAGAGAGAACGAAAGAGAGAGAGAGAGAGAGAGAGAGAGAGAGAGAGAGAGAGAGAGAGAGAGAGCGTGCACGCTTAAGGCTAACTCCCACCGTCTTATCTACCTGAGCCCATTATCAGGCGAATATATAGGATGTAGACGTCTAAAAGAAAAAAAAGAGAGAGGAAGTTAGAAAGAAAGACAGAGAGAGTTAGATAGTGGGGGATAGAGATAGAAAGAGGGGATGGAGAAAGGACGGTCCGGTAAACACGAAAGAAAATCAGCGGCAAGAAGAATCCCGAGGAAGCTACTTCTCGAGAGGGCGAGGTAAGTAAGTAAGTAAGCTATACCAGAGCCGTGGCGAACGAAGCAGCTGTACGAAGGGCATATATAGTAGTATTATATTAGGAGTCAAAGGAAGAGGGCGCAGGGAAAATATGCACCACTCGACTCTACTTGCGAGGCGGAGATTCTCTCTCTCTCTCTCTCTCTCTCTCTCTCTCTCTCTCTCTCTCTCTGCCTCTCTCCCTCTGCGACTGCACGCTAGGCAAAGCACATCAGCCAGACGGAGTCGAATCCCGCGAGCGTAAGTGCACGATATGTGCGAGTTCGTCGCGAGCGAGAGGCGGTGGGAGAGCTTTGCGGCGCCGCTCTCGAATCGTTCGGTATAGAGAAAGAGGCAGGAGATGGGCATGTCGTACGCGGGCTGAAGATGGGGTGGGCGCGGGGAAAGCGAAAAGAAGCGTCGCAAAAAGCAACCCGTGCGTGCTCACCGTTCCCTCCCCGCCCAGAGATTATATATGCGCGCGGTGTGCTCGCTGGCGCTGCCAGGTCGAAATTAAAACAAAGGGTTGTCGCAAGGACGGGGAAGGGGGAGAAATGGAGGAGAGGAAGGAAATAAAACGCGTTAGTTATGAGCAGGCGGGATGGAAGAGGAAGAGAGGTAGAAGGAAAATCATAAAAGGCTCTCTTTGAGAATAGGAAAAAGACAAAGGGGAAGGGAGAAAGCTTTAATGAGACCTAGCCGTTATTTTACTTCGGTATATATATATATATATATATATATATATATATATAGATATATATACATTTATAGCGTAAAGTGGTCTGCTTCCCCATTCCTCTCTTCTTCCTCTCCTGTTGTCCTTTATTCTCGCGTCGCCAGAGTCAAGAAGCGGGCGTCAAGGTAAGGTGTTTCGTTAGCGCTCCGGAAACGGAATTCTTTTGCCGTTATATCTGACGGATAAGAGGTTGCGTACTTGCTCGATGAATGGATGTGGTAGCGGTTGAGAATTGCAAGAGCGAGCGATAGAGCGAGAGAGAGAGAGAGAGAGAGAGAGAGAGAGAGAGAGAGAGAGAGAGAGAGAGAGAGTCGATTGGTAGTTCATCTTGATCGGTTAACTGCAATATTGTATAACTTTATTATACTATATACTCACGAGGAAAATTATTCATTTTCCTCGTCAGACTTATCACCCCCCCCCCTCACTTCGATCTTGTGTAAACTGTTTCATGCGGTAAATAATGAATTGGATAACCATCGATATTGTGAACTATTCTGTCCATCTCCGTTAAAAATTCAACATCCGCTCCCGCGTGCTTCCTGCCAATGTCGTTATTTCCTCCCTTGCATGGTAACCATTCTTTCCCTGGCTTCGCAGCCATATCCACATACGCAGATATGTAGCCAGACTGACAAGGGAATAGCATGATAATCAGTTATGATAATGTATTAAATTTCAATATTTGATTGTGAGATCTTGTTATAATTTATAGTAATATTACTTATGAGGTTAAAATGAATAATACAATTATATATTGAACACTGGTATTTATTCAATATTCAATAGATTTTTCAACCATCGACGCTTCAAGCATTTGTCTCTTCAAGCATTTGCCTCTCAAGGAGAGGCCAGGAAATTTGGTTGACGGATTTTGTCCAGACTGAGAGAGGTAATGCAGACTATCTCCAGAATGAATCATGCAAGTTTTTTCAACCTAATAATGTCCTATTCTCAATATATGATATTTTCTTATTTACTAATTAGTATATTTTCTTGTATTGAAATTAAATGTACTATATGTAGTCACAGGCACTTTTTCATGTAAATTTCTATTTTTAATTTAACACTCGATTTGTTGGAAGAATATCGCTATTTAAACAAAAAATTCTAATGAGCATATAACCGCATATGTATAGTTTCTTTATTGTTGTCAATTAAAGTTTGATAAAGTTATTGGCATATACAGTCAATCGAATTGTCAAATTTCAAATTGACAGTAACATGAAAACTATACGCTTGGGGACATAAGTTCATTGGAACTTTTTTGCGTGAATTGCTATTCTTTCAACGATTTTAGCTCTAAAAATATATAGATTATCATTTAAAAAATTCCTCTAAACATACTCCACCCAATTTAAATACAAGAAAGTTTAAAAATTCGTAAGTATAAGAACGTATCATATCTTGAGAATGGGCGAGCAATAGGTCCTAAAACATTACAGGGCTAATTTTAGAGATAATCGGAGCTATCTCCCACCGTCTGAACCAGATCCATCACTCAAATGTTGCGGCCTCTCCTTGTTAGGGTGATCCTATTAAAGATTCAAGTTTTCAAGAATTATTAGCTTATTCATAGAGTAATTGCGTCAATTGTTAACATATTTTATATATACATTATAATAATATTTAATAAAAGTCGAATATTTAACTCTTTTTTTCAATAATAAAACTATAATAAATCATTCTTCAAAAAAGAAGAACGTCATTAAAATAAAGATTTGTAAATAAATATTATATTTAATCTTCGAAGAAATCTTGTTACAATGTAATTATATATCTTTATTAATGGTAGTAAAAGCCCACGATGCGGAATAATTAAAAAAAAATCGGACGATATAAATTAAGACGAAGCGATAGGTAATAATAATATAAATTGTAATATAAGTAATAATACTATAAATTGTATTTATACGTTATTCTAGTCTTTGGTATTCGTCCTATCAGTTTTTCACCCTTACTTCGCTCGGCTCCTGCAGGTTCATGGATTCTAACGTTATCGTCGGTCATTATCAACTCGTACAGGCAGAAAAAAACAAATGTTGATATATCAGACGTAATAATATTCAAACACTCCTTCCTGATGAATCATCGACTTTCGCTACGTCTTCGCGAGACGAGTCTTCGATTTTTATCCTCTAGCATAATGGAAATGTATTTGATTTCTTTCGAAAAATTCGGTGATTAATTAATAGTACGTCTACCTATGTACTTACGTATTGCGCTCATTTTTACTTTATAAAAAGCATTCGGGGAAGTATATATGAATAAAAATACTTAGGTTGTTTGTACTATACACAATGTTCAAGAGAGTTTTATAAAATGTTTCATGAAAAAGAAAAACAAACAGCGAAAGTTCATAATACTCGATTGTCTGTCACAATTTCCTATGAAACATATAATTATGTAGTTAAAATTTTAAATATTTAATCTAATATGTTAGCAGAATAATCTTTTGAATACAAATTTGATTCGTTAAACTATACTTCGTTAAAATGACAACAATATAAACTTATGTTATGTATTATTTTACAATAAGCGAACGTATTTATATTAGATTTTACTAAAAGTGACGTTAGTTTGTCTACGCGTGGGCATAAATTCGATTAGTACATGAACTTTAATTGATTGGAAGAAAGAATAATAATTAAGTCAAGAAGTTCTAATTAACGTACATTCGTAAATGTCTAATTACTTATTGTTTGAAGTATTAATCTTTCTTTGAATTCATTACCAAAACTAGCGATTCTTGTAAAAAATGTATTTTACTACACGGTTCCAAATGAAATAGAATAAGTTCCTCATCTCTTACGAGACTTACTTTGGAAATTATCAAGTTTCTCTCACTTAATCCGGAACAAATTCGTAAGCCATATATATATATATATATATATATATATATATATATATATATATATATCGCTCCTGTTGCTCGTAAATGTTATAATTCATTGTGTTTATATTTTTTGGATTTATTTATATCTTATTTCGTATTAAATTTATACAAATCAATGCGAATCTGTACAAATACTAAGGCTCTATCGACAATACGATAAGAATCCTTTCAATTTAAAAGTACACCGACTTTCTATGCGTAATTCATAAGAGGTCGGCTTTTAAAAGTAAATCTACTCCAAATTGAAGTTAAAATAGCAGTCCACAACGTACGTGAATTTCAGGATTTGTTCTTTTCATGCTAAAAAAAGACACTAAAAAAGCAGCGAAACACACCGGGATAACGACGAGAGATAACGACGGCTGAACGCAAGAAAGTTAAGTGCGATAATGCTCGAAATAAAAGCTTTCGCAGTAGGCGGAAAAGAATTTACAAATGGATTATAGAAATGGAAAAAAATCTCACTGTGCCTTTCCATATTAAAAAAAAAAGAAGGAAACCAAGGATTTGGTGCAAATCGCCCACTGCACGACGGAAAGTAAAGGCAAGGGTCTGTCCCAAAGTTAATTTCGTAAATAACACTCGCAACGGCGGGGCGCAAACGTAAGGAACCCCCGTCGCATTTTATATACATCAATTTTTCCATCGTGCGCCAATCGCGTGGGCAACGGAATCGACGGAGAATGTCGCGTTGTGTATTGTTATATATCAATGCCACGCGCTAAAAGTAGCATCGTTTACGAGCGTCGGTGAAAACAAGCGAATTTTAAAAAAACAGCTAAATAAACGAAGCATAGTCCAAAATGCTTAATATAACGGTGGTACATTTTGCCGTTTCTTCATAACGAGTCACCAATCTTCAGACAGCTGCGAGTAATAAAAATTCAGTAAATGCTAGCGAAAGATAATATCGTTGAACAAGTACAACTAGATACTGAAAAGATTATCTAAAGGATGATTCGCGCTACTTTTAACACTGTTTCAATTCAGCATTTGTCAACTTACGTTACTTTTCGTAAAGACGTTCATAATTGAATGCTATTTGAAATAGTACTATTATATTGTTGTTTTTTTTTATACGGTTGAGCATAATTTTCACATTAGGTGTTCATATGTATGCATATACGCGCTTGCTTCAAATTGACGGAAGACGAAAACAGCACGTCCCAGCGCGCCTGGGTAAATCCAGGCAAAGAACTCATGCATATACGCACAGAGAGGTCGAACTCGCTTCCCGCGATAATAATTCCGAATGGACGATATAGAGTACAGAGAGGCAGCCACGGCATCGGCGCCTGCGCCGGCCGCCTCGAATCGCCTTCCCCTTCGCCACCCCCGCCGAGCGGTAGTAGTACTACCGCCACCCACTCCCCCTGCCACACTACCATACTACTACTACCGCTACTACTACCGCCACTACCACTAATACCGTCCACCGGCGGCGCCGAGCGCGCGCTGCAGCCTCGCCGACGCGCGCACCCTGCTCGCGGAGGGGTGGAATACGGGGGCAGAGGAGGAAGGGGGCACGAGGCTGACGAACGCAGAAGAGGGACGTGGAGGGAGATAGAGGGACAATGAGAGGGGGGGTGAGAGAGATGGGCAGTTCGCGCGGGCACGCGCACTCCACCTCACCTCGTCCTCGACCAGTACATCGCGGAGGCTCGGAGCGCCTGGTCGCGCCGCGTCGCTCGCGCCCGACGCTCCTCAACGTGTGCGTGCGTGCCTGCGTGCGTGCGTGCGTGCGCGCGCGAGCGAGAGAGTGTTTGTGTGTGCGCGCGCGACTTCTCCGTCTATCTCTGTCTCCCTCTTCCAACCTTCAAGTGCATCAACGTACGGCTCGTCCTCGGCGGGGCAAACGCGCTCGCGCGCGCGCGCACGACTTCCTAGTCCTGCCCGCCGCCTCTGCCTCTCGCTCGTTATCGTCGTCGTCGTCGTCGTCCTCTTCGCCGACGTCGACGTCGCCCCCCCCCCTCCCAGCGAGGCGAGCGGTATAGCGGCAGCGGCCATCGTCGTCCTCGTACCCCGCGCTTTCTGTCTCCGGTCCCGCACGTACGGCGGAGGATGCCCGCCACCTCTTTCGCGGCGCAGTAGCACGGGGCCGCGGCTCCAGGGCGCCACCGACGGCAGCGCCGCGGGGGCTGACCGAGGGCGCCGAGGATACATCGCGCGCACGAGCAGCAGCAGTAGCAGCGGCAGCAACACCAGCTCCGCGGCCTACTAACCCGACCTTGGAGCAGCCGTCGGACCAGGTAAGGAGCGCGAACGTGTGTGGGACGTGGGTGTGAGTGTGTCATACGCAAGGGGAGGGATGGAGGAGGATCGCCGCGCTTAGGCAATCCGAGCGAGGGGAGGGGAGCTCTTTCCGAAGGCCGAGCCATTGTTATTTTTCGCGCGGGGAAATTGAGGGGGAATATTGGGGTGCTTCTGGAATTCGCCTGGGGAAGAGATGCTTTATACATACACATGCGCGCGCGCACGTATACGAATGTGCTGCTCGAGCGAAAAGAATGGTCTTTGTTTTCGCTCGGTGAATGGATTTTTCGACATAAATTTGCTCGTGTCGCCGTTTTCTTTTCCGGGCGGGTATTCGATACGACCAGGCAATCGCGAATCTTTGCTGTTCATTGATTGTTCTCCGTCTTGAGAAAGGGTCATGAGTACACGTTACATTTTTTTTATGCTTTGCGAACGTGCCAGTAGATTTTTGCCCTATTTCCGCGTCATTTTTCTAAACCAATGAGACACAGATTGGGTTTGCCAAACCGAAAATTTAATATTAGTTATTTTTTTTTTTTAATATTAGTTTCTATTATACTTTTTTCGTTCGATATCTAACCAATGGAAATAACAAACTCACTATTGACGGTTTATTTTATTGAAGAACACGCAATGCACAATTAATTTATAGAAAAGACTTGTCGACAAAAAATTTATTCTTCGTATCATTTCATGATCGGGAAATTCTAAAAATAAACAAGAAAATAAAATAGAAGAAACAGTAACAAGTCGCTTTAGAGACTCCGGTTAATATCTATTGTTCCTTTATTTAAAGGCACCCGTCGGAAATCGCGTGTCCGACCCCTCGGCCGCATTTATCATTTTGGCTAACGGATCCGAATGAATAGCACGAACCGCGAGCGATCGCAGTCATTTGCATTCCCAAGAATTCATAAGCCCTGGCATATATAATCGTGGGCGACGACATCGTCTCCGTCTTTTCGTTTCTTTTCGCGATATTGTAATTTTCATTTCGCGAAAACTTGCGAATTGAATTGGAGACGTACTGTTGGGAATGAAAATGTCAGCGCGATTTGATAATAATAATTTGCACCTGTACCAACGCCCTGAATGCCAATTAATCGAATTAACATTAAATTTCATTCGTAACTGTCGCGTTAATTATTTCGAGTTTTTTAAATTAAGCAGAAGTCAGTTTGAACATTTTGAATTTACCAATAGAAATTTTACAGTGGTAATTAATCTGGTTAACTTTAATCTGATAGGGTACAGCTTCATAAATTGTAAACCCATTACTTGATTTCGGCTTTTAAATTTTTAAATGGAATACTGTATTTATAATACTTTTTCGTATATTTATACGTTATTTTTTTAAGATGTTTAGTTTTTTTTCATGCACGATTAATTTTATTTAATATTATAGAACAATAGTAGAAAAAAGCACGTGGAACTTTATTGTTGCTAAAGAAAATGATATTTTGTTTTGTTAAATTTTACTACGTAAAATTTTAATTTAATCAAAGAGTTTCATTTAAATGGATAATTTTGTTTTTTTTTGTTTGCCTTCCTTACAGAATTCCAAAATTTGGAATCTGAAGATTTTTATAATCTAAGTAAACTGATTTTCATCGGAAAAAATTTCATTGAACAATTAAAAGAAAAAGGTTTCTCTTAATTAAATATTACCCGCGACTCATAAGAATTTGAAAACTTTCCGCGGAAACGCCACAAAACCCGCCAAGTCAAAGACGATTAATATTTTATTTCCAAACAACACGGAGTCGCCGTCCCAGCTTCGGGCTTTTCAAAGTATCAAAGTAGATATATATAGGAAACGAACCTTGCTTCGCTAGCTAACTTTTGGCCTTGCACCGTTGTGTATATATATAAACCCAACGCCAGGATATTTAGTATGCAAAGCAATTTCGTTCGACCGACTCTCTCGGAACAGATACGAAGCGAGCGAGCGCCCGAGTCGTTATCAAGCGTTCGCCCCCCCCCTGCTCCCATCCTCCCGAGAGCGGGGAGGGGGGGGCGCATTAGATCGCGAGAGATGCGTATTGACCGAATCGAACTTTGTTCGGAACTTTCGGGACGGGCCGAGCGCGGACGTTCCCGGGGAGATAAATTAATACGATTGCCGCGAAGTCGAGGTACCCTCGTTGGAATCATCGCTTTTACAGTATTATCCGCGCCGCGCTGATTTAATAGGATTTGTACATATACATATATACGGATGTATATATGTTCCGATTGCACAGATTCATTAATCGTCGCTTAATTTATTCGCACGGAAGAATTGATAATGCTAGTAATTCTTTATTTTCGATTTAGCGAGAGACAGTTAAATGATAAAAATTTACTACGATTGAAATTTGCTTTCCATTGATCGAAATTTACAATTGACCGATTTGTTGTGGGAGGGGGACAGGGGTTATTCGCCTGGTGCATACGTATTGGAATCGGTTCTAGTTTCCTTTATTCATTAGTCTTACAGCGCAACGAGTATGAATAAAATTTATATCGCGTCTGACTAAACGTAATGCACATCACTAAGACATACGTGATTCTAGTTGCTTTGTGACTAGTTACTCCTGCAGCATAAGATTAGACGTATTATGTCGAATTGTTATGTGGAATTTTATTTTTCGAGAATTTGTACGGAAACAATGCGTTTAAAAACAGCAACAATAATATAAAGAATTCGTTAGACTCGGAAAATCTATAACAAAGAGTTTAATAAATTTCTCTTCCGTAAATATCTTTATACATAGTCGCGTAACCTCGGCACAATTAAGTCAATGTAAAGTCGTAAATTATATTGTAAAGAGCTGCGAAACTGTTGCGTTATTAAAGGTGGGGAGGGGGGCACCGAGTGAACATGTGTGTCATCACGTACATATACGGACGGTAATTGTAGTAGATTAAGAAATAAGCAGAAGTTGGATCGAGACGGTTAAGTAGTTAGAAACTGCGTGACACGTACATCAGTTACGAAAATTGCTCGCACATTCGCGTTATATACCGAAATGCTTCTCTTGAATCTACGATTTTTACCCAGACTTATGGTCAATTTGAGGCTCGGATAAAGGGCTATTGGACCAACTGGTGCGGGGCACTTTTTTGCGATAAAATAAAAAAAAAACAAAAAAAAAAAAGTAGAAGATACGCTTTACAACCCACCGTCCGAGTCTTTTATACGTTGCCCCCCCCCCCCGCCCCATGAAAAGTATATGACCGTCCTTGAGATAATTTTCGCTCGGCAGTCCCGAGCGTCGCGCGTATAATCCAAATTATGCCGTAATACATAATGGACTAAAGTTTGGACACGAGGAAAGAAAGCGTAAAATATATACCGGCGCCGGGTGGCCCGGCGTCGCCGTAATCGCTCCTCCGTTATATACAGATGAAAAGTAAACGCGGGATTTCCGCCTTTGAACGACGAGCACGCTTTGAATTTAGCGAGTCTGGCGAGATTGGCGCTTATTTACGAGGTTATATATATATATATATATATATATATATATATATATATACATTTATATAGTATATTTATTATGTATGTTCTTTTCAATTACGCGTCACTTTGCTATAATCTCTACTTTTACGGAACGGAGTATAATTTTATTATATCTCTCGCCGATTCATATTGCTTATTCAGTTTGTCAATAAAATATTTTAAGAAGTACATTTAATCGCTTGATCTTATAGCCAATGACATTTTGGCTCTGTAACTCGAGGACTATAAGCGCGTTATGACGTTTTCGCAGAAATTAATCGCAGCAAGTGTTCTTAGGGGTTCTTAGAATTGATAAAAGGCATATTACATTTTTCACAGAGTTCAGGAAAATTAAACAAAAAAAAAAGTTTGTTAACATTCGAAAAAGTTTGATTATTCAAAATTGATTATTCAAAATAACGAACATTCGAAAAAGCTTGTTAAAAATGTTGCAATATCAGGGAACTTACAAAATTATATTTCTAACTGATACTATCACAGCTGCTTACGAGAAGTCGTCGTTTCATCGTCATTATTAATGTGTTATAATGAATATGCACAGAGGACTTGTAAAATATGATTAATCGATAAAGATCTTCAAACGTTTATGTTAGTAGAGCCTGAAGGCATGGGATATTAGAATCAGAAACTCATATAAAAACTCAATACTTAAATACTGAAATATTTAATTAAATCTAAATATTTTAAATTAGTTTAAATTTTAAGTTACCAAAGTTTATAACCCCAGTATGATACTTCTCTGAGCTTGTATACATTTGAGATACTAAATCGTAGATACTAATACGCTCAATTTTATCTGCCAAGTAGAAGCTACGGCATAAGGGTAATGGGTTTGATCCAAATTGAGGTAGGTAACTCTGATTACCCCTAAGACAAAGTTAAAGACTGTAAAGTTTGCAGACGTTCGCCCGTTCTTATTTATACAATTAGTATACTTTCCCCTAATTAAACTGCATGTAATTTATAACCGCAGAAATTTTATTTGACGATAAGTTCTAGTTCTGGCACCATATGCGAAGAAAGAACAATATTTCTTCTACTTAAAATCAATCGAAAATCTGTTTTCTGCGCGTTAGCAAAATATACTTTACTTAGATTTTTTTATAAGCGATAATTAAGATCAAAAAATTCCAAGGATTCATTTTTCCGATAATCAGAAATTTCTTGCATAGCCACGGCTGCTAATTGCAAGATTACAACAACAAAAAATCGGCCTATTTATCCCCCGCTTAAACAATGAAAACTGTATTTACATTCCCAATGTCACAATGACGATGTAACGATCTAATCATAATTATTGTTGCACAACGAGAAATTAGATGTTTTAATTGCTAACTATGTTTTAATCTAATGTATAGAGAAAAAAATGATTTTCAACTGTGAATAAAATTTCAGTATAATAAAATATTCAAATAAATATAATAATAAAATAAAGAGTTTTTCTCAAAATTATTACCTCACCATATCCAAAGATTAATCGGATTTGGGGAATCATGACTTTGAATTAAAAAATTGAGGGGATTAGGTGAATACGGGGATCCGAAAATACGAGAACTAAAAACAAATGGATAAGTCCTTTAATTTTACAGTGATAAAAAAAAAGAAATTACGATAGTGACAAATTTCTTGAATTATTAACAGTCAATAAAGAAAAATTTTACACGCGTTTCAATAGGATATCATTTAAATATTGATAAATTTTTTGATATTATGATTTAGATTTTAATAACTTTGGACGTAATTATAGTAATTAATACGTAAATTAATTTAAGCTTTAAAAAATGAGTTGGTAATAAATTAAATTTTTTATTATTAGTTATAAATATAGATATATAAATATTTTTATATGAATATTTTTTATACTATACTTTTGAACTATATAAATATTTTTTATATAGTTATAAATTAAACACGAATAAAAAACTATACTAACCTTTTTTCAAACAATGTAAAAATGATTTAAACTAATATTTTTTAAATTTTATTATATAAATATTAAGAAATCAAATTGCTTGATTTAAATTTTCTTATTTCGTTTTTATGCACTAGAAATACCTAAATATAGTCATCAGTCAGCTGTTTCAAGATTAAGGCAATCAAAATCATATTTTCAATGCGCCAATAAAATGAATTACCAACGATAAACAGAAAAACCTATTTCCCAGAAAATGCTCGATTCTAACATACATTTGCTCACAAAGCCTTCGATTGACTAAATTCTCATTGTTCTCATAATATAGACTCGGCGCATTTTCGCGAGCAGTGAATTCAATGCATTGAACATGAATTCCCTTCTCTCTCTCTCTCTCTCTCTCTCTCTCTCTCTCTCTCTCTCTCTCTCTCTCTGTATCGAGCCCAATAGAGTGCGACTGGTGCCGATAAATCAGCAGAATCGAACGGCTCTCTATATCGTTACGTGTATAACCCTCCAACCCGCAATGTGGGCCGAAATAATCGTATACGTTTTCTATTTCCACCTTCTGCCGACCATAGACCGAGTTAACAAGAAAAAAAAAATCTAAAGCCGTGCCTTGCAGAAAAATTCAATCTTAATCGTTCGACCGGTTCTTTGGCGGAACGACGCATACGCTTATATACAAAAGAGAGACGTTTGATTTATACGAGCGCTAACGAAGATAAATTTTCACGCCAAGGACAGAGACTGCATAGGTGCATTGTGTGTGAGGAAGGTGGAGGTAGGATGTCTGGTGTGCGCGCGTTTGTATAAACGCGAGCGTGCGCAAGCGCATGAACTAAATAAAGGGCGAGAGAGAGGGAGAGAGAGAGAGAGAGGGGAACACAGTGAGAGGGAGACAAGAGAAGACCCGAGATAAAAGAAACTGTTTCCTTGGCTATTTGAAGGTTGAACGAGAGTCCCGTCGGCGTTATCTAACGGCGTGTTTTTCTTTACCCAACCCCCCGTACCACCCCCCTCTCTCCGCGGTGCTCTTTCTCTCTTCCCTGTGTTTACCTCGATTCGAATTGCGTTCGGCCGAAGATGCGCAATGCACAAGGGGAGGTGGCGAGTTACGGGAAGGAAAGAGTCAGAGAGGCACATAGAGAGAGGAGGGAGGAGAGACGAGAGAGCGAGAGGAGGTTATTGCTGCGACGTCGCGGACTGCGCGACCCCGGGCCCACTTTGACGAGCTCGGATTTTACGACGCGACTTTAATGTGCTTTCATCCCTCGCGCACGCGGGCGGATGGGCGGATTTTACAGGCGGGAGCGAGAATCGCGTACGTTTGGGCGAACAATATATATATATATATATATATATATATATATATATATATATACACAAGCATATGTAAAGGGTGAGCAAAAATGTAGGGGTATTCGGTAGTATACCTAGAAATGTGCATACGTAGATCAAAAAAATTCAAATACATATATCTTTGAATCATTTTCAATAACAATTTTTTTAAATTTATATAAATCATGAAAAGTTAATTTGACGTAAGCAAATATTTCATTAAATTCAGTAAATTATTTTTAAGATAATGGAAATAAATTGGAATAAAAAGTTCTTTTTCTCAGTAAAGAATAAAATAAAAATACGAATATTTGTTTTTATTCTACATTATTTGACCATTTTTTTGACGTTCGTTTCGAAGATAAAACAAAAAATAAAATATTTCAAATGCGTCGCTGCTGTTCAGAAATTTGTTTTTTTTAGGGTTCTTTGTTCGTATTCGCATAAAGGTCAAACGAATCCACGTATTGGCATATCCACAATAAAGCCAACCTTCAATTAACAACTACTAAAAGGTATGGAATTATAGACATAAATTCATTTGCACTAGTTAAGCAAAAATTCTAAATCTCTGATACTTCACTTTCATCCTGGTCTATCAATATTCTCAGATATTCTATATCTCCATTTTTTATACTTTGCGTCCAAATATATAATATATATAGTGTATATATACACGTAATATACCCATACGTTATTCATCCTACTCGCTCTCAGAGTCAGAGCCGGTGCGGGAGAGACGAGAGCTCGTTTTTATTTCCCTCAACTCCCCCCCCCCTCCCCCACTCGTCGACCTAGGTAATAATTTATATACCGAGGTATATAATTAAATTGGCAGAGCCGGGAATTATTAATGACCGATGACGAACTCCAGATCGAGGGGGGAGATTTCTCGCCGTCGCATTTTGGAGTATCGAGCGCGCGCTCACCCCACCTATCTCCCCACGGTCTTATACGTCTGCCACCCCTGCTTATACGCCACGAGGACGCTCTCTAGATTTTCGGCCGGCCTCGCGTGGCCGTCCCGAGTCCACGGAACCGCGTCAACTATCAATGATCGGAGCGGGCCTCGTGATCGCTGGAGGACTTTAGCGATTATTCCGTACCTGATGTATTAATAAGTAAAACTCGGGTTCTCGAGGCGTTCTCGATAATATTTCGTTTATTTCAATCAAATATTGTTTAAGCTGGTATCTTGCTTTAGGGTATGTTAGAAGCAGCTAGTATCTTCTTCATCTCCTGGGGATTAGACTCGTATTTAAAATAATTTTTTTCTGGTTCGTTAAATACTCGGTCTGCCTGGAACTAAAAGGAATCACTTAAATATGTATTGAAAAAAGTCTTTATAAAATTTCAAACGACCTGGTACTCAAAGTCGAGTATTCAAAGTGTTGACAATAAATGATCCAAATATTTCTAGCAATTTATGTTTGTACGTAAACATGTTCATGATTCCTAAATTTAACAAATAAAAAAAAGATACAAATGTTCTTTGACAATGGAAATGTCTCAATTTTGGGTCACAAATTTTCTTAAAATTAATTCTCCTTTATTTTTGTCATACAAATAGATAATTATTAATAGCTGAAGTTCTACTTTTGATAATTTCCAATGTAATTATATTATTACATGGTTATAAACTTTTGACCAATTTCTCTTTACAATAAATACATATACAGATGCTAAATGATAAAACAAGAATATTATATAAAAATACGATTTTTACTCTCGAATTACCATTCATCTCTGCTTCCTTTCATTTTTTCATTTCTTTACATAAATATAAAGTTGATAATTACACGGCAGAATAATTAAGTTTTATTATAAATTCTAATTTTCAGAGCAATACAATCAAAAACTCTCATACTACTACCGGCAATTTCTTAAGCAGTTTGTTCATGTAAAGGATGAAGCTGTGCGATTAAGTAGCTCCACGATCTTTCAAGACGAACGTTACATTTCCATAATTTATAAGATTATAATTTCATTGATAATAAGAATTAGGACAAGAAGAAAAAAGGTTGTTTTCGCTTTTTAACATGTGCCTGAAACAATAGAGCTCTATAAGTATGAGGACAAGCAGAAGTTAAAATGTAACTGTATAATATCTATTGATGATAAAAACAAAAAATCAATCCAATAGTAGAATTACATCAACATTTATGATGAATACTTTGTGCTTCAAATTAAGTATGAATAATGATGTACTATTCAAATCATAATTTTATTTCAAATTTCAAAGGACAGTTGAATCCTCACGTAAGCCTTAATCAAAATATATACATACAGGACTGTATTATACAGCTTAATCCTTCGTGATTGTACTGCTGATTAAACTAGACTAGTTATTATCGTTCTTGTAGTTAAACAGGGAACTAAAATTATAGTTTCAAAATTATAGAATCTAAAATTATCTTTCTATATAATGTACTGATGTTTATATCCTTCTCGTGAAAATACGCATAGTTCAAGACATTTTTAGCATTGTATTTATTTATATGAAAAGAGTACTGCTTTCGAATTTATTGTAAAAAAATCTATCGAAACACATTATTATTTATTTTATAGCGCAGCTATATGTACATGACATGTAACCATTACATTTTAAATTTTACAAAAAATCTACTTATGAAACAAATAGATTTAATAAAAAAACTATCTAGTGATTGTTTTTATTTCGCCATAAAGTCTTTAAATACAAAATTAAAAGAAAGTTCAGTTCCTCATTCGGATACTCGATATCTTTGTAAGTGCAAAAGTTTCGCGCAAGCCGAATAATGCATTATAGTTTCGTTAAACTGATGTTTCCATTAATTTATAACGAATAGATTTTTGCGCTCTTTCCTCCTACAGATATTTACTAATTTTTTATGCAACAGGATATTTTTGCTCTTACACTTTAAAAACATCCCCTGTCATTATCGTCCACCGATCTTCCGTACACTATGCAAGACTCGCTCGACTTTCGCGAGAGATCGTTATTACAAAGCTTCGTCTTGATTATTTCCGTTCGCGCTGCACTTAACATGCCCAGTTTCTATGTGTATATCGAAGAGTGGATCAAAGGGGGCAGAAGACTAATGCGCCCCCGCCCTGCTGATTTACTCTCATCGGTCGTATGTATAGTATCGTACATGTATATTGCCTTATACGTACACGTTTCTCAGTTACCGCGAGAGTCGATCGTCGTCTCGTTCGAATGCATTGAGAATCGCGATACTTTTTTTATAATTAAACAGGAAGAAAGTTTTCTCCATTCGGCTGGGGTCGTGACTTGGGGGGGGGGGAGGAAGTGGGAAAAGAAAGACAAAATTTCAAACCGAGCAAAAGTTTCACCGTGCCGGCGCGCACGTCCGGGATCCTTAATTACAGGCGGCGCGGTCGAGCGCGTATTGTACGAAAATTCACCAGGGCGGCATCGTCGCTCGCGGTGTTTCACGTTCCGAATAAATATCTTGACATTCAACACTTCTCAGTACGATCGAATGTGTAGATTTTTTTTGTCTTAATTTTTTTTTTACACAAAATGAATCCATAATTAATTCATATAATTTAACTTTGATCATATATTACGTTCAATATTAATATTACTTAACCCATTTTTTCATTAGCATTTTTTTGACAAAGATATGCATATATAACTGAAATTCTACCGCTTTGAAAAATTTTGCGAAACGCAATTCGATACGTGTGATGAGATATTTAAACAATTGCAGTTTCTTTAGAAAGTTTGAAAAATTTTAAAAGAATTTTGACTACAAGTAAAGGTATTTTGAAAAATTTTAAATCACAAATAAGAAAACTAAATCACAGCTAATTTTTTTCTGTAATATAAAATCGCAACTTTTGATTCAAAAGCGTATTTATAATTGTTCATTATACACATTAGAGTATATATAATTATACTCATTATAGTACACATTATAGTATTTATAATTGTTCATTGTATACTTAGAAGTTTATTCAAATTTGTGAAAGTCGATTCCAATGAAGAGGTCCTATCTAACGCAGGACCAGTTTCCCCTCCTCACATGTTATGGATGCCACTGATATATATATATATATATATATATATATATATATATAACATATATTAACAAATAAATAATCGTAGTACGAGATATAAGCGAGCAGTGGTCGCTGAATTTAACTCCGCGGGACGAAACGACCTTTGCAGCCTCCAAAGTCAGTTTTAAACAGAATATACCTATAGAGTGAATATTGTTGAACGATCGCATCTGTCGAACAATGAACGAGCAGCTTTATAAACTGGATATAAAAAAAATCAAAACAATTGCATTTCTACACGCAAATCTCTGTGTGTATGCGTTGTGCACACACATAAATGGAGAAGAGAGTGCGTCGACGTTTCGCCCTATATTTCCCATTAACGGTCCCCGGAATGAAATACCAATTATTGTTTTACGATAGTGACCCTACCGAAAGAGCGGCTGCTGGCAGTCCCTTTTGACAAAATGCAATAGGGCACGAATCGTCGATCGTGGAAATATATTATCCATGAATTTCCTGCAAGTACGCGCGATGTCAAACTACTAATCGAAGTTTTTAGTATAGAATGTATAATTAAAATTATAATTTGGGATTTATTTGGTAACTGTTTCTCCCTGTAGTGCAATAAACATCCTAGCATTTAAGAGACTTTTATGTAGTTCAAACGCTTTCAAATTTTTACGACTAACGAAGATTTGCGTGAATAGGTGCTCATATAATGTCCTGTAATTGATCGAAATTGAAGTTATTTGGCATTTTAATATCCAATTAATATCGAAAAAGCCGATGTGAGAAAGAATTTTGGAATGCACTAAATACATGGTCGAAATAATTAGTATAGAGAATTGGCAAAAAATATTCTTAACCGGTTTGAATCTCTGTAGGCCATGCGAAATAGTCCTTCTTATTGTTACTATAGATATTTTTGCCGTTTGTCACTTTATCAAGGATTATCTCATTTGACTTAGTCGGCAAACTTCTTCGTTAAAAACATCAAAATGCCTAAGATTGCTGTCAATATTCAATCGGGAACTTATACCGTTGTACAAAAATTTCCTTCTTAATCCGACACTACTACTTCCAGTCGCTCGCGCTTAGACTAAAATATAAGGCTATTCGAGTACGACGGTAACGGGGATGTGCGTTCTCGTAGAAACGACGATCGGATTCGAGGACGAGAGCCCAAGTTTCCCATATTATAGTTCGCAAATTACGAAGACTTCCGGATATACCTTTAACTTCGAGGATATTCAATTCTTATCAGGGATCTCCTCGTTCTTGCAAGAAAAAAAGTATCGCAGTACCTTGTGGTCGTCTATGTCCTAACGATCCATTTATTGTTCCAGTTCGCTACATTTGCTTCAGATCAGTACATCATTGCAACTTTTAATGGACCTACAGTTGATAGCGGATTCCCAACCACTTATTATTGCATTACCTTCAGGAAAAAATCAGTAAATATAAACTAGTATAGATTTCTGGTTTATACGAATAAATAAATAGACTATATATGATGGTCAGAAATAAATCTGTGTAAATCATTTCGTCAAAATCCGTTCCCTGCCTATTTAAGCTGTTTTTCTATCATTTCCACCGACTCCTTTGTGAAGAGTACTTCACTTGTGAACAGCGCACATAGTTTTCTTTTCTCAATTCTTCTTTTCTCCATAAATATTTTCTTTCCAAATATTTACGCAGAGTCTGCTCGAATGAAAAATATGTTAGTTACATATAAAATATATGTAATTCAACTTGTGACCAAAACTATGAAGCAGCGCTCAAGTAACGGCATGAAGAACGTTAAAGATTAAGAATTTCGCAATGAAGAATCACAGTGATTGACATGCGTTGACACAGCGATTGACATGGGCAAAAGTTACTGGACTCTTGGAATAGCCAAGGAATAAAAGCATAGTTACGGTATCATTCGTCAAGTGTGTGTAATGGCACCGATCCTCGAACACTGGCGAAGTGTAATCCTAAATATGCCACCCACCTGCTGGAGGAAGAATAAGCTTGATATGAAAATAGTGCCGATTTTCATCGTATTATAAAATAAATATTGTTCGAATGTTTTCATAAATTATTTATTGAAATAAGCTCGATTATTTGACGAGCCTGTTAAAAACCGAAGAGTTTTCAATTAAATCAATCAAAATTCAAGCAGGCTCACTATAAAAAAGGACAACAAATTTTTAAGCTTTTATGACCTGTTCTTAAATTTAATACAAAACGCTCAATCCGACTGGACGAATGATAAATTATCAACAGCACTCTCAAATGTAACAAATTCACCTACTCTTCCTCACTACATACTTTGTGGGACAAGTTCCAAGAACTTCAATATAGCACTGGACGACGAACGTAAAAATCATATGTTTCTTCTTAAGCGTCCAACGGTGAAAGTGCACTTTATCGCTTTCTTTTTTTTTTTTTTGAATGAAGGGTGTTTATTTTCCAGTTAGTCAGTTAGTCAGTGAGTTATATGTATTGCAACCCTTCACCACAATCGTCAAAGAACGATACTTTTTGCTTTTGCCTTTTCGAGCGATACATTAGTTCGCTTAAGTTCGCGATGCCAATCTTCGAGCGAGGCGTCGATACGTATCTAGAAAATTAATGGCAATCTGCAGACAGAGCCGAGAACAAAAGCGAGTCGCGACGGAGCGTGTCTTTCTCTATATATTCCATCGGGGAAAATTGCGACTAACTTATAAAGTGGCCGTTAAAACACCGGCGCGGTTCTTCAAAAAGGACATATACGTACAACCTACAATCGATATAATTGCAAGAAGCCACCGCTTTGCGAATGGCCCGCGTCCTCGTCGTCCGCGGCAATGTGAATGCAAGTGTGTTTCTCACTCGTCATTTTCTCTCGTTAAGCGTATTAAAAGAGCTCGCTCGTGCGCGCGCGCACGAGCCTCAATGCGAAAATTAGGCCGACAGCGAGACGCTCTTCTTTGTAAATTGCCGTCGGAGCCAGGGCTTCATAATGGCAGAAACGCACGGGGGCGTTTCGCTGGTACACCGTTCGATAATTTTTAGGGACAGTCCGATAATTAGTCCGACGCCCACGGCTTGAATACGATCGATTTTTTCCCCCTCATCTGGTCTAGGTTAAAATTTACGAATATCAACGCGGCAAGATACTGTGGACGCAGGTCTCAGATTTTACAATGGTTTCTGCTGGTTCGAGCGCTATACCACGTGATATAATTATACATATTGTATTAAGCTTAAAATATTCGTGGAAATAGAAATAGGACGAGTAGAGCAGCATGCGCCAAATAATAAATAAATAGAAAGTAGTCTGAAGTAATGAAGCATCGTTGAATTTCGGAGACCGGACAATATTTTAGCAGTACAATAACTTTCTATGATATATTATACGTGAAAGAGAAAGCGCCTGGTCGGAATTTTCCGAAATTTATAAAATTAAACATTGCTTTATTCCCTCCTACAATACTTGATTTTTCAAACGACCTTTTTCTAATAGAAAAAAAGTCTCGTTTCATTAAGCTGCACAAAGTAAATATTACCTAATTAAAGAGATTTTCTTCGTTACAGTATTATTATTATTATTATTATTATTATTGTTGTTGTTGTTGTTGTTGTTGTTGTTGTTGTTGTTTGTGTTGTATTAGTAGAAGTAGTAGTAATAGTAGTAGTAGTAGTAGTTCGTTACTATTATTATTATTATTATTATTAGGAATACACAGTTTTATAACTTTCAACAAAATACAACATGAAATTTATGTGTGTGAGTGTGCGTGTGTGTGCGCGCGCGCGTAGATAACGTTTGTAATTCTACAGTTTAAAGTTTTACTGGGCTGTAAAGTAAAAGCTATATAATAGACAGACTCGCGCGGAAATTCGTATTTTAGAACGCGGCAATGAAACATATCAATTATCCATGCCCTTCCAAAATTTCCCCCTTCCCCATCAGATAACCATGAGTATGCGACTCATAATGCGCTCGCTCTCTCTTCTCTCTCTATCTCTCTCTCTCTCTCTCTCTCTCTCTCTCTCTCTCTCTCTCTCTTTCTCTCCTGAAACTTCCGCTATGATTGCAAGAGCGGAGCAATCACTGTAGCGGGGCCCATCTATACCAGGGGAGAAGAGATGTTTATTCAAATATTACGAGCGCAGTTGGATACTTTTCGCGATTTTCCGTAAATGATTATTCCTCCCTTCCTCTTCCTCTTCCTATACTTTGTTTTCCACAAAATCTCCCCTACCTCCGTTTCCCAAATAAATTCTAGCTTTAGAACTGGAAATTGTCATTTGGGTAAAACTGGGTGCTTCATTTTTCTGCACAATCCTTTGATACTCTATATATATATATATATATATATATATATATATATATATATATCCTAGGGCAGAACCTTCGTTTCGTAGCCGCCATACGGCTTTCGTATGGTACACACCTACCAGAGGATAAAGAGGACTAAAGGACGGACCGAGTAGAAGAAGGAAGACAAAGAAGGAGATAGCGCGCTACGTTCGCCTCGGGTCAGAATCGTGAGTGGGAAGGTGGGAGGGTGTTACACAAATAATTGGACAAATTTAAGCTAGTATATACGTGAGCGAGTAATTAATCGAGATTAATGTTTCTAAGCTTGCAAATGTCGAGGCGAACACGAGCGCGCGTCGGAGACGACGCACTGTCAATTTGCGCAGCTCTAACAAGAGATTTTGAGATCGTGGGGTGCAGGGGAGAGATAATTTTGCATTCGGCGATTAATTTTCATTCTAGGAGATACTTTTTCTTAATGCTTTGGGAAGGTGAAAGGAGCTTTTGTAGGGAGACATTATTAGACAATTGAAGATATTATTGAAAAATTAACGAAGAAAAACGATCTTAAAATGTCTAAATCGATGAAATTGTTTGGATATGATGCAGCAAATATTTTATTTGATTCTCAGTGGAATAATAAAGAGAGATGAAATTATTCGTTTTTAAAATTCTTATTAGACAATGTTTGAATGGGTAACACCGTTCATTATCGGCAAAAACACATAAATTATGATTATTATGTAGAGAAAAATTATAAAATTAGATTTATACTTCTTCACACGTAGCACAAGAACTATTTAGCATAAATGAACGATGAAGATGGCGTTCAGTAGTAAGACATAAACTTTTCATAATTCATTCAATTCTCATGTACAACTTTCCAATTTTGTTGAGAGCTTATGCAAGGAAGTTCGCTGCGAAAACCACAATTTTAGATTTTTTTATAATATTATTTTGAGACATTAATATTCATCATTGTGAAAACAATCTCATTAAATTTAATCTCTATTTATTACAAACAAAATTCAAAAACACAATGAATTGAAATTCATAACATCAACGAAAACTTAAATTAAATTTAATGTACATTTACAAAATATAATGTGAACACAGTTTATATTAAATAAAATTTATAGTTACATAGGGTTTAATTAATTGTTAAAAACACTTTTAAACTTTTTTACCAAATATTAAATTTTAAATACTTTCCTTGAAAAGTTCATTGAAATTTATTAAAAGTTATTCAAGCTTAGCATAATACGATATAATATTTAATCTTATCATATGAATTCTTCTTATATCAGCACATGGTTGTCAATCCTTTGCACGATAATTACAAGGTTATACACATAGGCTTTAATATAAAAATGCCATATATGCGTACATTTCATAGCCTAAGAGATCGTAAATGACTGTATTTTTCCATGCCTTTTCGTGTACTGAAGAAATACCTCCAAAAAACTTCTCAATGACCCTGTCCTTTCAAGTTAATTCAGAAATGCCACCAACATTTGACCCCCTAATTTTCATTTTTTGATCATGCTGACATATGCTATATCCATCGAGGCTGGCTGAATAGGATTCTGTCTGATATTTAGCAATGCCACGATCAAAAGCATCTCTTTTTTATTCATCTATCAATAAATATCTTTATTATTTTTTATATAAACGAAAACAGATTTAGGTTAGAAATTGACTTTCGTTATTCTCAGCCTTATTGGCATGTAGCCAATAGCTAGTAGCGCTATTAACAGCTTATCTGTAAAGGTGGAACCAAAATAAGTCCTTCCAGACCCGCTTCTTTCTGCTGCCTGCGATGTATCTGACATATCTCCAGTCAGATTCACTCGGTAATTTTATTTTTTTTAACTCGGCTAATCGAATTTCGAACGTACGGGCTTAAAAAGTCGCTTAGGCTTACCACGAACTCTCTATCTATACTGTTCCTAATTTCATTATATTGATCAAGATGCCTTTTAGGTTGTGTAGAATGCTGCATATACCTTACCTACCTAATAGATTTTCTCATCCACTGAATTTTTCTCTCCAACCCCCGAATACAGTCTTCACTATTTCCCTTTTATACTTGTTTTGTGTATTTCTGTAATTTTGAAAAACTAAGAACATTTCAATTTTGGACATTTAATTTCGTTTTATTTGATTACCATACTTTTCTATAGTCTTTCATCTAATATTTTCATTTCTTGAGTTTAATCTACTATTCGAACAATCTTCTTCAGAGGATTATCAAAATAAACTGATACCACGATGAGTTTCAACTCTATAATTTCTTCGCATTTCTATCGACAATCCTGGTTATCAAGTATCTGGGATAATGTTTCGGCATCTTCTGAATTGGTAATCTCTTGACAATGATCCACGCTCTCACTAAATCAATGAAAAGATTGATCAGAAAGCCACAGTAGTTTATATCTGTTGATTGAATTTTATAAATCGAAGAATCTTGAATAAGGGATACGCTTTTATATACCTTTACTATTTCCCTACCTAGGATAGTTCACATGCCTTTGCCATGACGTACGTTCATCTGATTCAATTAAATTATGGTAAAGGTATAGCGCAAATTCTCTATCCACACTGTGTGTTTATACTAAATTTCGTGATATTTTCTACTTTTCTTTCAAACAAAATATTGAATTATATTTACGCATGAAAATTAATTTATTATGGTGCACTGGATTTTTTTTGTACATTTGTAGTTCATGCTTCTATAGTTTTATACTTTTTTTGAAAAATGAAACCAATCCTATTTTGACTGGAAGATGGTACATGCTTTATTTAATCTTAGAACTGAATGTTTCATTAATAAAAAGGATGCCATAAACTTAAATAATTAAAAGCTTGGAATAATTTTTTTTGTTGCAATTTCGTAGGCGCATGAATTACTTATTTACATAGTAGGAATGAAGAAACCTGACTTACAGAAATATGTGTACAACTCCATAAATATCTAAAAATGCGCTGGAATAAAAAATCTCAAGCATAAAACACGCGTGCACGTAGATTGATAAGCAAAGGGGCAAAAATTATGAAACTTTTTACTTAATTTATACCAACGAACGAAAGCTGCCCGTAATCTTCGCTGGCCGTGGCGGCAAAACTTTTTTAGCGGCGCACGGCGTTCATTAAACCGATATACAAAGATACGGAAATTTTCCGGCGTTTAATATTCCGTCCCGTGGCAATAAGTTTGTTTCTGCAGGAAAAAGTGGAAAACAAGCGCTTGTACGCAGCGACGTCGCATTACCATTTCCAACTGGCCTATAATAAATTTCGAGCTAGAACGAAATCCCTCCTGCTGCCGCCTCGCGGTTTATCTTCCCCACTCATCATCGGGGATCCGAAAAAAAGGCGGCAGCATCGTCGTCGTCGTCGCCGTCGTCGCTGTGGAAAAGTTGCACGCAAAAGAATTGCGCGATTGGCACGCGCGACCGGCGAGACCTCTCTGCCGCGATAATTTTATGCACATTTTAAAAACTCCCTTCCCTCCCCCTTCACGTGGTTCCTCGGTGAAAATTTCACGTTGTCACGCGGCTTGTGCCTTCTCCTCCCTTTCGCCTCGCTGCGCACGTCGAATCACGAAATTTGAATTTTAAACCAACCCCGCGCACGCACTCGTTTTTGTGGTTAACTTGTATACACTCAGTTATGTATATATACATATATGATCACACGTCGGTCAATAAATAAACCCGGGTTCAACTAACAAAACCATAAAACTTCTGGGCAATATTCAACTTTACTTATATAAGCCTTAGATGACACATTATATTTTTTTTGTAGAATTTTTCATTGCTTTTACAAGAGGCTTTGCTTTTGGTAATAACTTCATTTGAACAAAACTTTCTTTTCCTGGAAGATTTTTACGAGCTTCTCAAACAGCTAAGGATCGGATCTGGAGATTAAGTTTCAATAAAGTAGAAATTGGTCGTACTAATCTTCAACGTGAGCATTGTTTGTACGGACTTGTGACACTTTACATTATCGTGGCAAAGTAGAAGTTTTATGTTGTATTTAAAGTCGATTTTCTTCTCTAGTTCTTTGCTCGATGAATCCAAAAGTGTCATTTCATTCTCACGACTAATGGCTTTGCCTTTGTCAAAGTAATCAATGATCAAAATCCTATCGGGATTTCGAGAAACGAATACTCCAATCGTGCCAAATTGTTTTTGAATTTTTGCCGATGAGTGACTCTCACTAACTCTTCTGCATTTATCCGAGGATGTGATATACCGGTGCAAGAAATCCTATGTATTTTGATTAAACTGTTCTGGAATGCGCTCCGAATCAACATCCACTCCAAATACATCATTTGTGCTCTCAGCCGTTTATAAAGAATAGCGAATATATTAATTTTTGTTATTTTCTTATATCTATCCTGGACTCTAGAATCACATCGCGTAATTTTAATTTATGATTGGTTAAAACAATTCTGTCGCCTTTTATTAAATATTTTTTGCAAGAACCGCCAAATTCGAGAAGAGCGTTCCGTATTTGTCCGTAGAATCGCGTTTAAAGCCAGCACATCAACTTTTTACCGTTGATATAGACCGGAGCAGAATGCAGATCTTAACACTTGTCAATCTGTTTCGCCTCTCAGACAGTATTTTTCCTATCAAAAAGCAATACTTTGTCTGCCCGCGAAATGTTTGTATTATATAAACAAAATAGTTTCCTCTTTGGAATCGACTGTCACTTTTAAAAACAAAATTCCATTGTCATAAAATTTTGACACCTTTCCTTAGAAGCTAGCGACTTTCCAACAATCAGATGGATTTTTTTTATTAATAGCGCCCCATTCACGTCAGACCCGAGACTTATCGAGCGATTCTATATATATATATATATATATATATATATATATATATATATATATATATATATATATATATATAAAGTGTGTTCAAAAAGTAACGAGAATTGTTTAATTTCGCGGGTTTGGAGAGTCTATTTGTATAAATTTTTTTTTATTATGTTGGTACGCATGCCCCGGAAGTACGATAAAATTTTCAGCAATATTCATTGTTTACTTTTTAAGTGGCAGCCGCTAACGTTACACGTGTTTTTTCGAGCTCGGCGATTTTCGTTTGTGAAAAAAAATGGAGCAAAGAATTTGTATTCAATTTTGCGTAAAAAATGAAATAAAGTGTAGTGAAGTTTCTAAAATATTAACAAAGGCATATTGTGAGTCTACTATCAGTAAAGCAAGGATTGACGAGTATTATAAGCCTTTCCAAGATGGCTGCGAAAACGTTGAAGATGACGAACGGCCTGCACGCCCAAGCACATCAACAACCGATGAAAACGTAAAAAAAGTGAAAGAAATGGTTATGAACGATCGCCGAATCACAATCAGAGAAGTCGCTGATGATGTTGGCATATCAGTGGGCTCATCCCATGGAATTTTTTCGGATGTTTTGAATATGAAACGTGTGGCAGCAAAATTTGTTTCAAAATTGTTGAATTTCGAACAAAAACAGCGGCGAATGGAAATTGCTCAAAACAAAAACGTGTTGAATTACAAAAACAAAAAAATGTTGAAACTGGTGACGAAACGTGGGTTTACGGTTATGATGTAGAAACTAAGACTCAATCGTCCCAGTAGAGCCATTTTGGATCGCAAAGACTAAAAAAGGCTCGACAAACGAAAATCGCCCAGCTCAAAAAACAGATCGAACGTTAGCGGCTGCCACTTAATAAGTAAGAAATGAATATTGCTGAAAATTTTATCGTACTTCGGGGGCATGCGTACCAACATTATACAGGCGGACTCTCCAAACCCGCGAAATTTAAAAATTCTCGTTACTTTTTGAACACACCTCGTATAAGTGTATAGAGTATGTATTGATTAGCGGTCGATGCCATCTCCAATGGTTGTAGCATTAAGCACGGCTCGGGGCACCAAATACGAGCGGGACTGTACTTCAATGGATATCAATGACCGCTTGCACGTACCACGCGCAAAGGACACGACTCCAGCACGTTCCGACGATGTAATATGACGAAATACTCGTAATTACAGTCCAAGCGTGCGTACAATATGCACGCAGGTATTCGGCGTTCTTAAATTTATATGCCAAGGCTGCCAGGTAGACGATAAGCTGCTCTCTGCCAAATGACGGGTTGAAGGGCCACGCGCCCGTACGCCAAACCTACGACTACTCCCTCCCCCCCCCCCGAGAATTTTTTTTCTCTCCCTCTCTCACCCCGAGTTTCGACGTACACTTAGGGGCAATTAGCGCGAGCGTACTTATCCAGCGGGCTGCTTTATCATCCGCACGCACGAGCTGTTTGATTCGATGAAAATTGAAGCTTTCTCGATAAGTATATATGTGTCTATGTACGCGAGTATGTGCCTATATATATATATATTCAAGGAAATAGGCAAGAAAGCGTAAACTTTCTGAGGCACAAGGTTCCTGTGCTCTGTCGTTTGGAATGGATTGGATTCAAAGAATATCGGGATAAAATTATTTTTTATCTAAAAGAACCTTACGAAAAATGAATGTTTATTTATTTGGTCACAATTATAAATTAATGAAGTATAATATAAGATCGATTAGAATTCATATAAATTTTAGTATTGCATTGAGTATAGATAAACTCTAAGTGTTTATCTAATCTATTTTCAATCAATAAATTTGTGAATATGAGATTTTGAATGTGGAACTTTTTTGCGAAATAGCAGTGTTTAGTCTTTACTATGAACCAATGAAATGACTTTCTTTACTTCAATGAAATATAAATTTTATTCTTTAATTTTTTTTATTTCTTCTCTAAGCGTATCAACGAATAATATAATAAAATGCTATAATATTTATATCTATTGCACTAGCAACTGCGTAAAAATTTTTTATTAATTGCAAAGTAAAATTATCTTAATTCAATATAATCTAGTTCAGTGCACACGAAAGTCATCTCTTTAATAATAATAAATAAACGATGTAATCAAGCATATTATTAACTAATAATTTATATTTTATAATATACATTAAATTACATCCTCTTTTGTAACTAATTTTCTATTGAAATATAAAGTTAAATAAAGTATATTAAAAATTAAATATTCAGGCAGACGATAATAAATGAAGATTTACGTACTGACCAGAACAACGGAAAACGTATTTTCAGAATTCGATTATTGTAGTTATTTAGTACAACAGTAATAATAACAAATAAACTTACTTATTTTACACTTATTACGTTAGATTGTAAACTATGTATGATAATGTATTATTTTCGTAATTTTCCTGATGAATCAGCGTAATACACGTTTATCAACAGAAATACAAACTGAGAAAATCGAGAAGAATTATGAAAATGCATAATTAACACAGAATATAGATTTTTTATTCTTGAATAATCAAATGCTACCTTGGCACTAAAAAAAATATAAGATGCACACAATTGTTATAACTTAATATTCTTGGAGTATTAAAGCTTAATAGATAATTTTTTACATAGTCTATGCTAAATCTAAACATTGAATTAACAATAATAATTACAAATTAAAAAAATTACGTTATTCATTGTAAAAGGCTGATCTTTTATATACGTATAATAAGCTGCATAAAAACTTCAGTTGATAAATATTATGGTTTTCGAAGGAATATACCGACGAAAATTATTTCTGCCTTGTAATCAGTGCACACCATCGAAGTCTATACTAACATTAATAATTTTTATTATAAAATAATGGATAACATCTAATCCAATCAATAGGCTGGATGTAACGAAGAAATTGGATCTTTTCTAAACAAATGCATAACAGGTCTCCGTATCGAGTGGGTCTCTCTAATTCCCTTGTCAAATTAAAAAAAAAAACGGATGGTAGTGCGGGGAACGCGGAAAAACACAGTCGGGCTCTCTCTCTCTCTTCTCTCTCTCTCTCTCTCTCTCTCTCTCTCTCTCTCTCTCTCTCTCTCTCTCCTTCGCGCTCTCTTTCACTCTCAGTCTAACGTTCATCGTGAAAACTAATCCCTGAATCATAAATTGTTAAATGCAGAAATCGTCAGAACGAAAGGATCGTTTACCTTCGCACCGGATCAGATGAGAAATGGAACTCGATGGGAGTTGAACGCGATGCACGCGCCATTGTTATAGGAGATAACCGAGAGCTATAAACGCATGCCTGCGACCCTTTGCTTTCCTCTGTGTACGGATAATTGAGCCCACTGATTGAAAATTGAGCCAGGCTCTATGTGGAGTGATAGAGATAGATTGAAAGGTAGATGAGAGAGAGAGAGAGAGAGAGAGAGAGACATAGTGACAGTGATTTCCACGTATCGCCGTGAGACCAACTGCGGAAATCGTGCTGGCACAGTAAAGTTTTTTTTACCTTTCTGATTAACTTATACTACTTAGTATATCGATTAGACGAACAGGTCAGAAACGTTGCATTTATACGCGGTTTTATTTTATGAAGGATTTTTTTCAAATAATCTTTATATATACCTATATATGTATATAGTTAATATAAGCGCACTATTTCGTTCGAAAACGCGATGAACTGAATTTGCATTTTTCCGCATGAAAATTGTTCTTCCGACGTTTTCCTTTTATGGCGGTTTAATTAAGCCATAAGTTTAATAGGGTACAATTAGCGCGGCCATAAAACAGTTTTACTTATTTCAAGCGCAATACAACACACTGGGCGCAGGATTTGAAAAATCGATACAGCTCTCATTGTTGTGTGTGTGTGTGTGTGTGTGTTATATGTGTATGTTAAATGCGTATGTTATAGGATGTTGCTTTATAAAAATTTCACCGCAATTGCGCATATATCTTTAGGGCGCATTAAATATATATTTACACACACACACACACACACACACACACACACACACACATATATATATATATATGCTCGTTCTAAAAAGGAGTTATCGTACATTTAAACTCGGCATTCGCGTGGTATATTGCAAATATGCGCGACTAATTAACAAAGTTCAAATGAATTATACTTTAAGAGCTCGCGAAGTTCCCTGAATTATTTCATAGCGGAGTTACCGGGTATACAAATATTAATGGAAAGGACTTTAAATGAAGTAATGACAAATAATATGAAAGTCGCAGTGAATAAACTGTATAATTAAGAATGCGAACTCGATTCTTTTCCTTTCTGTGCCACGTCAAGCGAATTAAAAGTTTACGAACTTATTAAATATTAATGATAACTAATTAATTTATTCATTTGTCCGATTAAATTGTTTGAGCAATGGACTAAATATAATTTATAGATGCAATTATTGAAAAATTACACTCTGAACGTAACTTTTATTAAAAAAACAAAATACTAGGAGGTTGGATTATCGAAAAATTATTAAGATTATTAATATTTATCGTTGCATTTGATTTTAGTCGGCAGTTTGATGCATTAGTTTTTCATTAGAACCCGCTGGATACAACAATTACATCGATTGTCCCGTATGGAAAATGTTTGTACTACTTTGTTGGGTAGTTAGCCCCCACCCCCGTCTCCTCCATTCGCCGAATATGTTCTCGATCTTGTCGACTGTTTCAGTTGGACGAGTCAAGCTCTCGTCCTTTACGCGAACGATTTCTATTTAATCTCGCAAATTTAATACTCTCGCTTCTGGAATTTCGCAGAGTTAATTCGCGTTTGGCCGCCGATTGCGAGCCTGATTCCTTAATCGACTGCGCCTCGACCCTTTCGGAACCAGAGCTACGATTTCTCTGTTTACTCCTCCTTAACGAAATCTTATCAATAACGCAGCCAAAGCAACGAAATACATTATTGCATTCTTTCAGTTTTATCAATACTCTTCGCATTCAATCAGTTATTTAGAGGACAAATTAATTCATGTTATAATTTACGTTACTTTAGAAGAAATAGAATCCACACTCTTGGGAAGCATCGTGTTTAGATGCTACTATTTACACTGTTATTACTGGTATTCTTCTGCTTAACGTACTGCCGGATACACCATACTTTAAGCGATAAACGATATTATCTGCTCGGATTCAGAAGCACCGAACAACTTTTATCGGCAATTAAAACAATTAATAATGATTTCGATACGCGTGATCTTTACAAGTTTGTAATCAGGTCTATATTTGATCTTGTAGCTTAAGCCTTCCCCATTTTACATCTGCATTCTCGTTCATATTTCTTATCATTTGTCGCCCAATCGAAATAGTGCAATTTAGCTGTATTTTTTTCGTCATTCGTTCTTCTTTAAATTTTAATCCTATGTTTTGTATATTAATTTACTCCGTAACTCTTAGATCGTTAAAATTTCATATATAGTTAAGGTAGTAGAATTAAAGATTCATGTTATTACCGTTATTTCTAAATTTTTTTTTTAATTCCTTTATATTACACTTTTTCATTGTTAATTATAACGTGAATGTATTTATATATTTGTAAATTATTTTCCCAAAGTTTGCTATTGAACAATACTGCTCAGATCATAAAGTTATTTATTTATCTGCCTCTTTTACATCTCTTCGTTATCTATTGCGGTTTTTTTTTCTACAAACAGTCAAAAGCAATAAAACACATTTATAACAAAACTCATCGTACGTTGCAAATGCTGTGATTATCCGCTCGGGCCATTAATCGACAAAACCGATAACGGAGACAAGAGTCATCCGATTCGAACTAGTATATAATCTACAATGGCATCGCAATCGTTCGAGTTCCCCGTATCGGTCAATCTCTAAATTTTCAGATCTATATACATACACTAAATGGATGAGCAATCGTAACAACCCTTTCGCAGCGCGTAAATGACTCGGTGCTATTCCCATACATGTATGCATATATATATATATATATATATATATATATATATATATATCTGTGTGTGTGTGTGTGTGTGTGGTGTGTGTGTGTGTGTGTGTGTGTGTGTGTGTGTGTGTGTGTGTGTGTTTATATATATATATATATATATATATATATATATATATATATAAGTAAAACGCGCCTCACTTATTGCACGAGGTGTACGTTTATTTCACTAGCTCTAGGTTTATATATATATATATATATATATATATATATAGTACAGCCGTAAAACAAACTCCCGCTTTACGCACATCACCGTTGCGCGAGATTCGATTCAACCTTCAACCATTGTCGCCCGTTGTTCCGCGCGCCATTCGGTCGGGCTACACACGCGAGCAGCGACGCGGAACGGCCGACGGGAAGGACAGGGGAAAAGGCGGCGGGACCAGGTAGGGGAGGGGGATCGGCGCGGTGGAAGCGAGAATCATCGATTCGCGCTCGATCGCGGGCGGGTGCAGCGCATCGGTTGAATATTCAATCGCGCGCGAGCTTTCTTTGTCGCGCGCTCGCGCGAGGGGGTAGAGTGGGTGAAAGGGGAAGGGGCGAAGAGAGAGGGGGGAGGGGGAATTACGAACGAGCGGTACGCGATGGAGCCGGAGCCCGGCGATGTGTCAGTGGGTCAGGACGACGATCGGGCCGATAAAGACCGCGGGGATGGAGTGCTGTAGGAGGGGAAGGGTGTCTGTATGTACACCATATATATTATATGAGGCTAATTGTCCGCTCTCGTGCAGACCGATAACGGCTGCGGGAGAAGACTTGATGCGCGCGCTTTTGCAACACTATCCTCTATTGGGAGCCCGAATCGTTGCCATGATTTTACATGGCGAAAATTGGAATTTCGCGTAAGCCAACACGCGGTCTGGAATAGCATGCAATGACATTGTGTTTACGTATTTTCCAATTATAAAAGAATTTCTATGGAAGCGGAAACTTCGCACAATATTGTTAAACGTGTTTGAAGGACTGTTTGGTGCGGTAATTCATTATGATGGATAAACATTCAAGACTTCTAGTATGAAATTTCATCGCTGCCGGAAATCAAAAGACGTTTCCTAATTGTGCATCAGAGCCGTTTGATATTGCGCTTCTATCACATTTAATAATAAAAATTAACATCTCTCATTGTATAAATTTAAGCTGCTTTGAATTGTTATCTATCCAATCACATACACTTTTTATAATAATAATTTCTTTGAGAGAAATGAGGAACTCTCCATATAAATACTAGACAAATTGTTGGAAATTACGAAAACACATTGGTGTAGTATTACGAAGCCACGCTCCCAACTGAGTTGCCTATAAATCACGCGCAAAAGTTTATTCACGGCCTTTTTATACATAAACATCGAGCGCAGAGGCTTTCCTACATGTATAACGATCTCATTGGGTGATCAAACGGGTTTTATAACTAGGAGCACTTAAAGGATTATAATTATACCGCGCGTGTAGAAAATTCATACTATACGTATACATTATGATATCTGTACGAAGTATTCTATACTTTAATGGCATCAGATAAATTACGTAATACACGTAAGAAAAAAATTTATACGGTAGGACGGTGCGTGTGTACTGGGCGTCATTAACAAATCCGATTGCGACCGGCGGATGAAGACCACCGGTATTGGCAGTGTAATTCGTGTCTATTTACTCATATGGTATACAAACGCGAGGACTTGTTTTGGCCTTTTCTTCGTCCACTCTCGCCGCGACGAAGTGGGCCCAGCCGCTCTATTTAAGAAATAGAAATAATTCTTAATGACCGATTATGGCTCAGAACGATCTGCTGATTTTACGAATTCATTGGTTGCGTATGAATTGCTTTATGCAATCTTTTTGTTTTATCGGTGCAGATGTAATTTATGGAATAAGCTATCTAGCGAATTGTGCGCTAATTATGCAAAAACATAATTTTCGAATCGAAAATTTTATAATCTTATTTAAAATTAACTAAACGATATTGACAAATTTGTAAGAATTTTGAATTGTTTTTTATTATTATTTGAATTATGTTTTGAATTATTATTTTTTCTTATTTTATATTTTATTTTGGCATTATTAATTACAATTATAATTATTGTTATTTTGAATTTTTCAGTGTTATTTATAAATATCTTACTATGTTTATTGAGTTATTGAACATTGGATATATATATATATATACACAGGGTGAACGATTTTATCTCCATTGGTAAGCTAAATATAAAAAAATTCTTTATTAATATCTTTGACCTTTTTTGGAGAAGTCAAATTTCAAGATCCTCTAAAGACCACAGTAATTCCTTAAATAGAAACTGCTATTTTTGGCATTGAAATCTGCAAGACCAAGTGTCGTTGCATAAAAGGGTAGGTGCGATGCACCCATTCCTCAAATTGGATAAGTTCCTACTATAATTCCAGTTGATGTTATATGCGTTAATATACGCAGGTTGCCGAGTCATGAGCGAGCATGAAAATGAGCCGGTTAACTGTCTATACTGGCGCGCGTAACTTCGTAGCTGACCATAACGAGAAAACTAGGCAGTTTCAGAGCTAAAGGTGCATTGTACCGTGATCTTCAAATGATCTTGGAAGATCACCCCCCCCCCCTCAAAGTCCATTGTGCAGGAATTTCCGAAAAGGGGTACCTGCGTAATTGAAAGGGCATTAAACTTTTTACGTATTTTGCGGCACTGATATAACGAATACATCATATTCGAACTTGGCGTAAATTGGATTTTGAAAGCGAAAACCATGCGGAACTCATAAAACGGAAGAACAATGATTATGCTAATAAATCTTTTATATTTGTTTTAAGTGTTGTTAAAGCTGCTATTTCAAAAGTCAAAGAGCGGCTCGATGGTAAACTACTCGTACTTTCTTACAATATTTAAGAGCCTTTTTTGAATAGTATTGGTATACGTATGGGAAGGTGGAAGAGATCGGGTCTTCCACACAGAAGGTTCGGAATTCGAATTATTTTTTATATTCCGTTTATTATACTCCGTAATAAGCTGGATGAAAAACTGGGCTTTCTGTTATATATATCTCGGATATCTGGTTGTTGTTCACATTTTCTATAGAACATGGTAGGTCGTCATTCTCACGTTTTTCAAACTTATTGCCCTCGGTTGTATCTGTTCGCGCGCGCGTGTGTGTATGTGGTGGGGAGCGGGCGGAACACTTTAAAAATAAGATGTATGATATAGATTACCAGTACTTTATGCACATTGTAAAAAAAAAAAAAACTTTATTGGTCGGTTGTAAAAATTAAAGTTTCGCGTGCAATGGACTTTCTTATTTCTTTTAAGGTATTATAAGAGGGAAAATAAGGTCAGAAAGTGTAATACATTATGAAGCCAATAATCATATATATAAGTTTTACGATTCGCAGTAATTTAAGCACGGAACCAAAGTTTTAAGCCCATTATATATATACGGTTTCTGAAAATATAAGAGATCGTACCAGCGCCCCCGACCCTCCCGAGGAAGACTGACACAATTCATTTCGCGACGAAAACTAACTTAATTTGCGATTAGCTGAGAAATGTAGCGCTTGAAAAACTTCGAAACAAAATTATGAGTTTTAAAGCTTCACCCATTATGCTTTAGCAGATGTCTAAAGTAATTTGGGTCGAATCATATAAATACATACTATTTTGGTATTAAGGTATCAATATAATTGTGTTAATCGAACTAATGGAACTTAAGTCCGATTATCATATACGTAAAATCAATATAAAAAATTTCTAATTTTTCTCTCCGTGCAGAGAACACGTTCAAGCATTTTTTAATATAAATTACTAGAGATTGGTTCGATATATAATTTATTACAAATCTCAAAGATTATGAATATCCTTTTTAATGGCTCATATTACGAAATATTCATCATAAATTTTTATCACAGAAGCTTATTATCGTCCTAAATTTTGCATTATGCACTTGAACACACTAAAAGTACCGTTTTCAATAAGACTCAATAACGATTTCTCGAAAATATAATACATTAGCATATAGTATATGTAGTGTTCTGAAATTTTGCAAATACTGTGCTGATCTATTTCTTAGCTGTGTGAAAACAGATGGGGTGTATTATTTTGCAACGCAAAGTTAAGTTTTATGATGACCTTGGCGCAAACAAACCGAACGTGTTAGGCTTCGACGTAACGATAAAGTTTCACGTAAATAAAGAAGGATTTAAAGGATACAGCCCTGGCTAAAAAGGAGCAAAAATTAAGACTGATTAACCCAATTGACTAATCGGTAATCGCTGTTATGTGAATTGAATATTCAATAAGATATAAAAGTTATATCAAAGAAATGTATGAATCGGAGCTAAATATTACCTTAGAACTTTATAGATAAATCGCGTTAAATACAATTGGATGGAGACGAAAATATATGTCCACAGCAGATTTTAACGAAATTTAACACTAAATTTTTCTAAAAAAATGTCAACTATCTTCCCGTTATTTGTTTTATATTATATCTTCGTTCTCTTACTTCAAAATTCAGTTTCTGGCAGAGATCATACACATGTCAAACAATTGCAAGATAGTTATTTTAAAGTTATTTAAACATGGTTTATTTTTTGAACCCGCCTCCCAATTTTTGTTGATTAGTTGAAAAATACAAAGAATTGACCAATAATGTTTCTATATATTTTTCTCGACATTATTTTCTATTATTACCAGCAATTTATGTCAAATCATTATAGGTATATGATTGATCGATTTTTAATATAAGTCGAAAATTATTAAATATTTAAATATCTAAAAGCGATATGTACAGCAATGTATATGTATACAGATATTCCTATGTGAATGTGCTGAAAGATTCATCAACAATGGATAAATATATAAATGTTATATGTATGTAGGAATGGAAAAATATTCTCTACGAGGGTCTTTGTTCATTTAATGAATACATTCCTACCCTTCTTCGCTACATCAAAATGGAGGGTGATAACGTTATATTTGATAAATAAAACGTTATCTGGAGTAATTACTGAATGGAGTGCTTTAAAGAAAATTTTCATAATTCAACAAGGCAAATAAATTACGGATTATTTCAATTTTGAGATCGAGATTTCGATCAACTGTTGTAAACGAGGACTCAAATTATCATTCCCGGACATGTTTTATTACACTTGGAATATAATGATTTCTTTAATGTGCTTAGACGGATACTTTCAGGTGTTAAGTCAACAGATGAAGCCGTTATCGATTTACCATTATAAAAGCAGAAATTTTAAAAAAACTCTTTGTACCATTAAGTCCATCTTATTATTATTTAAAATATTTTATAATAATATTTTATAATTATGCTCTAATATCGATAAATCAACTCTCGTCTAAATTTATATTTATGATAAATAATGACATTAGCTGCTGACGTACTGTGCACTAATGACAAATATACCGACGTAAATCCATTGTTTTTGACAGTGTCATTTCAATCATCGGTTGATCTAATACAATAGATTCCATTAATTTCTATCCATTTAATTCTAGATTAACTATATAGTTTAACGAATAGTCTATTATCTTTGTTCTCCAAAGAAATTGGAATACGTAGTCTGTATGTATACAATTTTTGCGTCGTTTATTTGTAATGACCTAATCGACAGAAACGGGAGTTACCTAATCGACAAAACTGCAATCATTGTTCGTATTTGCGACTGAAATAGTAACCTATTATTATTATATATATATATATATATATATATATATATATATATATATATATATATACAGATAAAGACTCCATTTTTATATTCTCTTTTTTCAAAACACATATCCCGAGGCCCCCGAACATCTATAGTTAACCGAATGTTCGGCATTCAAACGTTAACTCGAATTCCTGAAACAAACATAATTTCGTAACGTTTCGCGCTCGCTGGCGTTTTCAAACAAATTTCCAAATAAATTTCTTCGCGTTTTCGCTGAGGCGCCTCCTGCGCTCCTTGCCCGATCAGTTTCTCAAAATGGTAGTTCACACTCCACACTTTCGCTCTCAGTCCGGCAAAGGTCGATATATACCTGTATTTATGTATGCACGCGCGCGCATGTGTGTGTGTGTGTGTGTGTGTGTGTGTGTGTGTGTGTGTGTGTGTGTGTGTGTGTAAGTAACGTAAGATAACATTCCCGTATGCCCTGGATCGATTATTAGTTCAAATTTTAACAAACTCGTGCGCGCGCGATCGCGCTGGCCAATACCACAATTGCATCCCTTAGATAATCGGAAGCTTTATCATGTTGCCGATTATAAAAATTGTTGAAACCAGATTGTCCTTCCTCGATAATACAATGTTAAGGGTTCACATGAATTTTTTCTTTTTACATACTTAAAAAATCGAAAATCTATGAATTGTTAAATTCAAAAGAGAAAGAAACATTCGGTCTAGACTAAAAAGTATATTTTTTTTAAAAGCTCGGCATATTATCTTACAAATAAATCTTAAGCTTTATATCGGTTTATCAAAAATATATATTTAGATTAACTTTCAGTCTTTCTGAGATTTCCAAATGCAACTGTCTCATAAAATTCATTTTCGATCGTCCATTAGCAAAAATGACAATATAAATATGACGTCATGTGTTCGAAACGAGGTGTCGATGCGCCGTTTTTAATGTCCCAGTAATTAAATTTTGATTGCCGCTTAAATGTAAACTGGAACAGAATAAAATCCAAACTCGAGTAGGTATTAAGTAGTAGAAATTGATTTAATCGATGACACTCTTTGGTACTGATAGGTGAATTCGACAGTAGTTTCAAAATTTACGAAGGTATTTTCCTTCATTAAACTATGTTTATTACTGTATCAATTGAATTATTGGATTATTAAACTAAACAATATAATATTGTTACATTTAATAATAAAATTGCATTAATGCGAAAAAGTCCAAAGGAATGGGGGAAGCGCGTGTATACTGTTTTTCTAGAAATGTGAAATTTTTTTTATTTTCTCAATAAAACGCAAAATATAACAATCACTTTTTAAGATGTAATTTCGTTGCTGCCACGAAGCGGACGACAAAACTATATTTTTTCAAAAAGAGCACACACTCATCTACTCCCTGCGGGTAATGGTTATTTTTCGAACTTTAGAACATAGTCACAAGTCACTCTTTAGAGAAGTGACTTTCCAGTATAGCTGTATAGGCTTAAGACTGTTAGTTCTCCCCGACGTATCTCTCGTCCTGTCGCTTCGAGGCGAGCGGGTATGTCCGATGACCGCCGTTAACACGCGCCCCGGTCGTTGAGCACTCCTCACGGCCGTTATGTACACACGTGTACGTCATCGCCTCGAGGCTTATATATATGCATGTACACGCACACACACACACACACACACACACACACACACACACACACACACACACACGTCGTTAGGCCTCCCCCACATAACTTACGCGCACGTGTCCGGCACGGGGGGCGTCGACATTCCTGTACCCCAAGCCGGTGCGTTTCTACCATTCGCCATATATATATATATATATATATATATATAAGTATCCCATACACATGTTCGTGGAAAAGCGCACGTGGAAGAAAAATCACCGGTCTATTTTTATATCGTACACGATGAAGGGGGAGAAAAAGATATGTCAGTAAAGTATTGTATTTTGGATCTATTAAGTAGTTTGAGGGGCTAAGGGGTAAATTCGAGCTTTTTTTTTAATAATGTACGATATAGATTTTGTTTATACATTATGAGAGGGCGTAGGGGTGAAAATACCGCACATTAAAAAAGAAATGTTTCACAAAAATATTTGCTGGCAAATATTTATACAGGAATTACATTTCAACAAAGCGTCTCCATTAGAATTCACGTGCAACGAGTTTAAATTTATTTTTCCAGTTGAAGGTCGGAAATTTGGTTTACTTTCAATATAATTATCTATCTTTTTAGGAAATTAAAATTACTTATAGTCATTTTGCCGTGTACATTATTTTCCGCATAAAATATGTCAATCATAAAAAAGTATCAAATAAAAAGGAAAGAACTAGTGGAAATAAGGAAGTAATTCATTATGGGCAGGTTGTTAAAGTAAAAGATTTTTTACATTAATAAGTGAAAATCACCAGATGTATAAAGTAAATAATTTGTAAAAATAAGACAGGTTCGATTAATAGGGATATTTGTAATAGAGATTCTAAGCAAATATATAACCTATTGACACTATTGACATAATAAGATCTAGTTTACTTTACATTTGATGAAGCAAATATTTTCTATTGGCTCTATGTATCGCCAATATTTTTCCAACGACAATCGCTGCACGAAAAAACGAGCACCCAAGGGGGAGCGATAATTTATTTGCGGTACCCTATAAAAAAAACTTAATGATAAATAAGGCTATAAGGCGAAATTACTTACGCTCTCATGAGGGAGGCTCAGTAAATCGTTCGTTTATATATATATATTCAGTCGTAGGTCAGGCGTATATATATATATATATATATATATATATATATTCAGTCGTAGGCCAGGCGTATATATATATATATATATATATATATATATATATATATATATATATATATATATAGTGAAATTGTGAATAAAGACGTATCTACGTTTGCCTTATACATATAGCCGCTCTAATAAACGCATGGCCATGATTTTTCATTAAGCTGACCCCTTCGCCTCCTCCTTATAGCGGATCACAATTAATTCCGCCGGGGCGAAGCAGAGCTATCATGTGTGTGTGTGTGTGTGTGTGTGTGTGTGTGTGTGTGTGTGTGTGTGTGTGTGTGTGTGTGTGTGTGTATGCGTGTGCGCGCGTACGGACTAATAAGTGCGCGCGCACAGGTGCATTTACCTTAATCGTCGCAAATATCCCGAGAGAAAAAGGAATAAAGAGGATGTACGAAAAACACGCACGAATTCAGCAGAGCGAATATTTGTCGGGTCTAAAAATAAAATGATATCGAATTGATATTAAATAAGACTATCTGAAAAAATTAATAGACAACGAGTTACTAAATCTATAACCTAAAGCTAATTAAACTGAGCGCATAATAAAAAACACGATAAACAATTCTTAAGACTAATAAACACAAATGCAATTGGCAGTTTAAATATGAGTTACTGTTATATTTACAAAAGAAATGTTAAACAAGTTCGAGAAAATACACTTACGAATGGAAATTCATATCATCAGGTTGAAAGGATTGATAGAGTTGCAAGTCACCGGGATAGATTATAGAATTACAATATGATACGTTGTCTGGAAGATCGTTCGTTATTACTTGGAAAAGCAATAAGCCAACAAGACCCCCATGTCTTACAGCCGTATTAGCAACAACTCAATTAAAAATATCCCTGTCTGCACAAACGGAACCGCGTTTACACTCCTTCAAATATCTGTGCAAACCAGTTAATATAGATGAATTATCAGAACTAAAATCATCGGGATTTTTAAGAGAATGTCACAGTATCAAATCTCTTGGTGAAATTAAAAGGAACAATGGGTCACGGATGTAGGTGTCGATTGTATACTACGGCCACTACGAAAGTCCATTTGTCAAGTAGAAGGACCATATAAGTATCGAATTGGACGTGAATAATGCGTTCAGGGAATTCCGAAAATTCCGATCGTTTGGCAATCGAACAAGTTGCAGGAACGAATTTAATTCAAGATTCCTTATTAGGCAGGCAATGAGATAATTGTAATTTCATGGTCGGGGGAACACACCATTAGGCAATAATGAATTTTCTACAACTATCAAAATGTAAAATTGATAATGTAAAGTTGAAATCAACAACTGGTATTGACACCATACAGGATCAGCTTTGAATTCATTGGGTCTCATAATCGAAAAAGAAATAGTAAGGACTATTATTCTTCGATGGATGCGTGTTGATTAAATGTGCAACAGACACTGGAGCAGATCCAAAGGAATCGATAAATCATTCTGTTTGTCGGTGATCTTAAGTCGCACGTAAAGTGCAATAGCAATGCTTCTGAGAACTTAAATATCAGATGAAGAGAGAGAGAGAGAGAGAGAGAGAGAGAGAGAGAGAGAGAGAGATAGCGAGGAGAGGAGAGGAGAGAGATTTTAAATTCGATTATATTAAATTAATAATTTAGTTAACGATAAAAAGTCGAAGTATTTGAAGACGTATGTAAAAAAATGCATAGACGAGAAATAATATAATTCTGTAAAAAGAAGTCGAGACGCAGCCGGACTTTCCAAAATGTGAATATATGAAAGAGAGAAAGAAAGGAAGAAAGAAAGAAAGAGAGAGAGAGAGAGATAGATAGAGATAGAACTAGATAAAGCCTGTCGCAATCCCAACCACGTTCCCGCTGTTCCTTATACTTTGCTTCCTTCTCTCTATCTCCCGCGTTCCTTTTGCGTCTTACTTTAAAAAATTTCTTGTACGCGGCAGCTTCTGTACATTCCCTGTATCTCTGGTTGGTTCTTTTCCGTATATATATATATATATATATATATATATATATATATATATATATATATATATTATATATGGAGAATCCTCCTCTCCCCAACCTCTGTGATATTGCTGATGAGAGTCGCGTTTTTCTCAGATATTACAGTTATATATCCGCATACGGATCCCATTGGGCTTTTATGCGCATTCGAAAGAAACGGGGGTTTTACCACCCTTACCTCTTCTCCCTCCCATCCTCATCCCTTTTAGAAAAGCACTCATTCAGCGGAACTATTTTTTTTTCAACTTTAGTTGACTCTATGGTAATATATATATTATATCGTATTGGAAGATGCCCTATATTGGGAACGCAAGGGGAAAGGAGCGAAGTTCTTAAGTATAAAATAAAGCTTCCTGATTTATATAATGTTTATTTTAGCGGTGAGGCAGAAAATTGAATTTTAATTTTAAATGGATTCGCCCGATATTTATATTTGGATTATTCAAATAATTTTGCGTCTAATTTTAGATAAGTCGGTAATGGCAACTCATTTTCCGGGAATTGAATGACGCCTATACGACTTAGCTCATAATTAAAAATTTTAGTATATAACAGTGACCCATAAATCATTGCGACAATGAGAGTATTCTGAAATGATATTTTGCTATTATTTACATATCTGTATATAGTTTATGCCCCACAAACTACACTGATAATTCTACTGATAAATTTACGCGCAAAATGATGATAATTCTGTTTCAAATACGTCACTCTTTTGATCACAGCAAGAATATTTTATACCTACCTTCAGCCTAGGTGGGATCAAGCACTTATCGTATATATTATTATGATCTTTTGTATTGATTGACAATGAAATCTTCCTGATAGAGACGGCTTTTTGCCATATGGTCAGAGTTATTGCTATTGCATGCTTGAATTTGTATTATTAATTGTAATAATATTTATTTCATGTGCCTGCTTTTATCATTCATTGGTTTCTTCAAATATAAAGATTCAACAAAATCGCGTTTGGACTCGTTCGATATTAATCTTTCTTTTATTCTTCTTCTTTATATTTAGCTAATTAACTCGTGGGTCACCGATAGGACACCAATATTAATAAAATAATAATAATAAGATAATTTGAAGTCTGAATGTCAGAACATCTTGAATTTTATTCTTTAGAAGTTACTGGCCGTATCGCAATCGCGGCGAAGCCCAAAGTTTTATTATACCTGCATCCTGGTTGGCGGAGAGAGATTGGAGGGGGAAAGCACGAAGCCGTTCGGGGACGCATCCCGCAAGCACGAGGAAGGAGGAATTTAGTTAATTTAGGATTATGCAGCTGGTATGCACTTTTAAAAGAAAGCAGGACACTATGTATATACGGAAAGGGAATGTATATAGTAAAAGGATGAAATAAAAAAGAGCAAGTGATGGGGAGGGTAGGGGGAGGAAAGGAGAGCAGTGGTGAAAATTTCGTCTCTCGAATATAGAGCGCTCGAATTTACGTGCGCAATTTAACTTTGCGCTCTGCGCGTTGTCGACCCCGCCCCCCTCGCTCCGTCTACATTCTATCGAGTATATCGATCCTATATATATATATATATATATATATATATATATATATATATATATATATATACACGGGCGAGAGCGTATACAGTGGTATAATCGTAACGTAAACTCGACTCCGTACCGTCGGATAAGCAAATATTCCTTCATCTACCTAGCAGCGCAAGGAGAAGTACAAGTATAGCGACTGTATCTGTGTGTATGTTTGGCTGTATCTCCCCCCCCCTCTCTCACTCTCTCTCACTCTGCAAAACCCAGTCTTTATACGCACCCTTTACCCGTCCCTCTGTCTCTTTTTATTTTCTTCAAAGCTGCTTTGATATCTCCCGCCCCCCTCCCCATTTTTCTCTATCATCTACCGACAAAGTATTGCCGAAAGTGTTATTCACTAGTATCACATATGCACAAAGAGGCATATTCGGACGTTTTTCATAGAATTCACAAATTGCCAACTGCTTGATGTGGATGAGAGATCCTAGAATTTCGCCGCTTTTCAAAGGACTAATCTTGGTATTGGCCGATTACTTATCGGAATAATAAAGAAGACAAGAACGAGGCCATATAAACATGTTGCAGAACAAGACGAAAGTCTGAACCATACGAATGTCGGTTCTGGCAAGCTTTGTTAATCAGCTAATTGCAAGAATACATTCATCTTGGCGATATAATATTATTTATTATCTGCAATATATTACAAACTCAGTTGAAATATTCAACATAATTTATATCATTCATTTTGTTTGTACTTGTATTATTAATAATCCGCGTACTTTATTGCAATCATATGCCTGCATACTAAAACATAATATAGAAATAAATGTAACAACTAAATTTTGAAAAAGTATTATTTAAAATTTACTTGGGTGTATTTGATTTGTTTAGAATAGGTACAACCCATAAATTATAATAATTTTATTCAATCACTATATGGTCGAAATTCAAAAAATGATGTTTTGAAACCATTTAAACTTTGAAGAATAACAAATCCGCGACGTCCTGTTCCGTGGACAGAAATAGATATAAAAATGTCAATCTTACAGAGATACGCGACGGTTCGATTAAGCTCGATCCATTGTATCCGCCAGGTAATCAATCGATTAAGATGCAACGAAGAAGTTCTAGATTCTATTTAGATTCAGCCGGAGCTTCGCCAGATACAAGGGTGCAAGACCTGAGTGAAGCTTGCGTCAGTGTAAGGTGCATAATAAATTAGCTAGAATGGCAGCAGATTATATCGGCGTTGAGTCCAATGTCGCATGCTCCCTTCTCGAAGAATTTTTCCAAGCGAAAGCGTTAATAATGCCAAAACGTAGACGATCTTATTAAAGGACAAAATGATAAGCGATTTACCAGTTACGTATCAATGGGTGGCTCAAAAACTGACGAGTGCACGCCAATTTAATATATTAAAAATACTTTTATATCTTATACTTTATTAAATTTTTGATAATTTTTAATACTGATTGTTGATAATACTGTTTTTATGATAATAATACTGTTTCTATGATAATACTGATTTTTAATAATAACTATTTTTGATAATACTGTTGTCATACTATTTGCATAAAATATTATATAATTAGAAAATGATAATAAGAAAGTCTGGTTACCAGTTACGCGATGTTTTTAAGCTAATATTCATCCCATTCGGGGAATTAAAACTGATGTTTTTCTTGTCATAGCGAAGGTAGTACTTTAATTGACAACACTTTTCCCATAGCAAGACAAAATGTTACCAAATCAAGTCTTGTCTCGATACTGGCGAAGCACCTAAGTGATTCAGAATAGCATTCTATTGTTTTAACTATTTCGCGACGTATAAAATTGTTAATTCAACGAATCGATGAAATCTCGCTCATTAACGTTGTCCTGATATGGTTAAAACGGATTGAATAAATAATAAATCTAATCGCCACGTTAATTTAAATAGTTTTCGCGCTGCCGTTGAAAACTTTCATCGTCAAATTTATCGTTTAGAATTAATTTGTACAATAAGCTTGTTAAATACAGCTACGAAATTGTTATAAAGAAGCGAATAAATTATAAATGGCTTTTAATAATATAGTAGTATGCGAATGAATGATCTAGTGATACGTATTTAAATAACTGGTGGATTGGCACTTGAATTGAAGGGAAAAGAGCAAATTGCAATTTCTTGTATAATATATGAACCGCGCGATCCAAGAGATACAGATAGGCGATCGACAAAGGGATCCCCCCCCCACTATATCGAGCTGAAAAATATATTTTTTCAATTTCCGCATTAACAAAAATCTCATATTTTTTTCGGCAATGACAAATTAATTATGGATTTATTGTTAATCAGAGTCGATAACTGTCTACTGTTTAAACTCATGAATTCCTTAACGAGCCTGTATTATCTTTTCAGAAATTGCTTATTTCTGTATAAGAATACAATTTGCGGTTAAAAGAAGCAATTCATAAGCTTGAATAATTTTTTTTATTGAAATTCAACATTTATCATTTTACAAATTACTCGACATAAAGGCCAAAAAGTCCTCGTTTCTATATACACCGGTCGTAATTGGAAGCTAGGTATCTATAAAATGCAGTGCTATAAATACTAATTGCAAATATTTGTAAATACAAGCAATAATTGATATTATATTGGCCTGTTTCGTGTTGCCATCTATGAGTCCGTGTAGTTTTCTTTTCAAAAATGGACATTAAGTTTTTATTAAATAAAATGGTATTAAGTTTATAGTGCATTATCCTGCTTTCGGATGAATGACTTTATCAATTGTTCTTTTATCACTTTAAATGTATCGGGAATCAATTTTATTAACAGTTAAAATCTTTATAACACTGTAAACTAAATTATACAACAGATAATTTTAAGATAGAGATTACGGCGTTATTACAAACTTACTGCAAGTATAATTATCATCATTAGTTTTAAAGATATCGTATTCAAGAGGATTAAAATTATGGAGATGAAACGCAGGTTCCATAATCGTTTGTCGTATAATTGATCTTAAGAATCCAAGAAAACAGTGGCCATTGCCCTTCCGTAAAGCCTTCGTCTTCGCCTTCTTCGGAGCAGGTTCACCGGGTAAGGTTCACTGTTTTGACTACTCCTTAGTTTCTGGAATCTATTAGTGAATCCATGCTTCGTCGACGGTCATGTAACGACGCAAAAAATCTTTTGATTCGCAATTAAAGGGGCCCAAACACTGCTCTGATCTAGCCACACGGATGCGCTGGTTGTCTACAGTCAGCAAATGGAGCACCCACTGTTGTTTTTTTTTTTGCTTTCACACGCTCTCGAAAATAAACTACAAATACGATCCGGCTAAAATTTTGTCTGCAACCGTTTACAGGAAGATAGTGGCCTGTAGGGTATTCCTGGTGCATTAGTGTCACCATCTGGCGGTGAGGCTAGGTACTTGTCAAATTACCCACATACATATTGCATTAACTCCTATCTTTCAAATAGTTGAGACTATACAAATGTAGATTTCATCGTTGATTTGCATTAACGATATATTTATATATTTTGAATGAATACTTTTGTTTCATATTTTTACTTCTTACCCAAAATAACAAAACGTTTCATGTATTACATTTTATTTTATAATATATGTATATTTAACTTAAATAATTAAATTGTAACAAAATCTAGGTTCGTCTTAAAAAAAATTAACATATCATTAAAATCATCTTAATGTACATTTTCAACATTTTATCTGTTTACGAAATAAGCAGTTATAGAAAAATCTACGAATTGTTGAATGCAACCCTTTTCCAAAAGTAATATTATTGTTTTTCAGATTTTTGGAATATCCTGTATAATAATATTTGATCTATAACTTTCTTATATGTAGGAGAGAGAGAGAAAGAGAGAGAGAGTGAGAGAATGAAGAACTCAAAGGGATTAACAGACATTACCGGATATTAGTATGTTGCGTATAGCACGTTATTTCCGCCGTCTCACACTTTTTTATTAATCTATCCATACGCATGTTGTACGAGGCCTAGCGTAGCAATCTATCTCTATATTTATATATTACATAATTTTTGGTAAAGTAACTTCTAATTAATCCTTTTTTTTGTTTAATTTGAAAAAATAAACAGCCCATATATCGTCTTATCCTGACCGTTTCTAAAGCGTGTTTCTAATACTTGCTTGCTTAAATAAGAAAATGACATAAAATTAAAATTCTAATAATATAATTGTAGCTCTGCATATATAAAGTTTATCATATATACCGAATGTAGCTTCAATTTAAATAGCGCGTGCTATATCTTATTCATCGGTTACTGATTCGATTTTTCTCCTCTACTGTGCCATGCGTACTACCCTCTGAAAGTATAGAATCCCTAATTTCCGGCTGTCCGAGAAATTACGCCATCTGCCGGATTGATACTGGTCGGTGACACCTGTATAAGATACTCAGTGAGAAGACCAGAGAGCATCCGAGACACTTTGAAGTGTCTGTCCTCCACTGAATCCCATTGACCTCCATGTGTGTATGCATGACGATGAATATCGTATATATATATATATATATATATATATATAACTCTCCGCAGCTGTCCATCTCTGCCCCTTCTTTTTCGCGGCTTGGAAGAGTTCTTAATCATCCTTGACCCTCTTTTCTCTGTACCCCCCCCCCCCCGACGACCTGTTCGTCGCCTCTGGACAGCTTCGCAACGCCTTCATCCGTTGTCTGCAATTCTTCTCCTTCCCCTTTATTCTCTCCTTCTCTCTCTCTCTCTCTCTCTCTCTCTCTCTCTCTCTCTCTCTCTCTCTCTCTGCATTTAGTCTCCCGTATAGGGTTGTTGCGTCGATCAGTACGTATATAGATTATTGTCGCCTGAGCTGATACGCTCTCTCCAATATGTATAAGCATATATATCCATAATACGGAATGATTTATAGAAGATAGAGACATAAAGCCCGCACTTTGTCGCCCTAATTGTTATACGTGCAAAAACAAGGTGGTATGCGTGTGTGTGTGCGTATATCTGTCACACTTACGTTGCGAATTTGATCATAAAAACTATTATGTACGTTCTCAATGTTCTTTCGTTTATCCATTTGTCGTGTGAAAAAAAATGCAGTGAGAAATTCTTTATTATTTTTGTATAAATATCAATAGTCCATTTTACGATAGTTCAGATCTTTATTGCACTAATAGTTTCTATTCCTTAACGTTCTGGCAAAATATTAGTATTTTATCATATAGTAAAATTGTAAATTACATACGTGCTTCAAACAGAAACACTTCCAACTCGACGCGTAGACTTCCGATTATAAACTTTAAGGGTACATAAATATCTTATTATATATACATTTGCGCGCGCGTGTGTGTGTGTGTGCGTGGGTGTATGTCTTCGTGAGTTATTGAACTTAAAGTAAGTGAAGCAACAGTTTACGAGAATCGTTCGAAATTTCTCTCCGTTGAAAGAAATGAATGGATTTTTCTTTTGATAAGACAAATAAAATTCTTTAAGTATATCAATTTGGAGATAAGTATTGATAAGATACATTATAAATTCGAGTAAAGAGTAAATGAAATGAGTATCACTGAAATCAAGTGACTTTTCCATCAATTATGATATTTTTTAAGGTAAACAATTCCATTTATATGTACGCTAAATTTCAGCGATTTTCATTAACTAAGTTCCTGAAAATTCTATTAAATACCTGCTAAGGGAAGATTTATTAAAATATACATTATACTTTAGGATAATCGTATATATATATATATATATATATATATATATATATATATATATATATTAATCCAGATTTTAATGTAGTTTTTAAGAATGTAAAAAATATATTTTTTAATTATGTAATTGATTCATAGAGGATTCGATATGTGAAAATGTGCGCTATTTATTAGAAAGATTTTTCTAGAATGATTTAAATTTTTAATTTTTCATCTAATTTCGAAGAAATAAATATTTTAAAATATCAGAAAAAATTAAAAAATACGATTGATGATAAATTAGTAAATTCATCTTTGCTTGTTTTTTCGTCTACTTATATATCTGATACACATATTTCACTAAACGTATACTATTCCATACTCTACTGATTTTCACAATTTACTCCATTACTACAGTATCCGTAATTAAATTCAGAATTCAGCTAATTAATTAAAATATCAAGAATTTTCAAATATCAAAGTATACGATATAGATATAGACAATATTTATAATTAATTGAAATAATATTGTCGCAACGTATCGATAGATAGAGAGTTAATCGTTTCAACTTATGATGATTTAGTAGTATATAAGGGGAGTAGACATCGCATCAGTTTAACTAAAGCACACGTTTTTTTATTAGCGCTTAAGCACTCGTGATCTATACTTTCGCAATTTTGTATTTTTTAAACTGTTGATTAAATAATTTTATATATTAATTCTGGTTTTTATTCACACGAATTTATTTTCAGTTGAAAAACTATTACCTGTATATTTGTTTTTCTATTTCAATGAACTATGAAGAGAATGGTCAACCAACTATACAAATACTGGGGCAAAGTCATTTGTAGTTTATTTTTTCTATAAATCCTACATATACATACATATTACCAAATGATCAAGCAATAGAATTCAATTTCGAATTTCACGAATAATAATATTTACTTAACTGTATAAGTGAACCAAATTCGCGTAAATTATTAAATTTATTACATCAATAAATGAAAATCTATATATTAAACAGTGAGGGCACGTAAATTATTCCTTAATTTTATTGAGAATATATTATACGCTTTCGAATAAATTACAGACTACGTTTTTCAATTTACGTTAATTAATTTTGCCCAAGTTATAACATCGTATTGTATTCGTTAAAAATTGTTCCATACACATATTTTTGCGCGATTCAATTAATTTACCATGTGCGCGTAAGCCAATCCAGGTCGAATTAATCAGATCGGTGAAAATTATTAATAAAAAAAAAAAAAAAACAACAACAACAGCAACAACAAAAACGAAAAATTCTACGCGGATGCGCAGTTTATTTCCGATTGGGCGCACATCCGACCGATCGTTCAATAATTGATTCACGCGGTTCAAAATTAGCACGGTAATGTTAATTAAAATTCATCAGCTCACTTCCCTGATGTAAGCGTCGAATTACAATAATTCTCCCTTCGATTGCCAATCGAAGCGAAGGGCACTCGAGCGTTTTTCTTTCGCTCTTCGGTAAAATAAAAAAAAAAAAAAAAAACAATATCTCTCGCCCCTAATTCCGAGACTAATACCCCTCCTCCACGGAATTCATTCTCGTCCAACATACTAGCCTGCCCCGAAAGACCGTCGGTCGAAGCCTCCTTTTCCGACCCCTCCGACCTTAGCGCGAGGGACCGGACGGAAAGGGAAAGAAGGGTGAGAAGGGGTGAGCAGAAAAAAAATAATCAAACTCGGAACCCGGAATGTAGGTCGTGACGATCGCCTAATTAGCCACCCTTGCTTCCGCTTTTCTACTCCCGTCCCCCCTCTTTCTTTTTTCGGCTATCGCGCCACGGTATTCTCAAACGAAGACTCTGTGTGTGTGTGTGTGTGTGTGTGTGTGTGTGTGTGTGTGTGTGTGTGTGTGTGTGTGTGTGTAACACGTTGTCTCGGAGCAGAAGAGAGATGTCCCGTCTCCGTTAACCTCCCTCCCCCCATACTCCACATACGCACTAACTTAATTATTAGAGTTTGGTTCCGTGGCGAACCCAGAAACATATCGTCGGAGTGGATGAAGTGGGAGAGTCCATGGCGTTATTATAAAAGCTATAATAATAATCCTTCCTCCCTCTCCCTCCCCGTCCCGCCGTCGCCCGGCAAAGATCGTGTTATAGTTCCACTCGAGAACCAATGGAGAATATAAAGTGGAAGAGAAGGTCTCTATCTTTCTCTGGCTTTTACAGCGACACGCCACACGGCTTACACCATGAGTGGAGGGAAGCTGGAACCCTAATACCCTTCTTCTTCCCCCCACCCCTCATCCAACGGCGTAACTGCGCGGATTTTCGATGTTATCGGACTGGCTTTAAAACACCGCCGCCCCCCCCCTCCAACGCGGATCAGCGGCAGCTCGAGACCGGTGTCGACATAACTTTTTTCCTCTGTTCATCCAGTGCACGAGGTCTGCCCAGCGTACTGTATATATATATACAAGAACGGAAAACATCTTAGGGCTTAACTTTGGCTAGCTTCCAACTGGATACAGCGGAGCAAGTGGGTCCGGTGCGGATGGTCGCGTGGTGAATAATGAACGAGGATCCATAGTAAAAAAGCAATTGATTTTTACATAAATATTATTATATTCGATTTTCGAACCTATATGATTAGTGATTATGGCGTTAGACCGAAGTCTTTTAAGGCTATCGGTAGACACGGAGATTTCAAGGACTTGAATTTTCGTCTGTTTTCTTTAGAATTTACTTTTGTTTTTTTTTTTTTAATGTAATACGAAGCTACCACATTAAAACTTTTTTATAATATGTATTATAACAGTACACCGAGAATCCTGTTCTCGTGAAATAAAAACAATGACGCGCAGGAGATATATTGCCTCACATGTAAAATTATAATGGAAAACTTTACTATCTTATTTTGAAACTGTAGTTTATGATGAAAAAAGAAAATTTACATAACAGTTTTTTTTTTGTATTAGTGCTTCAATAATTTTTTTTTCTAAAGCGAAGAATGTAACCTTAAATTCGAATCTCTGTGTCGCATTTTGATCACGTTCGTGCATGAAAGAGAATTTGATCTATTTCATTAGAAGTATTATGATTATTAAGACAATGAAATACCATTGCGTTATATGAAGCGTGCTACAAGTTAATACACCTCGATAATATGTCGAGCACTAACTCGGAAGCACGTGTGCCCGTATACAGATATAGTCTACGTTTCTTCTTCCTATATATTCCTATCGGTCATTTTCTTCTACTTTCAAACAACCTATCATAATAATATATCATATTATTATATATTATTTTATATTATTAGTATAGCAGTTGAGTTTTCTAATATTTTTTAAATAATTATTTTAAATATAATAGCATATTAAAATAAAAAAAAACAAATATATTGATAATAACAATATTTAAATGTAAAAATAGTTAATAGATAATTTCGATATGCCTGCTATTATGACATCTATAAATCGACTTTTATTTAACAGTTCAAATTCAATGTGATGCACTAGCGTTATCATCGCCCGAAACGGAGATTAAAATTTAGGTTTATTTTATATATTAATTTTCAGGAAACTAAAAATATTTCCTAATTATAGTTCATCAATTAATAAAAATGTATAGTTTCGTCTTATTGAATAATATTTGGATATGAAGCACTCAAAAATAATCTTAAATAAACTTTCGGTTTCGTATTGCAGCCGCATTCGGAAAAAATTTCATTTTTTGTTACATTGTTGGCATTGTAAGTCGCAAAACAACTATATTTCAGGTTTTTTCATGATCTCAGCTCACGCAAACTAGATGTCCACAAAAGTTTCGTGCAAAATTGCGCCTTATTCGATTGATAAATCAGTGAACATATCAAACGACATATTTCATAGATATTATATGCTGGAGTAAAAAAAGAGCGACTGCTTGGATTGTTTCTGAATATATCGCCTTGTTTCATTTATAAAACGTACATCATTTTAGCCTTTCTAAATCATACCCGATTCGTATTTATTTACTATTATCAACTAATGGACTATAAAATAAAACATCAATTTTTTCTATAAGCAACTATTTTTGATGATGATGAAAATATAATATAAAATATATAACGCACCTTAGCGAAGCCAGCGAAATAATAATCACTCGAATAAACACGCTCGTATTTTTATAGTTTCGGCCCCCACTAATCGACGTAGGTTTCGCGAACTTAGCGATATAGGGTGTAACGTTACGCGACAATCTCGAACAGCTTTGTCTCGCAGCCATATGTCCCGGAAAGAAATTCCAATCTTTGTGGACAATTTTATTTCTACATTTTATAGAATGTATCTCTATGTTTTGATAGAGTTCAACAGCTTTCGAAAATAATCATATTTTCCACCAAACGAATGCATACCAAAGAAAGTACAGATTTCGAAAACCTACGTTTTCCGGGCACGGCACCGAATCTCACAATTACATACATCCATTCATTGCAGAAAATATGAAATTTTCCAGTCACAGCACTGGTTATTACAAAGCCGCTCGAGATGTTATTTTATTTTAGATACTTAAAAAATGCTTACTAAATTCGAACGCGTAGTTTTGCTTTAACTATATAGATCTAAATAAATTCTTAAATAAAAACTATAATAAATTATAGAAATTTCGCTGACTTACTTTACAAATAAATAATACAAGTTTTTCTTTCCTCGGTTTATAATATAATCGAATATAATTTAAAATATCGTGTAATATATAATTTATCATTAAAATCATTATTTCTAATATAATAATTCTATATTTACATTTCTAAATTAACATTAATTTTTAAAGTTTGAGAAAATTATCGCCGAGTAACATTATCCTAATACAAACAGTTCTTATAAATATACCAATCTCAATTTCAATTTCACGAATTGATTTTATTATAATAATTCAATCTTAACACTACATACATACGTATCTTAAGATTATATTTTATATTTTATTGTAGTAATATGCACTTCCATTTAAATATGTAATTATATTAAATTTCGCTTTGAGAAAACTTAAACCTAAAGCTCATATTTTAATAATAAATGTTAAATTTAAATTTAAATATAACAAATATAAATTAGTCCGTCACATTTACTATGTATTCACATACGCGCGCATACACACACACACACACACACAGACACACACCCAATATAAATAAATAAGTAAGTAATTTTTTCCGCGCTCATGGTAATTTTCGCAAAACTCGCCCGACAACAATGTGTTTACATTCCATCCTCATGCCGCGGAGCCACCAGCGTTCGCAAATAACCAGCTTGGTTTTGCATTTTTTCCTTGGAAAGAAAGAAGAGGGCGCGGACAACGAAAAAACATTAATTAACATTCGCCGACCGCGTTGAAGGCGTCGGGCGCGAAACTGCAACGCGACCACGCGCGCCTGACGTCTTATATTAATTCCGGTCGCGCGTTTATCTTTTTTCGGGAGCTCGGCCAGCTCTGCGTATTTAATTGTTTATGATTCGTTCCCTGGCGCGGCGCGAACGACGCGTCGTAAATAAAAAAATGAAGTATTCATCGGTTCGAATACGTTTCCGCTTTCGGTCGGCACTTCATTAAAGTAAATCCACTTCGTTACAACTGTCAGAATTGTCGTTTAGTTCCTTATGTATAACTATACATATGTATATAGCGGTTAAACGCAGGCACGCGCGCGCGCGCGAGCACACACACACACACACACACACACACACACACACACACACACACACACACACACACACACAGACTTATGTATGTACGACCAAGATCCGCTGACATACTATGCTTCATTGTCAAACGTGAAAAGCGGATGCAAGATGCTATAGTTTATATATATATATATATATATATATATATATATATATATACTTCTTCCTACCAAAGTTTTATAAACTTTCAGAATTGCACAGGGACGGTAATTTAAATTTTATCGTTTCTTCTGAGCGCATAATTAAGCTCGTTAAGCGGATTGCGCTAAAGCGCCCCAGGCATATAATTGTATCTTTTTAAATTGTCAGAATTTTGAGTTCACCAATTAAATATGAAATCTTTACTCCATTCCGTTTACGAAAATTCAATCGATTAGCTTGTACAAAATTAAATTTTATGCATACGTTATTAATTGAAACGCGCCCTACATTTTTGTTTATGAAATATTAGTTCCTTATCTTAAATTTTGAGATTTGAATCGCAAATTTAACAATATTTACGCTATAACGGATTTAATCCGACTTAATATACATCTAATTAAATCGTCAATAATTATCCATCTTAAAACAGTTTTAACTTTTTCGATATTTCACGATTATACGCTCTAAATTAGGTTTAAAACCGTAGAATGGTATAGCCGTTGCTTATCTCGTTCTTTTTTCACTGCAAACACACTCCTTATCCCGATAACGTGCAAAACTCTTGATTCATCGGAGTTCCTACACATATTATATATTATTATTATTATTATTATTATTATTAACTGCGCGCAAATGACGCATTCAGCGCTATATGTGCGCTGGCGTCACCTCCATACATCGGGCGAGAATTTTCGTTAGCTCATGAATTATAATTAAATATTTCAAATTCCATTTGCATACGTCTATCAAGTGCCAAACATAAAAATTTTACGAAATTTCTCATTCGTTTCTAAGCTAGTGTAACCAGTAGAGGTTTGAACTTGTTTATTTACAATAGGCTATCTTTCATCTTGAACTAATAAAATCAATCTTTACTTTATCCTATCAACTTTTTATATATTTGCACGCGAAATAATTAAAAATCAAAATTAATATTTAAAGTTATAATTGAAAAATAAGAATGGATCAATGAACATATTTATCGAATTGTACTTTTAATACTTATCACAATCTAGTAATTGGGTAATCAGTTCGTAAGAGGAATAAACAAATTGTTGCATAGATTATTTCTCGTAATTTTCACCGACAATACTATGAATATAATTTATTAATAATATTAAGTAATATTTTCAGAAATATGAGTATTAGCAGTCCTTTATGAATCTTTGTAAAGATAAAGGTTTCGTTATATATATGAAAAAGAGACTAATTCGAGAATGACTGTATCAGTTTTGTCATTAACCATTTGAATTTTTTTTAACTATTCGTTGGAGTACGAAATTTTTTGGGAAAAAAAAATACGTGCAAGCATGGACAGATAATATGATTGGCTCTTCTATTGTGCATCTGTCCTAATCAGTACGTGTTTTTTTTCTCCGAGAGCTTTTCTCCAACGAAGAGTAGCTCAGCACCAATCGGTTCGAGACAAATTCGACAAAAATTTGCCACGTTGCGTAGCATTGGCATAAGTCAAATTTTACTCTAACATCATCTTAAACTGGCACAGAACAATTGCCTGATTATTTATTTTGAAAATAAGTCAATTTTAAATGAGATCCATCATTGCTATTTTAATAAACGTTTACTCATAATTCAATGATAGTATTGTTTGTTGCGAATACTGAGATTGCATTTTGTGAATCGTACTTATACGATCGTATTACTTAATTATTTCTTAATTAATAATAATAAATTAATTATTACTTAAATCGTACGTAATTTTTTGGGTAATTTTTCAAGGAAGTCCATGAGTTTTCCAAACTGACGATAGTTATATATGGGTAGTCATTTTTGAATATGTATATTCTTTTTTATTACATAAGATATCTTATTATTAATAACGAAAGTTAAATAAACAGTAAGTATAAATATAAATGATCAAAGAGCTAATTGTGTTAATTATTTATAAAATATATCTTATTTACATTATATCAAGAACTGGTTCAAATACCATACAGACAGTCTATAGTGTCCTACAGTATATTTAATTCCTCTCTACAATGTCTCACAATTTCACGTTCAATTTCATGCGCTCTCTCTCTCTCTCTCTCTCTCTTTAAAAATTACTTGTATATGTACTTATGCATATATATATATATATATATATATATATATATATATATACACATACATGTATAGCCGAAGCGCATAGAAAAGTGACTTATTTATATATGTATATAATATCGTTCGTTCGCGAGGCTCCGCTAGGCTGCGTGGCGTCCCGCATGAACATTCAGCGGGCAAAAAACGAATTACGAATCAAGTCGGTGAATATGTTTGTCCGGGAAGCGAGGTCAAGAGGGGGCAGGGGCAGATAGGCAGACGGTCTGTTTGGGCATAAGCGAAAGGGGTAATAAGTAACGTATACGGGCACATCGAAGAGCGCACTTCTTCGTAACACTATGGACTATACAGAGGTATCCAGAGATATCGCGGTCAGTCGCTGTTTTCCAGCACCCTCTCATCCGCTCCCTTCCCGCTCCCCGGCCCCGCGTTGCCGAGCGGTCGATAACGAAGCGCGCCCGCGGCACATTTACCCTTTGACAGCGAGTCTAGATATACGTATATATGCATAATTGGGCTTAGCGGGCCGTGCATCGCGGATATAGAGAAAAATCCCGCTAATTTTACACGTATAATATATAGATATTTAAGCTAGGTTCGGCGAATGAGGCAGGCTGCTTGGCGTCGAATAGCGCACGGGCTGCGCCACGGGTGCCGAGCGAAGAGCGCGTAAAAGTTCGAAGGACGTGATCTTTTGTCAGTTCCTTCGTGTTTGCGCCATGTGCGTGCGAACGGATGCGCGCACGCGCGTGTGTGCCTGACTGCATTTGTGTGATCAACGCGATTTCTCTCTTCTTTCTCTCTATCTCTCTCTCTCTCTCTCTCTCTCTCTCTCTCTCTCTCTCTCTCACTCTCTCACTCAATATTTCTTTTCTTCTCTGTCTATAGTTGTACGACCTCGTGTATGCACACACATACAGAAAAACGTTTCCCCGACGTATACCGTACCATTCTTTTACGTGCTTCCCTCATCGACTGAACCATGCCCCCGATCGGTAAGAATGCTAAATAATAAGTTGTTCCCTTTTCTGCGAATGAGAGTAGTGTTTATATATATATATATATATATATATATATATATATATATATATATCATATAACGACTGTGTATAGGTCAGCTCCTGTTCGATTCTTCGAGGGGCTATTTACTTCGTTTATTTACCATACGATTTATGCAGCTGTGCGTATATATACTTTGCTTTTTCGTAGAAATTTTTTCAATTACGATAGAGGATTCACGTGTGTGTGTGTGTGTGTGTGCGCGCACGCACGAGCGAGCAATTTTTCTAATGACTTTTAAAAAGATTAGCTATGCTCAGTAACGAAATTCACGTAACTCTTTGGCCTAATGAGAAAAGATTTTTATAGCACAAAATAATCGATCGCAAACCTTGAATTAATATAGTGACGGTAATTGTGCACTAGATATATAGATAATTTCTAAGAAAAACATTTATCGTAATAGAAAAATCATTCAATATTACCGGATATTTGCACTACCCCCTACATGGTGTATTTAGCTAATACCGTATTACTTAGGATGAATTTTTAATTATAGAAGAAGGATAAAACTTTTACTAATTTTTTAATTGCTGGTTTTGGAAAAAAATAAATGCAATATCTTTTTTGTTCGATTTTTTTTGTTGTTGTAATTTAGGAATGTTGAAAAGAATACAAACAATCTGGCTGCAAATTGCAATATTAGAGGTCAAATAACAGCGAAATAGACGAGAATTCAAACAAGAAATATAAATTTAATATGTTTCAAACAATAAAATAATTGTATAAATTTTCAATTTCCAGAATTTTTTGGAAAAAGTAAAAGGTTTAAATAAAAATTTCCTCAGGAAAAACTGTTAGTGAAAGAAGCTTAGTAAACTTTTTCATGATTTTCCAAGAAGATTTAAATTTTTTTTTCATTGTTTTGGAATTGGAATGCCAAGATTTTTTGAACAATCGAAAATTATGTCGAGATATCCTGAAAAAAGTTGTGTCTTCTATAAGTAAGTTGTGAAATTCTTATTGCTCAGAAATTTTTATTTATACAAGATAAAGATTTGATCTATCTCTCGAGAACGCAATTATCAACGTAAAATTGCTGGAGGGATCGTTCACTTGCCCGGTGGAATAAGTGAAATTTCTTCTGAATTTCAAAAAGGCGGCCGAACACACATCTCGCTTTGGACACGAGCGTAGGGTTTAGCCGCCCGAGAAATCGGGGCCGCACTGGTGCTCCGACACATCTTCCACATTTCTGCAAGGCACAGGCGGATAATAAGATCAAAGTGCACTTTCTGATTATATTGCGCGAAGTAAAATAAATTCTGAGTTTCACTATTATGTAGTTTCCATTTTATGCAAAGGCTTGCTTCCTCTGGAATTGCAAGAGGTTTTTCATGCTAATAAATTATAACCTTGCGCTTTTCTATCTACGATTTGTATAACTTAAATTATTCGTTCCTTGACATTCGTACTTTTCCTTTAGCTTAATTTCTTCATCTTATTATATTATATTATAAACATTAGATTATGCGTTATTCTAATATTTAATATTTATAGTAGTGATGTTAGAAATGTCATAAATGTCATTACATAAAATGGAATTATTTTTAGTTTTATAATCATTTCGATTGGTGTTCAATTTATAAAACAGTACAAATTCTTCATTTATGGCTAAATTTAATCTTGAGCTGTGAGAACCTGTTGAACGTAATTGAAAAAACAATCGAGCTCTATCATAAATTAAGCATCAATCACCGTCACATCGTGTTGGCTGCCCGATCGTCTAGTCGTACCCCTGCAAGTAGTACAGTGCTTATGTTTTTCTGGTTGCTCGATCGCTGCGCTATTAATAAGTGCGTACATGCGAGTCTAAAGATACAATGACTGTAAGCACCTATTGATACGTAATTACTAAGTGATACAACATTATCAAGTGAACGTCTCCGCCTGAATTATCTCTGAATTTGATCGGGTAAAAATCGAGTCATTGAGAGAGAACGGTGGCATTTTTGGCACTAAATCAGTAAGTACTGCTTATATAGTCACCAAATTGAATACATAAGCCGTTATCTGTCGATTTATTATACGATAAAAAATCACTGTGTTTTTTCATTTAGCAGTTAGTCGATCTTAATACGAGTACAATTAGAGAAGAGTGCCAGGTAAGAAGTGCCACGTAAGTCGAGAGTTATTTGAATATTTCACGATGGTTGCATTTAGAAGGAGAGCCAATTTTAAAAATATTCTTCGATTACGCTTTCTTTTGTGCATGTAAAATTAAAAATTTTTCGAGTACGAAAAAAGCTTCGTCATTTTAAACTTCGTTCTGAATCAGCGCCTAGTCTGTTCTATTATTAACCATTCTTGATTCATTGATTTACAAAATCATCAGCCAAGGTTAGATGATTAAGAACTCATTATCATCGAGTTTACGAATTCCATTTATCTCCTCTTAATTTAACAAATTAAAAATATAAAATTTACTTTGTAGAAAAGCTATTCCATATGTACATGCTGTACTTACACTGTGTTTTTTTTTTATTTAAATTACTTCTCGAATTTTCAACTAGAATGAAATTGTAGGCAATTTCCAACGTGTTTTTCACTCAAATTATTTCCCGAATAACAACGAATTACAAAAATACATATTTTATTTTCAATTCGTTTCGCTTACACGCTCGCACAAAAAGGAGAAAAAAATAATTATACGAGTAATAATAGGAAGAAAAAATGATAGTGAACCAAGCTCTTTTCGCAATTGCAACTTGCGCGCGGTCTGCTTTACTTTTTCATTAGCCTCGAATACTTAATCAACTCCGCTTTTTTTTTCTCGTCTCACATTTTGCTTCGCCTCCCCTTCCGTCCGAACGACAGATCGTTCCCAATATCTTCGCGGTATCGAACATTATTGTACTGTATGTATATCGTTCATCAGCCCACGGCAATAACATATGTTACGCACATACAGGCGACGAACCTCGATAATACACAGTACCTACCGCTGCGTCAAGAGAGAAAGTGGGAGGGTGGCAGTCGTCGAAAAATCGCATCGGCCATATATATATATATATATATATATATATATATATATATAGCCGTGAGAGGGCTCCTTTGGGTAAATTGCTCGTTCCATTATTCAGACAGTCTGCGGATAAAAGCGCCGTAAACTTCGGTGCGGGGGTTTGATGGGTCGACGCGACAAGGAACGAGACGTATTATCTATATATGCATGAGTTCGAGTGTGTAGGTTACGCCGCGACAACCGCAGGCCGCCGACCCCTTAAGAGCCGTCTAGATGCTCCCTCTCTCTCTCTCTCCCTCTCTCTTTCTCTCTCTCGCCTCGCTTTATAACCGTGCTCGAAGATTGAGAAGCACGTGTATACAAGCGCCCCTCACTTCCCCCTCACCCACTTTCTCACCGCCGAGTCTTTATGAGTTTTTAGCTCCCGCGGCGCAGATTGAGCGGGATCGCGGAGCAGCGGCGACGTCTGTGCTCCCCTCGCCATTCCGTCCTTTATATATATATATATATATATATATATATATATATATATATATATATGTTCATCGAGAGGATACAGGGAAGGGGACGCTCGACTTCGGCTTGTTTACTCATCGCGCCACAAGAGGGCGTGTAAAACAAACAGGGGAGAAATGCCGTATAAGGTCGAAACTGTATCCCCTGAATTTTTATTCGCAGGGGAAGAAGGGAAGAGCGCTGCGTTCGTGATGCGATATGCTCGAGGGATGCTTTTCACTTCTCGACTCGCGCCTTCGTGTGTTGTAAATTTTAGTGGGAGTGCGAGGAATGGTCTGGTGGTGAGACAGAGAGAGGGAGAGAGAGAGAGAGAGAGAGAGAGAGAGAGAGAAAGAGAGGTGTGACATAGAAATTTGGTGTTCGAGATCCGAGAGAACGCTTTCCCTATGCACTTTACCCGGGTAGTCGAGGCGTTTCTCCCTGCGTGGAGGAAGTTTTATGCAAGATGGATGTCGAGATTCGGAAAAATTGCCTGAGTTGGAAATAAAGTTTGGCGGGTCGCTACGCGAATTACGTTATTTAGCGTCAAAATTTTAAGAGCTTCTCTTTTCTTCTTTTTTGCAAAACTTTTTTTCGCCCAACTTCGCCAGGGGTGAATACGTGGGACGTGCGAGGACTTTTCAAGTGGCCGCCTCGGAAACTTTTTAGGAAATGTTTATTCGCGTCGTATTGTACATCTAATAGGAAAAATTTTAATACTTAAACCTAACGGTTTCAAAATGTATAATGAGGATGATACCTTTTTTTAATTTAAATATCTACTTTATAGCATTTAATAATTGCTTTCTAGGCTTATCTTTAATACTAACGAATATTTAGATTTTATAACAATTATGTATCATTTTACAAGTTAAACTGGTTTTTTATGGAATTAAATTCGATATTTTGCAGTTGCTGAATTTTTTTAACAGAAAAACTAGTTAACGATATGGAATATCTGTTTCAATATTTCATAAAATATTGAAATATATCTACTCACGACAAACTTCTCATATATTTAATCAGTTCAAAATGATCATAGAGATTTAAATAACACTAAATTTTACTTTATTGACATTATTATTTAGATTTTTCATCGCCGAATGACTTCAGCTATTCCGCTTAATTCATAGACAAATATATTTTGATATTATCTAAATTGTATGTTTTAAAGTAAAAAAGATTTAAAATAAAAGTATTTTAGAGGTTACATAAGTAAAGTTGACTGGATAAAACACAAGTAAAAATATTCATAGGCACATGTTATGCACAAAGTTAACAAAAAAAGTTACGTGTCCGAGCATTTTTTACATATTCGTTATTCTTTTACGAGAGCTGATGCGTAGAACACAACAATGAGAATACGAAATTGCAGAATACAATCACATGCTCCCTTGCTACAGCAAAAATCTTTTCACGATCGCGTCGGTCAAGTATCCTGCGCTCCTCCCCGCCTCTCCCGCGTGTACTAGCTGAAAAAAGAAGAGATCCGCTCGATCCGAATGATAAGGAGGGGAAAAAGTACGCATAATTATTATTCTTCGTGTCGGAGAAGCAGCGACCCCAGCGATGGTCCGCGCATTCTAAAGTAGCTAGAGGAAGGAGGGGGCGGGAGAGGCTATCGCTTAGTCTCGTTGCGCAAAGAAACTTTCTCTCTCTTTCTCTCCTTCCCTCTCGGGGAAAATACTTATAGACACGCCGACACTCTTGCCTAGTTCAGTTCAGGTGGTAGAGGGATCTGTGCAAAGGAAAGTCTCCAACGCCACGCTCCCCTCGTACCCCCGCCTTAGAACCAAGCTCAACCGCGATAAAGTATGGATAATCGATTTTCGATATCTTCACCAATGCTCACCCCTTCCTCGTGTATACGGTGACACAGGTCGATCGCCGCGATGAATAATTCTCACAGTCCTCGGACGCGATCTGGATCTCGGCAGTTTCGCTTGGTTGCCTCCCTATAGAGTCGCATTATTTTACGCGCAAATGCGACTGTGTGCGATGGAAAGAAAGTGGCGGATTCAGCTCTTGTTCTCATCTCCGGGGATAATTTAGCTCGACGATGGTACGTGTCCTTAGAGTCTGAAAGCTAGGTTATTGCAAGTATTATGGAAATTAATTTTACGATCGAAGTTCGCGACGCCTTCACCGTAAACAGCGACGCTCTGCACTGAAAAGTCGTGCGTCACGATTAATTACTGCTGCTCTCGAGACGGCTTTTTCGACTGTCGGACAATCGATCGGTAGCTCGCAGCAGTCCGATATATAAATAGGCCGGCGTAATGCCGCACGCACGATGTAAATCTGACATTTACAAAGCTGATTTCGATCTTGGCTGTGCAAATAAGAGGTTAAGCATACGTTAACACAACCCGCATTTATAAATACCTTTGTTTTAAACTTGATTTCGCTTCGTATAGGATTTTGGTATTAATAAAGGGGTATTATTGCAGGCATTCGCAAGAAAAAATAACGAATACAGAACCAATACCGGGAACAGACTATTGTTCCCTGCACTTATTTGTCCGACAAAGCATTCACGACCTCCAAATGTAAGTCAATTTGGGGCAATGTTGTTAATAGTTTTTAGTAAAAAAAAAAAAACAAACAAAAAAATAGACTCTAAAAATCATTTTGAAGAAAATTATTAATAAGAGTAAGCATTTTAAATCTGCAAATGTACAGTACAAGTTACCAATTACTGACGATATGCATTCAATTGAAGAAAATATTAAAAATAAGAACGGCAACTATTTCACAGAAAATACAAAACTACGAAAATACAATAAAAAACAATAAAATATAATAAAAAACAGTTAGACAGATTTTATTATAAACTAGTGATTTAGATTTATAAACGCTATAAGATATCAATATAACATAACTTCCCTTGCTTATATTGTTCATTTCTAATAACTGTTTTTTGTCCATTTTTCTACATAAATTCATTGTTAAATGTCGAGCTACGAATGTATACTAGATCGTGTCGAAAGAACAATTTTTAATTAACTTATAAATATGTATATTAATTTTGTCACGATCAATCACTCATTTTCAAAAGTTATATTAATTTTTTTTTATTATTTACTGACTAAAATGTATGAAAAAAGTAGCCGTCGATATTTTTTATATGTACACATAGTGCTTGTTCTTGTTTTCTATTTTGAATTTTTAATGACTGCTTGTCATTTGCAGTCCTCGGGCAACCGAAGCTTTCCCTCGCGGTGATAGCGAAAGTTATGAAAGTATAATGAACATTCTTATATCCAGAATATATGAAAATAAATTAAAATTTGTCAAAATATATAATTACTGCATACTCTCTTTTGGCGAAGAAAAATAAACAGTTTCTAAAATTGCCAAGAGTCATGAGTTTGCATATTTATACGCGAAATGAAAGTGTGTATATATATTCAACGGTAACGCCAAAAAAAAAGAAAGAAAAAGATTTCCAAGTGCAGAATTAAAAGTTTAGGTTCGCTTGGCTGACTGCTTAAGCTTATTTGACTCCGAAACTAAATTGAAGAGTTTTGAATAATTATTTATTTAATATATATATATATATATATAAACCCTTTAATCCAGAACGAGTAAAGTTTTATATTTCTGTTGTGAATAAAGTTCTGCGCTTTCCAGCCAACGATCTGTGCAGAAAACATCCGTTGAAAATGATACAAAAACTTTTTAAAAACGATCTCACCCATACTCAACGATAATTTCTATATCTCGAGGATTAATGCAGTGTACGTCCCCTTTAACTTTTGGAAAATTTAAAATTTTTCTCGTACGTTGCAATTATCTTAGACATTTCTGTTACTTTCAGCGTTCGAGCTATTGAAAGAGAGGGAGAGAGGAGGGGGGGGAGAGATAGCATGAAATTTTATCGGCTCTTTCTGCCATATTCCCCTACTTACCTGGAATTTGTACGACAAAAGAAAAAACTATGAGAATCCCGCTATCGACGAGTTCATCCAAGCGGCCAAGCGTAAAGCGAAGAAAGATCTCGCGTATATAGTCGCAACTATACGTACGACTATATGTACGTTCAGTGAACGCAATTGCGCTATGGTCAGGCATTGGCTCGGTGACTGCGGTCGAGACGAATTCCCGCAGTTCTATAGATATCTGATACTTGATGGATATGATCATATAGATATCTATATCTATATAATTGTCATTCTCTTTCTTTCCTCTCGAACTGGGACAACATCGCACGGGATATAAATTGAAAATGTCTAATTTATTAGCCGCGCGGCGAAATATTCGCGCTAAATGCGCACTCCTGGAGATTAATTTCGATTCCGCTCTCGGAATTGTAAAGCTAAGTTTCATTTACGTTGATCGATTACACGGATAGTGGATCAAATTTCCTCGCATTAATTATAGAATCTTTTGAATATGTAAATTTTCCCGGATGCAATGCATTATAAAGGAGCACGAATACATGCATAAAATTAATCAAGTATAGAATTTTTGGAAAAATTGAAATTTAATCATTATTATGAACTTACATTTTCTTGGTAAAGGGAGTCGCAAATTTATAACGCAGCGAAAGAAAATATATATTTAGATATAAGTTACTCCGGATTAAGATAAGGAAAGTGTCAGTTTTTTTGTATATGTACCAGTGATTACGTATAAAGTTTTTTAAAGGAATAAATTGACCACATTTAAATCCGGTTCTTCTTGTAACTTTAAATAAACACGTTTTTTCATATCTTGGTGTTTCCTTTTTTATACTTACAAACTCAAAAAATTTATATAAATAATCAAGCGCGCAGAAAAAGAGAAAATTATGCAACAGACACACACACACACACACACACACACACACACATATACACAGTAAAAAAAAATCCAAAAAAATTCAGATTAGTTGGAGCTTTTTATTCAAAATAACTTAGACAAATCCCTTTCAGAAAGATTTTATCGTTATAACAAATATGCGTATGAATTTTTCTGTTACGTCCGAGTACTGGATCATACTCGCAAATTGTAATATCTTAAGTTTAAGCCTATTTTTTTACTTCTTCGGACTGTTATGCATATTTATGTGTTGGAACAAGAGAATGAGTTTTAAGAACATATTATAAGAGAAAAAATGACCTTTTGTTTCATGATACTTTTATGTAAACCAGAATAATGTAACGTAAATATACTTACCGCGCAGCAAGAGGGGAGATCTAATTCCCAACGAAGATCGACAGGCTCGCTAGGGAAATGACCGACAACTAACACGCTTCGGCGCTTCAGCCGGCAATTTACGCAGGCATATACCTTTGTAACTGCTTTCCAACAAAAAAGCGAATTTTTGCAAACACGCAGCATGAAAAAGAATGAAGTTTATTTACTGAATTATTAATAATAGTTCGTAACAAAAAAAAAAAACATTTTTAATAATTAGTTTTAAAAATTGCAATCATTAAATATAACATATAATTAAAACTAACTTATCCTTAAAAACAATTTAGTCTTTAAGACGCTATGAAAAGCACTATATTCTCGAGAGAAATAAGAAGTTTTCCTTAAAATTGTCAGATCTAAGCTAAATACTCCTATTGTACTCGATAATCCCGCTCCCAGCCTGAACTTTTTAAGCCGCGTTAAAATCCACCGAAGTCGCCTCTTTGTTCCCTTTACGCCACTTGTCGTTATAATCGTCCAGCATGTCACAATGCTGGCCCCAACGGTTGCCGTCGGGCTTCCCATCCCCGTTAACTTGGACAATGTTCAAACGTGAATAATATGCCCGGCTAAATCATTTATCTAACTATTCGAGCAAAGTCATCCCCCTCCCTACCCCCTCCACCGCCCGACTAGCCCGTAACTCCAAGTTTCGCAGGGACGTTGAGCTTACAATCAGCGAGGCATTCGCCTATTTACGTCGGTATTTCCGTTCGGTGCGCGCCGAAAGTCCGTGGACTGCTCACCCACCCCCCGGGCGGCCATAAACGCGAAATTATCAGCCGCACGGATGGTCTCCTTTACCATTTGGCGACCTGAGTTGTCCAATTCAGAAGGCTCACGTTTTTGCGTGTTTATATCGCTATAATAACAATTATCAGAAAAAATAAACTAAGTGAATAAAAGACATAAAAACTTAACAAAAATTATCAGTAAATGAAAGATCTCATTTATAAATTATTTATTATATTATTAGAAAATCAAACAATATAATTTTGATTGGAAATTAATTAATTCTAGACATAATTGGAATATATTGTATAGTAAATGAATTGGAAATTGACACGGTAGCAATGTTGATTTAACTATCACTAATAGTTTCAAATCATTTAATGATTTTCACAATAATTTAGAAGTTGTTTTTGACATTTTGTTTAAATTTAACTTTATATCATAGTAAAATGATTCACGTGAGAGCATTTACAAAATTGAATTTTATTACGAGATTCAATAAAGAATTCATTAATTTCGTTACGCTTAGAAATCTATACTATGCATCGATTTAAACACAATAGATAAATTTAACTTTGCATTTCAGATTTAAATTTTTATTAAATTATAATTTTGTATTTTTAAATTTAATTAACTACCAAAAAGAAAATATTATGATGGATTAGAAATACTTTTGAAATTAGTTAAATTAAATATTTTTAGCTTTATATTTTTGAACATTGAGCTCAGATAAATCTGAAAATAATAATTTTATGAAATGATGACATATTTAACTTAATTAACATTAATTAAGAAATTATTTTCGTTCGGGAATGGCTGACCTGAGCTAGTAAGTCATGAAGGAACTCACAAATCGAACGAACAAGTCAGGAGCTCGAAAAAATTGCAGAAATGCTCATACTCATCATAGTCCCTGATGAGGAGCTGTAGCGAACTCGAAACGTTGAACAAGTCTTCAATTAGGTAAGGGTGTTGGGGACAGTCAGACTGCACTTTACTAACAAAGAATTTTTTCAGCTAATATTTTATTTTCAGATTAGTCTACGTGGGTGAATGTAAACAAGGACAGTCTGACTGTCATTATGATTTTAATTTAATTTTTAATTTAATTTTTATTTTTAATTTTTATTTTATTTTCATTTATTTTTATTTTTATTTTTTTATTTTTAGATTGAATTGATTGGACTGTAAGACGAATAAAAATATTTATTAATTTAAATGCTCATAAAATTATGGACTTCGTGAGCAAGTGGACACTCTAGAATAACGCAAATAGAGCAACTCAAAACAATGGATTTGCTGTGCGTGGATCGGAAAACGCTGAAGGTCGGCAGTTTAATCGTTGAATCCGATTTCTTCAATCCGAATCCTTCCCCCCTTTTCCCTCTCTTCCGCTCTCTCACTTATTTACAAGATAAAAAAAATTAATATCTCGGAATTTCCGTGCTCTTTAATACCGGATACATGCCCTCCCCCCTCCTCTCCAATCCACCTACCTTCCGCTGTACACGAGCTGCTCGCGGGAATTCCTCGTCCGTGGTCGCGCCAATTAAAACACGCAACGACCCGGACGCGACGTCGCGTCACGAGGCTCGAGCGCGAAGCCTGCCTCTCTCCCTTCCCCTCTCACAACGATATATATATATATATATATATATATATATATATATATATATATAATTATCGCGGTACGCCGACACGACGGTGTGCTTATGATTATGTGCGTTAAAATTTGTATCGCCGCGACGTCGTTACTCGCCCTCGAGATATCTCAAGGGTCGACGGATTATCGTGTGTGTGTATGTGTGTGTATAATGCGTTAAGTATTCGCGGCGTGGCCATCATAGTCGTCGTCGTCGTTGTCGTCGCCGCGTCGTCTCGCTCTACACATACTGCATTATATTAACGCGGACCTTTACGGCGGTCGTTACCTGCAGTGGCTCGGGTGGAAATGACAGAAAGAGGGGGGGGGGCGAGAGCTTCACGATAGTTGGAAAGATTCCATGCATTATATATATATATATATATATATATATATATATATATATATATATATGTATAGAATGCTCACTTTGGCCGACTCGCTAAAGAAAAATCAATGAAGCAATCTCGTTTGCAATTATCTATGTATATATATATATATAGATTTTCGCTCTTATATGGAAGATTATCATGCGTTATTTTAATAAAATTTATTCCTCGGTAACGCGTTATCGGCAGCGAACAAAGGAAGTTCCTTTCGATTGACTTCCAATTTTTTTTGGATCCTCTCTTCCTTACGCACTCTCATTCTCACACGCCTTCTTTCTCTCTGTCTATATATGTAAATAGACATAGTCTATACGCATATATTATTATGTACACATATAGAGTGATGTCAAGATTAGTCGAGGGTGAGAAATTTTATAAGCTATATGAGATTTTATATGATATTAATTAGTACATTTAATTAAAAAAAAATATTGTACTAAAACTGCGATTAATATTTCGTAAAAGCTTACTTACTTCTACCGTTCTATAAGGATAGAAGAGGTATGGATGAGTAGAGTTTATATCAGAGATTTTCCTTTAAGCGATACTTGTACTTGTATATCTTATTAGAATTTTTACAATTTGGTTTAAATCTTACTATCAATAACGTTGTACTTGATTGCCTCTTCTGATATTTAAATTTATTATCTATTTGTAAATAACATGTAATATATAATTTGCGTCGATAGCGTTTGAAATATTTGCCTACAACGTATCTTATATTTGATTTATTGCCTTTTTATCGTATAAAAGTATAAAAGATAAAAGTATATAAAGTATAAAAGAATTACACATTTTATGATTTCTATGATTATATTTTTTCCTCATTTAACAAATATTTAAATTTTAATAATTGAAATTATGAGTTATAAATGTGTTTTTATATTATAATATTTTTAAGAATATTTACGGTCCTCGCATTTTAGAGATTGATGGTATGGATACGTTGCAGTATCCATAAGATCCAGTGGTAAGATTCTTCGTATTATATAAATTTTTAGATGTTGTTATTTATATCTCTATACGTTACATAATCAGAACTTTATAGTCTTTACAATAGCCTTCTAGTCTGCGATTTCATATTAAGGAAAAGAAACGTTTCAATACATAATTCTCGTATATGTGATCTTTATTCTCATTAGACTTGACACATTCAGCGATTAGTGTGTTCTAGTTCTTTGTATTCGTTCGTCTAGATACATTAGTAAAAGTATTTTTTATAACAGCGTATTTAAAGGGTATACTAACAATATAATTTAGTTTTCTATAATTTTGCAACGTAAAAAGTTCATATTTGTTACCAACTTCATATTTACCCTCGGCGATATTTTTTGACAATAACGGCTATTATATGTTTCAAAATGTTAAAAAATCTATTATATTTGATCTGTCAAAGGAAATTGCTGAATTTGTAGAATAACGACCAACAAAGTACAATGTGCGGAAAGTTTCACTTTATTGGTTTGATTTAAAGCAAACTGCATCTGCAGCTTATCGTTTCCTCATAGAAGTATACCCTGAATTTAACTCGTTTAAGAGTTCAGAATGGAATGGTTCTATGGGTAGCCGATCTATGGTTTAACGCGTAAGTTGAAATTATAATATATCCATGCGTTTTTTGCAATGGAAGAATTTTCATCGGCAAAATTGGCTCGGAGAGATCAGTCGATTTCCTCGTTTATCGAATAAATGATCGTAGGATATAAAAGACTTTAAAAATATATATTATCCGTTGCTCACATCCTTCTTCACCTTAAATTCACCTCGAACATTTTCCGGTAAATAAAATGACATTTTCTTCCTTATTAACAATTGCATTAATAATTATACATAAATCGATATAATGTTATTCGGTTTTCCGAGTTTTCAAATTTCAAAATGTCATTTTTGCGAGCTGCGAATTTTTTCAGATAAATTTCAAAATCAATTATAGATAGGACAGTGGTATTGGATCTGTTACTGGGAAATTTATGATTCCGACTGTAGAATCGCGTGGTCGGCCACCTCCAAGAACCCCTTAATATGCATTTTCAATTAAATTACACAGCAGGCGTATTTAATTCGCCGCTTTGAAGTTTATGATTTTAACTACAGAATCATAAAATGAAACCCTAAAAACCTGAAGAACCACTTGGAATTTTTTTGTTTTTTTAATTAAAAATAAAAAATTAACCTCTTGAAAAGAATAGCGCGGTGACGAAAAATAACGTCCAACAGTAACTCGAAATTAACTAACGTCCAACTAAATAACGTCCAACAGTAACTCACAGAACACAAAAAGAGTAAGCGAGTGCAATTCTCAAGAATTAGAAATGATCCTAGTTCGCCACATTATGTTAATTTCAAAAAGAGCGACAATTATAAGATCGGAACAATCAGTTAAGTGAGAAGGCAGAGGAACGCAGTCACATCTGCACGGTAAATTATCGGGGGATCCCTTTACCGGCGCCCGTATAATAGACTCCTCCATCTGTGCCAACCGCCTCGAATTCTCAGGTACAGACGCGGCGACCCTCCAAAATGCCCCGTAAAATCATCTCCGATGATTCTCGATCGACCCCCTCCCCCCTTGTCATCCGTCCTGCCGCGTACAGCGTGTACGGGCTCGCTCGACCATCGGTCAGAATGAAACCCGGGGGCTCGTGCACACGTGCAACACCTCTCTCCCACCTCCCCCCTGTCCGCAACCCGCGCCCACGCTCGCGGAGCGCGCGAAGCGCGTCGTACGCGACGAGCGTACTCGAGACTCGCGCGCGTATAGGAGTGGGGGGGGGAGGAGGGAGGTGAGCGCTAGGTGGGAGGTGGATCGATCGGTGCGCGACGACGCAGTGCGCCCCCCTTTCCCCTTACTCGCGGGTCAGAGGAGAGGGCCGGCGGGGATTGTGGTGGTCGTGGTTCGCGATTGACTCGTCCTTTGGCCTCCGGCGCGTGTATACGTGCTCGGGACAGAGCGAGAGAGAGAGAGAGAGAGGTAGAGATAAGGGACGGGTTGATCTCTTTAGACGAGAGAAGGTCGAGCGAGAGTGAGAAGAGAGGAATGGGAGGGGGCGAGGGAAATTACGTAGGGTCTCGCTCGCGCCTCGCCGCGCCGCCACATTGCGCTGGGGGAGGTGGGGGGGGGCGTTAGATAGGAGAGCGTTTTGATCCAATTTCGTAAAGCCGGCACGGAGTCTCGCCGAGCACTGCTGGTTTTGATCGATTTGGACATTATTAATAATTGGAGAGAGCTATATAGTTTCTCGTAGGAGTCGGCTTTCCTTGGAGGCGATGCCTGTGCCGCTGGGACGGACGCTCCGTATCGCTCGAGAGGGATCTGCATTCCCATCAACGATAAATTAACGCTAATGAACTCCCGCGTCAACTTTTCTTTTATTTATTTATTATTATCTCGTCGACGTTCGGATTAGTTTTTCTTTTGTTTAGTCATCTTCGTCACCTTTTGCATAAAAAAATAAATAAATAAAAAATCGTAGCGGGAGCGCGTTTCGTTAAAGCCGTGATTTGCCGGCGTTCGATTATGAATATAATGATTCGTAAAATTTTCGTGATTTTAACATTAGTTCGAGACGTTAATTGGAGTGAATTCTTGTTTGCAAATACACGATTTACATACATATTGAAAGAACTCTTATTAACCGATAATGTGATGCTGTAGATCTAAAAAGTTGCATCGACGATTTGATATTATATAAGAATAGATTGAGATTATAATGTATGTATCTTCCTATGGAGAAGCAATGCGATTCGAATTAATGTATACTACACTCATTGCTTCGTTTGTGAAAATCAGTTATACGGTAATATTAAATTTTTCAATTAGAATAGCCATTTATATAGGATTGTTGTGTATTTATTTTACTTACTTACAGTTAGTTTGTTAGTTATTTAGTTAGTTAGTTAGTTGCTTATTTACAACTATTTAGTTTGCTTATATGCGTTCGTTGAGTAATTTCTTTTTTTTTTTTTAATATTTTTATAAAATATATAAATAGTAGTCGAAATTTGACTGGTAAAATAATAAAAACAAAAACATAATAGTAAAAACCAGTAGCAGAAATTTAATGTGTATAAAACTGTTCGGACATTTGAATCGGTATTGTCCTCGGTACCGTTTCAACTGTCCCGCTTCAAAAACTGCCATACATAATTTTTTAAATCTCTTTTATATTTCACGATTAAATATTACGCAATTTGATTCAAAACTCGGATAGACGATTTCAGACGAGTAGACGAGTTTTCAAAGTCCATTTTCTTCTTCTTAAATTTCAATTTGGAATACAAGATATATATATATATATATAGAATTCCGGAAGATGAAGGCGCAGAAGCGAATAATATAATGCTCATAGTAGGGCGCGCGTCGAATTTCTCGCATCTCCATAAAGTGCCCGAAGCGCCTCGAATTAAAATTACAATAAACTGATAAGGTTTGTAAAACTTGCTGAATTTTTTCCTGCCAATTTTAAATCAATATTATTCTCAAGTTTCATCAGCGTTTACACAGAACTGTCTTTCAAGTTTTAACACGTTTAAGAAATGTTTATAAATATGAATTGTTCGCTGTCCCACGAAAGGTGAGTATTTTTCGTGCGCAGTAATAAGCGTGACAGGTAATTGCGTTATAAAAGTTAGCTAGCTTCCTTATCATTGCCAATATATAACCTTATCCAATTAAGTCGCTTATTAAAAATTCTAAATTAGTTTAATTCAACTGCTCGAGGAAAATTTCGTCGGATATATAGAAAAGATTCGATCGGGGCGAAACTTGTGGTTCTGCGGAGCTTTTAAAGAATAAAAAAAAAAACTTCCCTTTGTGCACTCCAAGTTTTAAAGAAATATTTGAATGCTTCCTAATGCGGGAAAGTAATTTATTTTTACAGCATATATAGAGTAGTGGGAATACTCGCTCGAAACTTGGTCCACTACTGCAGTTGAGATTGATAAAATGGCGTGGAAGGTGTCGATTTTATATCGATCTATAATAATGAATAATTTTCACGGGACATTGGATTTTAGAATCGAATCTAAGGCAGAAAGCCGCTTCATTAAAATATTAATTTTGACCATTTAATTTCTTTCTCGGAAAAAAATAAGGCGAAAGAAAAAAATATTCCCACCCGTAAGAAACTATGAATAATTACAATTTGCACATTCCAAAAGGTACAGGAGCAATTATGCAAAAATAGCAGGGCGGCCGATGGTATAGCGCAGATAAAGCCATGGTACACGGTAACTTCAATTTTCTTCACAACGTAACATTAAATTTTCAAGTTACGACTCGACTCTACAAGTTACCAAGTCGTCGTAAATTCTAAATTCCTTCTACTTCTTCTTCTTCTTCTTCTTCATCTTCTTCATCTTCTTCATCTTCTTCCTCCTCTTTTTACTCCTTGTTTTTTTTCTATTTTTTTTTTTTTTTTAATAATTTCATAATAGAGCCAATGCATCCAGAATACATAATTCGCACGACTACCCGCCTAAGCCCATCTTACTGCGCGAAGTCCTTTCGAGCTTAATAAACGTCCGCGGAGAGAAAGAGAGAGGTGTGGGAGATAGAGATGTAGAGGGCGGAGGGGGGTGGGGAACGATGTTGTTCCATTAAAATTACACGAGGGCGCGCGCCAACTTATCGAGCGCGCGTCGTCTAAATACTCGAAACGCGCCCTGGCCCCGGACGGGTTGTTGGGCTGGGTAGGGGGGTAGGGGGTGGGGCGCTCCTCCGCGCGCGAATTACTCCGCGCGCTCTCGCCAAATTAAATTTCAATTTCCATTAGCTTTTGGCCCGCCGCCGCGCCGCCGCTACCGCCCCCGTTTCTCCCGGCATAATGACGCTGCGCAACGGCGTAAACCTCTTCCCCCCCGCCCTTGATGCTCTTGTAACGCAGTGTATAGTATATAGTAGCTCGTATTGCCGTGCTTATACCATGGTTATATGTTGACTTGAGATGCTAACGATAGTAATTGCCGTAATAATAATAAAAATAATAATAATAAGAGCACCAACAGCAACGACAACAATGACAACAACAACAACAATAATAACAATAACAATAAGAACAACGTAAACAAAAACAACGACAAAAGGAATAATATTAATAACAACAAGATCGAAGGGATACACGTATTACAAGGCGTCGTTTTAATATAAGGGTTTGAACCGGCGCAGCTTTATATTGCCAACTTAAATATAATATGCCTTACTATCAGTAGAGAATAGAACTAATAAATATCAAGGGCATGGATGCAAGTGGACGAAAATATTGCTTACATTAGTCAAAATTGAGAATTCCTTTAAAATTTTTATTTACCGAAAGACATACAAATAAAGCATAAAAAGTTATATAGTAGAGTTAAGACTCGAATCAGTGCGACTCCCGAGTCTAAGAAATGCTATAAAAATAAATATTTTTGATTTTTTAGTATATATGGTAATGTTAGATAAAAGATAACATAATTACCTATCTAATTCATTTCCAATTCCATTTGCTTTTTTTAAAATGTTGTTCTTATTTTCGATAACTGTCAGATTTAAACTTAAATCTTGAAAATACTTCAATTTCTAAAAGCAATAATTAAATGCATTTTTAACTATTCTGAATGGTGTATCGATCAAAAGTTTAAAAATTCTAGTACTAATACTTCGTTTCTTCATTTATATTTTTAGTTTTTATATAAAACAATGAAATAAACATTTTTGAAAATCTTGAAACATCGTATATATATATATATATATATATATATATATATATATATATTAACCATATAATAGATTAGATACTCTTTTCAAAATACTTTTTCTCAAAAATAGAATCGGCAATTTCGGTTGTTTTTTTCTCTTCAAAATTCCACATTTTTATTTTATAAAAAATTTAAAGCGTTATGCAATGTTTCATCAATTGCATTTATGCTTGAAACACTCGAAACAAAAGATGCAGCTTGAACTTTTGTTAAAATCATCGAAAGTGTATTACTTAGGGAGACTTGTGAAAAACTTCACTTTTAATACATCTGTTAATACTAATTTATTAAATTGGTATTAAATAAATTTTATATAAATATTTATTAAGTAAATATTAAATAAAAAAATTAAATTCTAATTTCTGAAAGTTGCTAAAATTCCAAATTCAATGTATTTTGTAATATTGAATTGGTGAACAATTATAAAGAATAAACCAACATAATAAAAATTAAATGCGATAATAAAACAGTAATTTATTATGGATTTGATAATTAGGATTCTAAACAAAATGCGTGTATTAAAATTATTAGGAAGAATAAAACTAAATTATTGTTTATATTTGATTTCTGTTTAAATTAAATTGTAAGTTTAATTAAAATATAATCCATTATATTACATTTGTACTTTTTTTTTGTACACAAGGACACATACAACCATAGCATATGTAAATAGTCAAATATTTTAATAAAATAAAAAACACGTTTTGTTAATGAAAATATACATTTTCTCCATTTGAGCACTATATTATCTGTACACTTCTGTCGATTATTTTTATATTCATTCTGTGGCGCCTTTTTACACACGGTCCATGTTTGATTTGCCAATAGCGTCCGTCGAACTGTTGGCAACAACCAGGAACCGAGTGAATGTAGATTCGGACGCAGTTATCGTTGTGTCCCGTTTCAAAACGTCTGCCAGTAAATAGAGTGTCTCTGGATTTCTCTGGAATTTCCGGCTATGCATTAATTTTCACCGTCGTTTGGGAATGGCAGCAATGACAGTAGAAGCAGCGAGGTGTATTTAGACGGAATACATATAAAATTCTAAAATATAGGCAGGAAAAAGTCGATCTTAATAGAGAGCGTCTTTTTACTCTTTTGTAATAGACAAGTCGAACGAACGATCATCTACGATTTATTGCCATTCTCTTCAATACGTTTCAATTCAATACATACAACGATTTTTTTCTTGAGAGTGTAAAAAGTAAATATTCAAATTTCTAGTTTATACGAAAGAACTATTGTACAATCTCCATAATTTTGGTTTAGCTTCACCCTTTAACGAAGATTGGACGAAAATTTAGGCCAACTTTAGCTGCATAAAAGTAATATAAAACAGATAAAATTTTTACGAAGAACTGTTTGTCCTACTATTTTTGAGATCGATCTTTTCGATTTCCGCGTATAACATTCTATATAGCATTGTATCAACATTTAGACATAATATGCCCATAAAGCATTGACTTTTGCAAAATACTTAGAAGAATAGAAAATGTTCAAAATTAACCGAAGGATGTAATAGAATTTTTCGAGATTTTTTTATAACATAAATTTTTTTGATTTTGAAAACTTCTGAATATTTTAAAATTTTTTAAAACGCCGACAACTTTATTAAAATTTTGTCGTATTCTTTGGTTGTTTGCAAATACTTTTTATTCTTATAAATTAATTTCAACGGTTCATACATTACGGGTAACAAAATTCCAAAGCTCAACATTAAAAGATTTGATTTAGAACGCTATTTTGGATTAGTGCCATTTTTGAAAACACAAATCTGCGCGCTGCACTCTTCAAGAGTAACTAAAAATTACACGATTTATGCCTTTCCAAACTCTTGTAGAGGCCGTTTCGATGAAGAAAATCTCTGCGAAAATAAAATTTTACCTCAAATATCATGATTGTTTTCAAATAAACGCACCGAATTTATTATTTATTTTGCTTCTTTCAAAAATTGAAAAAAAGTAATCAAATGGATGGAAATCAAAAGAACGACATCAGAAATAAAAGGAGATTTAAAATTTCGTGCAACTACGTTCATAATTTAACCGATTACTAAAAAAATAATGTCTCAAACATCCTAATTTCATGAAAATCCTTAACAATAATATACTGAAAATCTTAGAATTATTTGAAGTACTGTTGGATTAATCTGATACGATGAAGTGATGCCACTGATTTCCTATATTAGATTAGCGACCCACGGTCCGAAAAGTATTATAGTGTATATTATTGTTATTAGAATATCTGATTTTCCAGTTATATACTATCGGTAATCGATATTTCTATACTCGTATGTCCGAAGAGTAGCCCCCTGGTTGTAAAAGCACGTCGTGGAATTCACGCTGTCGTCTTTCACTCACGAGCATGTCAAACCAGCTCCGTGGGAACAGTGGCATTTTTAAAATTCAGAAATACTAATTATAGTTATTTAACTAATTATACATAATCACTTCTTTACGGAGTAAAATTTTCGCTCCCTTGATTTTAGGTAGGAACAAAAATTTCGAACTACAGCAGCATTCTCCCACTACGTCCATAGTAAATATCGCATTTTCTCTACTAAAGATTGGATTTTTTTTGCTAAGCTATCAAATCAATAAACGTTGCATTCTTATTTTTTTTTTCACTTTCATTAGAACGAAATTAGGGATTTTAACAATACAGCGCACAATTGAATATTTATCTATTTAGATCCAAAGATGGGGAATTCAACTCGTGGTATCAGACTCGAACTCTGTGAGTAAAGTTCCACGTTTAACGATAGTAAACAAACCGATGTCTTTACTGCCTCAGTAAAGGACTTCTCTCTCTCTCTCTCTCTCTCTCCTCTCTCTCTCTTTATATATATATTCAATAAAAACAGTTCCGATAAAACTACTTATAAAGGGTACTGAATGACACATAATTCAAGCGCTTTACTTTCTCATTTATGATTCCGGTGAGCCTATGAATTTTATTTTTCTTACCAATCAAAAAAAAATTATAAAAACTTAATTTCTTTTTTTCCTTATTCGAGATTCCAATGCAATTGACCGAGCCGCGGTTCCGCCTCGTGAGCTATCTCAATTATAGTTCGATCGAGCGTCAGAAATTACACTTACAGACACGCGCGCGCACGCACACACGTACAGCGAATCCGAAGTGGGGCTCCCCGCAAGTTTTAACGACGCGGTAACGGGAGCTTCGCGCGAGTCGTATCGATATAAGCTTCGGTTATACGGGGGGGGGGAGAAGGGAGCGGGGGGCGCCGCCTATCTATCTATCACCCTTTCCTACATTACGTAAAGTTCCAAATTACGAAGGGGCTGCGAGCTTTTATAATTATAGACTTTCTCGGCGAGCGGCCACGCCGGTATAGTCGAAATTGTATAGTCGATAACTAGGCACGGGGCTCCAGCTTATTTCACTTAGGCGGTTTTTTTTATCTTTAAAAATAAATTCGCATCATTTGAAGTACGCATTAAATTTGCATTTTTTAGACATTTAAAAAAGTGCTATTCTTGTAAATTACGATATGAACTAGCGATTAAAAAAAAAAGAAGAATCAGAATATGGTTATCGAGGCTCGTTCACAAATTCGAAATAATTTTAGATTATAACTTCTATTTTATTATGGGTATATTTAATTTCCTTGTAATATTATATGTGCTTTCTCTTAAAATAGTTGATAATATAAGCAATGCATCATATGCTAAAACTGTTTGTATAGCTGGCTAGAAATGACTGCTAAATTTAGTATATGTGTTGCATCCCCATATTAATCAATAGGTTAAATTAAATAGCAAGGCAAGAAATATATCTCTCAAGGATGGAGAAGGATTAGTTAATTTGCGATTGCCGAAAATAGATTCGCTAGCAAAAACCGTATTGGTATTCTAGATAATTTAATTTAGGAGAGAAAGTAATTAATTTAATTCATCCGTGTCTCCGACGTTTGGACTTATTTACATTTCATTTAAACTTTAACCGGTGAAAAAATAAACAGTTTAAATATAAACAAAAAACACAGGCGATTAAATGAAGAATCGAGTGTTCGTAGCTGGAGTTAAGAAAGCGTTGAAATTGTTTAAAATTCCGACGGTCCATTGCTGGTGATTGAACATTTTTTGAAACGGCAGTATTTCGGTTATTTTAATTATAAAAATCAAAAGCTAAACGGTTCGTAAGTATAAATATATTATAACCAATTAAACGTCATTTATATTATTAAATATTGATTAGAAATAAATCGTTTAAATACAACGCAATGCGTTTTTCATAGTTAATGATTTATATACAATTCACTTCCATAGTTAATTAGTGGAATACATTTTTCGTATTTGGTTATTTTCTACAAAATACCAGACTTCTCGAAGGACCCGATTCCTTTATCGTTTTTCTAATATTGAAAATATCATTATTTAATTGCATTATGGAGAACTGGGTCAGTATCAAGAACTGGTTCATCCATCTAAGGGATTTACACTACGCTCGATTGATCTTCTTCTTTTTTTTTTCTTTACCTCGGACGCAATATCAATATCACATACGGCCTGTGCGTCCTCGAACGAGCCATTATATATTATGGTCCCACGTCGCCGTGATTTATTGCACTTATCCAAAGAAGACGTATCGAGCTGGCTCAGGGTATGCGCGCAAAAAAATTACAAAATTCATTTTCTCTTACTCTCGCGTGCTTCCCATTAGTGGCGCTACCCCCACCCCCACCCCATTTCCCACCGAGAGCTTAGAATACCGTGCAAACGGCAGCGGCCGCATCTGTGCGCCGCGTATTGAGCATGTATAATCAGGCGTTTCACGCCGCGGAAAGATGGTTGATGAATCTTAATCGCGCGTTCCCGACCGTCCGAATCACTGCGCGGGCTCTATACACATACTGTACATACACATGCATAATTCCTCGGCTTTGGCCACCCATTTCGCACCAGTCTCCCTCTCGCTCCCTCGCTCGCCGCAGCAACGAGCGATTCTTGCTCTCCCTCTGCCACCCGCCTGCCCCCCTCCCGCGCCTAGAAATTCGCGTGCGCGGTGCGCTCGTGCCGAATAGGGCGTGTGAGGGGTAAATTTATCCCGCCGTCCCCCTCCGATCTCCCCCTGAACGTCGGCGGTCTTAAGTGGTATCGGGCCCCCGTGTTGGGAAGGGGGTGAAGCAGGAGGGGAGGCGAGCAGCATGCATTCGATATTCCAGGATTATGAATTTGGCCAGCGGCGGGCGCGAAGAGCTATATTCCGCTTACTGCCGCTGGAGTAACGGCATAAGTAAAATAGAGATGGAATTGTGGAAGAGAGAGGAAGCGGGCGACCGCTTGTGTTTTGAAAAGTGCTTCGCTCCGTAATCTATACGAAGTAACAAAGAACCCATCGCCCCGACTGAGTTCATACGTTGCTTCACACTTTCTAGCGGATATAGGTGTTAATTTTGCTTTCGCTTTCATTAAATTGGAGAAAGAAAAAGTAAGAGAGAGAAAGAGAATGAGAGGGAGTTATCGCTGTAGCGCAAAATCTATAATAAAAACATCGAGCACTGACGTGAGCTTCCTTAGCATATAAATATCGTTACGTGTAAACTTGTAATTTTTAAAGAGCTCACGTAATTCAAAAATTGCGAAGATATCACACTGTCCATTATACACGCTAATATATTGGTAAAGCAGCAATTTCAAAATTACACGGGCTACATTCAAGTATTCATTTTTCATTTAATATGTTGACACGCATGCACCGAACCTATATGATAAAAATATCAGAATGCTATTAAGACTGAAGTACTAAAGTAGTTTTTTCTGTCTGTACTCTCACGCTCACTCTCTCTCTCTCTCTCTCTCTCTCTCTCTCTCTCTCTCTCTCTCTCTTGCACATTATTGAAAATAGAGATAAAGAGTCGAGCCTTACAACTCGAATGGAAGACATAGTAATAATTTGCTTCTCTCATCAAACAACATGCTACAAAAATGCAGAAAGATTTACGTTAGTTAACATCAAAAGACTAATCTTCTATCTTGACAATCAGTCTATTATGCATATCTCTATGCAGAAGCGACAATTAGTAATTCATCTAATTATGAAGCAGAATGAGGATTTTTATTACTTAAACATAAAGCAAAGACATTATATTAAATTGTACGAGAAAAATTAAAATAACTGCTCCTATGTCGTCATAATTATGGTATTTGGAAAATCTACTCTGAATAATTCAAGGGAGGCCAACAAGTTTTTGCGGCATGCCAAGTTCGCTCCGAAATTGCCTACGAAAGATATAGTTACTGTAACGGCGTTACACATCCACCTCCTAGAAGTCGTTCAATCTAATCGATGACTATCCGCTTGCCTTTGGATGATTACGTAGACACTAAGACTTGATCGTTCCGCTAGTCGTTAATTAACCGTCAATTAAGAAGTATCGCCCAATGCGAAGATCTTTACTCGTCGCCACGTGTAGCGAATCGCAGCCGGAAGGTAACGCGATCGGCAAAGAAGATTAACATCAAATTCTGCACCAAGTGCGAGGCAGGAATGAGAGGAAAAACGCCCAGCTTTGCGGAGACGCAATTTATCGTTTATTGCCTCGGTTAACAACACGCATCATTATCCGTTGGTTGGTAATTTTTGATCAGTCCGTGTATTCATCAAATCTAGCCTTGTGAAACTTTTCTTTTATTATTGGCAAATCAACCCTCGTAGATCGGAGATATTTTGAGAATTTTCAGAACAGATTAGAAAAAAAAGTCTCAAGAAATTGAAGACTATGCAACAAAAAAATCATCGAAAATAAATCTTTTAACTTTTTTACGAACTTCCGATTAACGAAGATGCAAAGGGAAACAAAGACGTAAAATATAACGTTATTCCATTATCATTCTTTCCTTCTACCGATCCGACCTGCAAAAAAATTATATATTTTTTCTGTCTCGACTCTAATTAATAACTCTGCAAATGTATTTTCTTCCACGCCGTTGAGTATCATTTCTTGTCAAACTAACACACACACACTCCCGTTTACTTATTTTTAATGCCGAATGAATACTTGACCGAGTATACTATATGCCCGTCTTACTGTTACGGCGTAAAGTTTTGATTTTATTATCGAATCTCCTACTCTTCGCTCCCTATCGCGACGCAGCACCGGATAATACGATTCCGCATTTGTTCATACCCCGAGATACGACTCCGGGACGACACCGGACGTGAAGAAGTGCGCGAGAGCGAGTTACCAATTTGAAAGTGGGATGAGATAGACATAACTCCAGCGCTACTGATTAAATATCCATTAATCCCGTTCTTATTCCGCGCTTTGTTTTATCCGTTCCCGTGACTCCGCCCCGCTCGGCAAAGTTTTTAAATATAATAAAAAATATTTATGGAAAGATTTTCGCGAAAAATAAAGATTATTTATAGCGGGAAGGAATTAATACTGCCTTTTTATATCAGGATATACGATGACAGGTATGCTAATATAAGCGTGTTTACTCTGTTTTTTTCTTCGCTTAAACCAAATATAATGAAGGAAAAACTAGGTATTCGTAAATTCAGCGTGAAAGTTTGTATACATTCCACATTGTCTGTACTGAAATACCATTTATTTTTAGCATTTTGGTTCAATTTTTCTTCAATTACATGAATACTACTTGAATAAAATTTGAATTTTTACTTCAATTATAGTGGATTTAAAGATTTACTTTTATGTAAAAAGGAGATAAAGGATAAACTTATTGAGTTTATATTTGAACGTTTACAATAGACTTAGCCAGACATATTTACTCTCACTATATATAATATAATATAAGTGTACCCTTTCTATAGAACCACAGAAAAAGAATATAATTATAAGTATAAAGAAAGTACGTTAGAATGCTGCATTTTTTTCACGCAAACGTAAATATAAATTGCTTGAGGTAAATGTGAATTTCAATTAAAAAGAAAATGAATTATCGCATCGGTACCATCGGGGTACGATAAAAAAACTTCTCCAAAAATTATCGTCCAAACGTTTGCATAACGTAGTTAAATCAGGGTATTATTGTTACTGATTTTTCATGCTAAAAATACAAAACGGATTCGTATTATTTTATGTAAATTTCCTATTTATGTACCTTGTATAATTGCGATAAAAAATATTAAATGCTGTGACACTGACTACAATTTAGTATCAGGTCTTATGGAAATGGGGAGCAAATCATACTTACTCTAAGCGTGCCGTAGTAGCATAACAAAAACCGCTCTAAATCGAAACATTCTTAAAATTTAATTAATGATAACAAAATATACTGCTTTTGCCTCAATAATGCTTGTATAAAATAACAAATAATAATATAACAAACATTTTACTTAATGTAATATAATCAATATTTTTCTTTTCTTTCTTGGCAAGATTTTCGACAAAGAAAAATACCAATAATTAACGGAAGCGCAATTTATTGATTGAAGAAAGCGAATTCGGAGAGAAATTAATGTTTTTTAAAATTTTGTTGCTAAAAAAAAAAACATTCCGCCTTGTTTACAATACAAACACGATTACGATTCAACGAACGATACGCGAAAGTACATAACTGCGACCCGATCTAAATCATTCCTAATCGTAAAGGCCTATACTCACAAGTGTGTTAAATATTCGAACGCCAACCCGCGTCATCCACATTATCTACAGGCTAGCGTCTTCCCTTCCCTGCGTCTCCTCACCCGTATACATCATCCGCCTGCGTTCGCCCCCTTCCGCTCGAAGTCCCCCCCCCTCCCGCGGCGTTCCACAACCGCCCGCGAGTAACGGCGGCTATATATCGATTTCGATGCAGCCTTGTTATTTACCGCATATGTGTTTCTCTTTGTATGTCTGCGAGTATGCGCGCGTGATTATTCAACGATGGATTGAGTGTAATTATGAAGAAGTCGAGTTTTGATAAACATTCTGGCCAAGGGAGGGATTTTTCATCGATATAGGGAAGGAGCTCGAATCCCTTTACGTCAAGTTTATGTGCCTCTTGCCGTATCGCGTCTATCACGGTTTTCTGTCCTTGGAGAAGCAATAATTAGTCCATCTCAATATAAAATAACATTTGTAATACAGCCTCTTTGACAATTAAGTAGGATGAAATTTTTTTTTTTAATAAGTTAAAATACGTTTTTGACTGTCACTCGAATCTTTCATGACTATCGTTGTGAAACAGACGGAGAAAATAGTAGATTATACTTTTAATTTCACTTTCAGATCTGCTGAAGAAACATTGCATAATTAGGTATTAATTCTGATATATCGATACTATTAAGGTTCACAGGATTATGTTCGATCGAAAATTTAACTGAATGAAAAAGTAGAACCTGCCAAACGCATATATTAACAAAAAGAATGAGAGAAAGATGATGAATTAGTTACATATAAAATTGATATTTACTATTTTCTGTTTAATTTAAACAATAATATAATATAATAATATAAAAAATTAATTTCCTATAATAAAATAAAATATTTAATATTTTCTGTTTCGTAATGCGCATTGTTGCAAGACGATTTCTTCCATGAAAAATCTTTGGTATAACAGACGTCTGTACATTGTTCTCTACTTGCTTCATTTTTTTAACGTCCTGCTAGCAGCCTCGTTATACTTCAAACGCTGTCCGATCCTGGGGCCGAAACTCGATCGTCGCCCGTGCAATCGGCGCCACCAGTTACGTCGCGTTGCGATTTAATCGCCGCGCTTAGTTTTGAATTCGACGCTTATTCCAGGATTCCAATGTATGCGCATTATTATGTATTCGGAGATCGCGTTCTCTTCCAATAATCCTCTATCGCTGTCGTTTACAAAAGTTATAAAAGAAAACAGAATACTTTTTCTGACATTCTTAGAACTTTTAACCGTTCGCCCGGGTTTTGCGCAAAGTTCTCCGGGTTAGTTAAGGGATCTTTGCTGTGATGAAAAATTCCGAAACAAACGCGTTTGCTTCAGAAATCCGGTTCTAAATTCGAGAAGAGGGTACGAATATCTAGGTCAAGCCTGTTAAAATAATGGCCTTATCATAATCTATAAATGAGATCTAAATTTAATAAGTTTAAGGAAGGTCTCTTAATCGACTATCCAAATTAGGCAAAACTCATTCCAGTTCCTTTAAAATAATCACCATTAAAAATTTTATCTCGTCCTAGATTGTTCGAATTGAAAATAAACCGCTTAAATACGTGTCGTCTGAACGCTTTTAAATGCTGAATTGAATTCATTAAAAAAAAAAAAAAAAAGAAACAAAAAAATCATCAATCCGCATAGTACTATATAATATTCTCAAAAGTTTTTTTCAAGCCGCCTCTCACATATACACGCTTATCAATAACGTGCTTTATACAAACAATATTTACCCTCGGAAAATTACGACTGGCATTATTATCGCGTCATTGTATCAATCATCTGGAAACGCGCGCTTACTCGTATATGCGTGTGCGCGATTCAATTAGATTATTCGCATATATACTTGTACAAAGATAACAAAAAAAAAAATAATAACTGGGTAAACGTACGTACCTGATAAAATGTGCAATGTGCGTCTAGTTGAATTGTCTCCTTTTTTCTGCACTTGTAGTCACAGAGGAGGATCTATTATTTATCCCAATGATTCCTGTTTATATTAAGTCATTCCCTCCTCCCCGCAATTTCGCGTCACTAAAGTGTTAGCATTTTAGTATTTACTTCTCTCTGTCTCTCTCTCTCTCTCTCTCTCTCTCTCTCTCTCTCTCTCTCTCTCTCTCTCTCTCTCCCTCTCTCAGCTTCTGTTGTTGACAGGATGAAAGAAAGAAAACGGTACGAACTCATCCTCTACTCGCCTACATCTTTTTCTTTTCTTTCCGTTCGATTGAATTGTTTTTTGTTCTCTGCCTCTGTCCCTCTCTCTCTCGATCTCTCTGCTCAATATAATCGCTTTTTATCGTCTACTTGCTCCTCACCCTCCTCCCACTGCGACCTACTCGCTCTTCGTCGCGTCTCTCCGCGAATTGCACGCCGCGCCGCCTCGAATGCAGATGCAGCCGTTCCGCGATTTAAAGACGAGTCTACGAATGAAAGATGCAGAAAATGGAATTCCATTTTCGTTCTCAGGGGGACGAAAAAAAACAAACCATCTCTTAGCGACAGTCGAATTTATGTAGTGTTCGTGAGACGATTGATTAACCGTATATACCATCAGTTATATATATATATATATATATATATATATATATATATATACAACGTACTTGAATCTCGGTCGAAGGGCAAATAAGATAATTTGAAGAATGTTCTATATGTACGTGAACAATCGAGTTTGATTTTTATCGTATTTTATTTAAAAGTTAAACATCGCGATGTGTACATGTGCACGTGTGGGGCGCTGCTTCTCCTATTTCTTTAGAGTGGCGCGTGTTGAGGAGAAATTTTCCTAATCGTAATTGATGCGCAACTTTTCCACACATCAATTATAATTAAGTAATGAAAATTAAAGGAAAAAATTTAATTTTTCACGCGTATCGCGTCAACGTAAAAAGAAAACTTCTTTTGAGTGTCAAATCGGTGAAATCGACTTAAAGAAATATTACGAGACGTGTGCATACAACATGTAGCTTTTAATTTTTGGCCCGCCCTGGTTCTCGTCTCCGTGCTCTCACTCGCATCGGGCGAATCCCCAAAGTACAAACCAGTAAAGGCGGAAAGCGAAGAGGAATAAAGGAAACTACAGTGAGACGGATTGCGAGCGAAGAAGAAGAAGAATAACACAGGTAGAAAGAGAGAGAGAGAGAAGGGGGGAGAGAGAGTACGTCGTTACTCAGCTATTCCATTAACGGTGTATGGCCAGTCGTTAAGTAGTTATAGTCCGTATACCGTCGGACTCGAAGCAGGGTAAAAAGTGCCGACCACGGGGCGGCCCGGCGCCCTCATAAAAGCACAACTTTTTCATCTAAATTATCTAAAAGCTCCAGCGCTTCTCTATTCCTTACTTGGAACCTTTCCACGGGCTCCCCTATTTTACCCCCCCCCCCCACTATCTATCTCTCTCTCTCTTTTTTGCGCCCTACCTCTTCTGTATTCTCTTCGTTATTAATACGTCACGATCATCCTACACCCCACATGCGTATCGAGAATTATTGCCGGTATATCAGAACGACCTCAACGTCTACGTGTTCCAGATTACCTAATAATGACTCACTCATGCACGGGGACGCCGTTACAATTTTTCGCGAAGTGTTGGTAGATAAGCGATAAGAAATGTGGCCGAGTTGAGAAGAGAGTACTTACGTCTTGTGAATTTATTACAACAATACGACGTATTAAATGACTTTGAAGCATTGTTAAACTTCAACATTTTTAAATATACTGCTACGTGTAGTTATAAAGTTTCTTTTAAGTAAAATATTACGTACTTTAATTGCAATATTCTCCTAGATTGTTGGATTTTCCATTAATCCAACATCCCTTTCACTAACTAAATTTTCACGAGCACTCTACTCGGTGTTATTTCTTTTAGAACTAGATTCTGCGTCTGTTCCGCAGACTTGACGATCTGTCGAGTCTGAATAATCGAGAGCGCGTAAGTTAGGATTATAAAGGCCCTTGCTCAAGCACGCAATCATATTATGTTTTTTTTTTCATTGAAAATTTAATTGAAGTAAACGCCAGATTTATTTTAGCGTTTGTCTGTTACAGATGCACCGTCGTTCAAGTATAATGTGATCTGGTATCGGGTAGCCAGGCCAGATGACCATCAAGGCTTGGTCCCGCCACGGGTGGCCGCCCCAATTCCCCTTAGATGCCTTGTAAGTAGAAATCTATCTCTATATATATTTAAGGGCTAGTCATGTATATATATATATATATATATATGCAGCATTGATTCTTTCGTCGGTTATACGTCGCTGTAGGTGCGATAATTAACCTCGCACGAAGTAAGAAAAAAAACAGGAGAATAGTATTTAACTTAATGAATACAATAATCTTTGATATGCTATTTTTAATTTCGAGTTCATTCGAACAATTTCAATTAATCTTTCCTGCCTGACAAATAGCGTATTCTTGATAATTTGCGAAAAGAAAATTAAAAAAGCCTACGTACTATCCCAGTGGATATGATTTTTTCCCCAAAGAATTTGATAAATCTCTTCTTAATAACTGAAATACGAACGAAAAAATTGTTTGTTCATAGCCAGAATAGGAAAGAATTGATGGGGAAATAAACGTAGGCATCGTTAATTTCATTTTTAGGCGAGATGTAGGTTAAAACTATTGGAAAAGCGGATACTGATAATATTTTACTCACTTTTATCCAAAATATTCTTTCTACGTTTGATTAACATGACAGTAACTGATAAAATACTAAAAAATCGATATTTTTTTAATGGAATTTATTCGAAACACTTGCTAAATATTGATGTATTATATGATATATTAACAAGACTATTGTTTTAAATATTATCAGACGTATCATTTTTATCTTGATTTCAAATTTCTTATAATAAGTATTTTGTTTCCATTAGAATTGAAACAGCCCTTTACTTAGTATTTAATGATTTGAACTACATAAATTTGAAATATAAAAAATTAGATCAGATGAGTACTTCCACGGAGTTAATAAACAAACTTATAATGATGCTCATAGTTTACGATTCATTGTTATTTAAATAACCTCCACGGCCAAGGTATCCAAAACTATAAAGCTTCTTGCCGAAGTTGAAACGCTAGAAGACACGCTGAAACTTTTGACAAGCGGCAAGTTTGCAGTCGAAAAATGCACCTATATGTAACTTTCATAGTTTCAAATATTCAAAGCGACCGTCACGCTCGCTGTTATGGAGTTACATAAGTGAATTTTCGAACTGCAAATACATACATTTTCCATTTTTATTGGTATGATTTCCGGCTGCTTTTTCAGTTCGTCAATTTCTCGGTTCGCGCAAATTCAATTAGCGAAATTGGGCATTAGAGTTTTCAATAAGAACAATGAAAAATTCCAAAGATTAGATATGATTTGCGAATACGATAGGTTATATGGGTTCGTCACGTAGTAGATAGCCTAAATTAGTTTATTATTTATTTGAGGTATGTCTAACATGCCTAGATCATCTTATACCCCTATATTACTTTACAAAAAGTATGTATAACGATGAATATTACATGATTCATTTCTTTGCAATATTTGCCAAACCTTATCAATTTAAAGGCTGGGTGTTCATTACATCTTATAACTCTTGCAATGAACTTAATTACCTATAAGATAAGTCGATGTAGTTTAGCACGTTTTTGAAAGGTATCAAGCGTCAGATGTTTATTTCTCTTATTTAAATTTAATTTCACGAAGTATTTAATTTAATTTATCATTTTTTCAATCATCGCCGCGCTCAAAGCACTTCTTAATAAATTGACGAATTGGAATTATTCAATATAAATACATTTTCACTTTGATCCTTCTTTTTAACAAGTTCAAAGTGTAAGCAACGTTTTATAACTATTTATATGGGCACGTAATACAAGCTATTGGATGTCCTTATTTTTTCTTATCCAGTGCGTAAGACTACATAATGGATTGCCATCTTGAATATGTGACCAATAAATTTTCGTATATCACAGACACTAATGTACATCCTCCCGCCTCGAGGATATATACATATAAATTATTCATGCGCTAAAGCAACAATTTATCTTGAAGCCCACGTTCGACGTCTTATTTATAAATCCGGGAGTCGTATCATTTCCGAATTTCATCTTGGCACGATATCACGAAGTGTAATAAAAGAATATATATATATATATATATATATATATATATATATATATATGTCGATAATGTAACGCTAATTCATCATTCAAAATTTTCAAATGTCTTTGCAAAATTGTGAAATATATATATATATATATATATATATATATATATATATATATATATATATAACAAGAGTTTCCACTTTAATTTGAAAGAAAATAATACAACGTTTTCCGCATGTAAGAGAGCTTGGGCTATATTTAATTTACTCAACGGCGAGACTCGTGTTCTTCTCGCTAGTTAAACAAAGAGATTTAATACCCCCGCCCGGCCTCACCCGTTGCCGCTCCGTCACGGCGTACTAAAGCCGGCCGTTAGTACCCGTTGGGCGGCGGACTATGCACCAGGAGTGCCGAATACTGTAAATCCGTCAAGATCCTTCTCCTTGGGGGGTTGGAGCGGTGGGACGAGGTGAGCGAGGGTCGCGAATCCTCGCAACTGCCCGCGCGAATTTACGGAAGGCGGGGCTTGTGCGCGGGGAACGGCGCGGAGACAGGAATGGCCGCGCGCGAGCGCGCTATACGAGCTCTTTCCTGAAATTTCCTCGGGCGCGAGGCTGCCTTGGACGACTGGTGGTGGTGGGGGGGGGGGTGAGGACGGAGGAGAAACGAACGATTTTTCGTCACGCAACTTTTGCACTTCAACGGAGGAGCGAACAGAGAAAAAAGGAAGAGGAATCATCGCTGGATCTTGGTTTCTCCTTGTGGAAAATCAAGCGCGAGCCGAACCCGAGCTCAGGATTACACACAGACGCGCGCGCTGATATACACGTGTTATTGTAAAATTTTTTCTCACAGCTTCGTCTCGCCATTCGTTTTCATCTGTCAGTTCGATTTTTCAAATGCGTTGCATTGCAGATATTCCGCATGCAGGATGTAGAAGTCTCGCATAGAACGCGTCCGTTCTGAGCTTGCGTTTCAAATAAGAGATAAGTCGGCCACGTATGCCTATGTTTTTGCTCCCTGTTTTTTTTTTCGGTCCCTGTCCTTATTCCGTGGAGATTTTGCGTAAATATTTTGAGCCGTGACGTATCTCTCTCTCTCTCTCTCTCTCTCTCTCTCTCTCTCTTTCTATCTCAATTTACCTTGCGCATATGCGACTTAAGTGCTTCAGAAATATTTTTAAATCAACATTATTCTCGATGATATAATAAGAAGAATGAGATTATCCCTTCACATGATTAGATTGATTTATAAGGAGTACAAAAAGAACGAACGTTTTCAAACATCGTGACAATGACAAACTCTTTTTACAAATATCTTTCCGATACGAAAAATTTATATGAAAGTGATAATATCATATTTTATAAAGTACAATATCATACACAGATTTGCAAGTTAAAATGAATGAAACTTATCCCATAACAAAGTGTATTCAATTGATTTTTCTAATTTCAAATTATAGCGAAAATACGTTAGTTAATACTTTATTCTTATCAGTTCCAAAAGTTGCGCAGGAGGCATTTTGGACTTGTTACTTCGAATCAGTCGAATCCACGTCGTGCCACCTAATCGACCGTGGAAGCGACTGGCTTATGTCGTGGAGACGACGACGAAAAACCTAGCCCGAAGCACATCCGGACACTACATGTGTTCGGTCGCGCGACTCCCCTGCTTCCACCCCACCCTCCGCCCGCCCCGTACCCGGCCGCTCCACGTACCGCAAAATTGCCCCACGACTCCGGCCAATTCTCATGAAGCGACGATCGTCGCTCTCCGCCGACGACGTATACCATTAACTAATTAAAGTTTCGCGCGCTGACGCGAGCGTGTCGGTCGGCGCGTGGCGCGGCGTGACGGGAAAATCGCCTTCCTCCCCCTTACCCTCCCCCCGTCGCCTCACCCTCGCCCCAATGCCGTATACCGGTAGTAATCCAGGCGATTTTCGAGATACGGTCTTCAATTTTAACGCAGAAAACACGGCCCCGGGTCACGCAGAGCGTGCGCCCGCCGTTCCCCTACTTGGAGCTAACCTTTTTTTTTTTAAAAGCTTGGCAAGATTTCTCTCTGTCCCTCCCTCCCTCTCTCTCTCACTCTCTCTCTCTCTCTCTCTCTCTCTCTCTCTTTCTCTCCTTCACTCTACCTGTAGCGGATAAGCAGATCGTGCTGCTACCTTTTTGCGAAATTGTGTTGATAACGAATAGTAAAGAACTTATTGCGTTTCATTTTTTTAAACAATTCATTTGTTCAAGCTTTCTGAAAAAAAAACGTATTGAAAAATGCTCTGTAAGCCTTTTATTTTTGGTAGTCAATTCAAAATGTCTGTCTTGCGAAACTATTCGAAAATTCAAATCTGTCATTTATTCATATTCATATCAAATTATGTAAGTTTTCCGAAAGATTTAAACTTGAAAATAATATAAGAATAACAAAAGAACGCAAAAAACTTACTTTAGCATAAATCAAGATAACTTTTAGATGAAAGGCTGTTTTTGATTTCTTTTTGGAATGAATATGCATAAAAGCTAATTATTGGCCATCAACTGTTTAATATGATATAAACCTTTTGAAAATAATTTTCAGTTTTTCCTTTCTAAAAATTTTCTAGAAAAAGGTTTCTAAAAATAACATCTTAAATTTATCACAACATATAGTGTATTTATCATTGAAATACTTTCATATAATTAAGTAATGTGTAAAGAGGAAACTGAAAATGCAATCCTTAATATTTAATCTATACTTAAATAAATATAAAAGAATGTCTAAGATAAGAAGCGATCACCAAAGTTTATAATCGAAATATTCTAAGAATATAAGATAGCCAATTATTTAATTATAGAATCAATTAGCTAAAAGTAGATAAACGTGAAAACTGGCACAGTATTTAATATCATCGACAAAGCCCGATTTTCATTCGCCAGCCAACGAAATATTATTAAAATACGACCCTCGACCATGCTAATTCGTAATTTCGCGACGGAACGATCGCGCAAATTGAGCAAACGAGGCTTTTTCGAAAACGTTTCCCGATCGAGAATGAAAATCTCAGGCGAAATATATAAATGAAACGACCCTCTACCCTGATAAGAACACTTGACACCTTTCCCTTTGTACCTCGCGCACGGTCCTCGAATCTATTAATTGCTCCCTTTCTATCTCTTTCCGTTCCCCTTTCATCGCCCCCGACCTCCCGTTCCCGCTTCAGAAATCGTTCCAGGGAAGCACACCAATAATGGAAGTGAATGCCGAAATGAAATCTTCCGTGAAATTAAATCTCTCTCTCTCTCTCTCTCTCTCTCACGCACACACGCACACACACACACGCGCGCGCGCGTGCGTGTATATATAATATGATTTTCATATAGCCACGTCTGTAATTGAGCGGCGCAAATATAAATATTTGGCGTTTCGCCGAGCGCCATCATGACAAATATTTGTCCCGATCGGAGTGGGTGCGATAGAAGAGGGCTGAGCTTAGCTCATATATTTCAGTAGTTTGTAGATATGTGTTTATATATATATATATATATATATATATATATATATATATATATATATAGTTTCGTAAAAAGTTTGTAGGCCTTCGCGCATAGATATATATACACAGAAGTTTCATACAAAGAACGATTTTCCCTTGGAACGCGCTCGGTTCGCTGGTGGAAAAGTAAAGTTCCTTTAATGGATTTCAATAATGAATCATTTGTACTTTACCATCTCGCGACTTTTACCATCGGAATTTCCGTGGCAACGGACGCCATTTTCGAACTAGCGCGGCTTTTTCCTCATGCAGAGGGGGAAAAAAAATTTGTTACTGCCCGGAGCGTTTGAAAAAGCCTCGATTTTAATCAGGGCCGAGAGTAACGGTCTTTGAGCATTATGTATATATAAAACTCTTCTACGATTATTACTGTTAGTTTTAAGTTGCGTGCAGAGTTCGGTCGGTGTATTTTTAATAATCATTATTTATAAATTACGCTGAAGAAAAAACTTTCTAATTCGAAGAAAATTTTACTCGACCGAAGCAAATTACTACTGCTGTTCCCGTTATCATTCTCGATATTATGAGCAGAATATAGTTACTAATATTTTGATAAATAATTTAGTCAATTGCAAATAATTCATACTTCGGAAAATTGAATATTGTTTCGAAAAATCAGATTGAATTAATTACTTCTGAAAAATGAAAAATATTGTTTTTTACATAAATATATTTTTATTTCAATATTTAACAAAGTTTTCACTCGACTCAAGTAGTATATAATATAACTTACTAATAATTCTTCTAATCTTAAACTATGCACATGTTTACTATTTGATATTGTAAATTAAATGAAATTATTATGTTTACATCAGATTTATTACATACACGAAAACATATACATACCTTATTCAGCACAAAACTGTGTTATTTAATTTCAAAAACAAGCACTTTGTAGCTTCAAACTTTCGTGTAATTATAAATTTTGTACAGAATCCTTTCACAATAATATAACTGACAGATTTGCTCGTCATGTGGAAATTACGATGAAAATCGTTGAGCCACCTGGCGAAAAATGTTGGACGCAAGTCGATTAATATTTATTTGCAATTCATAATTACTTTTGTTGATACACAACAATACTTATTATTTTTTTAATATACACACATGAATTTGAAGCGAATATTTATTTGAGTGTCAATAACTATTATTATTCAATTGCATCGATAAAAAATTATTAAATTTTAATAATTCAACAATTATAATAAGTAATTATTTTTAAAAATATATTTTGAATCATTAAATCAATTCGAACTGTTCTTATGTCGTCTGCTGCAAACTAAACTAAGAAATATTTTTATCGATCTTCCAGTCGTATTGAAAAAGAAATATTTATAGATACATAATTAAATAATGAGTCAGACTTGTTTGTACTACCCCTGTAGAATCTGCAATAAAAATAAAAATTAGACAATATATGAATGCTAGTCAAAGGGGTCACTATAAATAAACACAGTCTGACTGTCATTATTTAAATACTTATCTGTAAATATTATTTTTTAATACAACAGTGACACCCATAAAAATATTTATTAAATTAAATAAAGTTCTTTCTCATTTAAGCTAATAGAGATTTGATTCACATTTACATTTTAACGACTTCACAGTTCGTTTTTTGTTAACTTAATTGAAGACATGTTTCCTTCAGTACTTTGATCGAAAAAAAGTACGTTGATTAGGTGCTTTTACAAAGCTTATTGCACGTATAACAATTGAACTAAGAATTATATTGGGAAAACATTGCATTGCACAGTCTTAGTTCCGCTAGAATAAATTAATATATAATACGTATATAATTTAGGTCACCGTCAGGGATGTTTCTCTCAGATCATGGAGATAGCACTCGTATGTGCAGCAGAAGGTTATGCATTAAACAAACGAGTGAATACGCAGCTCGTATGTAAAGGACAAAAGTTTACCGAGATCATCTTAATTTTCACATTTATGACAAACCAAATTTATATGGTGCACAAATACTTTTCTAAAAACGATGGTAATTGAAAGTATAGATCATTCTTTATTTAATCCACAAGTATTTACAATGATATTTAATTAAAATTATTTTTACAAATCAATTAATAATTAATTTTAATAAATAATTAAAATTTATATCGGAGTATATTCGCTAACAAAATTATATGAATACAAAAATATGGTTACTATATAAAACGCTGATCTGAAATATCCCTTTTCTTTCCTTGTACATCGTTACCAATGCATATTGAAACCTGTAATATTACTTATATCACGTTCCTCCAAGTTATTCATCACAGAATTCATTTACAATATGGGAGCTCATTGCAATACTAAATGCATTAGGTATAATTGATTCTAAACAATAAATAAATAACTTTCTTAAAACAGTTCTCGTTGCACGCAGGTTTAAAAACGAAAACTCAGTATTGCCTTTATTGAAAAGCAATCAAAATTGCTCTCTTCAAGAATCGACTGAATTTATTTATTCTATAACAGACGCACACGTTTCGGCTTCAGATTCAATTCTTGTAAAAACTGGATAAAAAACATTTTCCAATTAATTAAGAAATTCTCACTCTAAATATATCAAAGCATGAAACATTTTTATTTTAAACTTTCAAACTTCTGTAAAAAAAGAAATTGACCGCTGGAACCTTCGGAAACGAACGCACTAGGAAAAAAAAAACCACCGTCGTCGCCTTCGCGCCAACTTTCTCGAAGGCGATTCGCCAATAAGCAAGACAAATGCCAAATAGCGCTTAGCACCGCAGCACGGACCCGGCTCCCGGGTCATTTATATCCCTACGTACGTCTAGTTCATCGATTCCGATGCCCGTCTCTCGCCTCCCACCGCTCTCACCCCCACCCCTTTTTCCCACCTTATCCTCTCCTCGCCCGATCTGGCCGCCCCGTATGCACGAAAATCCGTCGAGTCGATAAAGATGGCCATTCGTTATTTTCCGCGGGCCGCCCATTTCTCGCGTGAGCAAAACCGCGAACGCAGCCCCGGTTCGGCCCCTCGGGACACGCGCGGTGGGCGGACGGGTGGCCGTTGAGGGGAGGGGCCCTCGCACGCAGCGTCTCTGATGCATCGCGCGGCGATCCGCGCGAGAAGCCGTCTCTCTCTCTCTCTCTCTCTCCTCCTTGTCGCACTCTTCTGGTTATGTACAAAACGAACGCCATCTATGAGAATCTATATAGTCTACAGTATTCCCTAGGGACGGAATTAAATTTGCCACGAGGGACGGTGCTCCTTTTGTTTTAGCAGAAGGGAATCTGTTGGACCTGGGAGTTGGATCGTTGTTTTTCCCCTCTTTTATCATACAGGCTTTGGGAATACCGTCAGTAAAACGTTATTGAACGCATTCGCATGTTTCGACTTCAATTGGGTATCAGGTCTATGCGGGCTGATAGGAGGTTAAGAATCATGATATTTCGTTAAGCCTTTCTGGAGAACAATGAGGGTCCAGATTTCTACTGTTAATTTAGTTTTGCTCAATATTATCTTATACATGTTTGATAAATTTATTTAGGAATAAAAGTATCTCTTTTTCTTTATAATTCTTCATTCTTTATGTATTTAAAAATTTAAAAAATTAGTAAGTCTAATATTTTTTTAGGTTAATGTACTATAAAATACATATACAGTAATAATAAGTAAATATAAAATATTAATGTAAGAATCAGATTAAAAAAAAATATTTTTAATTAACTATTAATTGACAAAAATTTGAAAGCTTCATTATTAAAAAGTAAAATGAATTAAATTGTTGTTTGAGTAGAATAGGTCACCGAGCGGTAAGACATTCTTTTTGAGAAACATATGAAGGTTTACAATGGTAGAAATTTTAAAAAAATGTACATTATCAATTAATTTCAGACTACTATTCGCAAACAGTTAAGAATCATTTACTAATTTTTACATAAATTTTGAAAAGAAGCATACGGTAATTCAATCAATCGAAATTTATTTATAGATTTATTTATAGATACGAGGTGTATTAAAAAAGTAACGATAATTTTTAAATTTCGCGGGTTTGGAGAGTCCGCCTGTATAAAAATTTTTTTTATATTACTTTTTAAGTAGCAGTCGCTAACGTTAGACGTGTTTTTTGAGCTCGGCGATTTTCGTTTGTCGAGCCTTTTTCGGTCTTTGCGATGCAAAATGGCTCCACTGGGACGATTGAACCTTAGTTTCGACATCATATCCGTAAACCCATGTTTCGTTACCTGTTATAACACGTTTTAGTATTTCTGCATCGTTATTAACTTCATGTAGTGACTCCTGAACAATTTCCATTCGCCGCTGTTTTTGTTCGAAATTCAACAATTTTGGAACAAATTTTGCTGCCACACGTTTCATATCCAAAACATCCGAAAAAATTCCATGGGATGAGCCCACTGATATGCCAACATCATCAGCGACTTCTCTGATTGTGATTCGGCGATCGTTCATAACCATTTCTTTCACTTTTTTTACGTTTTCATCGGTTGTTGATGTGCTTGGGCGTGCAGGCCGTTCGTCATCTTCAACGTTTTCGCAGCCATCTTGGAAAGGCTTATAATACTCGTCAATCCTTGCTTTACTGATAGTAGACTCACAATATGCCTTTGTTAACATTTTAGAAACTTCACTACAGTTTATTTCATTTTTTACGCAAAATTGAATACAAATTCTTTGCTCCATTTTTTTTCACAAACGAAAATCGCCGAACTCGAAAAAACACGTGTAACGTTAACGGCTGCCACTTAAAAAGTAAGCAATGAATATTGCTGAAAATTTTTATCGTACTTCGGGGGCATGCGTACCAACATTATACAAGCGGACTCTCCAAACCCGCGTAATTTAAAAATTCTCGTTACTTTTTGAACACACCTCATATATCATATCATTATGTTTTACCTAATCATATAGATCAAAAAAATTATAATTCTTTTAGTAACACTAACAATTTACATATTTTTTTAATTCTCTGAAGAAAGAAAATTAATGTTCTGATGCTATAGCTCTATATTTATTTTCAGGTACTTGTAGTAGATTTTAGAAGCAAAATTACGAATTTTACTAGTTGCACGAATTTCTCAGTGTAAAAAATTAGAATATTTCAGTCATTCGTTAGAAGTATTTGAAATGTACTAATTTTTATATGGAGTGCGAATTTAGATGGGAAATCAATTTTTTCATCAAAATCTTTTGCTCCTTGAGATTCCCATAAAATTGTTTTAAGCTTTTTCTCATTGATAAATCTAATTTTCAAATATTCATATTTGTAAATTTACTTATGTCGGCATACTATATTATGTGGTCAACGTTTAAAAATTAATAGAGGAGAAATTGGACGCAAAGAACTCCGTGTATTAACTCGACTGGGAATCGTACCCGGAGTCTTGGGTTTTGCCGGCAGATGCTCTCCCTCTGAGCTAAGAAATTCCAGGACTCGCTTTTTCCAACTTGTCTAGATTGAACTGCTATTTTCATGTATGACGTTTTGGTTCGCATCACGACAATACATACACTTCACTATATCTTATTTACAAACATAAAAATGTAAAAATATCATATCTCGATCGAATATGTGATTGTTAAAAAAAGTCAGCGGCATTTACTTTAACTATCTGCTTCACGTTTCTTATGAAAAAACATGTATTGGCAAGGTTATATAAATTCAATAATAGTTCAAAATCATATTTCTTGCAATTTTGATTTTAGGCTATCTTGTAAACTTTGCGTGATAGATGAAAAGACTGCATTCGTGATAAACTCATCCAGGTTTTTAAAGAAATGTATTTACAAACGCATTTAATATACACGTGAATACGCACTAGAATATTAGTTTATGAATCTGATTTTTCCTACGGATTATAAAATATTATTAAGAACTCTACGAGAGTAAAACAGCGTGACTGACGAAAACTTATACGATTTAGACTATCCCGATCATTGAAAGCTTTCCTTTAACTAGATAAAAAATGGAAATCCAACATTCGGTTGAGTTCCGTTAAAACATTTTTAAAATGGAACATTGCCCTTTTACAGTAGACTAACGTAAAAAGCAAAAAAAAAATGACGAAGAATGGGAGAAAAAATCCGTTCCCCGTGCCAGTCAAGCGTACTGCCCCGACGACGATGAACAAAAAAAAAAGAGACGGGAGAGTAAAAAAATATATAAATCAATTTCCCAATAACGTTCGGTCCGCATAGAGCGCGACGCTCGAGATATAACAGCCAGCCTTGTCTTGTCGCTACCTCGGACCCCCCCCCCTCCCTCATTCTCCCCGCCACGCAATCATCCTTTCGCGGTGGGGATAATGTTTTTCCGCGCCGGAGCAGAGGACGGGCGTGACATTTTTCGAATAGATCGAAGACCACGCGTACTCGTCACAACGCCTCCCATCGGGCCTGTTTCCAAAGAGCTAGGAGAAAGCTCCGAGTGTCCACGCGCGGAGACGGCGCACTATATATATCTAATGGCTTTGGTTATTAGATCGGGAGAAAAATGTAGGTGGATGGAAGGTGGGAATGCGTGGGACGAACAGCGGCAGCCGCGCCTCTCTGCTCCTTTTTGTGTTCAAAGGGCTCAGGCGCGGACAAGCCTCATATCAGCATTAAGGAAGATCCAAGAAGAGTCTATTGGCAGTTTTTCAAATTAGCTCGGCTTCTCCGCTCGGGACGGGGCAAGAAGTGCCTACCGACTGGACTCACTCCTACGAAGCAAAAGAAGGTGGGATAAAGGGGCGGGCCAGCTTTCAGCAGCACAGCTATTTTCTTACACGCACGCCGTTATGCAAATAAACGAAAAAGCCTTGGCCCGAGCAGGTTTTTCCCTCCCTCTTCCAGAATCTCGTGTACGGAAGATCAAAGGGCGTTCTGATCGGAAAAAGGGCTGCGCGGAAGTAGAGGCGGGGAGGTGAGAGCTTGTGCAGGTGCACACGAAAGGACGTCCGGCACGTGAGCGGCCAGTCGAATCTCGCTACTCGAGACGGTCGAGTAATTAAAACTCCGGTCGATATTCCGAAGTTTATTTGTAATTCGGGAGTTTGAGCGAGTGCCGCGGGCGAGCACGACTGCGCGCGATATGGACGTGAAGATCCGTTCATGAACGAATTACTACCTTATTGTTTTACAACAGTGTTGCGCTTTATTTTAAACGTATACGTAATTACGAATTTGCTTGTATTTAATATAATTAAGATTTTATAAGTCATAATTTTAAAAAAATCCTATCCGTTAAAGCATAATATTTATCTAGGAATAGGTTTCATGTTTAGTTTCAAATGTATATAATGTTTAAGATACTATAATTGTACGTAAACGAGCTTTTTAAAATGTTCCATCTGAATAAGAAAAATATTTGTCTAGTAATGGGTTCCAGTTTTTCAAATGAATACCAGTTAGCAATATTTATAAAAGAAAACTCGGTTGATACTCCTAAAGCTCGTCTATCGGTTTTTCATCAATATATTTCAAACGATCGAGTTTTTATCTTGAAATGAATTCAAAAGCATTGCATATACATCATATATATATATATATATATATATATATATATATATACACATATATATATAACTATGATGTAATATTTATCTTTCCAGTAGATCAGTGAAAAAAGTGAAAAGGGTAAATATTATTTAAGTTATTAAGTCGCTATATAACACGAGGAAATTTTTTCCCACCATTTTCTACAATTTCCGGGTATGCTGTGCACGATACGTTAGTTTAAAAACTGCAAAATTTGATTTTGGCTCACAAGTTTTAAAAGTGAAAAAAAAATGTTTTTAATCGCAACATAGGGTGGAAAGGAATTTGTTATTGTATAGCTAGTATACACAAAAAAATCTAAAGCTTTTAAATCTATTTCGTTGTTAGTCTATGGTTTTATTTCACCAAAAGGCGTTAACCCAACAGAAACAATAAATTACAATTTCTGTTTTATAGATATATTTTTGAAAATTTTTTTTTAATCTTATTTTCTAGTTTAATGATTAAAAAAACCCACTTGTGTCTGATTATTTTCGACATATATGTCTGCAGTTATGTGTCTTTGTTGTACGCTTTAAAGAATATGTAAAAAAGAAAGAGCATTTTCCATCCCTTCACTATCTTGTGGTGTTCACTTACACAAACAATTTGTTATTTTATCTAAGCGCGTACTATTTCCATATATAACATGAAAAATATGGATAAAATAAATCACAAATTCTTTGGGAATTTATTGACTCCGTTTTCTTAAATGAGATCCTGGAGTAAGAAAAAAGATAAAGCTAGTGCGGACATTTCAAAATCGCAAAAACTTGCCATCCAACGAAGTTATCCATTGCAAACAAAATGGCTAATAATTAATTAAGCATCAGATTTTTTTTAGCTAAGGCAATACCCAAAAATGGCCAGAAACAAATGTTTGCACCATTGTATCATCTCTTCTTCACTAAATAATCCAAGCTACAACGCAGCGAAAGAAATTACATTTTCAGTTTAGGAAAAACCGCAGCGCAAGAATTGTCCCTCTCGGCATCGGCCGCGGTCGGCCGCGTTTCGCAACGGGCACGCGGGTTCGCCCACGCGTCCCGCTTTTACCGAGATCCGCACGCACACGCACACGCACACATACATATGCGCGTTTCGCGTAATATGCAAACTCATCAAGCCGGCGTTCTCGGTGAATTAACCCATTTTCGGCCGGATTTCGCCACGAAATTATTCAACCGCCAAACGCATCGGCCGTCCCGAAGCTAATTTTGACGGAGTCGTCGCGGGGCGAGGCAGAGCCGTGGAAGATAAAATCATGGCATAATAATAATGTACAGTTCTTTTTTCTTTTATAATGTATAAATATATATATATATATATATATATATATATATATATATATATATGTACGTATGTATGTATGTACGTATGTATGTATATATATAAAATATCAATTCGTACACGACGACCGAAGGGACAATTTTGTCTCGCGATAATTTCATTCGCGCATGTACTACGCGCAATTTCGCTGGCTGTCGCGAATTTCACGCTAATTAAAATTAATATACAAAACGGGCAAAATTCGAAATGCCAATGCAATGCCACAGGTCAATTTCTCATGACTCAACGTTGGTGCGCGTTGTACAGCCATTTATAAATTGCCGGATACCGTTACGAGGTACCCGACGAATGAATTATGCCAAGTGTCTTCGTGATAAATATCGTGGCCCTTGGCGTAGATGTAAATATAGATTAAAATAAAAAAATAAATACACAAATAAAAATTCTTTTTCAGATGAAAATAAGATATTCGAATTATTTGCGAATCGCTTAAGTACGGGGAGATACAGTGAGATAAGCGTGTGAAATGTCAAACGATGGGGATTTAATATAATTCAGCGGTATAATCTTTTATAACATAATCTTCTATCGTACAATCGACAATTTTTCATGATTTATGTAAACACAAAAGGCTTTTGCTCGGCATTCAGACTTAATAAAAGGTCGTTGATTAATCGAGGACGCGATGATGGTATCCTATCATACTATAAAATTATATATATATATATATATATATATATATATATATATATATATATATATAATTATATTTTAATAAACATGTATGAATGAAAAATGAAAAAATAAGAATAAGTGCACAATTGAAAAATCAAAATAAACTAGCAGTAACAATTTAATTAATTTAACAATAATACTAAATATTATTAGCAGTTAATTAGCTATTTCATGTAAGGTTAGCAAATAAAATTGTTTAACTTAATTATAGAACGAAAGTTGTATTTTATTCTAGCTCAGTTATAAACATACAGATATTAAATTAATACAACTAATTCTAAATAAATAGATATTAATATTAAATTCATACAACTAATTTTAAAAAAGTAAAGGTATTGATTTAAATGTCCCAACTATTGTTTATATTTTTGCCAACGTTTCGATCACTTGATTTATTATCATTTTAAAGAAAGTCAATAAGATATTTTTTGATGTTACTTAACGTTGCTCTATCTATGCTTCCGAATAATGATGCTAATCAGAGACGGAACTTTACGATGTGTATATAAACAATGCCCGTGTAAATTTTTACAGTGTTCGATATTTACATGAATAGTAGCATCTTGAAGTATCCAAAAACAATTAACAATACAAAAAAAAATGTTATAAATATAATGATCATTGATACTAGTCAAATAATGTTGACAAAATTAAAGGCAATATTTAACTCATTTACATGGATACCTTTACCTATATTTATAATTCTCATGAGTACTAAATTGGGCTTTTTAAATAAAAATATAATAACAATTAAAGATTCGCGCGCATTGTGTCGTGATCCAGACAGTTGGCTAGTATCTTCAATTATATGGTTGTTATATTTTTTCGAAATACAAATGCCTCTGTGGACTTGAGATATAAACAAGGAATAGTTGAATGAAAGTTTCTAATTTGTATAGGAAGAGAGAGAGGGAGAGCGTAGTCACAGCGTATCCATGGATTAACGAAAGTTATTTCTCGACAGTAGTTATTATTTCGGGCAGTAATGCAATAAATTATATAGGGCATAATAAAGGTCAAAGTTCACCGCTCCAGAAGCTACTTATAAGGATCGGGCGGATAATTTAAGACGAAGAATAAAAAAAAATTTACAACCACTGAAATAGCGTGCCAGGCATGGGCTTCCTCCAATGATCAATTTTGTGTTATTTTGGGAAAAACGAAATTGGAATTGTAAATAGAATTTCAGAAAAAAATAGAAAATGTTCGATATATGTAAAAACTCGGATAAAAAATTAAATAACAGTAACGATTTAATTAATATAACGGCAAATGCCAAAACTTGTCGGTATAAGAGAACCTCGCCTTAAAAAGGAAGAGAGGCGAAAGAACGCCATACGATTGATTACAAGCAAATAAGAACGTACTATTTATTAGAATAAAATGATCGTTCAAGCTTACAAGTGCACTATATACAAAATCCCACCGCCCGCCAGTGCCTTCAAAAGTACGGTAGGCTCGGCGGAGTCGCGCGATCGAGATTAATGAACCGTTGGTCGGATAGAAATTAAATAAAATAAATAGAAATAAAGCACTGCACTTATCGTGGCTTACGTTATCATTCATGGTATTACTTTAATATACGCATGGTATATAATTCAACGAATAATTACAAACTCGATTGTTGATTGTAAGAAATAATTTTTTCCATATTTGTGATATTTCGATATTCATTAAAAAAGATTTGAGCATTATTTTTCGTAATGGGATATATACCTTTGCGCAGCTATCGAACTTCTTCAAGAATGTAATTTATTTTCTTTTTAAAAAGTGCAATTTATCTTTACTTACTGTCAAATAAAATTAATTATTCGCAGCATAAAACATATTCCACATAATGAAGTATTGAAAGCAGATCATTAATGAGTTTGCTGTTCGGTTAATATAGACTTATTCTAAAAAGTGTAATCTACTCATAATATGAGTTAAAAACTTCAATATTCTTGTATAATAAATTACTAATGTTAACATTAAGAATTAAGTTAAACATAACAATAAATTCTTATGTTTAACATTTATAAAAAATTTTCTTCATTTTAATTAACGAACTTGTCATTTATCAAATCTGAGCATTTCCTTTTCTATTATTTAATTAACAATCAGTAAGCTCTCGCCGATATCTTTCGTTATTAGATTTTTTTTATTTTTAGCCGTGAGGAAAATTCATTTAGTTTTTGTTCCATAAAATTGAAACGAATTTGTCGAAATAGATTACGATAATTTTACGTTTAATTTCTCAACACGGCGACAATTGATATTTCAGCATAGATTATATATTTATATCTATATTTTTAAGATTCAGGATGAAGCGATACAAGTGTATGCATTTTACAGAACTGTCTGTTAAGCATTCCCAATCAGTTTTATAATTGACGATGAAAAAAAATATTTTATTAAACTCGTGACATCGTTACGTTAAGGGTATAAAAATCTTTCCGTTCAAATTTCAAGAGAGTTCGTAGATTATGAAGTAAGGTATCGATTGCTTCGAAAATCACACTTTTATCACGGAATCGTGCCAATTTCATCGACTATATTTCTATGCCATAAATTAATTGACGATAAGAACTTTCTTTTTTTTTCGTCAAGTTTATCGTCAACTTTGAGCGAGCCGTTGTCGTCAGAACCTCCCAGACCAAAGAAATACTTCCAGTCCAGTAATATCGTTACGTCGAATTTTTACTTCGCGTTGCGCATTAGAGATACAGGCGAAACTGCCGCTTTTAGCGCGAAGTGCGAGCGCAAAGTTCGCGCGGCGGTGCTTATACATAGATATATAGATCGAGCAGAAGGAGAAAGGCGAGAGGCCGAATATCGTGCGAGGAAAGGTATGAAGTGGAAAATACACTCGGAACTGTGTGCATGGGGCGTTTATATTATACGGAGGGATTCCGAGATCGATGCGCGATGCAGGAGGGAAGGATGCAACAGCGAGTCAACGGGCGCTATACAGATATAATATATATATATAGATAGAGGGAGAGAGAGAAAGAGAGAGTTGCGAGTGTGGATTTATTTTTATTTTCTACATATCACGACTATGCTTTATTTCTAGTTTGCTCTAGCGCGCTTGGTACGGAAACGTGATACATGCATGCATATGTATACATAGATCTATAGACAGCTGTTGCATACATCACACAGAAATTTCGATGATTTCTCCGATCTCCATTCGCAATCTGTTTCATACGGGTTTTAGATTTGAAGATTTTAGTTTCGATTTATTTCTTCGTCAAAACGTTAAAACTGCACCGATAGCGCATCAAAGTAATCACGAATCAATATCTATATCATTGAGTTGCAAATCAAGGAGCGCAATAAAAATGTTTGCTTTTTCCCAAACCTATCGCGCAGGAATTTATAATGAATATACGTATGAACGCATTTACCCTTAGAAAAAGAGAAACAGCGCAATTAAGATATGAATTTTTTGAGTGCTTCGCAAAAAAGTATAAAAAATATAAGTGCTTTTTACTCGAATTTCTGGGGCGTGCGCTGATGTCCCATAAAAACTCTCGGGCAAATAAAAATACCCGGTTTTTGAAGCATAGGCGAATTTCGTATACAGATATGAAAGACAACTCTATAACGAGGTTGTTGTTATTAAAGACTTTATATATATATATATATATATATATATATATATATATATATATACATTTCCCGCGGAGTATTTCTCATTAAAATCGCATAATATGATATGCCGGACAACGAGGCCGATTATTATTTATCAAACGATCTTATAATCCGATAGAGAAATAACGATAATAATACCGTTGCGGAATAACGTGCGCGTGCGCGTGTGTACACAGATGTATATGCGTATTGTGTGCTAAATCACAAAATTGATGGGCACGTATAGAGCTGCGAACAGATAATATATAGGGACTCCATACGGACGCGTTATTTATCGCTCGTAAACACGAACGTTATTTTTGACTAGTTTCTCTTTTACCCATTTCGACTACTGCGCACCGTTCAATTACCCGCTACTGCCTTGGATATATATATATATATATATATATATATATATATATATATATATAGATTATACTATTGTGTTGTATAGGTGCTTGAAATTTTATGGATTCAGCCGGAATTACAGTATACAGGTATTATAGGTTTGATAAGTTGTCGATGTACTTAAGTATCTCCACATATATCAATACACATTTTCGGTTTAAAGAAATTGTTTATCTTTTAGCGTAATTTTAAGCATTAATCAATAAACGGATGTAAAGACTTTAATAAGTTTAAATATTATAAATAATAATAATTTAAAGACTTTAAATACTTTGATTCTTATAACTGTTTTTATCATTCCTGAAATTCTGCACCTGAATGCAGAATTCACAGCGATTAATCGACCCAAAAAAAATGTTCTCATTTTCATCCGACACTTCGTTCGAAGCATCCTTCGCAATATTCTACTTCTCGAATTAACAAATTTATTTTCAACTGCGTTCCTGCTCGGTAAATTATAACTTCTTCAAATCCGTACGATCCTTCGTTCTTCTCGGAATTGTAATTGAGGGGGAAAAAACGATCAAACTCTCTTAATGAGGGATTATTTACATAGTTCGTCGGGTTTCGATCGTTACTTCGATTGAAATTCGATGAAAATAATCAAAAAATAATCACGAGAACGAAAATTAAAACTCGCGTTGGATAAATTTTATTTCAAAACAAACAATCATTCGCTTTAGCAATGAATTTTGATAGACACAATGTGGAAACTCCAGAAAACAAACCGAAGCTTTTGTGCTTAAGTAACGAAATTACACCTGGGCAGACCTTCAAAGTTATGTAATTCTCTGCTAGTTAACTTGCAATTAGCCGAATGGAATCGCTCACACCTATTTTACTTTGCACGTGAGGCAATTCGAATGTTTTGAGGATAGTTAAGCTTACAAGATGCGAATAACGTCGGGAAAAGAACGCAACCAGTAGAACTTGCCAGGCAATAGATGATACATTGAATAATCTAAGGGATTTCGATATCCGCACCATTTTTAGTTATTATTATTTTCCAAAAACTCTATCATCACACGACTGACCAATGAAAAACATTTTTAATTTATCTTAATTGCGATCATATAAAATTGTGGCAGGATTAAAGAAATATTGCAAGACTAGTTGCATTGATCTAGAAAAATGTGAAAAATTGTTTTCTCCTGGTGAATGCTCAGCTAATTTCTTATCAAGTTCGTTGTACGTGCAGATTTTCTCGAAACCCAATGAAACGAAAATTTTTCCGATATAACGGGTAATGAAAGCACGATTTAATTGAAAATTGCGAATTTAGTCACCATAATACGGTCTAGAAAGTTTCCTCGTGCAGCTCGAGAACGTCGGATTCCGGAGAATGAGCAGTTCTTCGAAAATGAAACGTCAGAAAAAAAGTTGGATTATGCTTTGGACTGAATCGATCGAAATTTCATACGATGAGTATAGAATTAGAAAATTAAGGTTTTTCTTCTTTGTTCTATGTAATTAAGTCTTAATTAAAGGTAAAATTCAAATTTTTTGAAAAGCAGTATAACAAAACGATAATTAAATTAACTTTTAGCTTCATTATTCAAAGATCTGGCTTAAAGTTAAATTTTAGAAAATTTGAGCAATTGTCTGTTTCTCGATTAAATTTCTTGTTGAAAAAATAAAGTGGAAGTATTTATCTTGACTCTTTCGACCATTACCGTTTCGTTTATGCATCGAAAAATTATTTTTTGTTTTACATTTGTCGACTGCATATGAATTTCGTGTTATAAGAACAGAAAGATCCAACAAGAACAACTATGTATCGTTTCTGTCATTACCTAAACGCACCCGCTTTCCATGCTTTCGAATGGAATTAATTAATATTATTAGTAAAGAATTAGAATGATTCTCGTGGTTTAAAAGGGGCCACTAGAGTAGTTTCAGTTTACCATATTTTTTTTTAGTGAGGTGCTTATTATCCCTAGTCTTCTATCTCTCTCTCCCTCTCTCTCTCTCTCTCTCTCTCTCTCTCTCTCTCTCTCTCTCTCTCTCTCTCTCTCTCTTGCTCTTTCACTCTCCATCTCTCTACCAAACCTTTAATAAATTATTCGATTACAATTTATATTAAATCACGTAATTATATAGATTTATTTATTAATATCATTTACAAAATAGCTGCATGGACTGTAACCCTTCTTTTAATGCTTCGCAAACATTGTACAGGCATCTAATATAACTAGACAGTTATATATTATATTATTATAAGACAACCCCTTAGTTGTAAAACCTAACTTAACCCTAATGAGCTACGGGCTTTCGATAAACTTATGTTTTTGCTAATTTATTCAACACTGGATAAAAATGCGAGATAACAATATTGTTAACATAATCCATCCTAAAATAAGATAAAAACTATCCCTTTTGTTATTACATTATGTCGGCCATTTTGAATTTAATAAATATGACACGGCAATTGTTCTCAACGACTAAAAAAAGAAATTTATAATATACATATAGTTATAATACAAAATAATCATTCAACTTCTATCTCTGAAACTTAGTTTTCATCCCGATAAAATTTTATATCTATGTTCCTCTTACACTTTTTAAATAAATAAAGCTCAAACTTTTGATACATTATATTTAATAATCAATAAATATTTTTTATTTGCTACATTTATGAATTAATTAAGTGTTAAATTATTTAAATTTAAATTATTTAAAATTTTTCCTTTCATTATATATTTTTTAAAGTTCAAATTGTTATAATCTTTCTAAAATATATTTATCGTCAACATGAATTAATACACTGTTAGACATACAAAATTTTTGTAAAATTTATTTTTGATTTCAGCAAAGACTGATTTATTTCTTTTCGATTTAATTCAGTCATTGTTTGATAAATTTCTAATGTATTCCAGCAAAGTACACATAACACTAATTTGAGAGGTGTACTGTGAATCGGACATCACATATTTTTGTTGCTTAAGTCGATAATGGTGCCTTTTCGTGAGATCGAAAGAATAATCCTCTGTCGGATGGGCCATATTGTTGATGAGTGACATCGTTTTTTACAAGTTACACGTTTCAATTCCTAAAATTATTTTAGTAGAATTATCATATTCTAATATTAGAATTTATTTCTATAATTAATAGTAGTATAATAATCATTTTTATATCACGATTAACACACACACACACACACACACATACACACACATACGCGCGCGCGCGCGTGCACAAACACCCACATACACACATATGATTTCGACTATCGTTATTAATCCCAATTTTCGAAAAATTGGGAGACATGGAAAAATAAATTAAAACACCTAATTTATTTTATAATTTTTTTAAGTATATTCGCAGAGTGCGAAAGAAAAAGAAAATTTTTTACAAGTATGTCGGCTTTTTTTATCAATCTTTAAGTTATAAGAAATCACAGCCATGAATTTGTTGAATTATTGTAGGTGAAAATAGTCGTGCAGACAAATATCGAGCAGTCTGCAAACTAGTCGACCCATGTCTATTTTTAAAGGAAACAAATTTACTTTATATTGTTCTAATGAAAAAAAGTTTACAAAATTTAATTTACAAGTATCACAGCTTTACATATATTGGTATTTTCTGCAACAACTCTCGAATAGAGCCTGTTATCCAAAAAGTATACATCGGTAAATATACCAAAAAAACATTTAAACAAATCAAATACTTCCTTCTCTTTCGATCCGCTTGTCGGCACCGTAAATATGAACTTTTTTCAGATATTTTGATTTTTCTTGGAAACTGTGCCGTCAATAAATCTAAAAAGTCATCGATACAGAAAGTAGAGGCATAACTTTTCTCAAAATTTAGCCAGGCTTTTTGCAGCCCATAGAACGTGAAAATTTGCACATTGCCTAAGCACTGACCTTTCTTTGTTAAGTTGAGGCTGTTCGATGGTCCGGATAAGATTGAACATCATATCAAAATTTTGCCATAGGTATTTCATAAAGTAGCTCGATCGTATAATGAACAAATTTTGATTGTTCGAAAAAAAATTGATGTTTCGAAAAATTCCATTATTCTATAGAAATTGTCCATTTTTACAGACAGCCCCGTACAGCATAATTAAAAATCAAAGCTCAATCTACAAAAATATATTTTAAGCTATTTTACTGATACAAATGGTCTAATAGTCCTTTTAAAAAAATAAATAATCTATGCAAGGTTAGAACACTGTAAATAAATATAAGAATTGACCATCGAAGTGTCAATCAATAATGTATCAATTAAAATGAATTCTTTTATATAACATTATTTTTACATATATATAGTCTCAATTGAAAATTAATAATATGAAATTACATCATCTTCCTATTTGTCCTTGTATATTAACAAATTATATAATAAAAACAGTAAATAGAATAAAATATCAAAAACATCATTATATAAATGCTCTAAAGATATAAATAAATATACTACTCTGATTGCAATGTAAAATTTCTTTCATAATTCTCCGCTTAAAGGGGTTCATCCGAAAATTAAAAATTGCACTAATTCAGGAAACATAAACGATATTGATGTGCATAACAATGAAAGTTAAATTTAGCACGGTATCTTATTAAAACGAATGCTCTTATTTTTATTCACGAAATTGTATTTATCATTACAATGCATAATCGACAAATTTATACAGACTACAGGAAGAAAATTCTTGAAAAATTTCATGAATTATAGCTTCACCGTTTTTCAGCTATAGCATTGTAATGGGTGCTATCTCGTCCGAGTTTTTAAATGCACTTACATTTACATTATATCTATACATTTGTTATAATTAAAAATTCCCCGAAAGTAAGGGGTAAGAATGATAAATTTCGGACCAGGCTCTTTAGAGCAAGCAATTATTAATGTAAAAGCTGAAAACGAAATAAAAGAAATAATAAACTAATCGCCCTGCCCCCCACCTTTTGTTTGTTCACAGGTGCACGGGCCCGCGCTCCGCGATGAGGCCGAGCGACGGCGACGCCCCGTCGGACTGCATCCTGGTGGTGGGCGTCTCGCGGCCGAAGCTCGCCGCGGCCTTCCTCACGGTCGCCCTGCTCTCCCTCTTCCTCACCTTCCACATCCTCTACGACAGCGCCGTCTACAACCTGAGCAACGCCGCAGCCGCGGCCGCGGTCGCCGTCTCGGCTTCCGCCGACGGCGGCGCACCCGACGGCGCCCGCTCGAACGAGCTCCCGCTCCTGATCAGGGCGGGCCTCGGCAACGGGGTGGCTGCCCCCGCGACGCCCCCTCCGCCCCCCTCCGTCGTCTACGCGGGCAGCGGCGCCGGCAGCGCCACTGGCAGCAAGGCCCACTTCCCCAAGACGAATCGCCAGCTGCCCCAGGCGATCATAATCGGGGTGCGCAAGTGCGGCACCCGCGCCCTCCTCGAGATGCTCTTCCTCCATCCCCAGATACAGAAGGCCGCGGGCGAGGTTCACTTCTTCGACAGGGACGCCAATTACGAGAGGGGCCTCGAATGGTACAGGCGGAAGATGCCCTACTCGTTCAAGGGCCAGGTCACGATCGAGAAGAGCCCGAGCTACTTCGTCACGCCCGAGGTGGGGAGGGGGACGGCCGTCGCGCCGTTCGCTTTGCTTGCTTTTTTCATTCGACTCTGCTCTTTTACTCTCTCTCTCTCTCTCTCTCTCTCTCTCTCTCTCTCTCCAGCCTCGTCTCTCTTTCTTTATCTATCTACCCATCTCTTTCATACTACTTTCTTATTTTTCTTCACCCGCTCCGGACGACGGTTATACTCTGTTTCTCCCGCTTGCGCGCTCTTTCTTTTACCCCCCTCCCAGAACCCCAGCCGCCAACCGCCGTTTCGCTAGATGGAGCGAGCGGTCACGATAACGACAGCGGAGCTTTTATTGCGGAAGAGCGAGTTTGTGGAGTGATTCTTTGAGATCTGAATTTTTCGTCTTTGCCCCCGGCTCTGCCCCGCTTCGTCCGAAGATAATTCAGCGCTACGCGGAAGGGGGAAGCTTTTATCTACGATCGAGTCTCGTCGATTTGTTCAAACGTTATATATATATATATATATATATATATATATATATATATATATCAACTGAGATTTTGTTTAATTTATCCGTGTTTCATAGTACAATATTTCCTTAACAAATGGTTGGATAGATCTTTCGAATATGCGCTGAATAAATTTTATCAAGCATTATTGCGCATTCTTATATGAATTAGCTGCAGACATTGACTTAAAAATATGAGAGAAAAAAATGTTGCAAGATATTGTTTTTTCGAAAAGAAAACTTGATGCACGGAAAGTTAGAGTTGTTCACGACTGGCTATTTCATTGAGGCCATGTCGTGAACATTTGGTGATTAATCGCATCGGGATAATTTCTTAATGCGTTATAAAACTTTCATTTTTTGACACCGAAAATGCGACGGGTAGCAGATTTTACGTTCAGATATATGAAATTTTGTACACGGGCTCACTGATTACGAATTATTTTACAGTTTTTTTTTAAATTCAAGATCGCGGATCTAAGATGACTGATATCTAGACATCGCCTGAACTGACCAAACTAAATGTCTTGACATTAACCATCATCGACCCTCCAACTTAAATTTCAACAATTTAGCCTTCGATTCGTGATCAGTAACCATCAACATCCGCGCATATAATTAGCTAACTTACAAAAATTTCATCTTCAGTTGCTCGAAATCTTAAAGTTTTTTAAATGTTCAAGTGACATATCTGAGCTTAAAATATTCCGCTCTTTTCTTGTTATAAAAAAATAAATACCATTTGAGAAACAAAACTATCCTCGTCCAATAATAACCTCGTGCTCGGTGCTCAAGATATGCCAAACATTGATTCTTCGAGCCAAAAATCTAATTCTCCGTACATACGGGTTTCTTCCGAAAATACATCTTCCCAGATTTCTTGGATTTTCAATAGTTTATGATCATTATATATATATATTTATAAAACTCTTTTTTGCGCGATGCTATAAAGATAGCATAACTATTATCTTTTACTTCGTTATATATATCATAAAATTTTAAGGTGAAAAAACCCTTTAGTATACAGTATCGATCAGAATAAAATATTCATCTTTATACAAAACAATACAGTCAAAAATAAACTTTATATTTTAAACTTTAAATCTTTACTTAAGATTGCATAAGACTTTTTTAGAGAAAATTTATTTTCGGTTCTATGCGATTTACTTATAGTCGAGTTCAAATCTAATTTATAGAAATAATTCACCGAAATTTTAGGAGACTTAATTTTTTATGCCATATTTCTATAAAAGCTCAATTTCTTAAACTTTCATTATTCATATATAAATTTATGATTTCCTGTATAAACTATCAAATAACAGGAAGTATATAATTGTGTATAGTCAAATTAATTAAAGCTTAACGGTGCACTCCAATTTCATTAATTTAATACCTCGAGAATTCATGAATTAGTAAGAAACTTATAATAGGAGCAACATGTAGTCGCGGTAATGATCGAACTAATAAATCATTCAAGAGTATTTCAAGTTCAATAATATTCTTATTAAACTCTTGTATCTAAATGATACGCGTGCTTTTCCAATCAATAATAAAAAAGAAAATAAGGATTCGACGGGTTTTTTATTTATTTCACGAACGTACTTCGCTCGGCTGAATAAATCATAAAATAACCTTACATTTTTAAAAATTTTTTCAAAAATATATATATAAAATGTAGCTTTTGTATATACGCCGCTGTAGGATGTACAATGACAAGCCGTCAGTCCCGTTTTATGAGCCTATACATAGATTTTTATTATAGACGTTATAAAATCAAACGCATATGAATTGTCTCCCGTCAATTTTTCTTTACGGATGGAAAACTCTGAAAGTTTATGATGTATATATATATATATATATATATATATATATATATATATATATATATGCATTATAGTTAAAGTCAGGGACAGTTGATCGTTGAAATTTGATTCGCTCTCTTCCTTCTTCGTTTCCAATGTTTTTTGTTGGTTTTTTTATAAACCCCTCCCGAGAAGTATTAATATTAAAATAAAATACGAATACTCTTTGTATGTCCATGTTTAATAATGGAAGCAAAGCAAAATTTTTAAATTATTTATTCATCCATATTACTCTACAAGCTTAAATTATCAAAGCAGAAGAAAGAAGTTTTATCCAGCCATTGTTTTAAAGTACATTTGCTTTATCGAGCTTCGAAGTGCACTTTACCGCACTGAAATTTTCACATTTCACATAATTTTATTTTTTAACGAACAGATTTCCATTATAACGATTCTTTGTTAAAGGAACTTTTTTTTTTACTGCACTAAGTCCAATAGACGTTCACAAATTATGCAACGTAAAATTTATTAAATTTTCCAATTATTAAAGTATTATCAATGGGAGAAAGGAAAAAAAACTGAACACTAACGAGACTCCGTGTACGGGGAATCGATCGATTTTTACGCGCGCACTGGTATTCATCCGTATATATATATATAATATGCATAGTCCAGCGGTTCGTCTCGATTGTTCGTGTTTAATCAACGCGCTCTCCCAATTCATATTATACATATAGCCATATATATATATATATATATATATATATATATATATATATATATATATATATATACACGTCCCGGACAAATTGTCCATCGGATAATAGATCAGCAAGGAATCGCCATCGAGGTTTCATTTTCAGCACCACGGAGCGTCGAATATTGCATGTTATAACTTTTCCGTCCTGAAATATAAAAAGAATTCGATGCTGCAGATGCGTGTGAAAACTGTTCAATCTCTTCTACGATTACTGACATGGTTTTCTTCTATATATATATATATATATATATATATATATATATATATATATATAATTTATAGATAATTTAACGATTTAACGTGTAAACATTCGACCCCTGATTTATATATAGGATTAAAAAGCCGTAAAATCCGATTTTATATCTATAGAGCGCTTCTGTTTTATATAGCTCAGATGCTTGACTTACCGTTTATATGAAAAACAAATAAATTTTCAAGAATATAGCTATTTCGTATCGCAATTTTCAGATATTTTAAATGTAACATTAAAGGATGAACTTCAATAAAATTATACACCTCTTGCATCAATTGACAGTTTTTCGTATATGTTTTTCTTACACTTTTAAATGCCCATCTCCATGTACGCTCATGCTCGTGGAACTTAATAAATGATTAACATTATAGTTAAAATATTCAATTATTGTCTCAAATAAAACTTTCCGTTACGAAAAGAACAATTGAAGAAATTTATAACTTCTGACGAACGAAAATTATATCCCGACGCTCACATACCTTTTCTATTTCAATAACTATATATATATGGATAGATAGTTCCCGGCGGATGCGCGCTCGGTTTCAAATACGTGTATGCGCGCAAAAGTTCTTTCAAGAGAATACAAATGCTTCGGTTTTTATCTAACTTTGTCTAAAATTTTTATCTTAGATTGCATAACATTGCGATACTAAAATATAATCTTTCGTATAGTAAGCTATAAATACAATAAGTGAAAAAAGTAAAATCACGAAAAGTATTAACTTACTTAATGACTTTCCTAAATAATAGCCTAAAATAAACAAAAAAAAAAATGACCTCACATATTTTAAGTTTTATACATTTTAATATATCGTTATCTGTTAAATTTCGTTTACATAACAATAAGATGTTCTTTGATATTATCCAGACTTCTGTGAATGGTCCTTTATTTATTTATTATTATTTTTTTAGAATTAAACTATTCCATTTCGAAAAATCGTTTTATTCTTGAATATTTTAACCTCGAACTTCCGTATAAAACTACGAGAAAGTTTTTAATATCAGTCATTTTATGTCTATTTTATAGCTTTCATCATGATAAATAATTATGCGATTTTTTCCTCGAGCATCGTATTACAGTAATACACAGAAATGCACTCCACTCTTTCAATTCTAGAAGATTTTCGAAGACTCGTTCCAAAACCCATTAAAACTCATTAGCTTCAGAGCTTAAGTTTTGCTCTTGCGTTTCTACTAGATTTGCTTACTTTACTTAGAGGTCGATCGATGAAGAAAAAAAAATAATATAGAATCGCCTTGTAACTGAGGCTAAGTCATAAATATTAAACAATTCCGATAAAAAGTAAGTCCCTCTTCTGCTATCGGAAGATTTTTCAGTGGCAAAATTGTTTTTCCCTCGATCATTCGATGTTGGCCATAAGACGCTCGAAGTAACTTTTATAACATTTTCGAACCCGATACTACATAAAAAAAAGAACACGCAGGCGTCTAGATCTATACATACACTTTTCACGATAATACCGGCTAACGAAAAGTGCTTTCAGTCCTGGTCTCTCTATGTAGCTCTCTATGTTGCTCTTACCCTATTGCTATGCCCCTTTTCCCTACTCTCTCTCTCTCTCTCTCTCTCTCTCTCTCTCTCTCTCTCTCTCTCTCTCTCTCTCTCTCTCTCTCTCACTCTATATCTATCTATCTCTAGTTTTCTTTAAGCCGAACGAGAAATGCATTCTACGTGCATTTGCATGTACTCGTTCGATATCTTATGCTGCATTTGAATAATGCAATCTTTTCGCTAGAATTAATCTCATAAATATGTGAAACTGTTGTCATTCAATGAATGCACTTTAGCAGCACCAATGGAACGAGTGATGATATTACAGTCACGATATGAAAAGGTTTAATTCAATACGATGATGGCGATATTGATAATTTTACTCATAAACTGGGATTGTATAAAAAAAAGTAAAGAAGAAAAAATCCATATATATATATATATATATATATATATATATATATATATATATCCATATCCGGATATGCCCAGAATTTAAAATGGAAATAAAGCTTACATAATGCGTGTTTTCATCATCGTCTGTGATCGATCTATTTTGTAATGAATATATAAGTATTTAATATACTTAATGAATAAAAAATTACCATCAGACCGGCTTGACCTAAGAGTTCAAGCTTTCAACTATGCATATATGCAGTTTGCGATCTAAATAGAAAATGGACGATAGACAGCGATATATATGTATACATACACACACATATATATATATATATATATATATATATATATATATATATATAGATATAGATATAGATATATACACATATATATGCGCACGCCTCCGCCTTTCTGTCCGTCGCCGGCTGTATTTATATATATATTTGTAACCAAACGGTGAATTTTGCTGCTCAAGTTTATGGTCCTTGCATTTTCGTGCGGGACGGAGACGCTTACTAAAAAACTAGCAAGAACAAAAGTAATAAAAAATATCGATCGCCATTATGTGTTTATAAGCAAAAGTCCCGTCGCTATCTAGAAAAAAAAATTCAAAAACTTTAATGTGTACAAAGCAAAGTGACTGGATACTGCTAGAGCACTATTATAGAAAAATTATATATTTACATATATATACCTATCATATGCGGATGTTTCGACGACGTGGAAATGGAAGCGTCCTCGTTATGCCATTGTATTAACACGTCACTAATATTGCACAGAGCACCAATAATCACGTAAATATGTGTGTTATGTTTCAACGTTCCCGCACTACCGAGCACTCGATGCACACTCTCACTTACGTACGTATTATATATAATCTGCACAATGTCACATTTAATGATAAGCCGCGGGAGGGGCGTCGTTACGCTTTCGGTGACGAGGATCCGTATATATATATATATCGATTGTTGCAGATGCCAAGTGGCGCTCGTCAACTTTTCCCCTAACTTTTGCGTGATTGTTAAAGACTGAAGAACATAACGATCGTGGAACGAGTCGATGCTTCACTCGTTACGGAACAAAATTGCAAAATTTTATTTTTTACAATATAAACAGCATTACATATTTATGGATTGTGGGGGGTCGAGCTGAAGGCAGTGACAGTCGCATATGCAAATAAATATGCGCGTTACGACCAAAATGTAGCACGCGACATTTTCTGCGGATTTCGCTGGACCTTCGTCAAAAAGCGTAACGATACCGACGAAGGGGTGCGTGTGCGCGCATTGTAGAATCAGAAAAGACTGTATATTGTCATTCAAAATTTCACATAAAGTTTTGTTTCATTACCGTCTCGAAATACATTGTAACATTCTGTAGCTGCATTTTTATTTTAGATCTCTATGTAAAAAAAAAAACAAAACAAAACAAACAAAAAGAAAAACAAATTGCAAATTGTATATGAATGAAAATTCTGATTTTTCCTAAAATATCAACTAGTTAAGATCAGAAAAAAAATATTTCATCCGAATCATGCAATTGAAATGAAAGGATTTCAATCGAGTGAATTAAGAAAATAGTATTTTATGCGCGCATACGGCACATCTCCTTTCGTTAAAGCAAAACCAATTTATGTAAGGTGACTGCATCGGTATGAGATAATATGATTAAATGCGGAAAATAACTATAAAAGGGACATCATCGGTAGCGTTATTAGTCGAAACATTAGAGAAATTTTTAAGAAGAAATTTCAGACCTTCTCTTAAAGTAATTACCTGCAAAGGTGAACTTTAGAAATGACAATATTTTAAATAAATAAAGTTGATTTCACGTTTTTAAAGCTGTTTTTCCTTTTTTACTTGTTTTTATGTAAGAAAAATGTGTCATATCATGCGTAGATAATTGAACTACTCATCAAATAACGTGTGTTTCTTATAATCGGATTATCAACTCAATTGAAAATTAGAAATTTCGAAAATGTCTGATTTATTATTTGTTAATAACCATTATCGGAATCATGTTTTATTACTCGAAAATGACAATCTGATTCTATTACATAGCCTACTTCTGTAAAACAAATTTTAATCGCTTAGCAGCAATTACATTCATTTTAAGCCAATATACTTTCCAGCGTCGTAATCCTGATTTATCAAGGAAGGCAACGTGCTTGAAAAATTTTTCATAATCATAAATTAGAAGAATTATATTTTCGTAATTATTCGTAAAATAGTAATTTTTATAAATTAACTGTAGCGTAGATATTAACGTGTGCTAAGAAATGATAGATTTAAAGAAAATATTTCAATTCCTAGAGTTTTCGATCGGTGGTTCATTCGTCAAAAGATCGAGCTAACCAATTTCTTCATTCCGCGCCAAGACCTTAACCTTACTCATTCGATTTCCCAATAATTGAAACGACGCGGATCCTCCTCACCACCCTCACCACCCTCGATCTCTCGCGCTCGCCCTTACGAATCGTTGCAGTCACCTTCCTCTGTGTATAATTTATTGTTTTCCTTTTTCGCCTTCCTCCGACGAATGCGACACAGTTCGCAACCTCCGACACCCCCCCCCCTGCCACGTGCATCTGCCTCCAGCGTGTGTATACTAACGCAAGAACCTTTTGGTCTCCCTCCCCACTCAACCGACCACCCCCGTCCCCGTCCATTCTACAGGTACCGGAGCGAATCTACGCGATGAACTCGAGCGTGCGGCTGCTGGTGATAGTACGCGAGCCCGTGACCCGAGCGATCTCGGACTACGCCCAGCTGCGCAGCCACTCGGCCAGCACGCCCTCTACCCTCAACGTCTCCTCGTACGGTAACGCGATACAGCAGCAGCAGCAGCAGCAGCAGCAGCAGCAGCAGCAGCAGCGCAGCTTCGAGGAGCTGGCCCTGCGCCCCGACGGCAGCGTCAACGAGTCCTACCGTCCGATCTCGATATCGATCTATCATTCGCACATGCATCGCTGGCTCGAGATATTCGAGCGCAGGCAGATACTGGTGGTTAACGGCGACCAGCTGATCGACGACCCGGTGCCCCAGCTCAAGCGGATCGAGAGCTTCCTGAGGCTCGAGCCACGGATAGGCAGGCACAATTTTTACTTCAATCGCACCAAGGGCTTCTACTGCATGCGCAACGACACCGAGGAGAAGTGCCTGAGGGAGAGCAAGGGCCGCAGGCATCCGCGGGTCAATCCCGTGGTGGTCGGCAAGCTGCGCAAGTTCTTCAACTGGCACAATCAGCAGTTCTATCAGATGGTCGGGGAGGATCTCGGTTGGCCCGAGGAGTGAGATATATATATATATATAATGATCTGTGTATCCGAGTATGCACGATTGTGTGTGTGTGTGTGTGTGTGTGTGTGTGTGTGTGTGCGTGTGTGTCTTTTTTCTGGACGCGCCTGCGACACTTGCGTCCACATGATCAACGGATGACGATCCTTTGTCACGGGGTATAGTATAAGCTCGACGAAAGTTGAGGACGCTCGTCCTCATTGTCGCTCGGCATCGCTCTCGGGGCCGCTGCGCGCGCCCGCGATTCCTCCACGAGCGCAGGCTCGATTGGCCTAACGTTGGAGCGAGCCGGTGCACGGACGGACGCGCGAAGGAACCACGAGGGTCAGGCGTAGCGGGCTCGATCTTACGCGTATTAATCGCCTCGGAAACGGTAGCGAAAGAGCGCCAGAGGGAGTCAGAGCCGCCGGCTCGTCGTGCCTCGTCGTTCCTTTTCGCGTCACAGGCCTTGACGCCGATGCGACGCTGACGATATTCCCGGCTCGATACATAGCTGCGTGGTCCGAAAAGGCGCTTTCGATTTTTCCGACGGGCTTACGAGTGCGCGAAGTCCAGAATGGTAGTATCCAAGATTGTCTATTGTACGTTATAGGTTAAAAAAAAGAATAATAAAAGTTTAAATAGTTTGCTACGTTCCAACTCTATCCCATTTCAATAAAGCCAATATGGAATATCGAAATCCTCCAGATAACGGCAAAAAACGAGTAATACATAAATTTTCACGGGAGGGTCTCGACTTTAGCTCATTCGAAATTTAAGTCACATACTGTGTAGGTGCACACTGAGAAAACGACAAGGGCTTTACCGGGCTTTCTTTACTTATATTACATTACGAGAATACTGGAAACGATGCAGACGAATAACGGTAAAATTATCAAGACTTAAACTCGGGAGACGAGGGACGAAATTCGCTTCGCTCCTCAATATCTGGTGTCATTGATCGGTCGCTGAACTCGCGAGCTCGTACATATATCTGTATTAAAGCTTTGAAACAATGGAACTCCGAACAAAAGTACGACAATGCAGCAGCTTCTCTCCCCCCTCCCACCAGTACTGACAACCGAGCGAAAGAAAAAAATCATTTCCATAAATGTCTTTGTCGACGGAGACAAAAGAGGGAGAGCCGCGCCTTTGGTCGCGAGCTAAAGAAACGCTTCAATCGATAGCCGATCAACGACGACGCGACGGCGGCCTGGATACAAATCTTCGAGAGAGCCATAGTACACACATATATATAGTTTGATTGGATTACATTGTTCGGTCACCGCAACCCCTCAACGCAAAGGCTAGAGTAAAATTTCATATATATACATACATATATGGATTGGAGATCATGATGTATCGATCGATACACATGTATATATGTATATACATATTCACCGATACATCGAAATCTTCAATATATATATATATATATATATATATATATATATATATATATATATATATATATCAAAGCTCGAGAAGGGTCCTCTAAGGTAAAAAATCCTGTATATTAAAAAAATTATAAAAATGCTATTAGAGTAGAGATAAGTCCACTATAATTTCAAGTTTTGTAATATTATAGATGAACCGCGATAAATCAGGGTATAGAAGTCAGTGCTGCAAGGATGTATAAAAATAGATATAAGAGGGACGGAGGAAAAGAAAAAAGAAAGAGGTGATGAAAAGATGGAAAGACAGAGTGAGAGCGAAATCGTTGATCCACCGGGACGTATGGTCGGTCCCATGCACCCAGCTGTTAATCTCTCTCTCTCTCTCTCTCTCTCTCTCTCTCTCCCTCTCCCCTTTATCTCTCGTTGTCGGGCTCTCCGAGTACACTCAGTACTTCTAAGAGATATTAATGAGGTGAATATATAGAGGAGAAGTTGGAATTAGATCTGAAACGCTACAGAAACTATACATATAGCCTTGCGCGAACTATGGGACAAACTTAGCGTATCACAGGGAGGAGGAACAAAAAAAATTTCGAGCAGTCCTAGAGCCGCAAACGTATCATAGATTTTATCAATTCCATCGAATTTCGAAAATGTTAGTGCTTGGCTATTGAGAAAAAAAATCCATATTACGCTTTAGGGTTGGGCAAGAGAGGTGTAGCCTGAAATTTTCTATATATATATATATATATATATATATATATATATATATATATAAAGGGTCAAAAGCGTACATATAATTAATTAGAAGATGGTCTCTCGAGAAGCGCGACGAGGTTTTTTTAGTTTAATGAATTGCAGCACTCGCAGCTCTTAGAGAGATTTAAGGGAGCGAGCTAGCGCTATGTAGCTTTGAAATTCAATCAACCTCTCGGCTTGATAACGTGTATATGCACGTTTATAAACTTAATTATAAATTTAACCTTCGCTCGGCAACCTCTTGTTTCTACAGGGGTGGTCTAGAAAGAGTGAGAACAACAGAGAAAAGAATATATTATAGTTTCAATAAATATATTAATGTAAAATCATTTTTTCAAACTACAAAATAAGTTTAAAATACGTATGATGTGTCTGTAGAATACGTATTGTATTCGATTCTTTTATAACATTTTTATACTTTTACTCGATCGAAATACATGCGAAGAGCAAACTGTTCGTAAATATAGGCGAGCACCAAAAAGCCGGAGTCTGATCGATCTGATGTAGCCAGAGCAAAGCTATTATTTTATTTTTTATTTTTTTCCACCAATAGCGCTTTCCTCGCCGCTCCATTTATCCTGTTCGATATATATATACATATATATATATATATATATATATATATATATATATATATATATATATAATAATTCGATCCTCGACACGCATGCACTATTTACACATCGGCATCTACTCACGGTTCCCTCAATCATTCCGTTGTCCCGCGAAGCTCGAATTCGAAAAATCCCGCTGTATGTACATACGCATCGTAATCTGCATGTCACACGCTTCTATTTAACTATCTTCTAAAAAAAACCAATCAACAAAACAGGAAAACCAGAAAAGAGACCAGTAATAAGAAACGCTAGTCGCGAAAAAAATTGAAAAATACTCCAATACGGAATCCGAATATCCAGATAGGTAGGGCGATGGGGGAGGAGTTGCGCGCAATCGCTACGTTACTCTTGCGGTTCCTCCATCCAATTTCGTACGTCCGAAGCGATCTCGATTCTCGTTTTCCTCTATTCGTCTGCATATAGGGCCGCGCGGATGATCGGCGCTGGGAATTTCACATATTACATATATATATATATATATATCCTCTACCCAGTCTGTACAACAAAGTCGTCCACTCGACGGTGAATTCGAAAGCGTCCTTGCGCTGCGCTTAAGGAAAAAGAAAGGAGGGATCTCGGTAATGATAGAAAATCTTCATCGTAAAGGGGGAAAACAAATAAGCCAACAAAGAAACAACAAAAGTAAAATCTATGCATATACAGATATGTGTGGTCAAGTGTCGCAGGATATAAAGAGAAAGAGAATGCGAAATACAACGTTTGGGGGGTATATGTAAGTAAGTATGTGTACGTGTGTATGTATATATAGATTTCAGTCGCGTATAATCGTAATAAAAAGAAACTTTGTGCACGTGTTTGTGTGCGTGCGCGTGTGTGTCCGTGGATTAGATTGCGCGAGGATCAAAACAGATTGTACAGTATAGAAGGTAAACGCGAGCGAGTATATGTAGCAAATAATGATGTAATAATGTAACGAGCGAGAGAATGCGATGACAGGTGATGATAAGCGCATGGATCATATTGGTCCGTGATTGTAATGATATCGTCGTAACGTTATAGGGGTTACTATATATTGCATATAAAGCATATACGCGTAGACATATGTACATACCATCTATACATAATATACATATTCATAGAGTTTTAAATTACAAAGATTTAATATTTTTCTAATCCACATTGGAAGTTGTTATTATATACATTTAATCGTTAATAAGCTACATATCAACAATAACGTAACATATGTACACACCCACCCACCCACACACAAACACACACACGCACACACGAACGCACACACACATGTATGTGTGCCTGTACCACATTATACATAAATATTATATATATATATATATATATATATATATATATATATATATATATATGGTCCCCTCTCCCCACCACTTATACCCACCACTATTTATCCATCTTCTACTTCGTCCTCCGCTCACGCTCCTTACGAGAGCGTAGCCGCGGCGGGCTCCGCAATGGGGCGGGAAAGGGTCGAAACCGTCCCGTCTCCCGATCGTCGGAGCGCGGGTCCGCCGCATCGTTAAACGTTATGGACGGTCGAGCGAACGATCCCCCCTCCCCCCCCCCGCCATGACCGTTCGCATTACGCATATGCGCATCGTGTGTCCCACGATCCAGAGCGGGGCAGATTTATCTTTCGTCGCTGTTTGCGCGCAGTACGATGGAAAAACTGTAAACATAGATATTCGCAGTCCCAAGCCCATAGAAAACGTCACAGGGCGACGACGTGAAATGCGAATCAGCGGGTGAAGAAAAGCTCGGTCGAACCGATTACCGCATCCCCTGCGCAAGTTACAATACATACGTACGTGTATCGAAAGTTTTCTTTCTTCCTCGGAGTACGAGCGCCTGTCTGTGAATCGAGCGCATGAATGAACACGGCTCCGTGACCCGTTGACGGCAGCAGATCGTCCCTCCCATCGCGCGTGCGCGCGCGTGCGTGTATATATATATATATATATATATATATATATATACACATATATACACAAAACAAATACAGACATACGCACGCATACGCGTATAATCCACTGTGGACGATGAGATTATAATCCGAACGGGGCGGCCGCCTCGGAAGCCCGGGCTACGCACACACAAATGGATAATTCGCGTAATCTCTCGCGTAAAACAATTAATTCGCGCTCGTCGTATCGGGGACTTTGTTTCGCGTAGCCGAGTGTACGCCGTCCCTGTGCGCCACTGATTAAAAGAATACACAATACGCTCGTTCGCCAGATACACGTCCGTATATGTATACATATATATACACACAAAAGCTGCAACGTGTACAATATAATAACTTACGCGTTCTTTTGTCCCTCCATTCATTCGTTGGCTCTCGTTCATTAATTAAGTTATTATTATGTATTGCTCTGAGAGTAGAGAAGGGAGTATATTATGCATTTATACGCGGTCGATTTTCTCGTAGCTGGAGAGTTTTTAAAATACTTGAATATGACCTTATATATATATATATATAAGCACCGGAAAACCATCGCAAAGTGTCCGACGAAGAAAAAAAGCTACAGCCAGATGGGTAAAAAAACCTTTCTCGAATATCATTGAAATAATAAAAAGGCGAGATGGTCGAGAGGAGGTATTTTTTTTATACTGCAACACAATTATAAGTTATATAAAAATCCGATATGTATGATTTCGAACTTTGACATCTCTCTCTCTCTCTCTCTCTCTCTCTCTCTCTCTCTCTCTCTCTATCCCTCTCCCTCCCTGGCTCTTCCTGTTTAACGAGGTCACCAATCAACTCTCGTTATACACAAGCAGGCCGCAGTTTCAATGTCCAAATAACGAGGCGACTCGACCAAATTCACGATTTTCCTATACATACGTGTATATCTACATATGCAAGCCAATCCTAATTACTGCTCCGCCCGACTATACAATCGCTATTCCATCGAGAATATCGGAGACTCTGCTCGTAAAAACGTCATTGAACAGCGACAGAACAACGACGACCTCGCTTTTTCAGCGGGGACAAAACAGCGCGGCCGAGAGCCGGGCTCGCGGTAATACGAAAATTCCATTTGTTCGTGGCGATCCGTAGTCGGCCCTGTCGTTCAGTGTTCAATTGCTAGCGTTCGGTTCTCGTCCTTGGATCGTTCGCTGGCGGACACAAAGGGGTCCGCTGCCGTCGGTCCGCGGGCTCTGCCAAACCGACAGAAAGTTGGAATTGCAAAGTTGGCCGAGCGCTTATATATATCTGGAAATTTCTTCAAATGCATATATATATATATATATATATATATATATACATCCCTCCCTCTCTTAGCGATAGCAGGCTTTCTTCGAAAAGTCCTGGCTGTGGCAGGATTAAACGTTTCGCGCCGCGAAACGATCCCGCCCATATATGCAAATATTCCCGATCTTTGATCTAGGGAGTTGCGGTCGAACGGACATTCCTGACATATATATATATGTAACGACCCCCGCACGTAGCGGCTGACAAAAAGTCTCTGTTCAAAGTTATTCTATTCAACGAAACTTTATTAGAATTTTCCGTAACAGAAGCCATTTCGGAACGTTTCGATGCTTTTGCGTACAAAAGTGTGGTTAAAAAAAATAATACTAATAATTTGTAAAAATACAAGACTAGCCCAGAGTCTCGAGGAATCATTGACGGAATAATTTTTTGTCTTACCCTAGATCTAACCGTAGAGTAATTTTTTGCCTTACCGTAGATCTGCGATTTGAAGCTCGAAAAAGGAATAATCCAATGCCAAACGTTGTCTAGCAAATTCACACCGTTGAATCATTGTCCCCCACATAGTCTCAGAGCTATTTTCTAAAGACAATTATTTTGATTAGTTCAAGGCAACCTTGCCAATTCTCATTGGGTGTGCATTATTGATTTTAGAGTTGACAGTTTTCTTTTTCTTTTTCTTCGTTTACTTTCATTTGTAAGGCGTCTTAGCCCATTTCTGGCAACTCAGAAGCAAATCTTTAAAAGAGAGAGACAGGGAGAGAGATAAAGGGAAAATAACGAGTATTTACATCGGAATGCAAAGCAACGCTGAATTTTTTTTAACGAGGAACGCGAATATTTACTATGAAATTCTGCAACTTACTTTTGCAACTTCTAAACTTCATATTTGGAATAACGATAATCCCAAAAACTTGCGCATCATTTTGAAATTTTTGTATGCCAGTAATGACAGATTTTAAAATAATTAAATAAAAGAATATATATTAAAAACAAGGCAAGTCTTAATTGTTCCGGTCGACGTGAAATCGCTCAGATGCATGTTTAATCAAACGTCAATTCGTAGCGAAAGAGCGAATAACGCGCGTTTGAGCGCTGAAAATACATAACAAAATTATTGTAGTGATCGGCAATGATGTGATAAATCGAGTCAAGTTGATCCAGATTTTACTCAACAAAATTTAATTAAGTCAGTTTTTAAATATATATGGTTGATTTTGTTAATTTTCGCAAAATGAAACCTATATATATATATATAAATATATATACATTACACTGGCTGTCCCTTTTCTATCCACTATTTATCGCATAAAGTACACGCTATATCGAATAATAATTTACTCGGGAATCCATCGAGTCGGGCGCATAATTGTTTGCGATTTTCCGACGGATATACACAATGCCGTGCCGATTAATCGGATCGCCAATAATTATTACATTATCCAGCACGAAAATTGCCCGCGGCAATATTAATGCAAAATCAGCCCGCCCGGATAATTTGTAATCCGGGCGAGCGCGCGCATGCACATTACCGCGCGCGCGGGCTGACACTGCGCCGACGGTTTTCCGCGAAACAATGCCGACTCGGTACGACCGCTCATTTATGTTTCATCTTTAAAGCGAGACGAGAAAGACACGAGCGAGTCCCACATTCGTCCGGGATCTCGTCCAGCGTTTCGCGAGACGAGCAGGCCGTGCATTAAAGATGCGTCGAGCTCGATTTCGTTAATTTGGACCGGCGACTGCGCCCTTGATTGAGATCGCGAAGACACGGTCGAGATACGACATCGATTAAATATATATATATACATATGTATATATATATATATATATATATATATATATATACATATGTATATATATATATATATATATATATATATATATAAAGTAAGCGGGCTAAAACTCGGTCGCGCATACATAAAACAAACGGATCTGGAATGCTTTGCGGACGGGTTAAGGCCTAAAATGCACGAATTGGATCGAGTCATTTAATTGTGTCATAGTGCTTCGCGACTAGTTTATATATTCCTGATTCTATGAAAATTAGTCTCATTGTATATACATATGCTTCATTATTATATTAAAAAACTTCTCTATTGTCATTAAAATTTCAAGTAATTATTAATAACGATACTATTGACAGAATAATTTTATGAAACATTTATAAACAAATTCATAGAGTTGAATAAACTAAAGTTAGTAGTCCAATTATAAATACTGTGTAAGCGTGGTATACTTGCTTTGCCATGCAATCATCATTAGCGATGTTATTCGCCTCTTAATTTATTCCATAATAAAAAATATTCATTTGAAAAATTGCATTAGAAACAATTGAATCAAAATCGACATTTACACAACGACAAATTGTTTTTTAAATAAACTAGCCAGCATTAATGCGATCAATTCAAATCAAATTTAGCATGAAAAATACTGGTGTATTGCATTATGTGTGTGTGAGTGTGTGTGTGTGTGTGTATGATCTAAAATCTAATGACGTACGCGTATAACCTGTAAATTCGCAAGTACAAATTTGTATAAGCGCTGTCAGTAAATTAGATGTAAATATATATAATATATATCATAAATTTATAGAAAAGGCGTCAACGCGGACGTCACGCGAAGTTATCGGAAAAAAAAGTTCTAAGCCATTTATTTCGAGCTTAAAATAAATATAAACATAAGTACGCGATCGAGAATTCCATCTGTGATTTTGAAAAATATAATAACAATAAATAAATAAATAAAGCGGAAAGACTGTTTTACCAAGCTTACTATAATTAATAAGTTAATTGACAGGAAGGCGCAATATTATTTCTGTATCACAAAACTTTCAGACATTATCCTAACATTGTTCAAAAATAGCAATAATTTCTGAATAATAATAATAATAATAATAATAATACCAATAGTAATAAAATTATAATAATAAATCGCTCAAAAGTTTGACAGAACCATCGACGGTTTTATTATGTTACAAGCAAACATATACATAAATACGTTCGTTTATGCCGGATTTTTATATATTTAACAGAAAACGTTAAATTTGGAATGCATTCACCGACCGCAGCGCATTCCAATAACATAATATACAGATCTGAATAAAAAAAAAACTCTACGAAATACGTATTCGTGCGCTAAAAGGACCCTCGCGAGATTTAAAAGCCAAAGCAAAAATACTGATGGCAATCTTTTAAACAATATATCAATTGTAAATGGCCGGATCGTTTTACCAGAAACAAAAAAGCTACCAAAACAATAGGACTTATACACACGTGCATTCCAGAAAATATCGCAACCCTGTCACAAAGTGCTTTTCACAACAACAACAAAAACAACAATAATAACAACAATAATGATACGAAAAAATGATAAAAGCAGTATTGAAATCGGCCGTTGAAAAATAAACAAGCGAGGGGGGGCGGTAAATTCGGTTTACGATCCATCGCAGTTGGAAAATCAAGCCCGTTAAACGCGCGCGCAGGCGATATGGCGACGATCTGCTACGCGTGCCGATACAGATGGATGAATGTCCAGGAGTCGGCGGCCGTATCAAGGGAAAAAGGGCCGCATCGAATGCGCGCGACAAGAACAGCGTCGGCAAACGACAACGACGAGATCAAAATAAAGTAAGCGTAATGCGCGTGTATGTATCCAGGCGTGCGCACAGTAACACACTAACCCGTCTCAACTCTGGGTAAAACACAGACGTACACACACACACACCTACTTCGCTGCTCGAGGCCACGCGGATGCTCGAAGGGCGCGCTGGCTGCGCTATTAATACACGTCTCGGAATCGCTTTCGACCTCCTCGCGAGATATATATATATATATATATATATATATATATATATATATAAATATATGTATATTGTTACATTAATTTAGAATAAAGACGCAAACATAAATATAAATATAAATATATATATAGAAGAAAAAAAAGAAGAGCGCCTCGTTATTACATATATACATAAAATGTCTCGCCGTGAAGCTATGTAATTATTAAGTTCCTATGCATGAAAAAGCAAAGAAGAAGAATGATAAGAAGAAAAAAGTGCAGGGAGGCAGTAGCTAGACGTGTGTGTTACGCTTGTAACTTTGTATATAAAATAGTATAAGATACCTAAGTAATTTTTTCAACGTTAGATAGACCTATATTATATTTATTAAGCTATGTTTATGCAGGGTTAGGGGGGAGGGCGCTAACGAAGAAACAAGGGGTGAAATCAAGGGAGGGTTGAAATCAAGCTAATAAAGTCTTCTGCGACGCGACGAATACATATCGACATTGTGATAAATATTATACATATAAAAAGATATTATACACTTTTACTATTACAGTTGTGCTTATATACGGATTGTTGAGATATTTTACGGATCGCTGTATGAATATTCCCCTGGAAATTTCCTCTTTTTAATAAAGAAAGTATATTAAACGATGAAGACAAAATCACGAGCAGCGGCAACAATAGCAATTAGCGAAAAAAATAAACAAAAGGCAAAAAAATTAACAGCAACAACAACAATAATAAAATAGGGTGGAAGAAGAGTGACAGTGTTCGAGACATAAAAGGAAAAAAAACATATTATAATATTCAAACTCTTTACGATATAGGATGTGTGTTGTAACTGTAGTAATAAAAAAATATCTCGCGCTGGGGGGAGGGGAGGGTTCGCAATATCCCTTCATCGCTAATGCGTGGGCGACGTCGATCAAATCGACGCCACACACATGCATAGCTGTACACATACGCATTACCCGTGCAATTTCGTCCGGCTATCGCAAAATTCGTGCGCCGCTTTTCTTTTTCTGCAATAGCAGCGCAGCCATAAGCAATGATATGTCTATTATAAATATTATACACACACACACACACACACAACATATATATATATATATATATATATATATATATATATATATATAGTTATTGTTTTCTACAAAGTGTTCTTTTAGAGGCGATTTAACGTTGTTTGTAAAATGTATACATTTATTAGATTTATCTTGGGCCGCTAAACGCGAGCTGACGTTTATATACATCAATATATACATGTACATTATGTGTGTAAAACGCGCAATATTGAGTATCGAGAATTAATAACTAAAAAAATAATAATAATAACAATAATAATAATAATGATATAATAGAATCGAGAAAAAGCATTATATAAACCATCGATGTTACATGTTTAAATAAAACTAAATAAGGTACGTAACTTTTAAAATGACGCCGTGTTAACAATAATAATAATTATTGCAAGTTAAAATTTATACTTTTATAAGCATACAAATTATACATTATCGCGTGTGTTGTCTAAAATAATGAATTAAACAGTCCAATTTTCTAATTTCATATGTAGCGAAATTGTAACGTCGTTGTCGGATTCTCACGTATCAGCGGCTTTCACCCTGGAGAATAATAAAAATTCCATTATATATAGACCAGCGTCACGATTTCGAGTGTCGTCGCATTGCAAATCCAATTACAGAAAAACTTTTGAATGTGCCAACATTTCTTCGAATTCATTAATAAAAAAAAAAACAAGAAAAGAGAAGAAAAAGAAAATAAAATAAATAAAAAAAACATGTTCTCTTCAAAAGCATGAAAATTCGTTCAAATAAAATAAACTTTTATCAAAATCGATATCGCGCGAATTGATAGGAATATAATTAAATTTCATTGTTGATCTTTTTACTATATATACACATACATATAATGTATATAATGGAGTTCGATTATGTTAGTTGAATATTTCGCAATATTTAGAAAAAGTTATACCAATTTATGACTTTGATATTGGAAATTTAATTAATACATATACACATATTATAGTATCGTGTATTTCTATATATCTGTGAATTATGAGGTATTAAATACAAAATTACATTTTTTCTAAATTAGCGGTGAAACATCTACGAAGATAAATAAAGAAAACATAACGCATCTCGGTAATGTTTATTAAATTAAGTGTAATTTATAAATAATAATTATCGTAAAAAATCATTAATTTAACTTCATGCAGATTAATAATTTAACTGTAACTTTCCTCGTACTGCCAGTCCTTTGAATCGTCGTCGACTGACTTAAAAATATCTGTTTATTAGTATAATACCATACATCGTACATAGATCTACTATACTTAAATACAAAAAACTCATACTTTACATTTTGTGCATATATATATTACACATCCTAATCAATTCTCGCTGCTCGTCATTTGTTGACAATATCTGTGAAATAGAAATTCTGAACTCCATCGCTGGATTTCAATTACACAAGCAAAATATAGGAAGTATGAGTCAGTGACGATCTAACTTGCAACCGAATTTAAAAAAAAAGAATTTTTTTTTTTGGAGAATCCTGAAAAAGTTCGAGTATGACGAGTAGCAAAGATATATTTAATAGAGGCTTTTCTGAGATAAGATAAAGAAGATACACAAACACCCAACCCCACGTATGCATAAAAATAAAGACGCAAACTCATGGTTTTTGGATTTAGGGTTTATGGTTTTTTGGCTTCGAGCTTAATTATTTATGGATTTAGAGTTTGCGCTTAAGGACTTTGGATGTCGAATTATTGGATTTTCTGTTTATGGGCATCTAATCTTAGGGCTTACAGTTTACGAATTTACTGTCAGTCCATTTATGAGTTTGGATTTTGACTTTATGATCTAACATTTATAACGTAACGGTTATTAGATATTTCGGTTTACATGCTTACTGTTGCAGAATCTCGGAGATCAGGATTTGTGCATCTTTTTTAACATACAAAATGTTCAGAAAAATAAAATTAGATCTCATTGATGTTAAGGTTTAACAGTTTAAAGTAGATTATTAGTTAAAATCTAATATGTGTAGGTAATAGATGGGGAAATATAGAGAAAGAAAAATCGATAAATGCATAAATATAATCTGGAGAGTAAAAAGTATGAATCGTTAAGATAAAAAAGTTACCTTCATATTTTCATCCACTAACTTAAAAAATAAATTAAAAACGTCAGAAAATCATACTTTAAAAATTATTGAAGAAATAGTAAATAAAAATCAGTAATTAGATGTTAAAAATAATTAAAAAGTAGTATTCACTGAGTTTGTTCATCATTGAGAGGCTGAAAATTGTAAGCTCCATAGATACGACAATTTGTATGCAGTGTACTACGTTATTCGTTGTACTTTTTTGATCATTATTAATATATCTACTTAACAGTGTTATTTTTCACGTATTCATCGCAAAATTGCTTTATTATATTTTAAAATAAATTGCGAACATGCACTGAAAATTTCATGAATAAGACGCTACGACGAGGCTACGCACTCATCCGCATTATCTTCATTTGTTTGTTTCTACTTGCGTTACATGAAATTTGATAAGTATAAGATTCACCGTTTGAATTGAGTAATTTCCCTATTTTTTTGACGGAACTTAGTTTGACCTTGAAAAATAATAGAATATATATATATATATATATATATATATATATATATATATACATGTACACATTGGACGTAATTTTATAATAATCCAATTTTTAACTCTGTGAAAGTATAAGTAGTGTATCCCGGTTTTATCGCCCAAGTAGAAATTGTTGTTTAAGGCCAGACACGAGTAAATTATTCATCAAGTTTTTTTCGTATCTGCTTCAATTATTCAATGGTCAAAGGTTATTATTTAATTAAAATTAAGATATTAATGAATTGATTTAATTGGAATCAAGTATACGTAACAATAAACTGTAATAATCATTTTAATATATTACTTGAAGGAAAGAGACGATTAAAGCACAGCCTCATGGAAGTAATAATGGGTTTCTATCGGAATATATTTAGACAAGAGTATTGAAATATTTTAAATTCATATACAAAAAGTCTATATATATTATAGATGAAAATGGATAAAAAAAAGTTACAAAAAAAAAAGATACAAAAAAATTTTGAAACAATCTTAATCAAATCACGTAGTTAGTTACAATAAAATTTTCGCATATAAAAATGTTCTAGACGCATTTACTTAATAACACTTCTAAAATTTTATATAAGAATACGAGCTCTTCAACAGCTACGCTTCGTGACGCGGACGAAAACGCTCCAATTAAACACGGTATAACAGATTCCACAAAGAAATCTCTCTCAAACGAGCGGAAAACAGAATGAAACTAAATTTAAATACGAATATATATATATATATATATATATATATATATATATATTCATAAATATAAATATACATATCAAGTTTCAACGATTTTTATCTCACTCCGTTATAATACTATTTAAAGAGAACAAACGACGGCAACAGCAAAAAATAAATACCGTAAAGTTCTAAGTGAAAAACACACACACACACACACACACACACATGATGCAATATACAAGACTTAGACGCCCGAAGAAATTGCACGGATCGGCGAGGGGAGCAGCGGGAAAAGCGAACGTGAGTCGCGTGGCAAGCAAAATCCTCGAGTCTTTCGCGTGTTCCCGATTGTATAATACGCAAGCCAGGGGACGCTTAAACACATAGGCACACAAAGACACGCACGCAATCACACATCGCGTAATAATACATACACGCGCATGATCCAGGTATATGATAAATAAAAAAACACCGATCCAAGTGCGACTGTATGTATGTGTAGGAGTGTCTGTTGCGAGGGCGGCTGACTTTTTCTTTTATCACGTATATATAAATATACACAGACCTATGTATAATACAATGATTATGAGATAATTTGTAAGGGAGAGGGGCAATTCACGATCGCGATAAAGTACATTGTAATTATTATTATCTATATATATATATACATAGAACATCGTTGACAACAGTTTTGTTTTGGACGCAAATTACGGCGGGAGGGGAAACGAGAAGGAGTCTGAATCAGCAGCATATCATTAGTTCGTAAGATATATTATATACACGTATGCATAAGTTATTGACCTGTCGATACGCGAATTCGGATATAAAATTATACGCACTCGCGCGTTTCTATATAATTATGTAATAATTTAAAGGTTACTGTTATTATTATTATTATTAGCCATTTATCCGTCGGAATTCTCGTTTCTTCGTCGTCCAGACCTTGGCGTTGTTGGTTTTTTTGTTCTTTAACATTTTTTCATCCGGTTGAGTATTATATGTTAGATCTGAGAATTAACGCAACGGTCGTTTTCTGGATAACATTTAGAAATGCAATTCTATATATGCGTATAAAAATCCAATAAGCCTGATAAATTATATCAAGGAAGAATTTTCTTTTGTAAAATTGATTAATATACTCTATAGATTTATCAACATATCGGTAAGCTAATTATCTAAGCTTTAAAGCGATCTATCTTCGAATGTTCTTTGTAGATCCTCAAGTTAGTTATTTATTTATTTATCGATCGAACCTTTGTTTCAACAATGACGAAACGATACTGATTATCCCATAAATTACGTTATAACTAGCTGTAACGAACAAAAAATATTCGTGACGGATTTAAGGTCGTATAATGAAGTACAAACAACCAACTCCGCATCAACTTTTTTACAATCGTCACTTAAATGTACTGCACCTGCTATTTTTGCATTCCTATATCAACTGTCAGTTTAAATTACGAGAAAATATTTTCGTCGTCTAAAGGTCCTTTTTATAAATTACATCCAAAACGATAGATATATTTGGCAATGTAGAATCAAAATAGATGATCAAAAATAATACGATAAGAATATTTCCCTCACATTTAATGTCGCTCTTATAACGTATATTCCAAATTGAATTTTATTGTTTTTCCTCGTTTACGAAATAATTCGTAAAGTAATGGGAAGATAATTTAAACGATGCGAAATCAACCGAAACGTAAATGCAGCGCATTTATTCATTTATACACATAAAAAATTTAAGAAAGATTTTATAAAAAAAGCGGTTCTCCGCACTTTTACATACGTCGTTAATTTTTTCTTCGGAAGTTTGGCATTACGTTTTCTGAATAATATAATAATGGTAAAGTTAAATCGTAGACGTTGAATGTGTAAAAATTTAGAAATCGTGTAGTTAGTGCTGTTTTAATTTGCCAGCTATGTGTAAAAAATATCGGATCAATTCAAATCCATTTTCAGACTAGATATATATATATATATATATATATATATATATATATATATATATATATATATATATTAAACTTTTGACAAGCGTATAAAGAGCGTACCGATCCTATTGCGAATCCCATGCGATAATTTCGCGTTGTAGCGCGACAAACCTACCAGAAGAAAAAGTATAAAGTGCGCCCTGTGCAGTAACTCAAGCTAACGTTATAAGTTTTCGAATCAGCAGGCAACAAAAACTAACTGTTTCCAAGTCACTTAAGATCTTCGAAGGGGGGGGGGGAGAAGAGCTCCTCCGCGTCTCTTTCTCTTGACAAAAGAAATAGCCAAGTCGATTGTTGAACTATGCACTTACGGCATTATTGAAAATTCCATTAACCCCATAGTCTACCGATCGACATCCATATAGAAAGATCAACGAAACGCAAGAAAGGAGACGGGGGAACAACCTTCGATTCCATTCGCAGTTCTCTACCTCGCCCTCTTTCGCACTCTCTCTCTCTCTCTCTCTCTCTCTCTCTCTCTCTCTCTCTCTCTCTCTCTCTCTCTCTCTCTCTCTCTCTCTCTCTCTCTCTTTCTCTCTCTACCTCTAACTCTAGAAATTTAGCGACCGATTATTGCGAGAGAGATTATCGTTTCGAAAAAAGTTAATTCCACGACGAGGAGAGAAAGTTTGAGTAAGTTGCTTGCTGATTGAAATACGATTACAGCATAAGTGTTTTTAGCTCGATATTCGTGTTGTATTAATGTTGATGGTTATAGCTACAGTCGAGCATTGAAACTGCATAACGTTATTTTTCTTCAACCGAAACAGTATAAAATCTACTTGGAATGAAGATTTTTCAGAAACATTGAAACAGCCTCAATGATATGGTTCAGTACTTTCATTATGATTTTTTTTTTCTATATTATTTTATTGATTATTATATACCAATATTATACTATCATTTCGACATAGACTATAAATCTCTCTTAGGCAGAAAAATAGATATGTCAATGAAAAAAAAAAATAGTAAATAAATCGATTTATGCAGCTAAATATTCGCAATGTAAAAGAACTGTCTATTTTTAAAAGTATTTACTAGTTCGAACATCATTACATATACAGTCACGACTGCATTGTCTCGCATTGTTATACTTTTAATACGTTTTCAATGGTTTGTATGCCCATAATATGGTTGTAAACTCCTCCCGTGACGAAGAACCGATAGATCATAAGTAAAAATGCTCGTTGACCATTATTATAATGAAATGTTTAAATTTTGTTATTTGTAAAATTTAGCTTTCCTATGCAACTGATTGCGTCCGTATAATATAGTTTTATACATTCTTTATTATATACTGATATTCTCAAAATGTATATTGCAACATTATTAAATTATATATTAAATACAGCATTGTTCAGCTAATTATGTGTTACAAACTGTTATTTCCGCACGATCTGTTCTTAATTATTAATGTACTATAATTAATGAAATTTTATCGTTCCAAATATTATTTTACGCTTAAAATATTTTATAACAAGTTTTACGTTGTATCAAACGAAATTTCATTGTTAATCGCTCGCAATAATTAAAATTGTGCGAGAGAATCAAGAGCAGCGCTATATATGCAATTGTGGCAAACGAAAGCATTATAAATATTCGTTTGAACCTGCCTAGGCGATTTAAAATCGTTCATTTCCAAGACTATGTATTGTATTATCGCAGCAGCGCTCGACAAATCGGCCGCGAATCGACCTTCTAGTGTAATTAATATTATCAGCACCAAGAAGTTACAACGGTGATCATAATGTAAAACGGAACATATCATAAATTCTGCCTAACAATATAGTGGCGTAAGAGAAGCGCGCGATCGTGTAACTTTCAGACAAGACGGGATCACACATGTATGTTTCGAGAAAAAAAGAAAGGAGCAGGAAATCCGATGTTTCTGTCTCTTTCGTGCATCGAGCCAACTTATTACAATTTGTAATAAGATTGTACAGCATTGTAAAACGACCGCGATTCGTGGAGAAAAGTTCGTTAGAAAGGAAAAAATTAAAATTACCCCTCCCCTCCGCCGAGACCCACTTTCGCTATCATTCTATTACACAACTGTGCGATTGGACGAAGGCATATATATATATATATATATATATATATATATATATATATATATAATGTATATCGTCCATGCATCCACAGACTTTTCCATAATAGAATTTCACAAGATTAGCATAAAAATCTGGTTCTCAATTTTAACAATTTTTAATGCTCAAAACCGGCCTCCTACCCCCTCTCGCGTCGCGATCTCGATAAACTTCGAAGAACTATATAGTAAATAAGCCATTCAATCACCGACGTATCCTTTATCGGACAGGATTTTCATTTGCTTATTGTAAACGTTCGCGCAATTGTCTCTTGCAAATGAGCGCACGGTACGAAGTCAGTAACGATCGAAATCCAATGAAAACGCGACTCCTCGCAAATCTACTTTCATTATCCGCAAAGTATCGCGCAAATTCCATTGTAAATACACGCATAGTATATTTTTACAGTCGGAATACAAATAAATCAGGATACACTCCGTATGAAGCTCGACCGTTAGCAGCTGTGTAAGAAACAATATTTTCCTATATATAGATAAATTATTGCAACGCATATATATATCACACAGCACGTAAGTGCAAAAAGTTCCTAAATCGTTTCGCAAATCTTGTAATAACACAAGATTTAATTAAAGAAACCTATGGTATATTTATAATTAAACAAACATTAAACTTTTTTTTGGTTCAAAAAAATTCATGGAAGGCTTTTTTTAAGAAAGATCCATATATATAAAATTTTGCGTTGACTATATTTATATATATATATATATATATATATATATATATATATATATATGTGTGTATATATATTTATACATAATACACAGCTTATAACTGGAGCACATGTTGTTACAAAAAAAAAATCATGAACGAATACGTCTATGCATATATACTTTCGCAAGCCGAATAATACATGAAAATGAACATTAGTCGCCGCGGAATTCCTGATTCAATGCGTATAGACAGGCCGAATCCAAGTAATGCTTTGTCAAAAAATAAAAACAGAGAAAGAACATCATAATAAGGTTCAAAAAATCGCTATACATATCACTAATTTGAACGAGAGTAAGCCTAGATCATAAATTAAGAGTATACAATAATAGTTTATTATGTAGATTTACCAAGGCCATACATAGCAACATACAATAAATTAAATAAAAAAAAACATATATATATATATATATCGTCTATCTATGCAAAACGCGAACCCCCAATTCTACATTCTCATATGTATATATATAGATATATCTATATAAGTTTTGCGCAAGGCGCAATCGGGCGTTTATCACGAGCAATACGCGCTCGAGCGTGGATATGTGTCGAATTTTTATTATATTAGGAACACACAATCGCGCGCGCGCACATACGTAAGTATACGTATAACAAAATCGAGTTTCAAAAAAGAAAACGAAACAAAAAAAAGAACAAGAAATTTACCGACGATTCGAGCAAATCCGCGACGACGTCGTGAAATAAAAGGGCAAGAATAATAAGAGCCAAAAAGGCTAATACAAAATTATACGCTAAAGCATATAAATCGACAGCTCGATGCGAAGATAGGAGACGCGAAACACGCGCGCCCGGTAAAAATCCATCACGGATGTATAAAATATCCCATTATCGCGCGCTCATATAACGGCCGAGAATGAAAAAGAAGACACCTGACGACGGTAGACGAGTATGTTTAAAGGATACTATACACCGGTGTACTCACCCACGAAGTACAGGCTTCAGAGGGAGAAAACAAAAAGCCAACAGGCAAAAAGAAAATATAAGAGACATCCCAGGTACGAGAAATCATCCTCGTATCGAAATAATGTTAGCTTATATATTTTTTGCCCTCTGTTTCCATCGCGATGTTAAATATAATATAATGGAGAGGATCTTTTGCCCCCGTTACGTATTTCCCTGTATATGTATATATTTCTGGAAATACGCTTATTTTTCTTACCTTTTTCATGTATAATAGAATTTATCGAAAGCGTTTGTAAATATAGGGCGGTAATTTTTTCTCGTCCACGAGTCTTGAATCGACGCGAAAATAAAAGGGTTACGAGTGCATAAAATAGGGAGGAAAGGTAGAGACGTCGTCAAAGAAGCAGCGAGGAGGGCAATATCAAAACGAAGGAAGAAAAAAAAAACAACAAAACAAAGCAAAAAACAAAAATACTTGATGTTAGAAGTTTCTCTCTTGACCGTCTACTTTAAACAAAGATATATATATATATATGTATGTATGTATTTATGTATGTATGTAAACGTCTTTATCCATTAGAATATATTGATTTTCTTCGAATCTGTTGAATTTTTCTATCGTGTACGTATATATAGCAATGCAACAACTTAGAGATTCTCCTCTTTCCGTATATGCGATTATTTAACTGCATATACATAAACATCGGCCCAGTGTCCGATCCTTGGCCCTTCTAACGCACTATATAGATATATTATAATATAGTTCGATCTTTTCGACATATCAAAAAGTCACGATCTCTTCATGTATAGTAGTATATAGGTGGATATGTTTCAAATTAGGGCTGGAAAATACGTTCCAACATTGGAAAATCTTCACGGATCCGAACCTGAAGCTGAAACTCTGAACGTTCGAGTCGGTTCGAGTCTTCTCAACTGCTCGAATCAAACCATCTACATTGAGATATTTTATTTATACGTTCGCATGAAGATTACGATTGAATTTTTCATTTAGATTTTATTATTGTCATACGCAGATTACAAATATAGTTCCGATGCTGTAATAAATAAAGAAAAAAAACAAATTAAAATTTTAATTACGTGTATACGTAAGATTTGATTGTTTTAACTGTTTCAACTCAAGACGGTTTGATTCGAACGCTCGAAGGGTCGAAGTTCCTATAACCCATTAGATATACAAATAGTCCACAGAAAGGCGCGCAACATTATAATCCTCGTGTATTTCGTTCACCGTATTATATGTATATATACATAATACCCATACTTAATTTACTTTCTTCTTTCAACTCGTATATAATATATATATATATATAAACCAAAGTTCAAGACGTAAGTTTTGAAACCCTGCAATGCGATTTCTTCTTTCCTGCGCGACGTCTCGCTGTCGCGATTCACCCCATAAAAATTCCCACTCACCAGCTCACGTAATATACTTATATGAAATTTACCGCGTAGACCGCTCCGCCCGTGAAAATTCCCTGATAATTCACACTCCGGGACACGTATGATACATAGGTGCACGACACATATTCGCAAATATGTATATGTAAGAGCTGCAGGTGAGCGCAACATCGATCGCGTCTACCTCTCCATATATATATATATATATATATATATATATATATATATATATATATATATATTGATCAAACTTCCCGCGGGAGTTGCATCGAGCTTTGAGAGCCCGCGCGCAATCTCTGTACAGGATATATATATATATATATATATATATATATATATATATATATATATATACATGTATTGATGGCTCGTGTGCGCCTGGAGCGAGTCTCTCGTCACAGCTTCCTGGCCAACGACTCCCTCGAGAAAGAGATCTATTTCTGTTCGAGGTATAGACCATTTTACATATAATAAGGCCTTCGATAATAAATCCGAACTACATCGCGCGTGCAAGATCGCGATCAACTTTTCATTCGTACGCCTCCCCCGTTTACCCGCCCCAACGCAATGCGCGCGTCTAATGTTTCAGGCACGAATAACAACGTAGAAGAAGAATCGGTAAAGGCGTCTCGGTACATTTAAATTAAGTCGAAGATATACGATGATTTCAGGGACTCGATAATGCGCGATTCCTCCGTAAAGATTTGTGGCGCGTTATCTACTTTTATAATTGAATTTTATAGACAGGATGAAAATTCAGCTATAAATGCCAGCTTCGTATCAATGACCATTATTTAAAGCTTCCTTGCGCCTGTTTATCCACAGTTGGCAGAGAAGCAAGGAAAGGACGTAGAACTCCTTGTGAAAGATTAAGATAAACATTATTACTTTTTTCTCGAATCTGCGCAAATCGTCAAATGTAAAAAATTCGAAAAAGACCAGTAATTAATAAAATTATGCTTAGTTTGAATTTTCTTTTATATTAAACTTTAAAAAATTATCAATACATTTTCATGACTATCGAGTACATTCCCAGTTGTAAATAAATCCTTAAACGCTCTATACAAATACAACTTTAAAAGTTAAACATTTATATATATGAAGTTTTGATAAGAACTCGATCCCAAAATAAAGATTAAAAATCACTCTTATTTCTAGGAATGTTTAAAAGTTACAAAAAAAGCGACACTAATCTTCATTTTTCATATTGACTAAGTCGATTTGCAAATACATGTTCATCTGTGTTTTCCATAAACTTCTCTGCGAATGGTAAACAAAACCGATGATTTTTGTGCTAATTCATAAATGACCGTTTTATAATTAATCGAAGGAATAAATTTTTTGCTGTTGGGGAAAAGTTACAATTGTACTCGCGCAATATTTAATAGGATTTGCAGTATTGACAGCTTTTAATATACACAGAATCTGTTCCACGTGCATTTACTATAAGTTCAGAAAATACTTAATTATATCGTTAACTGCAACACTTAATGGTGTTTAATATAAAATTTCATGCATCTCCGCGAGAATCGTAGCAGCTGCCATTCATAAAAAAGTAACGATAAATATATATCAAAAGTCCATTAGGAAATTTAATATAATACCATATCGATATACGTATAAGGCCTAAGGGTAGTGTATTTTTTCTTTTTTCTTTTCATAATTAAAACAAGAAATGTGTGCTGTGGACAGATCAAGAAAATATCTTACGACGGGAATACTTTTTATCTATTAAAATACACATATATTGAAAGTGTATCCACTGAACTGTGATTTATTGATTTGCTAACATTAATCTGATCGCATACACGCTACTTTATTATGAAATGAAAATTCAAGCGTGCACGTTAAGAGCTGCTATTCACTAAAAACGGTCACTAAGCCCAATGAGTTTTCATTAGCCGATTCGTAATTTCCAGTTTAATTAATATTTATAAATGAAAACTTGTAAATCGATATACGTTGCTAAACCGATAGTTTGGACATCCGATTTTTTTAATATACAAATACCAATAAACGCATCTATTCCCTTATTATAAAAAAAAAAACGCTCGATCTCTAGCAGTCACCGACCATTGTTATCAAACGAAAAGCCGAGTACGCTAATCTACTGTGAAATGCGTATGGCGCGGCGGTTAAAGCAGAGGAACTTGTGGCGCGTTCAAGGCGAAGCGCATTAATTGATTAACGATATACACGCCGGAAAATCAATGCGCGAGACCGCGCGGGCCGTTGAATAAATTAGCATTTGTCGCGCGCCAAAGACTGTGTCGATATATTCAAGGCAATATATATATATATAACATATAAACGATTGGTCATGTTCGAGCACATACCGTCTCGATCTACATAAACGTGGATAAATAAGAGATTAAAACAAATTAACGATGTTTCTTGCTTATATAAATGCGTGGATAAGCTATATATATCACATATCATATTTATATACAATACAGCAAAGGCAAATATCATTCAGGTGATATTTGTCCATGTACACACATTTAATAAGGATTATGTTATGTGATGGTCAATTTAGTCTGGTTATTATAAAACATTCTGTTATAAAAGAGAGAGAAAAAAGAAGAAGAATTTTAAAACGAGATTAGAAATTCAAAAACCACACATTAGCGACGCAATATCAAGCTTTTAACCGATACCTTTTGTACAATATATATATATATGGATAGCGGATGAAAATGACGATAGCAGAAATACATGCATACATAATGTCCAGCAAGATACGTCCTTTCTGCGCTCGCACAATTAAATGGAAATTCGACTGGAATTATTATGAGCATTATTAGTATTATTGGTTATGATTTTCCACATCAGTATAATACGTTGCACGTTATAATGCTACAGTTGAACGCCACTTTGTTCCTCACAGTCTCGAAAAAGACTCGCAATTCACCCAGAACATATAGTACTCAATAAACTCAATGCTTGACACAGGGAGTGGGTGAAGATTAGAGAGAGTTGTTTAGAAAAATGTTTAAAGCGTCTTGTACGCAGGAGCAAAGAGGGAGATTAAGTGAAAATGTTAAAAATACAGTCTTACGTAACTTCGGTAGGACCCCTAATATCAATTAAGAAGGAACTTTAGTTATGTATGTACGCATAGCTGCATCGAGCATCGTTCAAAAAATTGTAAACTCTATTAAAATCCAGGGACACCTTCGTTGCATTTCCAATCGATAATAATTATTATTTTTGTTATTCACAACGATTCAAATAAGCTATCAATAAGAATGTTTTTGGATTATTTTGTTTCAATATTAATTGAAAGCAGAGAGAATAATAGCACATCGAGTGAAAGAGATCGACGCTTTGACGCGGCACGTTTGTTGTCGAGGGGAGTATTCGGCGCGCCAAAGCGTTGATCTCTTTTACTCGATATATATATTATATGCCGCGCAATTTACCGTTTGCAATAAAAGGCCATGCGCGTGTGTGGACACGCGCACAAATAAATCCCGTCCGCTTGTTTACTTTTGCTGCGGCGCCGAGGCGCCTGAAAAAAGCCGGGCGAACCGTTGGCAGCGAAATGGAATGGAACGCATTGTTCGAGGCGCGTATCGGGCTCTAGCGTTACGCCGACGAAACAAATAGCAAGGGAATTAAGTATAAAGGCAGCGCATCGAAAGTTCGAAACTTGGCGCTCTGGAATTTTATCCGATATAAGATCGTCGAACCCACGCTGAACAATAATATTGTAATACGGCTATACAGAAGCGGAACTTTAATTTTCATTCCCGTATAAAACGGCTGCGCGTGTACTTTATTATACATACACGTGCCGAAGACCCGACGGTCCGTGCGATAAAAGCGAGAGGGTTAAACATACGCCCGCCAGCGAGTGCGCGCGCGCGCGCGTGCGCTTGTGCGTCTGATGCCGGCCTGCGTCGGACCCCCGCGCATGCGGCGCTCGCGTAAAAGCGCCGTAAAGCAATATTGCGCGCACATACGCGTGGCGTTGGTATAGCTCGCGAAAAGACGAGAGCGCGAGAGGGATGCGGTGGGGAGGAGACAAAAAGGAAAATAGTCTTCGCCTTTTATGTGTATGTCTATATATATATATATATATATATATATATATATATATATATATATAAACCAACCGCTACTTTTAATTAAATCGCAAATTTTTTTTTGTTCCATATTTTTTTTGTCGAAGCCAATACCTTTTAGCAAGCGTTTGCGCACCGATGTAGCGACTCCGCTCGCGCATTGCCTGGGAACCTGTAACAAGTCGGGTCAAACAGCGCCGTACTCCTTGACGGCTTCCGAGAACCAATGATTTCGCCCGCGTGTCAATATTAAAGTTCGGAGTGTCATTATCGCGCGTAGAAATTGCCGGGTCTCTTGCCATTTTGCCGCGTTATGTATGCATAAGTATAAGCTCCGGCAGAGGGATGCGACCGGCGCAGCGCGCGTACGCGAAATGAAGAGAGAAGTATAATTACATATATATATATATATATATATATATATATATATATATATATATATATATATATACGTAAAACGTTACGATCTGCTCCCATGCGCCCGTACCGTGCATAGACGCGATGCTTATTCATCGACTGTGCGCGAATGGATGCCCCCCATGTATGTCGCAGACTGACGAGAAAATCGCCCAACGAGTCTCCCTCCCCCTGCCCCTCCAAAATGTACGACAGAAAAATTCGCGATTTCGTATCATATCATGTTTTTCTTTCGACGAACGCGCTATTTTCTCTCCTGCTACCGTTCGTTATACCCCTAGCCCCACAGATTCGATAACATTAACTCAGCTGAAATTATCGACGAAGAAAGTTCGCTTGTCGAAGATCTTTTTTTTTTTTTTTTCAAAGACGGAGAGACCGAGAACTATGGATTTGTACTGCTTAAGATCGTATTATTGTATTTCAAAACTATAGGTAAATCGGAGCTTCTCAGTCATATATAATATACGAACTTGGACAGCAGCTCCATTGTTCATATATAGATAATTTTGTAATGTCAATAGTGCGCTCTTTCTCTCGCAATTATCTGTTCCGACTATTATGTATATAATATATGCCGTCTAAGTGTATTACGTATCCAACGAGCGAACGGCTAAGGGCTCCGTGATTAAAATTCAAAACTTGCAATTACACACAATTCATTTATATATATTATATATACCAATAGGATTTTGAAACGGCGAACCGGCGATTTGCGAAACACTGATAAATCAACATATACGTACATTTTTGCGGATCCGTTGTATATGAGCAGACGATAATACAGCCAACCGCGTAAAGCGATTTTAACCGATTTTATACGTTTATATGCAGTTAAATAATACGTATACACGTGTGTATTTTCGATGTTGATTAAAATGATAAACGTTATGTATGCCTATGTATGTCTGTGGGCGAGTGTGTATGCGCGTATGTGTATGTGCATCAAATAGCGAACACGCGTGCCGATCTTCATCGAATATATATATATATATATATATATATATATATATATATATATATATATATATATATAAATGAACGAGATCTATCGCATATCTATTCTTGATCAAAACTGTATATAACGATCTCTGCGACAAATGTAAAAAGGGAAGAAAGTATATGTATATAGGATGCGTAACATATTGGGGTGCGAGATCGCTGTATATATAATAGACAAAGAAACAAAAAATTTCCAAACATTCTCCCATATAAAGTATATATTATATAAGCAGTCGCGATTCATTATACATTAAATATATTCTCCTCAAAACTGTCAAAGCTTTACCGCATCGATTAAAAACTCAGGAAAAAAATTAATAAATAAACAATTAATAATATTGATAAAACTGATGTAAAAAACAGCGCCGCGTTGTGTACATTTGTTAGAGCGCGGTTGCCGTTTTAATTGTGGTTTACTAATCGTTCGATTTTTCCATTTAAATGACGATGTGTATGTTTAGCGAAAAGAAACAGAAATGTTACGTATATATATATATAAAAAAATTTAATAAAAATACAGTTATACTGTCGTCTCCGAATTCTATAGAGGAGTTGAGGCCCCTGTGTTCATTCTCGGCTATACTACATTCTCAGCGACAGGATGAAAAATTAATAAAAAAATAAATAAATAATAATAAAAAGAGCATTTTGAAAATACGAGCATACCATTCATTTTTACATATCTGCCTGCTTTACCCCTATATCCTTCACTGACTTTCAGATGGCGAAAGAACACTTCAATGAAGAATGTTACCTTCCGAGATCAAGAGAAGAACAAAAATAATACACAAGGGAAAAAGTTATTGAAATAAATTTCTAAATTCGATTGGAAACTTGTTTGCATAGAAACTTCTTCGTACGTTGATTTAGTAAAGAATTCATTTTATACTTAAGTCCAAATATAGATTTTTCCTTTAAAATATATATTGTATCTGACATATAAGAATGGATAAGCTTAATCAATACCCAACATATTTACAAATATCATATGAGAAAAGTTCAGTCATCAAAGAGTCGATAAGAAAATTTGCAGTAAAAAAAAAGTAATTTTAATTTTTCTACACGTATTTTTGTATATGATAGATTGAAGACTCTATATATTTTGGCATATGATTGTTAGAAGACATTTATTTGAAGATCTGTTTTTTATATTATTTTTTTAAATGACTTAATTTATTTTAAAATACTTATCAATTTTGTCAACATATATTTATCTAAATAAACAAATTGCTTAAATTATATTTACTAAAAAATTTATAAATCTATAAGACATTGATATAACTACAAATTAAACAAGCCTTCTTTATCAAACAAATTGAACATACAATAGGTGTAAACATTTTAATCATTTTATCACTTCTTTAAGAGCATTAAAATTATAACTTTTATTTTTTATATAATCTTAGAACAAAATGAACCTTTTATCGTTGTTAGAAATAAATGCTAATTTTTTTAATATTATAAAGAAAATTTTAAATTTTTCTAAATCAATTTTTCAACCAATGATATTTAAATTAATAATCATATAATAGCAATAGGAGTATATTATTATAAGAAATAATATATTATATAAACAGAATAAAATTTTAATAAGCTTACAAAGAATGTACATTTTTTACTTTATAATTTGTTACTCTTCTAGGAATCGTCATAAGAGTAATTATTAAATTTATTAAATTTTCGCGTTACAGTGCCAGTTCAACATACTAGTTTGCAGTTCCTTCAACAAGGATTAGCAAAACTTCGATTCTTTTATTCATAAGGTTAAATTGATATTTTAGGTTCGGGAAATAATATATTTTTTAAACTCTCCTGAAAGAGTAAAAATTCAACTTTTAATAATTTCTATTCATATTTCCACATTTTGTTATTCAAGAATATATGTTATTGTTTCCTATTACGACGAAGTATTTTTCTTTGAATATCATGTAAGGCATTCAATATTTGTATTTGCATTTATTTTCTGTTGCTATTTCTGTATTTTCTCTTGCTATATCAAAGTCACGAGGACCTATATACAGACCTATATATATACCTTTTCATAAAAAACCTATAGACAATAACCGTGACATTTCTAATCGATATAAATGGACGTAAAATTATCATAAATCTATAAAATATCAAGACGACTGGATTTCCCGTGGATACAGATAAATGTACACTTCGTCTCGGTAAGTTGAGAATAGCGTTTCGTGTGCAAGGTGGCTTGTCCAGGAGTTGCAGTACAGCAAGTAATAAAAAGTAAAATGAATTTGAAAGTACCTTTATTGAGTATATACCGGGACCATTTCAAGGGACCCGGAAACGGAATTATCGAAATTTTGTCCACAAATATTGTTTACATGGAAAATCTGTATATAACAAAAAATATATTTTTTAAGGAGTTATAGAATTTTGACTTTAAAGTTTTTTGAAATTTTTCATATTCTCTGAGATAAATTCGATAAACCATGATTTTCATATATTTTTCATGGATTTGGTAATAAATATTGATTTTACGTTTAAAGCCATTAAGATATTCGTTATCAATGCATCAAAAACATAAGTATATAAATATGCAGAAAAATAAGGCGAGGAGACTACCTGAAAGAGAATGGTTGATTTCTTTCTCCAGAAATTTTACCATAGGTATTAGATTATTCTCTCGGGCGAAACTGAAACGACGGATGCTAGTATATTTATAAAAACATTTCTTTTCAATATGTTATTCACTACTAAATTTTCACAATAACATTGTTCTTTTAATTTGAAAATTTCGCAGAATTGCACGCTATGTCAACTGGGACTACCAAACAGTAGAAAAGCCGACATTAGCTTAACATGTAAAGTTTTTTTTTTCAGTCATTCAGACCGATTTATAAGTTATTTTCTAAAAATTTTTGTTAGTTATTTATTAGTAATACCTAAAACAACTAAAATTCAGACTGTTTCAACTATTTGGAGTAAAATTATTTGTGAAAATAGAATACAGATAGTTTTTATCCATCTTATATTTAGTTATTCATCAGTTCATAAGTAATTAATATTTTACTAACAACAGAATACACACATAAATATTTTTATTTATTTATTCCAATAACAAGGGTAATTATTTTAAAGCTTCTGAATCTAGTATAAATAGAGGTATGATGTAAATAAACATTCGTTCTTTTTTATCTAGGATGTATTATATTAAGTGATCTTGAAAGTTCAAAATAATTATCTTTTATATATTATTGCTGAAAGGTGAATTTGGAAGATTCACCAGTAAGTTGTCAGTACGTACATTTAGCAGCGCTCCAATGCATTCTCGTATACTTTCCATTTGACGTGATGAACATTTTTGAATTTGTAAGTTTTCCTTCGTTCGCCTAATAAATGATCAGGAATGATTTTTTGACATACTGGCGATTTACTAAAGAATCCTTTCGCATACCAAACCCCAGAGTAATCCAAGTAGAAATCGACTGAGTACTGTAGACCCTCATCAAGTACTTGTAAAATACCCGTATAAGGCTTGTAACGATGCGCTATTCATGGCCTGTACAGGTTACGTGAAAAAGTCAAAATTACGCAGGCCCGTGTATAGGCCTTGTACAGGCCATGTACCGACTATCAGTCGTTTCTAAACTAGTTTATAGCTAGTTTATTAAGTTTAACAGCTAGAGGCTTGGATAGAGGATATAGTTTATCTCTGTTACAAATGTAACCTGATTCTTACATAGGTATAAGGAGTTGTAGTTATGTATATAAAATAAAAATACTTGATATATAAACATTATTTATAAAAACAGGCAGGTGAAATAACATTGTTTTGAAAAACATTTTATGTAAGTTGAAATTGAACAATAGATATTGCCAGTTTCAAGTGTAATAATGAAGTGAATTATAATATAATTAGTAAATATTTGAATTAAATGACGATTTAAATAAAAATAAACATTTTGATATCAGTTGTTACGTCGGGGTTTAATCACCCTTCTGTCCCTACGAAATGTGTAAAAATATAAACACACGAGGTCAGACAATTAAGTGATGCGACCAAATTTAACAATTGAGTATATTTAAAAATTAAGGCACATCGCTGTGATCCCCTGCAAAGTTGCCCCCCCCCCCCGCATCTATGCCCTTATTCCAGCGAGTTTTTCAGTTTTCGTAATAATTTTAGAACACTTCTAGTAGGACCTTTGAAAATATCGATCTTTGACGAATTTTTTCAAATAGAGGAATAGGAAAAATTCGCAGGGTGGCATGTCCGGTGAATAGAGAAACACAGAACGCACTATGACAGAAAGCATTGTCGTGATGTAGAACCCAAGTTTTCGCTATCTTTGGACACACACTAAACACCCTTTTTTGGAATTTTTCGAGCACATTTTTCGAGCACATTTTCGAACCACCCCTTTACTTTCGAAGAAGTAAATGAACATGGTTTTCACTTTGGATTTACTCATTCTCCGCGCCTCGTCTTTGACGCATTCACGGCCTTTCTGAAAATCGGCATGCCAACGAAGCACCTGACTACGACTCAGAGCATCACTACCATACACTTTCAGTCCTTTTCCATAATTTTCTGTCGCCGTTTCGCAAACTTTTGCACAAAATTTTATCGCGTACCGTTGTTCTAAATTCTCTGTTCCATTTTCGTGACATACACTTCTCGCGCGTTATTACAAAACACTAAACAGCTGACAAAGAAATGATCGTACAAGGATCGTCAAGGTCTCAATCGAGAGAGTAGAGATCTAATATTTCGGTGTCGGCGTTACAAGTTCGCAGTGTTACCACAGGCCGAGAAATAAAATCGGTCGCATTACTTAATTGTCGGACCTCGTAGAAATATTAGGTTATCAAATATCTCTCTTCCGCATTTTTGTCTTATGAATTTTGCGGCTATGTACAAAGCGCTACAGAGCTCGTATCTGTCAATATTATACATCATTTGAAAGGTCTTGACATGACGTAGAAAACGACGCTATGCATGATTAATTTGCATATTGCGTTCAAAAGTTATAGACGTGTAAACATGGATTTCACTAACGCCGAAATTCGCGCTATTTTAAAGTTTTCCTTCGTCAAAGGCAAATGCGCTAGAGAAAAGTTCCATGAGATTAATGGTGTTTTGGGGAATGGCACATTATCACTTCGAACCGCAGAGGAATGGTTTTGACGATCCAGAGCAGGTGAAAACGACACCATGGATAAGCCCAGCCGGCCGAAGACCTATGACGTCGAATACCGATCACATCATGGAATTTATCGAAGTAGACCGGCATGTGGCATCTAGTGACATCTCCCAGAGTATGAGAGTTAGTCACCAAACCATTTTAAACAATCTGCAGAAGGCCGGATACAAAAAAACTCTTGATATTTGGGTGCCGCATGATTTGACGCAAAAAAACCTTCTGGACCGAATCAACGCCTGCGATGTGCTGCTAAAACGGAACGAACTCGACCCATTTTTGAAGCGGATGGTGACTGGCGATGAAAAATGGATCACATACGACAATATCAAGCGAAAACGGTCGTGGTCCAAGGCCGGTGGACTGTCCCAAACAGTGGCGAAGCCGGGATTGACGGCCAGGAAGGTTTTGCTCTGTGTTTGGTGGGATTGGAAGGGAATCATCGACTATGAGCTGCTCCCATATGGTCAGACGTTTAATTCTACAATCTACTGTTTACAACTGGACCGCTTGAAACATGCGATCGACCAGAAGCGTTCAAAATTAGCCAACAGGAAGGGTGTAGTGTTCCATCAGGACAACGTCAGACCACACACTTCGTTATTGACTCGTCAGAAGCTACAGGAGTTCGGATAGGAGGTTTTATTGCATCGACCATATAGCCCGGACATAGCGCCAAGTGATTACCAGCTGTTCCTGTCCATATCGAACGCACTTGGTGGTGTAAAGTTGGACTCAAAAGAGGCTTGTGAAAAGTGGCTGTCCGAATTCTTCGCAAATAAGGAGAGTGGTTTCTACGAGAGGGGTATTATGAAGTTGCCGTCTAGATGGAAACAGATTATCGAACAAAAGGACGCATATTTGAAGTAAATCCGACCGCTGTAACACTTTTTATAAAGCATTGAATGAAGAGCAAAAAAGCGAAAGGGAGACATTTGATAACCTAATATATATACATACATCAATTAATATTTGGCGTTTGATCTTGGAATTTCCTATAATATACCAAGGCTCGGAAGCCTTGGTATGTTTGAAGAAATGATTTGCGACTTTAAAGGGATTTTCCTTAAATCTTTCGAGTGGTAATTTTTTCTTTTGCAAGATTTTTATGGTGCTAATCAGCGACGAATGTCTACGATGTATTTGTAAACAAAGCACATGTAAATTAATACAGTGGTGCCTGTGTCAATCGGCCGATTGATCTCGGGATTTGAACTCGGATCACCTAGTCCTTCGCTCTAGCGATCGAGCCATACCACTTATAAAGACGCCGAGGTGACTTCCCGTAGATACAAAGACGCTGGCGTCTCTCGGAGCCACAGTGGTTGGCTGCAAAAAAGTCCTTAGAAAGATGCGGGCAGGTCTTTCGGGATGGCACACGGCTACGTGCAAGAAAAGGCAAGAAGTCCGGGCGTGGAAGGCCGGAGTAAAGCCAGGTGAAAATACAGGACCGTGGCACCACAGACAGTACTCACGCAACCAACGTACAGCGAAAGTTTTGACGATCGTTTGGTCGGTAGTCGAGCTCAATCTGTCTAGGGGGCAGGCGGAATACCGACTCACACATGGTGTCAGTCCCCCCTTCCCCTTTCACGCTCTCACCATTACTCACCTCTTCGTCCGTTTGCTTCTTCAACCTGTAACAAAATGTATACAAATATAAATACACCAATATCTATATATATATATATATATATATATATATATATATATATATATATATATAATTGCACATATAAAATTATGTTTTAGATATATATCGCAAATTATATAACAAAATTACATGCATGCAAATATTTATACATACTTATGTAAATAATACCCATTCGTACATAAAAATTATCAAGAGAATAAGTACATTTATTCATATTAAGAGGCGAACATAGTTTCCCATCTTTTTAACGAAAAAAGGACATTTATGGTGGAAAATGGATACACGTTACCCTAATCAAAATATTTTCCGTCATTTTCTACTACTTTTTCTCATCTTTCTGGCAATATGGCGATACCGTGGCGAAAAAACGATGGTGGTTTCCAAGTGATCCAATCATCGACAAATTCTCGCACTTCTTGAACATGTCGGAATTGCGTATCAATGAGGTCGTACTGCATGGATGAACATAGGTGGTTATCAGAAGGCGCTACGTTTGGCGAGTACCCTGGATGCGGCAACACATCCCATTCGAGCTCCAACAAAGTATTTTTGACGGCTTTCGCAAAATGCGACCGTGCATTATCATGCGAGCGAATGACTTTGCGCCTATTGTTCGCAATTACTGATCTATGTTCGATTAACTTCGGTTGCAAATGATTCAGTTGGCATTTATATACCCCGGCAATGAAGGTTTCATTCGGTTTTAGCAGCTCGTAGTACAGCACACCCTTTTGGTCCTACCAAAAGCACAGCAATCCTTTGGCTGTGGATGTTCCGTTTTGGTGTCGATGTGAACGGTTGACTTGGATGCACCCATAACTTTTTACGCTTAGAATTGTCATAGTAGATCCATTTTTCATCACCAGTCACAAACTTTTCTTCCAACTTTTTCTGTTGTCAAGAACGTTCTTTGTCATTAACATCAGAATATCCACTTCTAAACCCCTGAAACCACTCTTTACATGTTGTAAGCGATGTAGCTTGTTGGTCATAACATTCTTGAAGCAACGGATAAATTTCTGCGACACTTTTTTTCAAAACAAAATAGCGCAAAAAGATATGTCGAAAAAACGATTTAAATTAATAAATATTTTTATCGGTCTTACAGTCTTTATAATATCATATATTAGTTAAAATAATGACAGTCAGACTTTCCTTGTTTATGATCACTATAAAAATATTTATTAATTTAATTCAATGCAGTCGACATAATTACAATTTTTAATTTTGAAAAAACGATTTATCACGATTCATTTTCACTGATCAAAAAATTATAATGTTCACACAAATGATGGCGCCGATTAACTAAATTTTGTTAGTATATGCCAAATTTCAAAAATCCAAATAAGAATCTTTCCGTAGTAGTCGTCCTGTGAGTGACTCTGGACATCGAATTACCACCTGGACAGGAAACTACAATATTTCCCCATAGAAGTCGTCTATAACATGTAGATATATCTGTATTTCGTATATTTTCGTATTTTAAATTCAATATCACTAATATTTAGTTAGTGGTGCACACTGAAATTGAAGCAAAAAAAAAAAATATTTGCAAAATAGCACATTCTAAACGGACACTCGAATATCGCATTCTTTATACAGAAGCAGCGATGTATATATATATATATATATATATATATATATATATATCCATAGTTTTAGAATTATTGGTAAACTAACTCCTTATTTTTCCATAACTTTTTTTGTTTAATTGCAAAAAAAGAAATAGCCTATATGATTCCAATAATATAATAGAGAGTGTATACTTCAAATGTCAGAGCAATCGGTTCAGTAGTTTTTTTGTTGAACGTATACAAACAAAAATACTTTATAAATTAGTATTAGTATGATTTGGTATATAATTACCTTATATGGAAAACTAAGAAAGCGAGAGAGAGAGAGAGAGAGAGAGAGAGAGAGAGAGAGAGAGAGAGAGTGAGTGAAAGAGCGAGAGCAAGAGAGAGAAAAATTATTTACATAAGAGAAAATAAACTGTTCAAAAGATATCCAAGGTGATGAAAGTGTTAGATTAACCTGAAGAACAAAGAGGCTATTAGCAACTAAAATCACACCTTCTTTGGGTACTACTGCCGAGCTTGGCTTTGCCTGGCCTCCTCGATGCGCCCTTCCTTAGCCGCGTCGAAGGAGAAACTCCATTCCCCGGGACGCTGTATCATCCGCCCAAACAGCATGTAGCTGGGAGACTGTCCGGTGCTGCCATTGACGAACTTTTTAAGGGCAAATACAATAACGAGGAGATGGACGTCCCAATCCGTGTGTTGTCCTTCTAATTTTAGAGGCAAGCCCTTTTTAAGCTCCTGATTCACTCGCTCCGTAGAGTATACCTGGGGGTAATATGCCGGAGTAGTATATGGGAGTGTTTCCCATGCCACACACCTGGCTCTGTATGCGGGCCCGCGGAATTAGGGTCCATTATCCGTAAGAAACACGCGTGGATACCCCCAACGCATAAAAACCTCAGACTACAAGATGGGGGCGAGCGTCGTGGGTTCTGCGTTTGCAACGGGACATTATATCGGTAACCACCAATATGCACCCCGTGCGTCGCGAGTCTGTGGGTAGGCTCCCATTAAGTCGATCGCTACCGTGTCCGAGGGTGCAAACGGGTGACGAGGCTTTCCACTCCCGCTTGCCAGATGGCCGGCCATCCTTCGCGATGGCACAGACGGTGCATCTACCTACCATGTTGCGCACGTTCTCTCTTATTTTTGTCCAATAATATCCTTCTCGGATGGCCCGATAGATCTCGTCAGCGCCTGAATAGCCAGCCAGTGGGTGTACGTGAAAATATTGAAGCACTCTTGAACGGCACGAATACGAAACGTAAGCACGCGACCGTCGACCGTGTTCGGTAACATTATGTGTGCCGTGTACGTACTCGAGACGTTGTTCTTGCAGAAGTTTTCGCTGAGTTTCCTCCTGGTCGTTTTGCTCCGTTCCCTACGTTTCCTTAATGAGATTTGACAGATCTTGATAGATTGTCACCGCTATACAAACCGTCGTCGCTTCAGTCAGCGTTCTGGGACTGCGGAGACCCGAGTCCAACGTGGCTCTACATTTCTCGCAGTTCACTATCGTCACGACCTCTCTCCGTTCTGGTAGATGTACCGCGGCCTTCGGGGAAACCAGTTCCTCGAGTTCTCGGCGTCCATGACGGAAGGTCTCCTGATCGGGATATCGTGACAAAGCGTCGGGCAGTTCGTTTTTTCTTCCCACAACGTGCTCTACTTGGAAATTATAACTACGCAGGTATACTGCCCAGCGATATAACGTACCTTTATCGTTACGCGTTCTATCCAACCAGGCCAGTGCTCGATTATCTGTGCAAAGCGTAAAATGCCCGTCCTCTAGATAATGACCAAACTTGCGTGGTACTCAGATGACCGCAAGACACTCCTGCTCGTTGCTATACTGCTCGATGATATGATATGAACTTCGTGCTGGCATATGAAACTACCTGTCGCTCTCCGTTGTCCGCGAGCTGATAGAGTACAGCCCCCATGCCGACTCCATTAGCATCAGTCTGTAATACGTACGGCTTCCGCGGGTCTGTCCGACAATGTCACAGTGGCCTACCGAATGCTTCCTTGACCGTGTTGAAAGCCCTCTGTTGATCCTCTGCATACCGCCATGACCTGGAGGAGGCTAATAGTTGTGTTAAAGGGTGTGCCATCTGGGGGAAGGCGAGGACGTATTCGCGAAGGCATCCTCACAAGCGCAGGAAACGGCTTAGCACTCGACGTATACTCTTAGTATACTCTTATATACTCTACGTGCTCCGATTTTGTGGTGTTTCCATTCCTGATAATATGGTGTCCTAAGAACTCATATGTCCTAGGAGTCACGTTCGACAACTTAGTTGCCGTAGTGACGGATCCGGCGATCGACTCCGCACCGTATCATTGCTTTAACTGCTGGCAGTGGGGTCACAACACGTGTCTATGGCTTCGACTGACGGTGAGTCGCTACTGCCATGACTGCGGGTGGTGAGGAAGGATTTGGCAGCGTGCCGGAGGTGCGGCGAACCTCGCCGTCGGTTCCTCGAAAGAGAGCTTGAGAACCACCAAAAAGGAAATGGAGCCCACGCGAGGATGGCGCCCGAGGGACTAATGAGAAGCAGAGAGTAGCTGCGAATGCTTAGGCTATCGAAGGCACCCTGCCCGGATCATTGCGAGTGGCGGTGGTCGTAGCGGCTGCTAGCTAGTTGATGCCACAAGTGAAGAGCCGCAAATTTTTCCACCAGCACCGCTGTCTACTGAAGCAGAAAATAGTGATGTGCCGGTGAGTATGGAGGTGAGTACTACGGCTCCTTGACAGGCTTGAGAGGTTACCCGCAGATATACGTGAGGGAATTCTGCAGCGACTATATATAGCAAGGCAGTAGAGCCGAGTGCCAATAGCGTTCAATAGAAGGGAGGAGATTTTTTTTCTGTTTCAGTGGAAACTATACATGGTGGATTTCGGAGTCGTAGCCGAAGCTCGCCTCTCAGCAGCTTCAGGCTAGGGAGGAGGAATTTGTAACGTTAAAACCGCACTCCATGCCGAGTGAAAAAACTCTCGGAGGAAAAAGAAAATTATAACAAGAGACGTAAAAAACGGCCACTAACGCCGAGACTGAGGAAAGAGGACTTCAGGGGGCCAGCTAACAACTCCAGAAAGCGGCCGTGGTCACCCGAAATCATTCCAATGGAGTTCAAAAAGGAGATCAAGGATTCCGAAGCGCAGCAGAGGCCGACGACACCCTACTGTGATACGACCACGCCCAGAAGAACAGTACATAAATTTAAACTTCCCGATGACAAGTTCTACAATACCCTCAGGGATATATACGTTGCCGGGCGTGTATCGGGGATACCCGACATCTGCTGCGAATCATAAGAGAAACGGGACAGGTGCGACGAGCTACCGCCTTAAAAAAACGTAAGTAACAATACTTTCGATCGTCCGAAGCAAAAATTTACTTTAGATTTTCTATAGAAATTTCCGCTCCCGAAAAAAAGGGGGGAAATGTAACGCGAAAAAAAGCAGGATAGATTAGGTTGTTACCGTGATCAGAATTATTATAATTATATTAGGAGTGTGAATAAGTCTTTCCCGTTTTTTGTAAGAGATGGCGCCACCAATACTGTGCGAGTATTCAATGGTTACATATGTCATAATCAAAGCTTATTCATATGTCAACAATACCATACTAACACATTAGTTAAAATTTTTTCGCATCATAAATTTTTGATATCGTGAAAATGTCGAAATTTGAGCCGAGTCGACGTCATTTGCGGGAAGTTTCACTTTATTGGTTCAATTTGAAGAAATCTGCTGCCGAGACGCATCGATTGCTTCAGGAGGCTTATGGAGAAGGTTGTGTCGATGATTCAAGTGTTCGCGGATGGTTTCGACGCTTCAAAAGCGGTGATTTCGACGTGGAAGACAAGGAGCGTTCCGGGCGGCCGCAAATCTTTGAAGATCGAGAATTGGCGACTTTGCTTGATGAAGATTCTTGTCAAACGCAAGAAGAACTTGCTGAAGCATTGGGAGTTGACCGAACAACCATTTCCAAGCGTTTGAAAGCCATAGGAATGATCCAAAAGCAAGGAAATTGGGTGCCGTACGAACTGAAGCTGAGAGACGTCGAACGGCGTTTTTTCACTTGCGAACAGCTGCTTCAGCGACATAAAAGAAAGGGTTTTCTGCATCGTATCGTGACTGGCGATGAAAAGTGGATACGTTACGATAATCCGAAGCGAAGAAAATCATGGGGACTACCCGGCCTTGCATCATCATCGACGGCCAAGCCAAATATTCATGGCGCCAAGCTCATGCTCTGTATATGGTGGGACCAGCTAGGTGTGGTTTACTATGAGCTTCTTAATCCGAATGAAAGGATCACAGGCGAGGTCTATCGACGACAATTGATGCGTTTGAGCCGCGCACTGCGAGAAAAACGGCCACAATACTCCGACAGGCACGACAAAGTTATTTTGCAACATGACAATGCTCGCCCACATGTTGCACCGCCGGTGAAAACATACTTAGAAACGCTCAAATGGGAAGTCCTACCCCACCCGCCGCATAGTCCAGACGTTGCTCCGTCTGATTACCATCTCTTCAGATCGATGACGCATGGCCTGGCTGACCAGCACTTCCATTCCTACGAGGAAGCCAAAAAATGGGTGGATGACTGGATAGAGGCCAAACCGGTCGAATTTTTTCGCAACGGGATTCGTATGTTGCCAGAAAGATGGGAAAAAGTTGTAGCTAGCGATGGCCAATACTTTCAATAATTCATTTGTAACCATTTTTTCACAATAAAGGCTCAAAATTTGAAAAAAACGGGAAAGACTTATTCACATACCTGATAACATTATTATATTTAAATTATTATAACAGTTAGATATATACACGAAACGATTGCTATAACTAATAAACAAACAAACACAAACATAGAGTAGAATAGATAGAATAAATTAATCGTATATTAGTTTAACCAATAGGAATAATATTACCGTATGTTAAAATAAATACTAACCTATCAGATTTTTGTTAACATACTTTTACCATGTATAAAAGTGCGCTAAATTTTGCCAAGAACACGGTTCGTTTTGAGCACTCGTCGAGGAAGGATACCTCCCGAGGGGCAAAGGGAACTGTGATCTACCGACCGACAAATTCTGTATTTTCTTGGGTGAAAACTCTTTCACGAGGCCAAAGGGTAAATGATTATCGACCCAAAAGAACGGGCGCTCCCGACTTCTGAAAAAGTAATTCTTTTTCACCTAGGAAATAATCCAGAAAGCCGCCAGGAGACAAAATTATAATCGAACTAATTTAATTCGAGAAAAAGGCGCTCCTTTTCGTCAAATTAAACTACCAGACGGCTATTAATCAGGAGGCGCACTTCGGATTAATACCAGACCGACCGGCGACCAAAAATTTGCAAGTCATCATAACGTTGATTGACTTACTATTATAAATATAGGAATTAAATTCTGTAAAATAAATCGAAAGAAAACGGTGTCTTGCTAAGGAATAATAAACGCTTATTCCTAAGTAAAGCACCGAACTTTTTTATATCACCGGCTAAGGCGCACATTAGCGGGATATAAAAGAGAGAAAAAGATTTATTGCGATAGTGCGGCAGAAACTCCGTGTAAATAGACGGGCCGCTTATATAAACATAATAAATAGAAAGAGGAACCGTTTAAGTAAATGTAGTAAATAAAGCGAGAAAATTACTGGGTCAAGGCCATGTGAATTCGTAGAAATTTAGATAAACCAATTAACTAATAGACATAATATAAAATCAATTGAAAGCGCGAGTAATGAATTTGCCAATCATTATTTTTATTGCAGGGTATCTACAGCGAGATCCCAATAAAATAAGATTGATTATTATTATTTTTTTTTTGTTGTATAAATTATAAGACAATATATTTTGTTATTTTTTTTAAAACCTAAAAAAACGAGTCTCAAGTTATTCACCCGAAAACCTGTCTTGATACATTCCTCCCTCCGAATCACGTACCCTAAAAACCTCACAAATTTCCAGTAATAATAAAATAAAACCGGAAAAAAATAAGACGGAAGGAGACAGAACGTTACATTTTTATTTTTATTTTTATTATTTTTGCATATTGATGTATTAATATTAATATAAATATATATTGATATTATTATGTATTATTTTCGATTGACTTAATTGGACTGTAAGACCAATAAAAATATTTATTAATTTAAACTTTTATTGTTTATGTAAAAAACCGTTCCGTCGCTGCAAACCTATACGAATATCGAGGGCCTCTTCCACGCGGTTTCCTTTTTTTTGTATGTATATATACGTGTGTTAGTGTGAGTGTGAAAAGATGTGATGGGAAGCGAGCCGTCAATGTATTTGTTTATGACATCGACGCTATTCCCGTCGAAAATTAGGAGCGGAGATTTATGGGGAAGAAAAGGAGAGTGCTTCAAAAGGCAACGAAAACGTTCACGTCGCTAGCCCTCGTCCCTCGGACTTCGGATAGACCAGTCACGCTCTTAGAACTTCACTCGAGTGTATTTTTGTGCATTGTTTTGACTACGGATTCAGAACAAATAACGTCATCTCAATTATTAGTGATTATAAAGAAAATATGTAGATGTAGAGAAATAAGTGCTTATGTGTTAAGCAGAGAAAAAGTGTATAATGATAGAATACAGATAGAATAAAGATTAATTAGAGAAACAATCAACCTAGGTCCATAACCTGTTAACGTAGGTTAATTTAACAAAGAACTATTAGGTATTTATAATAGAAATATTTATTTACAAACTGTACAATATAAGATATAATGTAGACAGGGTAAAGACTCGGAATGACCTACTCGACTAAGATGCAAGAATCGGACTGCACTTGACGACCGAATCAGAAACACTCATAACCTACGACAAACAATAGGCTTCTGCCAGGTACATACACGAATTCGACAAGCTTATACAAGAATACAATCAACGCTTCAAATCTATATAGTCGTCGGGATTCCCCATGATTACCCCCAATATATTACTATATAAAGGATGTAACGTTTTCATATAGTTATACCTCAATAGTTTCTTTTAATAAATTATAGACATATAGAATAAACGAAAAATACATGGTAATTTTTCTATATACCTCACACCTTGTTGTTTTATATGTGTACATGATTGATTCCTTATAAATATATATATATATATTATCTAACATCTGAGTAAGAACGAATCCTGTGCCCAGATTCTTCGGGATCGTTCCGCGCTACTGGAACACAGAAACATCTTGACAAGGCGTGCGATCGGACACATAAAGAAGGTAAGTCTAATGATCAATCGCTCCGACACAAGATTGAAGCAAGAAGTAGAAATTTGAATTTTCTAAGACAATTAATTATGATTTGACAGGTGTGACTACCTAGCTATTAAAAAATTGAAAAATTTGAACATAATCATATGTTTTTAGATATTCATTTTTAAAGGATGAAAGATTCTTAAGTAAAAAACTTCCTAAGTCTTTTTAATGTGAAATGTACATTTACTGAGCTCAATTTTGTATGGGACTTATAGCAATATTTTAGAGAAATATCCGTAATATGTCATATAAAATCCGTAAATGTCTATATTATTTCGCAACACTCATAATTCTAACATAATTGTTAATTTTTAATCAATGTAAAATCACAATAATTAATTAAATCTGTAAAATATGAATTAGAAACATTATTTATTTTTTCTCCTGAATTTTGTAAGTAGTTCAAAATCTAGTTTTTGTAAACGTGATTTCTATTAAAAATTATAAAAAAATTATTCAAACTGTTGGAGTATTCAACGAAAGTCCCATAATAAACTAGTATACAGTAAACAGAGAATGCAGTTGCACTGCCTGAGTTTTATGGCACCCTCTTTTTGGAAAAAGGACATCGGTCAGCGACTACAGAGAAGTCCGGAGTTCAGTCCGAGCTGTAGCCTCCTTAGAGCGTGCCCACACAAACTATTTATATTTTCTGAATCTTTGTAAAATATATTTTGTATCTCATTACATTTAAATTATTAACTACTGTTATATTCATTTCCATCTCATTAAACTAGTGTATTGCATATAAAAATAAAACATTTACTATTATATAATTAATATAAATAAAACTATTTATTTGAAAAACAACACAAGCAATTTTTATAATTATTTAAAATATTGTAATTGTTTTAACTAAAAAAAATCACTTAATTATATATTTTTAGGAAAGCAATATTTATAATAATCATATTATTCTGTTCTATTAAAAAAAAACTTTGTTTATAAATTCATACATTCAATAATCGATAAAGTTAATTATGCAAACGAATAAAAATATTAAAAATTTTAATTGTACAACGGAATTAGTGAAATAACGTACGAGGCGAATTAAGAGAAGTGCAAAGCTTTTCTAATAAATTTACTGATTATATACTTTCAAAAAAACAGGGAGCGTGTATTGCACTTTGCGGTGCATGGGCAGTTTTCTTTTCATCGACTATAAATACAAGTATTCTCAACTGTGTTGCTAGCAGGTTGATAGAGATCTCAAAAAGCCAAACATCTAGCGTTTGGCTTTTTGTTCAGTTCAGAGCAGCTAAGTGAGCGCTTCAAAGGCATCCGCATGGTATACGGGGGGGGGGGAGGTACGTATTTCCCCTCACCTATCTCTCATCTCCAGGAGCACTTGATCACGCACTTCTTATAATCAATGATTATTTAATCATTAATTAAAAACAGTTGGTAACATATTATTCGCAAAACTACGTTCGTACTAAAACAAAGAGGCAAAACGTGAATGCATAAAAGTTAAAATTGAAAAAAAATTAAGATGTTTTTAATATCAACTTTAATCTTGAATAGTTTAGTGGAAGAATTTAAAAAAAAAAGGAAAATCCAGCAGAGAATTCTATGTATGCTGTATTATTAATATAGGTAACTTAAGTAATTGCTTATATATAATTAAGAAAACGGTAGTCAAAAAACAACATAAAAATTAATATAAGAATCTGAATCTATCCAATAATGAAGAAAAAATAAATGAACAATGAATATATGATCAGTGCCCCCAATGTCTGAGGCCTGAGCATTATTTTTCAATTACCAATATGTTATACATAGTAACTATAACAGAAATTATGTATAGAACAACATATAAAAAAGTACAAGTTTTTTGAAAAATATTTTGTAATATCATGTATAACTCAATCAAGGATATATAACTAGTAAATGCTTAAAAAATACTAAATGTCTAATTTATGTCCATAGATTTCTATAAAAGTGAAATGAAATTGTTGAAGTAATTCAAAATATTCTCTATTTGGTTTTGATGTACTTTGAGTAAAAGTGTTAATTGATTTGGCTAAATCATCTAGTATATCTTTTAGACTTCCAAGATAATTCTTAATGCCTACATCAAAAACTGTTTTTTTGTATTCATTGTTGCGAATAATTGCTTTGAAACTTCAAGCTTATCTTCGTTATTTGTTAAAATTGACTAAAAATAATATTTCAAAGCAGTTAACATAAAAGTAAAATAAATGTCTATAATAGTATTTAATAAATAGCATACAAAAATTGAAGGTAGATCTTCAAATAATGGCCACATTTCAATACAAGCTATACAGTTGCATTTAAAAAAATATTGATCGCAAAATGATTTTTCTTTCAGCTCTTGGTTGTAAATGCAAAATGACAACCATAATCATCTAATATCTTAAATATTTGAATAGGAATTAATAAAAACTAAAACATAATTTAATAAAAAAATATTTCATAACTCACTTGTGAACCTTTTTTAATGGGATGTAATGCATATACCACCTGGCTTACTGTATTATTTGTTAAAATTGGACATCTAGCTACATTTGGGTTGCAGCTATGATTTGTAAGACTTGTAACTGAACCAATTACAGAACCTATTCTAATACAGTTATTGTTATAAACTTCATTAAACTGCAAATTATAATTCCAAATATATTGCTGAACTGTAAATACTTTAATAAAATGACAGTTTCTATAAATTAATGAGATACCTCATGATTATTTAGTTGAATAATCATGTAGTTGTGTGCAATTATTTTGCCAATAAACATAGCGTTTACATTTTTATGTAAGGTAGATAATTTTGTATCCGATGATATTCCAAGCAAAGGAGAAAAATTGTATAAAAAATACATAGTAAATGCAGCATTTAATGATATTGTTAACATTTCATAATGTTTACGATCATTTTTCATGAGTTAAAAGAGAATATATAGCCTTATACTTATCACTGCGATGAATCTGCCCTGATAAATTGTTTTTTATATAATCTAAAGTAAAAATGAAATTAGAACAATAACAAATTATCTAATTAATATTTGTTAATGATAATCTAAAAATATTTAGTTTACCTCTGCAATAATCAATTTCTTCTAACTCTTCTTTAAGTTTTGCAATGCTACCAGCTTCTCTTACAGCTATAATAGTGAGCTTCAAACTAAAAGAGCTAAATCATTTGAATCCATCGACAAAAAATATGGTTTTATACGACATTCAATATCATGATACTGATTCCAAGCCTCTTTTTTACATTTTTCAGAACAGTACATAGCAAACACACAGTTTTCACATGGTATGCTATCCCACGCTCTAATTAAACAATGCGAACAATGAGTATAAATATTTTCAGGTTTTATATATAATACATAAGGTATTCATTAATAAGAATTTCTCCAGCAATAATATCACGATTTGAAACCAAATGTTTACCAAATTCTTTATTGTAATGAATACTGATAGAATCAGAAGCTGAAGGAATAAATTCATTAATTGTTATTTTTGAAATAGCAGTTTCATTTAATTTACCATTGCTCATATTTTTAAATTTTGTAACATTATTAATATTACAAATCTTTTTTTTTAAGTTTTTCTTTTTCATTGTTGTTGAAACTTATCTTTTCAAGATAAGTCTTTGCTTCTTCACAAATTTTTTCAGCTTCTATACTGTTTAACAGTTTTAAGCACTTAGCTTTACGTATTAATAAGTTTGCTCTTAATTTATCCGGATATTTAAGTTCTAATGCTTTATTTATATCATTTATGCATTCAACATATTTACAAAGTTGAAACAGAACAGCTGATCTATTTGCATAAGACTGAGCTAAAACTACTGAAGATGGCTTTGCTTTTGCTATACTTTTTGAATATAATTTCCAAGATTCAATTAAAGCATTAGACCTTTTTATTTTTTTAAAAAATAATTCATCTGCTTGCTTTCTTAATTGATGTGATTCATCTGAATCTTTGTTTTCACAATCCAGTTTTAATGGTAAAATACGTTCAATCGCTTGTAACGTAAGGCATACGCGTTCCTCAAAATCACACGATCTTTCTAAATCTTCTAATAAATCTTCTAATTTTAACAAAGATGTAATCTGATGTGGTTGGTAACATGGCCACTCGAAATCGTTTAATAGAATTTTTTCAATTTCTTCCTAAAGAAATAATTGTATAAAGTCATTGTTCTTGTAAATTTAATTGGTAGAACGATAATATACTTACTATCCGCTGAAAAAATAGATATATTGTATCTGATTTTTTTTCCAATCAAGAACTTAGCAAAGTCTTATTATAAAATCAATTACGATTTTAACGACAAAATACAATCTTAACGCTTACTAATAAAAAAAATGTTGTCTTTCATTCCATCAGATAGTTTTCATCTTTCACACTAATATTTTCTATCAAATCAGGGAGAAATTATTTTTAAGCACAAAGAATTTTTGTAAGACCGATGATCCCATACGAACATGGTCAAAATTTCTCTTCATACAGGTTTTGTTATGCCCTACTGTTATGTTAAGTAATGCATATATTATACAAACTACCGAATAAACTACACTAATTATGTCCCGATGGCTTGCTGTTCATTGTGGATGATGCAAATGCACATTTCAAAGGTGCACATATGATCTGATCGTATTAAATATGCTCTGTTGCATGTAGTTATGTCGTATATATAAATATCATTTAAATATAAACTAATATAGTATTTTATATATAATCATCAGTTGTCGGAGAAAAGGGCGCGACGACGAGCTGTTGGACCTATTTCGAACATAATTTGCAATAATTTCATTAGACAGCCGCTGATTGGCTATGATCCCGAATTCCCGCTCATAGCAACCCGATTTTTACATCGCTGACGTCGTGCTTACGTTACATTTATTATACCCTATATATTGGAGCTGGGAAATCAAAATCAAAGGCAATCGAACTCGAATAAAGAATAGAATAATTATTCTTCTCGGTTGCTTCTGATTGTGGATTTCAATTGTACTAAAAATAATGTATCCGCAGGCATGCGATTGAAGATAGAGGGATAAATTTTCAAAAGCACCCAACCTCGATTTTAATAAAATTTCTATACATATGTTTATTGAGCTACTGGTTACGAATATCCTTGTGGTTTTAACAAGTCTCAAGACAGCATTCATAAAAACATCAGACAAATCATGATTTTTCGAATTTATCCTGGGAAATAAGTTTTTTTTTAATATATCCAACAAAAGTAATAGATCTAATAAAAAAATCAATCTTTTTTATTCTATAACTTTTTTGAGTGCAAACAATATTTTTTGGAGAAACTTTCTCGTCTCGACATCCTATTGGTGCGTGACTTTGTGCTTACATACATGTAGTGGTATGTAACTTCTAATATATATATACAATGATGCTATATTAGAGAAAGAGGGACGTGGACAATGTGGGAAAGGGGAAATGTTTAAATGTTTGGGGAGAAATTTTTTTCTGGGGGCCGAGATAAGTTCTAAGAGTAAGGTTGTGGATAGACTACAGAGAAAATTTTTTATTACGATGACGGAGTGTCATGTATGGGAGCAAAAATTATCATACATAAAAGTGATATAGGAAAAATTCAAAAAGAGAATTTAAGGATAATGAAGTGGTGGAAAGGTAGATTCAGGCATGGTCAGGAGAGCTGGATTAATAATAAGCTAAGATGATGTGAACGAAAGGCGAGTACGGAGCAGATAACACGGTTTTAAGGGCCAATTTTAGGCCATAATGAAAAAACTGAAAAAAGACTACACACACCACACACCAAAAAAAAACACACACACCAAACACAAGATGTATTTATTAGTATATTTTACATTTATTTATTTTTATTATTACAATTGATACTTAAAATATATACAATTGATTTTTAAAATATATTTAATTAACACCATTTAATTCTAAAACAAATGACTTTGTATTTAAAAATAAATGATTATTTTTAAGTTTCATCCTTAACGTCAAGTTAATTTGTTAGGGTTTAAATACATATTGGATTAAATTATAAAAAAATATAAAAGCAAATTCTTAATTTCTTATTTGTTATAAATTTCTGTGCACTCGTAAAACTTTTTTTTACTTTTTAATTGAGAACACCTCTTGTTGTCATTGTGGATACTAAAATATGATTTTAAGTAAAAAATTTTCCATAAACCCATTTCCGGCAATATATATCAATTTTTAGTTATTACATTGAACCGACTTAAATTGGGCCGAACTTTTTTAAGTGTGTAACACCTACAGGGTAGTATTCTTGTATATGTTTTTCCTAAATAAAAATTATGAAAAAAAGAGAATTTCGAAAGATGGAAAAGAAGGGCAAAATAAATAAGGAAAAGAGTTTGAATTGAAAACTAACTGCTCTAGCCAATAAATATCCTTAAAGACGCGTCCGAGAAATCCTTTTTAATTGCCTTATATTGTTATTTCAAAGTTGTTCTAAAATTATTTAGTTTTTGCGAATCGATTAATTTAATCCAAAAATCTCGTGCATAAAACAATCAAGGGCAATAACTTATAATAGCAGCTCCACGGAAGGAATAATAACTGATAATAATAGCTCCAGTAAATAAAAGGAAGCAATCCGTGTTCAATAATTATCGTTATGCAGCGCACTATTCAGTGCCAAACTGTATCAGGGAGGTAGGGAAATTCCGCGGAGTACCGATATAGTTTGTTCGCGATCCACGCGTTTTACTCCGCGGACGGGAAAAGTACCGCCCGCAATCGTAAGGTAGCGCCAGTAGCGCCTTCCTATAATTCCACTCTACGTCGCGCCAAATTCAAATACCGTTTCGCTTCTTGTGTAGAGAATTAGTATACGTTAGTATTGAGAGGGTGTAGATTGGTAGGGACAAATTATAGTTAAAACTATAATAATTATTATAGTTTTTATTAATCAATAAATTATTTTATTTATTTAAAATTTATTCAAAACAATTATTTTCATAAATGATTTTTCCGATATCATCAACGTGTCCCCCTCCTAGTAAAAATTTTTATATTATTATTGAAATTAGCAGGCGCAGGATCGGATGTAAGTTTGTCGAAGACAGAGAGAAACCTACGACCAGGAAAGGCTAATGAAATGTTTTAAAAAGTGCGCGTATATATCTACAATACATTTGTATGCAACTGTTCTTTATATATAAAAGCGAATGCATTTCTGTATGTATATAGGCATGTATGTATGTCCTTTATAGGTTTTGAAACTACTGCACCGATTGTCTTCAAAATTATACCACATATTCGATACAGGTAGCCTTAGATGATCGGTCATTTGCTAAAAATTCAATAAAAAAAATTAAGAAACTAAAATATTACTTTGATAACATCTCCGCGACGAGCAAAGAGTAGTAAAAAAGGTGGCACAAATTTGCATTATATATAGATATATATGCATATTATACCAGATTATATCTGCTTCGGAAATCCGCCGCAAGAGGCATAAACATTCTGAAAGTATTAGGAGCAAAGAATAGTAAAAAAGTGATAAGAATTATATTACACCAGAAATTATACTGAAAATTACTGAAAATTACTGAAAAATATATTTTTTTATATTTCAAATTAAAAAAGACTATTATAATTCCTTTTAAGTATCCTACGTTATAAAATGTTTAAAAAGAATATTAGAGTTAAAAATCATTATTCTGGACTACTTGTTTCATTTGTGAATGTCCTTTTTTATAATATTTAGTTATATATTTCATAATATAAATATCAATCTTTAATAAAAATAAATTATCTTATTTTTTGAAAATAATAAAAACTTCAATGCAATTATATATTTTTGATTTTAATGTTTATAATCAAAACAAGAATTTAATAATATAACGAATATACTGCACAAAAATCTGATAAAATCCAATTCTTAGAGATTACG